>JBAMCL010000603.1:0-600000 GCA_037075165.1 Hirtodrosophila histrioides | reverse complement strand
TGGGATAGCAGAAGGGAGCGACAGCGCCAAATAAATACGTTTAGTAGGTCACCCAGAAACCGCACAAGAGTCCCGAAGGAGGGCGCAGGGAGCTGAGAGACGAATGCAATCAATGCAGAGCGCGTAAAAGGCATTAATTATTGTAAGTATATTTTACATACTCGTACATACGGTGCATTGTATAAAGGCGCCGCCGCTGGGGCATGTCGCGCATGCGCAATTGCAGCGCATCCCCCCCGTGTCTCTTTACGCCTCTTGCCGAGCGCAATGATTAAGCATATTGCTTAAGTCGCCGCTTAATGTACTCGTAATATTATGAAATGTGCAAAGGCAGATAGAGCTGAAGATTCAGTAATTTATGAAGCCAGCGCACGCCAATCGAGTGCAGTAGGTGGAATCGATTCAGGCTCATCGTATTCACAAATTTATGGCCAGGCTCTGCTTACATGTGGAGACCACAGCCTGAGGCAGACTATTTTAAATATTTTGATTAGCCATCGCGACGTTGGGCGAGCACAGACGCCAGTTGAAGGCTATGTCCCTGAGGTTCCTGTGTCTGGACTCCAGCACCGATGACAGCCTCTATTCCTTGTGTCTGTATTTTCTGTGCTACCGAAATACCATTAATTTAAGGCTTTGTGCCTTGATCATGTGTACACAGGGAAAATTAATTAGATATTTATGAAAATTTGCTTAATCAAAATATATATTTATTTCAGGGACTCGACTAGAGCATTTTGTACCTGTTAAAAGAAAACAAGAATGCTATAGTTGAGTATACCCATCTACGAAACTCCCTGTACCCAGGTCTAAACATCCAAACACATTTTCGTCCACTTACACATACACACAGACATACACAAGCCGCACGACCATGGAGTAAAAATCTTAAAGAATGAGGATTGGTTCATGAAAAAGGACTGCAACAAAATAAGTAATATATATTATTATTTAATGAATTCAAGGAATAATGCTTAAAAAGTAACTTTATAGAGCATTTAATTGAATGTAAAATTAACAAGTAAGAATGCTATCGTTTGCATACCCAACTACAAATCTCGCTGAACCCAGGTCAAAAATTTCCGATAGAATCTTCCCACACTTACACATACACAAAGACACATACATACACAGCACAAGCGGCAGCGCAAGCAAGACATTTTAAGTGGCGGTTGTGCTGCTTCTTCCCCCCGCGCTGCAGTACTAAAATTTGTATGTTGAATAACTTCCGTCTTTATTATCCGATCGACTTTAAATATAGACAGTAGACTAAAAGTGAATAAAGTATTGTACATGCCAAATTCCAAAGCAATATCTTTAAAAATTGTTACTGCAAAACAGTTTTAATCGAATAGCGGGGGAATGGGGGAAATATCTCGGATCTAAAATAAACTTGACCTGCGCCCGCTATACACGAACCTACATTTCAAATTTGGTGGCTCTTATAGTTGCTGAGATCGACGCGTTCGTACATACGGACGGACAGATGGACGGACAGACAGACGGACTTGGCCAAATCGAAATCTCTTTTGATACTGATCAAGAATATATATACCTCATAGGGTCGGAGATGGGTCCTGCTGCCTGTTACATAGTTTTGCACAGATCCAATACCCCCTTATTACCCATTCTATGGGTACAGGGAGTAAAAATTCTTACAAGCGGGGCTTGAAGCTCGAATGGTGACCTTGTTCGGTTTCAGGAGACATAAAATGACATAAAATGTCATTGGTTTTAAATTAATCAAATCAATAATATCAATAAGCTAAAATTTGTATAACGCATGAAATAAAAGGATAACATTGGCATCATAAGTTTCCGAAATCAGATTCGTCGGTAAGCTTATATTTGTGGACCTCAATTTAAACGACTTGCTTTCAACGTGTGGCACAACAGCACACGACAAGTGAAAGTTTATTTTTCTTACACCTGAGGACAATTTACGATTGCCCTGATCGACAGACAATAATCGAAATCTGGTATTGAAAAATGCAGATTGAACAAGCGAAAATCGCTTAATTTTGTGCTCAAGATCAGGAACTGGACAGCAATGACATTTAAGGGCAGTCCAAATCGAAGAAGAAAGAGCAAAGCTTTACAGTTATGCAGAAGAAAGCGAAAAGAGACAGCGCGAGAGAGTGAAGAAGTAGCTCTGGTTAAGACTATCATCATACAATGCAACTGGCTCAGGTGATTGCGAGTGATCGATGTGACTTTCTGACATTATCATTATCGTTTCTGGCCGATCATCATGATGATGATCTTCGTCTGTAATCTTCAGAAATGGGCAAAAACTGATGAGATTTTGTTGCCATTTTTGGACGTCCCTTTTCAACCGACCAACTGTGCGCGACTAATGAACACCGTAAATGGTGATTTCCAGAGTTTGCGAGCGGTATGTGGATTTACCTGGAGTGTGTACCTTTCTCCCGTATTGGCCTCCAAGCTCTACACGCATTTTGTCACATTTTGACATATTTTAGCAGCATTGCATTCCACAGCAGCCTTGGCCATAGTGCACGCCAACCGCCATATTTGGTGCCAATTAGAGGAGCCACGAGTAGCAACCACGACCCTTTTATTTTCCACTAGTGGCTCATTACCGGCCCGTACTACGGCTACGCAGCTGAGTATTGTCATTGGCTTGACTAGCCAGTTATGGAGGCGCAAATGAAAAGCCGTAATGTCTTCCTGGGAAGTCACGTCGTCGACATCTTCGACGCTTCAAGATAAATTGCTGACAGTTTCGTTTAATTGTGGACCATTGGATGCTGTTAATTGCCACAAAAATGTCCACTCCTATAAAAGGCCTCACGTTTTATTGGCAAATCTCGGCAAGTTGCACAAATGGCGTTTGGTTGACAGTTTTGAACGCAAGTTTCATGACTCTATTAGATAAGCGAGGAAGCTGTTCATGTTTGCATTGAATATTAATTTTGAACATGCCCACATTATGTAATTGATATTGACAACGAACAGGACAAGTTCTCCAAAGAACAGTGACTTCCATGTGGGCAACACGAATTTAAACTGGTTCTACTAAACGCTTACCCATCAACTTGTTAGTTTTCAGCAGTAGTTGCAGTAGGAAGTTGCCGTATTGGCAAGTTTATTTACTACCACATAATATTTTATTCTCAAATTTTCATATTACTCTTCTTGAGTTTCCCATTGTTTGACCCCAGTCACCCTGCCCCGGCATGTAATTGGCGAAATGTTTCAATTCAGAGTTGAAGTCATGGCAGCGACTTCTCAAAGCCGAGAGTCTCGGCAAATCAAACACAAGTCATCATCAGTGAAGTCATTGATGACTTCGTCGTGGGGCAACCGAATAACTATTCAGGTCAACAGTTCAGCGTGGAGCGGGGTAAAAGTCATGAAACTTCAGTTTTTCATTGCCCTACGTTGAGTATTGTGTGGTGTTATAGTCTTTTAATAGATTATGAAAGTTGTTCTCCGAAATTTGTAGTGCAAGTTGCAAGGATAGAAACTTGTGCATTGAATTCAAAAGGCACATTTGGTTGTCTTTTGAGTTTTCATTAAACATCCCGTTGGGGTAGGAAAGTAAATAGTTGAGCCAAATGCTTAAAGCTTTGTTGTGTAGGACTATGGCAATGACTCATTTGACTTTGACCTCCATTTCCCGCCCATGACGATAGGTGGGGCTAGTCCTTTCAAATATTTTTAATGAAGTTGGAAGAATAATACTAACATCTAGAAAATATCGGAAGGGTGAGAAAAAATCTGTAATTAATTCAAGGGAGTATTTTTAAAACAATTCTTAAAAGATAGCGCAAGCCCACATTTCTCGCATTCTATTAGAGTAAATCCCATGCACTGCGGATATGTCCACCGCAGTCAGCAAAAATTCAAGCTCTCAAATTTTTCTGCAAACTTATTACATGTTAGTAGTAACGAATATCAACCGCCACCTTGAAATTTATGCGGCTTTATATCTAACAGTCTGTCAACTCAGGTAAATTATTGATGTTATAGAACACTAAAACGATCCAATATCGTGTCGATAACGCATATCCATCAACTTTTATTTGCATTCATTTCATTATTTTGACAATAAAGTCTTGTTCCGCTGACAGAATTTGCTTTCTTATATTAATACGCGTCGTTAAGACCAAAGTCACACATCTTGACGCAGTCATTATATGGGGTGCTATACTAAAGAATTACCCTCAAAGCACATGTCGTGCAGCAGCGGGCCATCTACCGTAGATCGATAGCAAAGCATAGGCAGAGTCTGAGAGACATAAGCAATATGGCGATTTCAGTCGCACTTATAAGATTTAAGGCCGAGAGAGCGATTCAAAAGAGAGATTTTTATCTCTTTTGCACTTTCACGTTGTTATGCAATTTTCAAATACAAGTATTCTTATACTTCCCGAAATATATTTAAACTTTTTTTCGACAGTTCCACCAGTTCCACAGTTAACTCTATAATAAGAAGGTTCTGTAAAAACAGCAGGCTTCTAGCTCCTACCGTTTGGGCTGCCAATGCCAAATGTCACCAGTCACCAGACATTCAACGGTTGAACTCTTTTATATATTTACAAAGAACAAGATATAGATAGATGTTAGCCTCTTAAAACGCACTTCCTGCACGCATTAAACACATTAATATGCCATACACTTCAAAATGTTGGCTATAGTAAATCGGAGAGTGTGCTTAGGGCCTAAAGTCTTTCAACAAGCTATCCACATTTTACAACTTAATTTTATATTACGTGCCCCAATGTCTGCAGCGACAAACAATCAAAAGTTTGCGGCTTCAATTGGCTTTCAGCTGAGACACAGCTACATAACCGTTTACATTCAGGGGCACGCAGTGGCTATCCAGTGAAGAGGTAGGGGCAGCGTGTCGAGATAGAAAACTAGAATTTGCATTCGGACAAAAATGAGGAAACACGTAAACATACTAATGGTGAGCATGCACAACGGGGAGATACCTCAAAAGCTAGTCTCAAATTTTGTCAAGTGCATAAAATTGCATAAAAAATACTTAGGATTTGTGAGTTTGATAATAAGCTGAACTTTGCTGAAAAATAAAATATTCTTAATACAACAACTGAATTTCACGACCGATCATTCCTATGTCAGCTACATAATGGACTCGAAAGATGTGCGAACCAATTTGACATCTTAAAACTTTTTCCTGTTATGTGCAATTTGTCTTCTTAAATGATTTTGCTCAATTGACATTGACTTCCATTTTGCTTCTATGGTTCCTACACGTTCAATGACGTTCTTTAAAATTGAATTTGAAGCCACTGTTTCCTTAAACCTCCGCTATTGGGGGTAGATTTTTCAAATCAGGGTGCACCACGCTTAAATATTTATTGTATGCCCGAAAACTCCCCATATTACGTTTGACTTTCCATATTTGGGATTGTGAGTTTTCCTTTTCATTACTATGGATCGAATAATTGTTGTGTAAATCTTAGAAAATAAGTTTAAAGTCGAGTGGATAGTAAAAAAATGTTGTATACAACAGATTCACATGAATTTACTACATTTGTGGGTGAAATTTTCAAAACATCGATTTAGTGGTCACTTTCGGCTTACATGACACTTATTGTGAAAAGTGTATAATCTCAGACACTTGATTGCATATAAACGAACAGACGAACATGTCTAGATCGAATCGGCTGTTGATACTGAGCATGAATATACTCGACTATATTAGTTTATAGAGTCGGAGATGCTGCCTTCTTCTACCTGTTACATATATTTGCTTAACGCTACTATGCTTCTTTTAACCGTTTTAAGGGTACGGGGTATAAAAATTAACTGCAATCAAGTAAAACGTCATTCAACTGGGACTTGGGCGCAGAAAGAGAGACTGGACCTGACCTGGGTACGGGGCATAGGTTTGCAGTATTGGCTGCAATGTCTGCCAGAGAGCTGTAAACTTGCTAAATTGCCAACATTCAACGCATTCTTCTTTTCAAGATTTGTTGTGTTGCCCCTGGGCGCAAAGTAGCGCAGCCAATCGACTATTCCCATAGCCTCAGGCTCTGTGGCTTTGATCAACCTTTTGAAAAGTTTTAATTAAGCTAATAAAGTTGTCTCTCGGTATTGTCTGTGGGGGCTTTAACTCTCTGCGGACATACAATGAGCGTGTGTATCTGTGCTTGATGCAAAAATGTTGCATGCCAATTAATGGCTTTGTTAGACACACCAATAAAGAAAGGAGGTCATAAATGGGCTAAGTTCTTGTGATATTACATTACATTGCACATCCGGGTATATACATACATATATGGATAGGCAATATCGTTAATTAAGTAACTTCACTAAATAATGGAGATGCGATGCTGATCTAAAGACACCCTTGCTAATCCTTTTTGATTCGAAATGGGAAAGAAATTTCTGGAAAATAAATTAGTATGAATGCTCTAGTCGAGTTGACCCGACTGCGAAACTCCCTGTACTCAGGTCTAAAAATCGTATCTTCATATACTTAATCAAACACACACACACACACAAACGACAGCGCAAGCGAGGCATTTTAAGTTGTGGCAGCACTGAATCTTGTTTGTTGAATAACTTCCGCGGTTGTTATCCGATTGACTTGAAATTGGGACAGTATATAAAGATTGACTAAAGTATATTACACGCCAAATCCCAAAGCTATATCCTGAAAATTGTTACTGTTTCACGTCACGTTATCAAATAACGGGGGTGTGGGGGGAATATCTCGGATCCAAAATAAACTTGATCTGCGCTTGCTATACACGAACCTACATTTACATTTTGGTGTCCCTAGCTCGTATAGCTCTGATATCGACGCGTTCATACAGACGGACAGACTGACAGGGCCAAATACTTTATAGGGTCTCCTTTTTAGATGTCTCCTTCTGCTTGTTACATATTGCACAGATCTAATACCCCCTTTTACCCATTCTACTTATGTTTAACAGTATCCCACCTGGTATTCTCTTTTTATACTAAATTCTTCTTCACATTTCGAGAACCCTAGCCAGCGCTGGTACTATACAAATAGTTTGGGCACTTCAAAGTTTTAAATACAACTCACGTTTCCCACAAAATATTACACCTCAGGCGTGGCGCCATTTTCCAGTAAAAAGCGCAATTACAAAATCGTAAAAAGTATATGACGAGGCCTGAGCATTATATTTATGAGTCGGTCACGTGGGCCGTAACTGCGAAATGTAAACTGTAAATGATCGTAGACGGTAGCTGGCTAAACCTATTAGCGCCCATTAACCGGTCAATTTGCATGAGGGAGGGAGATGAAATAAACCCAGGCTACAAAACAGAAGTTCAAGGTAAGCTGAGACACCTCCGGATCTGCTATTACCACTGCCATTGAAGTATACTACAATGTTGAAACATGAGGGAAAATATACTTACATGCAACTGGACGGGTTGGCATCTCATGTGGCCTGTAATTGCTTTTCCAGTGGTTGGTTGTGTGGCGCATGTGCCGATTGCTTGCCCCTGATAACATTCCAGTCTCCGTACTTCTCCGGCTCCTCGCTCCTTAATGCCAGGCATTTTATTTTCTTTACTTTTCTGATTAAACGGCAGATTGTATCTGGTATCGGTTATGGAGCATGCAGCCGGTACCGCAATATTCGGGGCGTAATTAAAGGTATTAAGTGTGGCCGTTGCAAGTGTTGGCCAAAAGCGCTTATTTTGAAGTGCGCCGAGTGAAAATATGGGAGGTGTGTGATGTCGTTGATGGTGTGAATGTAGCAGAGTATAGTATAGTCTCTAGAGAATGAGGAGAAATTGAAGTTGTTCGCAATCCAGCAGAGCTTTGGGCTTATATCACTTTGATAAAAATATATTGAACCGATTTAATCTTTATTTGTATTCAACGTATAATCCAATTGAAGCAAATTTATAATACCCTGTGTTAATAGAAAGTGGATAAGAATCGTATATTAAAATTGTTACATAGCTCCTCCGGTACTATAAATTATAATAAATAATGGATGTTGAAGTGACCTTTCCAAGAATACGTTGAAGCTTAGTAGAGTGGAAAGTTGGAAGAAAATTGTCTATATTTCTTTTCTTTTCTTTTCTTTTCTTTTTTAATAATAATAAATAATTCTAACATAAAGTTACTGATGGGTATTGTTGGCAACACCCGCAATTTCCAAAAACTTTTCGCACTTTTCAATATTTCGCATTTCAAGTGTTCACGTCGAGCCTGCTAAGAACAAATTACTTATAAAGTATATACATTCTTAATCAGGATCAACAGACTATCGATCTGGCTCATTCAATGCGTGGCTATGAGCATGACGATTTTATAGACTATCAGAGCCAAATTAATCATGCCATAATATGATCCTGTTCAAAATATTGGATAGTTCCCCGACAACAAGTCTGCAAAGTTTATGCAAATTACCCGATTCTGACAAGTAGTAATTCAGATATTTTACGAAATTTTAGTCTTACATATAAATAGAATATATAAATTGTGTGTATCTTCTAAATAACCACTCTTCGCTGTGGAGCATTGTTGTTTCATGTATGAGAAAATAAGAAATAAACAAAAATAACTTACCACTGTTTTCATTCCCGTGCCAATGACTTTGTTTTGTAGGATCTAACAAAAACCTTTTCTCACACATTTGACCATAATTCTATTCCCGTCACAATCTAAACTGATTATATTTTTATTTTTCCGTATGCAAGTGAACTGTTTGAAATTATTGATGAAATTTTACTCGCGGTCGCCGGTATGTTATTTTAGCGAAGATATAAAAACAATCCTATATTATGTCAAAATTTGAGCACCATCGGTGCAGAACTTTCGAGTTTTTGCTGTTAGGGGATACAAAGATAACATTTATAAGAAGATAGAATATTTTCAAATTTAAAGTATAGTAGATGCTAGAGTATCTGTAGTCCCCCCTTTCTTTGTTCCATGTTTTACTCCCTGTACCCATTAAATGGGTAAAAAGGGGGTATTGGATTTGTGCAAAAGTATGTAACAGGTAGAAGGAGACATCTCCGACCCAAAGTATAAAGTATTTATATTCTTGATCAGTATCAAAAGAGATTTCGATTTGGCCATGTCCGTCTGTCTGTCCGTATGTATGAATGCAAGGATCTCAGCAACTATAAGAGCTAGAGACACCAAATTTGGAATTTAGGTTCGTGTATAGCAGGAGCAGGTCAAGTTTGTTTCTGATCTCAGATATATCTCCCCGTTCCCCCGCAATTCGATCACAACGTTTTACAGTCAAACTTTTAAAGCTATACCTTTGGGATTTGGCATGTACATTACTTCGGTCACTCTTGATCTACTGTCCAAATTTCAAGTCGATCGGATAATAAACACGGAAGTTATTCAATGAACAAGATTCAGTACTGGAGCGAGGGGGGAAGAAGAAGCACAGCCACAACTTAAAATGCCTCGCGTACACTGTGGCTCGCGTGTGTGCGTCTTCGTGCATGTGTGCGTGCATGTGTAAGTGGACGAACATTTGATTGGAAGTTTTAGACCTGGGTACAGGGAGTTTCGTAGTCGGGTATACTCGACTATAGCATTCTTACTTGTTATTCTCAGCCTCTTCTTAAAGCATCCAATCAATCATTCCCAAAAGCTGACACCTTCGCATTGAAACAGAAACAGCAACAGCAACTCAGGAGTAGCTTCCGCATTTCTCAAAACCAGATCAAAGAGCGAGAGACTAACACAAGTCAGAGCCGAGGTTCATCCTTGTGCTTTGCCAGAAGCGCGGTAAACATGTCAAAAAGTTGCCAACTGAACCGATGAGCTTACTTTGCTGCTGTTGTTGTTGTTGTTGTTGTTGTTGTTGTTGAAAGAAGACATGATCGAGAGACCGGCGAAGAACAAGAACAACAGAAACAACAACAATGGTGATCAGGTTAACTGGGAGCACAGCTTGAACTTGATATTATGCTAACAAAAAAAAAAAAAAAAAAAGAAGAGTCCAATATGCAAAGTGGCAGAAGTTCAGTTGGCTTTTGGTCTGCTGTCCCGAGCCAATTTGGTGCAGTTGTTGTTGCTGTTGTTGTGGTTGTCACCTCGATAAGCATCTCTGTAGTCGGCAAATACAAAATATTGAGTGTGCTCCTGTTTTGGTCTGCCTGGAAATGGAGCCGAGTTTTTAGGTCTTGTGGTGCCGACACAACAAATTACATGCAAATTAGGTGATCTGATGTGTGAGCAAAAAGGCAGTGAAGAAAACTGTAAAAGCTGCGTATATAAGAACACTGTTGGAGAGGAATTTTGAAAAACTTAAAGACGAGAGCGATCGGTTCATTTCGAGACATATGTAGTAGCCTTATGCATTTGTAACATTTTTTTATCACAAGAACAAATCCAGTTTTCTTTTGTAGAGTCGAAGATTTAATAGCCTTCTAAAATAATATTGCTTCCATTGGAACCATACAAAACAGCAAAGATGCAAAAGGTATTCTTCGGTGTCAAAGGTATAATACCATTGCAAAGATTCTAATAAGCCTGAATAACTTTCAATAAATCTGATATCTTTAAAAATATAAAATACTTTCATGCAACTGAATTTTCGACCTAACGTTTCAATGGCAGTCTTATGAATATAGTAGTCCGATCGGGCCAGTTCCGATATATCTGTGGCAGATTTCATTCAGATGGTTTTAAGACAAAGACGTTAGTATAGAAACAGACAGACAAACTGACATAGCTATAAGGATTCACTTTGTTGTCCTGATATAAAATAAAATTCACATTTCGGGTCAAAATTATAACATCCTTTTCAAGGACTTAACAAGAATTCCAGTAAAAGAAGTAAGAATGCTATAGTCGAGTATACGCGACTACAAAACTCCCTATACCCAGGTCAAAAATTACCGATTATACACAAAGACGCACACAAACAAGCGACAGTGCAAGCGTGCTTCTTCCTACTACTACTACTACTAAATCTTGTTTTGTGAATTTCTTCTGTGTTTATTATCCGATCGACTTGAAATTTGGACAGTAGATTAAAAGTGACCAAAGTATTATATGCTCAATCCCAAAGCTATATCCTTAAAATTGTTAGTATTTAACGTTTTTATCGAATTGCGGAGGAAACGGGGAGAGATATTTATAATTGGAAACAAATTTGATCTGTGTATGGTATACAGAAACCTACATTCCAAATTTGGTGTCTCTAGCTCTTATAGTTGCTGAGATCGACGCGCTTATACAGACAGACGGACATGGCCAAATCGATTTTTTTTTTTTTGTAATACTGATCAAAAATATATACTCTTTATAGGGTCGGAGATGTTTCCTTCTGCCTGTTACATGCATTTGCACAGATTTAGTACCCCCTTTTTACCCATTTTATGGGTACAGGGAGTAAAAACTTTATAGATAGGCCTGCATATTATAATTTAATTAATATAACTTAGAAGCTATTGAATTTTGTTACAACAAAGATAATGTTTTTTTCCAGGAGTTTTTTAAACCCTTTAAAAATTGGCTTGATATAGATATCTTATAAACAAAAACTCAACTTTCGTATTACAGCCACATGAAATTCGATAACATTGTACTTCGGTCAATTTGCTCAAACGGCTAAAACTTGGCCGGCTTAATATGAAATCAAACTTTTGTTTTGATGCTTTAATAAGGTATCTTTTGATACTAGCCCTGTATCAAAAGATACATTATTAAAACTGACCACTAGGAATTATTTTAAAATTGTTTCTTTGCCGGAAACGCTATAATTTCCTCTACAAGCGCATAATAATTCTCTTGAAGTTGTGTGACACCGCTTTGACTCTTTTTTGAGTAAATTAAATAAAAACCAATGGGAATCTCGAGCGTTCGTGACAACCCCGTGTACAAGATCTGCCATCGCCAGTTTGGAAATCATATTCAATACAGTTTGATGCATACTGCGGTAGGGCTATTTCGCCACTGCCCAAAAGTATGCAACGTTCACACAGCACATGAATAAAAATTTTGTTCTTGCTTTTTCCGTTTATGGCTGACTAGCAGTCGTTTAGAGGTAATAACGTAATGAAAACAAAAAGAACGGCTATATTCGGAGTGCCGAAGCTATGTACCCTAGCAGCAATGTTTTTTATACAAAACTCAATTTTCGTCTAATTGTTTCTATGGGAGCTACGTGGTCCAATTTTGATTAAATTATAGGAAACCATTTGACGTATAATAAAACTCTCCCTTAGTTTGAATGTAATACAAAAAGATTTTCATACAAAAACTCAATTTCACCCGATCCTATGGCAACTATGTGAACCTGCCGGTTCCGACATATGTACTGCCAGCAGCAAAGGAAGCGTCTGTACCAAGTTTCACTACGATAGCTTTAAAACAGACAGACTAGTTCGCAGAGAAACAGATTAACAGACGGGCATCGCTATATCGACTCGGTTTCTTATGCTTATTCAGTATATATGTATATACTTTGTTGGGTCGGAATCGTCTCCTTCAGTTCACTACACATTTCGAGACAAAATTATAATACCATCTGCTAGGGTATAAAACAAAATTGTAAGCTATTTCAAAATTTTGTATACAAAACAACGATTTTTCGAAAAGTGCATATAATAAAAATTTTCAGTTTTCCAATAAATAGTTTTGCTAATTTATTGCATACAACACAGCAGACAAAAATTTTACTGCATGCAAAACGGGACCGCTCATTTTAAAATTTTGTTTGCGAATTTGAAATGTTACTAGAATGCATAGTCGAGTATACCCAACTATGAGACCCCTGTACCCAGCTCACTTACACCAAGTAGTTCGGTTGCAGTGCAAGCAAGCAGAGCATATCCCTTTCTATCCCTCAGTAAAGAAATAGTTTATTAAACAGTTTAAGTGAATATTAGTTAATATAAAAAAAATAAACACAAAATATTATACAAATTACAAAATGGACATGTATTTATTAGTAACTGCTAATTTGGCACAATGACTTTGACACATGAGTTATAAGAATTTCATAACTTTGTCAAATGGCTTCCATTATATAAAACGAGCAAAAACAAATTTCCTTTGCTGCGGCTGCCAGTTAAATTTCGGTGGCACTCACGAATGTTTGTTTTGGAGAGCTATCTAAAGGTATGCAACACGCGTGGAGCACATGGACACACATTTCTGTCCCCAAAGTCTTCGTGCTTTGTTGGTTTTAATACATGTACTTAAACATCGACGCAGCTCATCCAAAAATATAGCATATACAGTGAACGCTCAATAGAGTGGACTCACTAATTTCGAGGAGGACTCACTAATAAAGGGTTCAACCTAAGGAATGACAGGGCTCGTACACATCATCATCAAAGGGGTGGGGGGAGAGTCAACCATATGATTACGATTGATCACTAGGGAGGGACGCTTCTTAACATATTATTACGTAAAAGCCAGACACCAAATTTGGAATGTAGGTTCCTGTATACCATACGCAGATCAAGTTTGTTTCCGATCTCCGCAATTCGATCAGAACTTTTTACAGCCACACCCTTTAAGATATAGCTTTGGGATTTGACATGTATAATACTTAAGTCACTCCTGATCTACTATCTAAATTTCATCATCGGATAATAAACACGGAAGTTATTTACGAAAGAAGATTCAGTGCTGCAACACGGGGGGAAGAAGCAGCGCAGCCACGACTTAAAACACCACGCTTACGTTGTCACTTGTGTGCGTGCGCATTTGTGTATGTGTGTCTAAGTGTGTATGCCTAAGTGTACGAACATATGTTAGGAAGTTGTAGACCTGAGTACCGACAGTTTCGTAGTTACTAAAGCATACATAATAGCCACTTTCCCAACTTCGTGACATCGTTCTCTGATAAAATTAAATTTTGGATGATAGTAACGTATTCATAGGTGGGGGTGGGAGGAGGCCAGCCAAATGACTACACTTGATTATATGGGGGTATCAAAAAATGGAGAAAAAGCGATTACGTAATATGTATATGTACGAGCCCACAAGGAAAATCAATTATTTGATGAGTCTTACATAGTGGTGGGCACATATTTAAGTAAAATGTATCTTTATGTGATATATATCAATGTAATAAAACCTGTTGCGAGTTATTTATACTTTTGAGTGTTCAATCTTTGGAGTGTTTACTGTTTATGAATTAACATATTGTACATGCACGCTAAATTAATGAAACCTTCCCCCATTTAAGTTGCTAATGCCATTCAATGTAGTGTTTTACTCGGCTCATGTATACCCGTATTTATCATATTCTGGGTCGCTGCTACTGTCACTGACTCGTCAAAAGTTTATTTCTTAGATAATGCACACACGTGTTGGAAGATTAGTAGTCCTCACCCAACTTCACTGACATGTGACACGTGGCAGCAAAAAAAGTTTTGCACAAAACTTTGACTACATAAACAATTGAGAGTCTATTAATATTCTTAAATGTTCAAATTTGAACTTGAACAAAACTTTTGCAATTTATTTAATTTTGCATATTTTAGGGGGAAGCTTATCCGAATAAAATACAATAGTTGAACACGAGATACTTCTTTCTTACTGACGGCAAACAACGAAAGCTGGCATGGTTATTGATACCAAAATTAGTATTCACTATTCAGATGAAGTATATGGAATCATTTGAGTGCACATAGCTGATATACTCACAGACATAGACAAGCATTCAATGCAGACCCGAGGCAGTTGACCCGCCTCAACCATTCAAACTGGACATGGAACTGGGAATGTGCCAACCATTTGACATGAGTCGCGTGCGATTCTTTCATATATTCAGATATTTGTTGTTGCTGTTGCTGTTGTTGTCTTTATCTGTTTCAGTGCAGCTGACACTCTCAGCGCACAAATTAATAACAATTGGCGCAATGCTTCAACTATACGAGTAAATTGCTTTATGGACTCGACTGGTCAGAAGATGCAACTTGTGAATAGTATGCCACAACCAAGCCAAACCGAGCCGGGTCTGTTGTGTGGGTCGTTGTGGGGCACATGGACACATAAATGGGGAAATGACATGGGACACAAAGGCATCTGCTTCTGTCGAGAACAAAAAGAAAGTCGAGTGAAAATTAGTTGAACAATAAAAATTGCTGGGCGTGTGTATGTTTGTGACTAGGAAGAAATTAGAACCGTCTGTTGGTCTTACTCGAATGTGCTATAAAGAGCAGTGGACTACGACACAAGTGAGGACCATGCAAAATAAGATATTTTCGAGCAAGATGTGGTAATTATTCCCTGTAATGGGTAAAAAGGGGGTATTATGTGAAAATGTATGTAATAGGCAGAAGGAGAGATCTCCGACCCTATAAAGTGTATATATTCTTGATCAGCATCAATACACGAGTCGATTTGGCCAATGTCCATCCGGACGCGTCGATCTCAGCAACTTTAAAGGCTAGAGAAACCAAATTTGGTATGTAGATTTCTGTATACCATACGCAGATCAGGATTGTTTTAGATCTCAGATATTCTCCCCGTCTCTTTTGCAAATCAATAAAAACGATTTTCAAAGACAATATTGATGTTATGGCTCTGAAATTTGGCATGTATGTATAATACTCGATCGGATCATACAAACGGAAGTTATTCTCGAAAGGAGATTGAGTCCTGCAGAGTGGGAGGAAGCATCATCGCAGCCGCCTCATAGAAATCCTCGCTTGCAAGTGCGCTGTCGCTTGTGTTTGTGCGTCTTTGTGTATGCTTGTGTGTGCATTTGTAAGTGTACGAAGGTACAATTGGAGCTTTGTAACCGGGTATACTCGACTATAGCATTCTTACTTGTTGTTTTATTTTCCGTTATTATAGTGTATGTCATTACACTAGATAAATTAATAAGGCATTACGCAGAGCACTAATACCCTGCAATCCAACTAACTGCTATTATTTATCATTACTTATAGCATAATATTTCGTATTTATTCTTGATGTGTAGAATTCGCCTTCTCATTTTTATCCCACTCCCAGTACGGTTAAGCAGGAACTAACCAGAATTGCAAATGCGGATGTGATAAGGAAAAACAACAAAATCTTACTGACCTTGCTCACTTTTATGTATTTTTTCATACTATGTTTCAAAAATATGAATATATTGGGCTTGAGCGATATCCGTCCGTCCGTATGACCGCAATTTTACACACCCTTGTAGCTAAAGGAAAAAAAAATTGATTCACATGTTGGCATATACCCTTAGTTTATAAAGTGTCCAGGGTCGCCCCCACTCTTCAAGATTTTTAATGCTGTGGTTACCAAATTTTACATACAGAACTACCGATGACCTCCTTGAAAAATATATTGTAATTATTTTTGGATGGCTTAATTCTCTTCCTGAGTTTCTAAGGGTGTTGGCTTTGTATTAGCATTCCTTGAAGTTTAGAGGGTTGAGTGTAAGGTTCAGGATATATGGAATTATGGTACTTGCCACACATAAGACAAATCCTTATGGCAATAACAATTCCTGCTTCCATCAGGCTGACTCGCTAATACCGCGATAGCACAGGACTCTCCTGTGTTACTGTTAGGTAACGCGTATTTTGACAAGATATATGTCCATCCTCTTACCAGATCGCTTAATTGTAAATGAATTTCCTGACCAAGATATCGTCATTAGAGTGGCCTGCGCCTAGTCCTTTGATGACTATTTTGTAAGGTTTCTCCACATTCACTTTGTATCTATAAAAATCCCAGTTCTTCTTGACGCATAGGTCAACTATTGCCATATATGTTTTAGAGTTTTTGGCATAGAGGCAGGTTGCGCGATAAAGTCTTGGATGATGTTAGGCGAAATTGACTCAGTTCAATATAACATTTCAAACTCATAAATGCATATTCCTATTGTAAATAGTACGTGTACATACATATTTCCCTAGAAGCAGCACAGTTCTATTGACATTTTCATTGCAAAATGCACTTACAAAGCAATGTTCATCTAAACTTTTACTACCACTAATATTGCAACGCAGATTTACTATTTTTAGACTGGTCCCCCTAACAGTTTTAGATGCTCTCAGCTCTCAAGCAGTTTGAGGAGCACTTTGCTAGTTTGACATGCATTCGGTTCGTTTGCATTGGAATTTGACACCAACGACCTCTCAGTTGTCATTGTTGCTATAAATTTAATGTCTACCGTTAATTGCATTGCTATTGTTCGCGACTGAAACATAAATAATTGTAAGATATTAATATTATTCAATTCGCCTTTGTGCCGTTAAATGCCTCATTGAGTTGCTGTTGCTGTTGCTGTTGGAGTTGCTGCTTTTGATTTAGATTTTGGCGCGTGATTTAAACCGTCAAACTGTCAGCTTTGGTAATTGTCATACTCGTTGCTTTAGTTGTCTCAGTTTTGTATTTGCTGTCTCCAGCTGTCTCCGCTTGTCTCCCGTGCGTGTCTCATTGCTCAGCTGCGCTTTTTGCGCTGCACATTTCCTGATTTTTGTTTTTGTTAACCGCATTTTCAACACTTTTATTTTTTGTTATTGTTATTGTTATTGTTTGACTTTGGCTTGGCTTCTGCTGCTTTTCTGCTTTTCCGCAGTGACGCATCTGACGTCGAGTGACGTTTCACACGTTTCGCATTTTGTTTTTTCTCTTGTCAATTTCCCGTCGCTTTTGCACGTTTTTTCAAGTCGAATGTCACGAGCGCGCATGTTCAAGTGGGTTGCTGGCTTTGGGTGGCTCGGCTTGGCTATAACTTTTGATTAGCCGGCAGCTTGGGCGACTTATCCACTCAACTGGCTAAGAGCCTCGCTACCCCCGCCCATTGCTACCGAGTGCTCAAAATTAGCACCTGTAATTTTAAAAATAACTGTTTACACCCTCCAGTGTCACGTGTCTGCCACATTTATTCACTTTAGTGCATCTTCACCGTTCACCTTAGTCCGGTTTGACTTTGCATTTTAAAATCAATATCCAACGGCCCTAATGGCCAACAGATTATTTACCCTGAATTGCAATTGGCCCCGGCGACGCACAGTGGGACGAATGCCAGTAACTGGTGTCGAAAATTTCACATAACTCTTTTTTGTCTCCTCATTTTTTAACAAACTATTTCTATATTTGACTTGGTGTACCCCGCCACACTTCGCTGTTGCACATTGTTGTTGCAGGAATGAACAGGAAATAAATAAACAAAAATACCTTACCAATCTTTTCCCTTCCGTGCTATATCATTTTTTGTATATGGCCCGAAGGACTTAGAAACCGATCTAACAAAAACCTTCCCTCACATTTCCCTCACAATTTAACATTAAACCCGTTTTCCGTCCATAGTGACGGGTGGGAGAATTTTTCAAGTTGCATACAAGAGTTTTCCGCCCGTGATTTACCAGAGTCCACGGACCGGGAAGCCCACTGTTGCTTGTACACAGCACGAACACGTAAACAGCTGTTATTGACGAAAAATATATGAAAACAATCCTTGAAGCGAACTGTATATTGTGTCAAAATTTGAGCTCAATCGGTGCAGAACTCTTCCAATTTTATATGTTAACTGAAACCAACATAATATTTGTATATACTACTAGCTGGTAATACCCTAGCGTTGACTACTTTCGTCAATCGTAAGAAATACCCAAAAATAGCATACCATAATCTTTCTGACGGTGGTGGTAGATTTTCCAAAATCTTTGAGGCATTATATTTTTGTGTAGAATTTTGAAAATGACTGAGTTTATCGAATGTCATCGGTATCCACCAATTTTCCGACTGTGAGGGAGAATTTTCTTAAATTGGTGAGACACGTACCGAATTATTTAATGTGTAACAGAGCTTTGAAAATGAGTTTTAACCAGATCTGAAATTAGACTTTCATTCATACAACTTTGATATCTGTTTCCTGTTTTAAATCTCTCTTGATAAAACTTGTCACATATGCTTTTTTTATCTTAAACAATCGATCCATTGAGTTTTTAAATAAAAACACGTTCTATTTTATAAAACTGTCGTAGAAGCAATTTAAAAAGCAATTCTGTCAGACTATTAAACCATCGGCACCCCAGTTATAGCTGTACTTTCATTTTGGTTTCATATTTAATGGTCACAATGTATTGCAATATTTAAAAATAAAACATTTTTAAATTTGAAATTTTCTTGTAAATATTCATTGAAACATTTATTAATTCAAATAATGGCCTATAGAAATATGTTAACAAATTTGCCAAGCGGAGTCAACATTTATTTATTACACTTGTTTCCAACAGAAATGCCACTGTGCGGCTGAAAATCTAGACTTTTAAGCGGATTAGTTTGATTTGAAAATGAGACGCCCAAGTGTATTTTCCTTTGTGTTTCTATGTGCTTCTTAAAAGGTGTCCAATGTTAAAATCAATAGGCTAATGCACTTGGGAAGGTTTTGTGCTGATAACTAACTAGCTAATACTAGCTGGAAATACTAGGTGACAAACATCTTTCACTCAGGCCACATTTAAGCTTCTGCTTCAACTGTTTCACGAAGCCAATAAACGACAACACTTAAATTACAACAATATCAAAGAAATATTCTTATGGCCCCACGTGTTGATTTAAATAGTATTTGAATGCCCTTTTCATGGGGTTAGAACTAATATAAAGTCGATTTCATGCTTACAACAAGAAAGAAAATGTCGTCTTCGGGGTGCCGAGGATGAAATACCCTTAAGAAATTGATTTTTAATCGAGATATTGCCAACCAAGTGTGACAGTCAAAGTAATAATAACTAAGTTTCGCACAGAACCCAAATTTCAACAGATCGTTCCTATGACAGCTATATGAGCAGCAAATCTCAAAAATTGTACATTACATTAGAAAATTCATGAAGAATGACAACCAGAATGGGAATCATCCAAGAAGTTATTTTAAAAATTCCAAATTGCTGCAATTTTTTAAGAACTACCACGAAATTTGTACCCGAATGTCCTGGGAATTTTATTTTATTCAATTCAATTGGATTTCTTCCCTGACAACTTATCAAAGAACAGAGCGAAATTACAACAGATTTAGGAGAAGAAAAATTGCGTAAATTGCTCTTTTATTTCTAAAAAACTGAATGTATACCTTGAAGTTCACTCATGAAGTTAAGTTTTTTTTTAAGGAAAAGGGTGAGGCTTTGCATACGCGCCCTGTACACTTCTTCCCTATAAAGGAAAAGTTAATGAAGTAGACTTCATTGACTAGATCCAGTAATAGTAACTAGACCTAAAACAAGACAAGAATTTTGACCATTCTACTCACGCAAAAACAGAATTGAGTGTGTCTTCTCTCTCTCATTCTCTTTATTTGCATTATGTTCGAATTTATCAGATGAGGACATACATATACTAACGTACTCGTCAAATCCATGTTTGGATCCACTCGTTTTCTGCATATCGAAAAAATTGCATTCATATGAACGGACAGACTGGCAGGAGGAGATTGATCGAGCACAATAAACTCTTTTCTTCACAAAAATCTTTTGCAAACAGAATTTCAAATATTTTCATTTTATGAGTTAAGTCCAATGAGTTAAACTAAAGGAGTTTCTTTAGAACTATAAATTTCACTCGACCAAATGAAACGTTTTAGTTTTAGATGCCAAAGTGCAGAACATACTTCGGCAGAAGCTAATTAATTGACTAGGCGTGAGACACTCGCACTGGAAGAGAAATCACGCTTTGCATTATGAGTGCAGATGATGTTATTAGTTCTGGGCAAGTACATTTACATATCCGATAGCGTATTATTACTGGGCACGTTAAAATGCAACGAATAGAGCACCACAGTTCACAGTTGACTTAGAAGTTTTCCACATGAAGGTCTTCCCGCTAGGTGCGCTATAAAAAAGTCCTCGAATTAATGCGAACCACTATAAGTTAGTTCATTTATAGCTATAATTCTCAGCTGCTATGTCCAGAAGCTTTTGTGCTGCTTTGTGACTGGTGGTAATTGTCCTAACAAGAACGTGACCTTTTGGCTATACTCCAAGTAAGTCGATATTGGCAAAACTTAATCAAGACTCAATGTTTTCAACTCAATTTCGTACACAGTGAGACACGGAATGATCCGAAAATAATCGATCCACTAAATCTCAATCGATCGGATTTTCTGCCGAAAAAACCGCTCAAGATACTTATTCACGGCTATACGGGCTATAGAGACTATGCGCCCAGTTCGTTTATACGACCCGTACTGCTCGACAACAAGGATGTCTATGTAATATCCATTGACTATGGTCCACTAGTGCTTGAGCCCTGTTACCCCCAGGCCGTAATGAATCTGCCGTTGGTCAGTAAGTGTTTGGGGCAGCTCATCAATAACCTGGTGAAGGGTGACTTCATATCAAATGATTTGCTGCACGTCATTGGCTTCAGTCTGGGCTCTCAGGTGGCTGGCCAGACGGCCAACTACGTGAATCAGAAACTGAAGCGGATTACGGGCTTGGATCCAGCTAAGCCGCTTTTTATCTTGGTCGATGATTCTCAACGCTTGGATCCGGGAGACGCGGAATTTGTGGATGTCATACACACAGATCCGTTAGCACGTGGCATGTTGCACGCCATGGGACATATTGACTTCTATGTCAACTTCGGGCTATTAGTGCAGCCGGGCTGTGAGGGGGCAGATTCCCCGGGCAGCTGTAATCACAACCGTGCGCCACAGTTCTATGCCGAGTCCATAAACTCTACTTCGGGTTTTTGGGGCAGTCAATGCGAAAGTTGGGTCCACATCTTCTTTGATCAGTGTCCTCAACACTCGCCTAAGGCATTGATGGGCTATCATGTTTCTAAGAAGCAAAGAGGTTCCTACTTCTTGAAAACGACCAATAAATCGCCATTCGCATTAGGCAAGTCAGGCTCAACTCACACCTTAGGCGTAAACCAGTTATCCGAATTGACAGCCATCATTAAGAGCATACTACCAATTCCAATTTTAGGATCAAGCCAATTGCCCAATTTGATACCCAACAAATTCATTCCTATTATAGAGGAAAAATTGCAGGATCAATATTTACAGCAGCAGCTAAAAAAGAAAGAAAGTAATTAATATATCAATTATTTCTGAGATTTGATATTTAAATTAATAGCTCTTTAGTTAAACAAATATATTTATAATCTGTGTTTTTTGAATTTTACTATCATCAGAGCGGAGTGTGCGGGAGGAATATCTGAAATTTTAGGCAAATTTGATTTACGTATGGTATACAGAAAACCTGAATTCCAAATTTGCTGTCTATAGTTCTTATAATTCCTGACACCGACGCATTCATTCAGAATGACGGACGGACAGACATACGGCCAGGCCTAGATGCATGCGGCTATTGATACTGATCAAGAATATATAAACTTTATAGGGTCGGAAATGCTGCTTTCTGCCTGTTACAGACAATTGCACAGATTTAATACTTCCTTTTAACATTTCTTATTTATTTCAACTTGTTATCAACTTGTATTATACATTTATAGAAACATTGATCTATTAATTCAATAATTTTTAAACAAACATCCATGTTACGTGAAATTATACTTAAAATTTCGTTCTCAAACACAAACAATAAAACCCTTAACTGTTGAGTTTGTCTGCAGTAAAAAAAGAATCTGTGCCAACTTTCATTACGATAACTTAAAATGTTTATATAGAAACAGACAGACTGATTGACATTTCTATATCGACTCGGCTATGGATGCTGATTAAGAATATATATACTTTGTGGGGTCGGAAACTTCTCCTTCAATGAGTTACACATTTTGTGACAAAATTATAATACCTCCTGCAAGGGTGTGCAAATGGAATGGGAAATATTGATAGCTCTTGTCAGTATTATGTCACCAAAGCGTAATGAGATTCAACCTAATCTATCGTCTCCTGACACCCAGTAACATTACTGTTAACTACACAATAATAATACAAATGGAACTCGGCAGCAACATGCGTTAGGATGCCCCTCTCCCTGTTACTTGGCATGTAAAGAGTTATATTATTTAAATGCGACTTTCTTTGGGTGACCGCATCGAGTCGCCTTATTTGAACATTGAGAGCGTCGTGTGTGGTGTGGGCGGATCTAAAATCGGTGAAAGCAGGAAATACAAGGTCTGGCAAATGGATTTACGTCCTTGCTCCACAAAAGACGCACGCAATCAGAAACAAAAGAGCTGTCAAAATTGACAGACGGAGGCCCCGCACAGTGAATCACACTTCCATTGCGCAGTGCAAATGTGAGGCGCGAAATGTTTTACGCAAAAATCTCGTATTTATTGTTGAATTTTAAATTTAGCAATTGTGAAAAGTCGACAAACGGTAAACGGTAAAACGGTAAAAACCGGCCCCCAAAAGATTGACGCATGATCAAAATTACAAGATCTTGCGAAATTACAGCACAGAAGAGTGACAGAGAGCCCTTCTCATAATATGCTTAGCTTGAATTCAAGTCAAGTCTGCGGTAGACAACGCAATCTGAAAGTGCGTGTGCGTAGAATACCAAAAATAAAACCAAAAGTAAACAAAGCGAAAGTCCCTCGATTCTTCGCCCCCAGTGATTGTGTTAATTTTATACGAGTAATAGCAATAAAATTGCTCGACAATGGGCCATAATTTACACAAATTCCTTAAATTAACAGATGTCGAGTCACCAGATTGGCTGGAACCAGGCACCACTAACCAAAAGTGGGTTAATTACGCCAGTGTGTTCCACATTTATGTGTGAATTTTTATCAATTTGTGCCCGGCACTGATTTGCAATGAGCAGGCAAAATGTTTACTGATCTTACAATAATAATAAAACATTAATGAAAACATTTCTCGAATGTAATTCCTTAAGCGACCTTGACAGCTTGTTCACATAATGCCAACTAAGTTTTCCATAGACAGAGATTATAACTGTTACTAAATTAGTCTTATATATTAAGATCATTCACACTAATTATTCACTTCTTAAATGCTTAAGCTCCGAACAGCTTTTAAATTATGTTCTTGTTTTTGTCTGGAAGACAAAATGTTTTACGCTAAAGTTAACAATTCAGAATACTGCAGTCGGAAAGTTTGCGAAAGCGGCATACTCTGTTTTCAGTCTGTCATCTCTTACTTATTATACCCTAAAGGAGAGTAACTTAATTTTGTCACGAAATGTGTAATGCGCTTAAAGAGATGTTCCGACCCGACAATAATTATATGTACATGTGTATATTCGGAATCGGCATGAATATCCAAGTCGATATACATAATGTTCGTCTGTCTATCTGTTTGTATTCAAGCTAGTCTCTCAGTTTTCAAGCTAACGTTATGAGACTTGGCACATATCCTTCTTTTGCGGCAGGCAGTACATATGTCGGAGCCGGCCGGATCGGACTACTACAACATAAAGCTGACATACGAATGATCGGTCCAAAACTATGTTTTTGTATGAAACAATTTTTTGGTTACAAAGAAAGCTCAGCCAAACCGAGTCTCTCGAGAGTTTATACAATATGCGCAAAATTGGTCAAAATTGGATCAATATACTACATGGCTGCCATAGAATCGGGTGGAAAATTTGTTTTTGTACGAAATACTTTTTGCTTATACAAATACTACATCCAAACTAAGTGAGAATTTGATTATACTTCATAACAACCAACATCACAACCTTATTATATAGCTCCCATAGGAAGAATCAGACAAAAATTGAGTTTTGTAAAAAAACATTGCTGGTAGAATATAAAACTTAGGCACGCAGAAGATAGCTGTTCCATCTTGTAAAGCTTCGGACTTATACTACTTCCCGGCATGTGTAGCAAACTTGCTTCAAGGGTCTCGAGTGACATTGCGTTCATATGAACTGCGGACTGTCCACAAACCCAATATACTCCTTTTACATAAAAATACCTGAAAACAGATACGTTGAAATTGTTAAATAAGTTTTGAAGAAGTTATGCAAATTTATGGAACACACAGCAGTAAACACCTCCGACACTAGTTTGTATAAATTTCTATATTAAAGTCAAAAGCCTAGTTGATTCAGCTAAATGGACCTGTCGTGGACCCTTTTAACTTTTCAAATCGAGCTTTGATTTTCGGTGATCATCATATGGTTTTAAGCTCAGAGCTTATCATAACGACCAAATAAGAAACAGCAAAGCATTCTGAAAACTCTTTTCCACAAGACACACATCAGCGTAGCCCCTAGCTGAAATGCACTGCTTTCTAGCGCTAACCTGCTTGAAGCGCAAGCCGTGCACTGCTTGATTCTGTATGCTTGATGTGTTTGTGGTTTTAAGGCTGTGTTCAGGCAATCATAATAATTCTATGGTCTTTGGTTCAGGGTATCTCAAATGAGCACACTCGACTAGATCATTCGCATTTGTTTTCTGCAGACTATAAAAATACTTAAGCCAAATTCGGCTATACAGACCGCATTCATCACTCAACGCATCACTGCCGGCTTTTCCCATTTCTCATGCTTTTTCCAGCTAAATTGTCAATTAAAGTTGCATTTTCCACCCACACAAAAATTAAACCAAAACAAAAAATTAACAACAATTTTTCACACATTTCACTTTGGAGCGCCCGCCTTGCAAGTGCATTCGGAAATCTTTCGATATTTTTCTAAATTTAAATCGATGTATTTTTGAAATCATTTCGACGCTGCAATTTGTTACCAATTTTCACACGCTGCCGCTTGACAGGCGCCCACATAAATTCAATGCGTAGGCCATTAGTCAGCTTTTGACAGACACTTAATGGTGAGCGCAGTACTAGGAATATATGTATCTATAAGATACATTTGCGTGTGGCTGCATAGTCAGCAATTGCAACTACCTTATCTGTAAACTAATAAACCGATTTGCAGTTGTGTTGGAAAGTCCATAAACTAACCTTTAGAGCAAATATACAGTGCAAATGCAATTCGAAGTGCTCTGACAGTTCAATGAGGCTACATCTGGCGTTCGAATGGGACAAGGTAGCGCCATGTGGTGCACAGATGCGGCAATACGCCACATTATCCTCCAAACAAGCAGCTTCAGTACGCCGTGGCGCTCATGGTTTAATACATATATATACCTTTGCTTTTGTTTTCCCATTGCTAATGAAGCTCAAACTGTCATTTCTGGGTGGTATTTATTGTTTTCCGTACCGCAATAAACAACATTTTAGCGGAACCAGTGGCGTACGCAGGGTGGAGCGTTTCGGTTAAGCCCTCGCCACTCCGGAAAAAATGAAATATTTTACTCAAGACCACGAATTTCGGTAAGCTTTTGAACCCAATATGATAAAAGGTGTTTTAAGAGTATTAGCACGCGATATTTCCAAACCTGTAGGTAATATCCCGCCATTAGGTCTAATTGATTTGATCTCTCATGTTGTTATTTTGTGGTCACACAATGACCAACAGCAATGCCGAATTGGCCTTAATCTTATTCAATACTTGAGTTTATGGTTCAAACTTCGAAATTAATGTCTACAAATGGCAGAAATGTCGTGCGAATGGAGTGTAGATATTAGTATTTCACCCTATATCCATAAAATGGGAAAAAGGGAGTCAACTATGAAAATGTATGGAAAATGCAGAATGCACTTTATAAAGTGCATATATTTTTGATCAGTACAGTGGAAGCGTTTTGGACAATATATTTGTCGACTGAATCGGATTACTATATCATGTTACGACCAGTCGAAAAGTCAGCTGTTATCTGAAAAACTTCTAGTTCTTTAAGATATCTGAATACTATTGAGTCAATAAAGCTTATCACGTATAGCTGCTGGTAGCGAACGGTTGGGCATTGAATTATTATACTTTTATAAGAAACGTTTATTATAGTAGTCTCAATTTTATTAGCAACTCTGCATGGGTATTATAATCGTCGGCACCTAAAAGATATTTCATCTTTCTTGTTAGAAATGTTACAATACAGATGTCGATATTACCAATCGATTAATTTCATGTTTTATGATTGTTAATATCTGAACATTTTTGTATTCGGAAATATTGTAAGGGATAAATACAGTTAAAAAAAAAAAAAAAAACGAAACCTGGCTGTCTACTTCAACTGGAAAACAAACCAAGATTGTCACTCCTGTTGGAAATTGTTGATGAAGCTTAACTCTTTCAATCGGTTTCTATTGAACTCGATTTGGTCGCTTCAGTGTCAATATCATAATTATACAATAGGTAAGAATGCTATGGTTGAGTATACCCACCTATAAGACTCCCTGTACCCAGGTCAAAAATTTGCAACCGCATTTTCGTGCACTTACATATACATACACACACATACACAATGCCGCACGCGTACGAAAGGCAGCACAAGCGAGGCATTTTAAGACGTGGCTGGGCTTCTTCTTCCTTGTTTGTTGAATAACTTCCGTGTTTACTATCTGATCGACTTGAAATTTTGACAGTAAATTAAGAGGACTAAAGTATTGTTATTAACAAAATGCCAAAGTTATACATATATTTAAAATTGTTACTGTAAAACGGTTTGTATTTAATAGCGGGGGAATGGGGGGAGGGAAGATCTTGGATCCAAAATAAACTTGACCTGCG
Source organism: Hirtodrosophila histrioides (assembly GCA_037075165.1). NCBI lineage: Eukaryota > Metazoa > Arthropoda > Insecta > Diptera > Drosophilidae > Hirtodrosophila > Hirtodrosophila histrioides. Next base: position 572,568 of record JBAMCL010000603.1, on the reverse strand, counting down.
CCCGCTATACACAAACGTACATTTCAAATTTTTTGTCACTAGATCATACATACGATCGGTCAAACGGACATGGCCAAATCGAAATCTCATTTGACACTGACCAAGAATACATAAACTTTAAAGGGTCGGAGATGTCTCCTTCTGGCTGTTATATACATTTGCATAGATTTAGTACACCATTTTACCCATTTTATGGGTACAGGGAGTAATTATATGTGTGCAAGTCAATTTATAATCGAAGACTTGAACTGCAAATCCAAGAAGTTTTGACAATATTTATGGAGCTTGGTTAACGAACCTTGGACACTATACGATGCCTTCGACTAGTCGAATCACTCGTTGCACACATTTGTTATAAAATAAACAACACCAATTCAATTTCGCTGCGTCTGTTTATATTTACAATAACAAAACGCACCAAAAATCGCTCCATTTGACAGGGCCAACTTCCAAGACATGGCCAAATGGCGTAAACAAATGCCGCTTATATCTCCAAAAGCATCCAAAACATAACGTAATATTTAAGCCAATCGAAATCAACTGACGCCAACAGAGGATGAGAGTGAAAGTGCCAAACACAAAAACAAATACGAATCTTATACATTGGAATGCTTGACTACGAGATATCCTCTACTCCAAGACGATTCAAATACACATTCTCACTCAAATAGATTCTGAAGAAGTTCTGTATTTAGATACGACATTTACACTCAAACTCTCTTGATAATAAAAAGAAAATATTTATTTTTATAAAGTATAGCTGTAATTTCGTATTTTAAATACTCTTCAAGTTGATTTGTAAATGGCTTCATTAAATTTGATTTATTGATAATATCTTAACGCTACAAGTTGAAAACTTTTATGTTACTGCGCTAGTCAGGAGTCAATCTTAATATTTATTAGTTAATAATTATTAGTTTTTTGTGAAAATTAAGACTATATAAGATAAGAAATTTTACTTATACTAATAATTTTCTAATTATTCTATATATATTATTTATTTACTTATTATATATGTACCTAATTTGCTGACCTAGTTTTTCTTATAGTCTTACCAACAGACAAACAGATAGATGGATATCGTACATACAAATTGTAGGGGTAAAACACAAACTGTTCATTTGTTTGTTCAAATAAGATTTAATACTTTATTAAATTGTCAATTTGTATACTTTTTGTTAATTTTTGAACCTTTTTGAATCCGTCTTATACTGACGCGTACTCTTCTTCTTGTTCATTTAGCGTTGCCAGGGTGTTATACGTTGTATTACGGGTATTCCTCTGTTGGCTTACATTTAATATACATATATCTTTAATTCAATACTATTTCTAATATTTACAATTGTATACAGGTATGTCATTTACATATATCTTACAATATGTATGTATGTATTATATATAAATTATACCGGATATGTAGAAGAAATTCTGTTCGTTACATACTTATAATCAAGTTTGCTATGCTCATCTTAAGGTTTATTTGGGTATAGGTTGGAAAACAGAAAACAGAAAAAAATGAAAAAAAATAAATAAAGTAACAACAACAAACATAAAATACAAAACGCACTGTAGCCGGTTCCCCCCAATGGCAGCCTATGAAAACGCGTGATTACCGCACTCGACGGGGGCCCCCCTACTCTGCTACTCCGCTAAACGCTCCACCATGCACTTTTTCTAAAGCGTGCAAGTGAAATTTTCCACATGAGGCTGACGATGTTGCCCAGTGAAATTTTCGTCGCGTCGCGTCTCGTCTCGCGGCTCCATCCAAAAATGACTCCACTCCAGCTACTCTTCTTCATGCTGCCTTTATTTGCCGTGCGTGAGTTTTGTTTACAGTTGCAAGTTTTTGTTATTGTTATTGTTATTGTTATACACTTGCTAAGGGTACGACAACTTGAATGTTAGCTTAAATAGAGTCGAACGTTCCCGAACGCAAAATATGATGAACATCAAGAAACTTGAGTGCCTTCGAGCTATACAAAATAAGATGGGCACATGCCTTTAATTACTTATATTATGTCCATTAAATAGCAAATTTAACAGTTTATTATTAACCAATTTGTGTAAAAAGAATGAAGAAAACTTTACATTTTATCTCAGTCAGCAATGTATTCAAGTATTTAAATAATTTTGATTTTACTACATATTTTACATAGTAATACAGTAAAATCTTTTTACACGGTCTTTTTTTACTCGATTTTTGAAATAAAAGAAATTTAAAATTTTTTTACACGGTCTTGTTGATTTAACACAATTTACATGATTTTCTGCAGTGTTAGATATCATCCAAGTGGCAACTCTACTTCACGGTTTGTTTACTTTAAGGAATATACCCTCTAGACATCCCTGCCAACTTTATTTATGGAACCAAAAAAAAAAGGGAAAACCCCTTTTTATTTAATATATCAGTTTGTTAAAGACGAAATATATAATTTCAATAAAGTTCTTAAAGTTAATGTTTAAATTAGCTATTTTTATAAATTGGTTAAATCTTCAAATTACAAAATCGGAATTGTTAATAACTTTTTAAAAGGTAACACTTTTTTTGCAGGGTTTTTTAAAAAAATATTTGAATTTTTTCATTTTACACGATTTTTATAGGTTGTGGAACAGATCCTCAAATTTACATATGAATCGTGAATTTTTTACACGGTTTTGATTTACACCGTTTTCTTAGGAACGTACCTACCGTGTAAAAAAAGATTTTACTGTACCTCTTAAGTACTCCTTACAAAGAGAGAATTTGAGCTTGACGTAACAGTTATGCATAATTTCTACTTATCGAGGCACAACCCTTGAGATATTATATGCACATCACAAATCACAATTTGTGCTTTAAAATGTATAATTAAGGTCAAAAATCTCTTTGAATTTCAACCGTCAAAATTCAAACTTGTGATTAAGTAAATCTAACATTGTGCTCAAAAAATGTTCTCTGTGTACTTCCAAGAACTTTTGTAATACCCCATTATACAAGTTGAAGGAACAATACCTTAAGGTGCGGTCACACGGTATGGCATTCTGCCACATTTATGTAATATCGTTATCGAAATCAACCGTCAAAAATTTCATATGGCAAAAGTAACAAAATATGTTAAATATTTTAACATGAAAACTCATATTTCACGTTTCTACCATCGTGCGAGCACATATCTCAATGTCCAAAATTTATGTGGCAGCCTGCCATACCGTACTCATACGCTACGGTAACTGCCGACTGCCCTAAATGTGGCAGAATGCCACATCGTGTGACGGCACCTCTAAAGAGTATACAGTTTTCGTTTGGGATGTTTCCATTTCTAGCGATTGTTGTGGCTGTTTACTGTGGCCGCGGCTGCTGCAGTCAGTCAATGGCTGCATTTGTTGTTATTGTTGTAGTTGCTGTTATCTCAACAAGATCATCGCAACATCGAAATCAGTTGCTTCACATGCTCGACTGTGTTCCCGTCAACATCTTTTAGTAATTACCTTGCAATGAAGCCACTGTTCAATTCCTGTTCCTACTCATCTCCAGTAGCGCCAATGAATTATTGACCTGCCATTGCGGAAATCACTGCCTAGTGTTTTATATACTCTGTTCCCAAAGAGTAAAACAGTATGACCTGCCTGATTGACCATCCGTTCGTACGGCTGAAAGTCGCAAGGCTAGAATAACCATTTCCTCGCAGGTATGTATGTTTGTACATACAGATGAATGGCATATACCAAGTCATAATATAGATGGCGTCCTTCAAGGTTGCAGAAACCTACAATTATCTCCCAAAGCTTTAGAACAAAAATCACTAAAGATAAAGATAAGATATCTGGATTAGATTACAAATATTCACGCTATGCCCACTCCTGCTTCCGACAATCAAATAAAATCGAAATACATAATATATAATTACTATTCGGTAATACACTGGCCCTGCCCGGTGAAATATTTAGATGAAAGTGAAAGATCGGTGAAATATGTGTCAAATGAATTTTTGTGTAGATCATTAAAAATGAGTTTGAAACCGATTGGATGGTAAACAAAAAAGTTTCAAACAACAGTTTCCAGCGATTTCCACGCGGCCCTACCCATCCCCCCCCCTCTTTTATATATAATATATTTTTCCTTTTTAAACTTACAAAATGTGATGCACAGACAGCCTTTGAAGATGAGACCCAAAATATATTTGCCACGCACCATAACGCATACTGGGAACAGAGTAAATAGCAGTCGTGATGCCACTACAAGGTTTTTCCTTGATTGATATATTAACTACACACTGTAAATTTATGTCTGTTTGGCTTTGATTGAAGTTGTCATTCAATTTTAAAAGTATTGAAGGTAATGTGCGTACTGATAATTTGCTCACAATCCGCAAGGATCGTTACGCATTCTCGTAATTGATTATGGTTATAATTGTTGTTAATTCTATGATTTCATTTTTATTTAGAGAATCAAGCACACCGAACTATGTATGTACATATGTATGTATTCAAAGTGTAATTTATTTATTTTTATTTATTTTTATTATTTACGAAGGCAAAATAGTGCTGCCTCGAATCTAAAATATAAAATGATACATAGATATAAGGAACAAATTTAAAAGCCTACACGAAACTACAATTGAAATCCAATAACGACACCAGCACGTTGGGGGAAGTTTATTTGCCAGTCCGGCTAGCTATGCCCCTATTCACAGCGAAAATTTGCTGATGGCGTTATTAGAGCCTACAGCGAGATAGTGAAGAGTTAGTTATGAAGAAAAAACTTATAGAATTTAAGGTTAATTTGAAGCATAAAACTAAAGAAGAAGAATAAAGAAAGACAGTTGGAATGAAATCTCCAACCTGGTGGGGGTAGTTTTAGTAGCCAGTCCGGCAAGCTGTGCCCCAGCTCACAGCGAGGTTGGTTAGAGATTACATTAAGGAAAGAAGGATGTAGGAAAGGGTAGGGATGGGAAAGAATAAAATAGTTATAGAGTAGGAAATGGGAAATAAATGGGAATAGGAAATAGAGGGGATAATAATAATGTTACCAAATATGGACATTGATAATAAATTGCATTTCTTACGAATGCTTCCCATTTTATATAAAAGTAAGTATATGAAATTCACCTTCTCTCCTTAACTCACTCCCAGTACAGCTATGGAGAAGCTATCACGATCTACACCAATTTTTCGAACACGCGGGTGAATGTTTCTTAAATCGTTGATATAGCTCTGAGTTATTTTATTGTGTAGATCCTTGAAGCTTACTTTGAAGCCGTTTAGATGGAAGAAGAATATTTCATTCACTGGACCATTACCCGCTTCGGTTTGCAGACGGGAGGAAACCGCCTGGACTGAAGCTAATAGCAAAACACAACCAGATGCAGAGCTTTCAAAAATTCTCTTAAAGCCAAGGCCAAAACTCACTCACTTCCTGCAGCAACTTTCAAGTAGAGATTATAGACGAATATTAGAGCAAGAAATTGCCTAGCGGCCGTGCTAAGAAGCATCTTTTATGCTCTCGCATCACTCAGAATAAAATACTTTAATACATAATGGCTCGTATCAACAACAATGTCTATAACTCTGCCATTTATCAATAGAGCTTAACAAATTATACCTTGGGCCAGAAAAATTGGGCCATCTATTCTATACGCAAGTTAAGGTGAAATATTGACCTCACCTTTCGAAAAAAGCAGGCTAAAAATAAAACTTACAATAAAACAATTTTTAAAAATTATTTTTATCATTTGGGTGTTATTTCGCGACATAGCGTAATTATAGTTTTTTTATACTTTAGATCAGCTCTTTTAGCTATGTTCTATAAGATTAAATTCACATCTGAGTCACAATGCTACAAAGTTTTGGCAAGGCAAGCTTCAGTATCCTTTCTACTGTTGAACTTTAGGCAAGCATTACTTTCAGCAAAACTTTTATGAAACTTTTGCAACTGATGCCAGGACTTGCTTTAGTCTCCTCTCGCCCACTCGCAACTCACAATAATGGGTGCCCTATACTGACGTCACTGTGTTGAATACATTTCTGTGTAATACACCACAGAGGCTGTTTTAGATTGGTAGTCAGTTGAGTTGGCTACAGTCCCTTGACGTCATTAAATAGAGAGAGAAAGAACGAGAGAGAGAGGGAGACAAAGAGATAGAGCACAGAATGCGTGGGCCATGTTAATGTAAACATGGACCACAACATAACATTGAAATGAAAAGTATGTTTGTAACATTGCATAACTGTTGAGTGTGCGATAAGTGAGATGCAATCGAGAGGAGAGTTAGCAGACCATATTGCGCACTCTCACTGAGAGAGTGGGAGAGTGGGAGAGAAAGAGCAGAATATAATGGAGAGATTTACTTTACTTTTGAATGTCCTTCGTTGTGGACAACAGCTGTGGGAAGCTGCAACTACAACGTGGAGGTCCTCAACAGTGACGTTTCCTTGAACTCAACATTTGTCGAGGCCACATGGAAAATGTGTGTATAAGTGTGTGTGTGTGTGTGTGTGTGTGTGTGCGTGTGTGTGGGGCTATATACACGTTTACCTTACATGATATTTGGTGGTTCAGACAGCAGTTTGTTGGCCGTCTTGCCAAAGTGTTATGTGAGTTTCCTAAGCCATTTCGACATGTGTGTAATAAAATTCTGTTTTATTGCTGTTATGTGGATGGCTCGGCATGCTCCAAAGTAGGCAACAGATTTACGGCTCAATAGCTGGCTGCCTGCTCAATTTGCCGGTGTAACTTCACCTGGAGTTGTTTAAAAATTTATAATAACAAAAGGTCAAACTAAAATGTCACTTTCACGTCGAAATTGGTTAACTTTTACCTTACCCTGAATTAGTATCTATGAATTTCTCATTTCCTATACGTTAATCCCAGCTCCTTGAATGCTCAATACTCGAATACATTGGGTTCATCGACTTTTTGTAGGATACAGCTCCATGATACAGACAAGACCTTGAAAATTTTAAAGTAAACTTTATGGAAAACGGATGTTAAAGTGAATCTGGAACTGACTTTCTCATGATTTACATGTATTTCAATTAATGTTTCACCATATGTTAATTGGTTCTTCGAAATACTTGCCTTATAAAATGTACACATGTTATATTCCCACATAATTGGAAACTTATACACAAGCAAACACCACAAGCGCATTTGTACTCTTACTCTCTAATGAAATATGCTTCCCTAACAAACCCTAAAATGTCAAAAAGTTTCTATCACTTAACTCAAGGCTACAGCAGCATGCCCATGACCAATAAAAGGCACATTGTATGTCCAGCAGCAACAACAAGGACAACCCCCCGCCCAAAACACTTGGGAGGCAAAACAATTTTGGCACCGAATACCCAACAGACGGCCAGAAAACCACACGCAGATACAAATCGATAAAATGAAAAGCTACAAACAGCAGGATGCAGGAGGAGATGTATGTACATAAAGAAAATGGGCAGGACCGTTGGGAGGCTGGGAGTCTGTATGTGACCATGTAATGACGGCATCGAAATATTCGGAAAGTGGAATTGTATAAAATGTCTGGACCGGACCTTTTCATCGCTATCTAAAGTATGAACTGAAAGTGTTGCCAAGTTTACGCTTAATTAGGCTAAAATGGTGAGAGGTGGAAAATGCAAAGAGGGTCGATAGACTGAAAACAAAAATTTGTTTTGGGGTTGTGCGCAACTTCCGGCGGGTCTGGAGCCAACTCTCCCTGTGTATCCATATCTTGCATGCGAATGGATGACGAATGCTGCTGTCGATGACTCAGCCATGTCTGTGAGTCTCTCATGTTGACATAGGCTGATTTTAGTCCTGTCTTCAGCTTCGTGTTGTGTCTGGGCGACACATAGGAAATGAGCACAGGCGAAAGTGATACATAGGCTCTGGGTACAACAGGGCTAAAATACATTATTTACTTGGCTTGCTACATGCCTGGGGACGAAGATATTGTTGGGGGAGTTCCTCGCAAGGCTGTTGGGGGAAGACCTTTTTATAGACAAGCTGTTGATTGTTGTGCGGGAGCTTGTGGAACAGGCTGGATGTACACATTTATTGGATTTGTAAAGAAATTGTGGTGTGATTATCAAAATGAGCTGAGACAATGCTTCTATAGTTGTCATAGGGAAGTGATGGTTGCCTGAAAGAAATTTTAATGCTTATGGGCTCACTATATTGCTACATTCAAATAAGTGGTGGTCAAATTTACTTAAAAATCAAAGTGTAGTTCCTCTTTTATCTCTTTAAAAATTGTATATATTTTTGAAAATACACCAAAATCGCACAGTTCAGTGTAAAGGGTATAATCTCACATTCAGTGTAAAAGTAACTATACAGAGAGAACGTTAAGCACCATTTAGTGTAATTTAATCAGTTAATTTACTTGGCGACCTCTTTAACAATATAGCTATCTGAACCCTGCCTGTGTTCGCTGTGGCACGTTGTGTTGCAAAGTAAGAAATAAACAAATAAGAACGTTGCAGTCGGACGCACCCGACTGCAGAATACTATTTTCCCTTGACACTTTATAAATTGACGATATACACCAACATGTGTACCAAGTTTGGTTGCTCTAGCTTAAAGATAAAGACAAAAAAATTGCGTTCATACGGACAGACAGACATTTCGCAAACCCAATATACTATTTTTCCCTTCGGGAACATAGTATACAAATAAAAAAATGTTCACTCGTTTCCCTCCCGTGCCTTGTGATTATGTACATAGGCTATGCAGAATTCAGAAAACGATCTAACAAAAACCATTTACACAATTGACCTTAAGCCCACTTCCAATCCGTGGTGACAGGTGACAGTAGACATTTTCAAGTTTCATACAACTGTTTTCCGCCCGTGTGAGTAGATTTTCCAATGTCCCGTGCCCTGGCACATTGACCACAAATCAGTCAGACAAGCACATGAACAGGAATTGATGTCAAATATAAACTACTAACAGTATCACTTACGTATTAATATTAAATTATTTCCGTATCGATATTTTAACAAAATCAATATGTTTTTATCTGCCCGACTTCACGAAATGAAATGATGATATTATGATGATTAGAAAACAACCACACCCAGCGGGAAAAGCTAGAGGGCTCCGTCTTGATATTGATGTAGAAAGCAATACTTTTCGGTAATTTTGTGTGCATTGATGAAATTACCACTGGTAAAACGTCAGAATTGTATATTACCTGGCGACTAGATGAATTCTTCGCTGCTAAGACGTCAGAATTGTTATGTGTTTGGCAACCCGATGAATTCTTCGCTAAGCTGTCAAAGGTAATCATATCCAAACATGCATACATTTTGAATTTATACCAAGCCCTAAAATAATATCACCTCAGCTCCACCTCCCGGGTACAAACTAAAAAGACCCCATCCGCGCCACCAACTTAGCATAGGTTCAATATATGGTAAGTTTGCGTTCAGAGGTTCCAGAGTCTTAGAACTATGAACACCGAACGAACGTTTTCATATAATAAGATATAACAATTTCTTAATATGTTTTAATACACATAATAATCATTATTGCGCTTTCTAGCATATTTCTCAATATTTATCGAGTAATATCAAATATGTATCTGGAGGGGTCAGCATCATGTCTATAATTGTTTATAGCAACGTTATAGATGTGTACCTATACTATTCTCATTACAGTTTCACGTGTTTTTGTGTTGTTAAAAGAGAGCTCAATCAATTTGTTTTAATGTAAACACATTGTACACCCCAAATCCACAACGCGTCACCCATACGCCCCGTGCACCGCGTGCCCCAGCATCCGCCTTCGAATCAACGCAAAAGTTTATTCACATCTGCTGTGATTTTATAATTACATATATCTTTTTGCATGCTCATATGGGAGGCCTAGCAACAACAATGTTGTATCCACATCCACACATGTGTATCTGAAGCGTGTGCTGGCCAAAGTTGATCCCACAAATGCAAATCGCAGTTGGCAAATTCGTGTGTAGCTCATTGTCTATAGTAGTAGTTGCCTGCCCGCTGCGCTGCCTGGCGCTTCACTGCCCATTTGATTGAGTAGCCAACTCTCAGACAGCCGCACGTCTCGTCCCCCGCCCACTCAGCACTCAGCGCTGGCGCTGGCACACGAGTTTGGAAAGCGCCGGCAACTGACGCCGCATATGCGTCAGGCGTGACGGTCAATGATCAGTTTTAGGCGACAACAACAACAACACAACCGTTCGAACAACAACAACATCAACATCAACAACAGCATCTATGAGAGCACAGCTGGCAACAGTTTGTGTTGATTTTGTTGCTTTCGTTGTTGTTGTTGCTCTTGACGCACTCTAATAACTTTTTTAAACGACGCCTGGCAATTTTGGCTATTAAATATATTTTGGCTCTTGGACAAACACAATCAAAGTTTGTTAAACTACCTTGCTGTGCCAGGGTATATTGGCTATCTTGTGAAAAAAGATGCTAATTACTCTCTTTGTTTTATTTTCGATCTTTTATTGAAACTCATCATGGTTAGTTCTTACCACAGTCGCCATCACATCAATATTAACCAGTTTTTGAAGCACAATTTGTGATTAATAATGCACAATCTATGATTAGCAAAGTACAATCTGTGATTTACTCAGTGGTTAATATGCCCCTAAGGAATGATTGAATTGCCCCTAAGGCATATATCTGTGAATAACTAATTTAAGTTCGATTTTGTGTGCTTTCCCTAAAATGCATGAGTTGTGCCTAATTGTGCCTGCTATTCTCTCTGTTTATTCAGTATCAACCTGTATCACAAAATTATCAATAAATTAACTATTTAACTATTGTTTATTCGTCTTTTCTCCTTAATATAACTCAATAGGGCATTCAATCTGCGGTGCGTTAAAATATTTCTCATTTATTTACATCTTTTTCTTGTGCAGCCTCCTTAATAATTTAATTTAACAGTGAATTTTAACACGCAAGACATCGTCGCAGTTTTACAGTTTGGCTGGCATGCGATCTATCTTTTAGATACTTTTACTGGCTATCCTTTCTCGAGTTCGACTTCCGTTTGGTATTTTGCAATTTCCGCCTGTGCTCCGTTCAATGACTTTGGACTGGGACAATTGCGTGACTTGTTGTTGCTGGACTTGAGAAATCGTATAAGCAATATATTTTACTCACCAATCGGTCAATTCATTCGCCGAAAGTTACTGAGAGCCGCGCCCGTCTGGATGTCAAGTCAAGTTGGAGCAACTTGTTGATTAATAGGCGAGTGCTACCCCCCACAGCCGCCCACACCAGGTGGCTGACCTTGCCATACCGTTAACAGTTCGCGCTTCCTTGTGCTTTGTTATGCCCAAATATGTAATTACAAGTAATTAAGATACTTGAATTGTTCATGCAAAATTCTCTCTGATGATTTTCACATGAAAATTTTCGCCTGCCGCTTCCGTGAAATGATCGTGAACTGAAAACGGGACAACCGAAAATACAAAGATGAAAATTAATTGACTTGCCAAGCGTGTCACAACAAATTCTGCTTAATTTCGTTGCTCTTTTTCTTTTTGTTAGTTTGACAGGTGTAAGATATTCATTTGAATGATGGCAGTTCGTTCTGTCAAGCAAGAGTGATTCAAAATTTGCTAAGAACAATATTGTTAGCCGGAAAATAAATACGTGGAAATTATCAAGATCTTGGCGGCTCTTTGCTGTGATTTGGCTCCTAATTTATGTGGAAATATAAAATTAATTGTGGTTATTAAGAAAATCTATTAAGTGAATCAAAATTCAATAAATCAAATGACATTTAAAAGATTATTGGTTGTGTTTAAGTAAATATAGCTCAATTTATTCTTCAGTAAAGTGAAAATAAATGTATAAAGAAACCTTACCAAGTAAATGAGTCAGATTTCAAATGATTTTGTGTGTAGGGCTATGACAGCTGATCTAATTAAACATATAATTTAACTTATTTTAACATGACCTTCATTTTACGCCCGTTGCGAGGAGTGGGGGTAGATTTTCCCAAATCGGTCGGAGTCTTTTAAACTAATTAATATAGTGAACCTTACCAAGTTAAATCCACTACTGCTGACGCCAAAAATAATAGCTGTGTAATAAATCTTGGGTAGATTTGGCCGAAACAGTTCTCAACAATCAGAGTAATATAATATCGATTTTCAATAGACTTTAATATGCAATTATAATACGCTTAACATCTTTACTTCTCTGTATAACAGGACACACACAGTTGGGAGTGACCGGCAACCCAAAACTGTCTCTGAGATACAAAAGCGCAAAACTGCCTCAATTTTCCTGTTGTATCTTCAAATCTGAGCACTGCATCAACGCCAACAACTCATTAATATCATATGAGGCGACCGTTAGCAGCCTTTTCCCCACTCACCTCGTTGGCAATCCTACAAATGCTTGTGCATTTAGATTAATGTGCTTCATTAATAAGCGCGGGCGATGGGGGAAGGGAGCCAAAGTGGTAGATACTTATGTTCATTCAGCCATGCAGATTCATCTTCCACTGCCGCTGACACTTAAAGTTCAAGGTTCTTGCTTATTTCAGTTGGCCAGGCCGAAAGTAGCTTGGAGTTGGAAAACATATAAATGTATCATTTGGCGTTAGTAATACTTTACTTTTCCTGAGCATAGAAACTGACAGCTTTGCATTGCATGCAATTTCCCAATTGATATACAGTAAGCGTAAAATGCGCATAAATTTAACATGCAGTGTTCCACTTTGGATTTCTTTCTTTTTGTTGGCCCCACACAATGTGCATTTTATTTATTTACACCCAACAAACACCCCCTTGCGCCGCTTAGAACACTTCTATAGTCTCCTCCTCCGTAGAACTGTGCCGCATATTTATCACTTTCAGGCTGCGCAATTGCATTGCTTAGTTCGACTCAGACGACTTGCATCTACATCTTTCGAAACAGTTTTCTGTTGGCTCTGCGATTAATAATTATACGAGATAACAAAAGCCTCGCTTTGTACAATAGTTAGAACTGGTTGGGTTTGGATTTGGATTTGGTTTTGGTTTTGCTAGAGTCTGTCTGTCTAGAGCACATAGCTGTTATTATTATACATGTTTATCTTGGGCAGATTTCAGTGCAGCACAAATGGGGCATAAATTAAATGTCAGACCAATGACGATTGTATTATTATTGCATTTTATGTGTTGCTGGAACCTACAGATAAAATAGCTCTTGAATGATTTGTACTTGCAATATCAATCTCTGATTTTTAAGAAAAATATCAAGACATGGCACTACCGTTAAAAAAAAATCTAGTTCTATATTCTATGACAGATCTAGGGATGGGCAATTCTTCCCAAAATTATGAATATTTATTAAAAGTTGGTCTAATCTATTTTTGTTTGTTTTATTTTATTTATTTATTTACAAAGGCAAAAGAGTGATGCTTCAAATTAAAATAATTAATTTAGCTAGCTGGTAACACCCCAGCTTTGCCCGGCGAAATATTTGGATTCAAATTCATTATATTGAATTAGACTACTTTTGTAAGAAACACAGGAAAATAGCGTATCTCAATTTTTCCGCCCGTAGGAGAAAGCTTTCTAAATAAATTAGTCACATGACTAATGGCTTTGTGTGTAGGGCTATAAAAATGACTTTGAAGCCGATCTAACTAATCGGATAATTTCACTTATTTGACCAAGACATCCATTTCCCAGACGTGGCGACGGGTGGTAGTAGATTTTCCAAAATCGGTTAGCACTCTTTTAAATTATTGTTGGGGAAGCTATGATTTTCCAAGCGTGGGGTAGATTTTCCCAAATCTTTGAGCACCACACATTTTATATTTTTGTGAAGTGCCTTTAAAATAAGTTTGAAGCCACATGAAAATTTGAAATGTCGAAATACTGACTTTTCTAACGATTTTCCAACCGTGGAGGTGAGTTTTCCACAATCGACACACGTATCGAATTATTTAATGTAAAGAGCATTGGAAATGAGCTTGAACCAGATCAGACTTAGCCTAGACTTTCGTCCATACAAATTTGAGATCCCCATTTTCCGGCCTTACGGGTGGATTTTCCAAATTCGGTGAAATATGAGTCGAATGATTTTTCGTATAGATCTTTACAAATGGGTTCGAAGTCGATTGGTTGATAATCAAGTTTCAACAACATTTTGCGAGATTTTCCACGCTTGTGGGTGGAATTTTCCAAAAACCTGTCTTTTGTCATAGATGAAAACTACTGTGAAAATTAAACAGAAATCCCGTAACAAGCCCGATGACTTTTCTTATGATAATTAAAGAAATCGCATTTATATCACATTTGAAATAATCCTGTTAACCATTTGCAGATCAAGCTTATTTCAAATATCGATAAACACGATTAAAAGCGCAATATATTAAGATATTTGGTTTTTTTTCTGGGGACACTCCTGACCTTCTGTGATAATCAAGAAACTATTACCGTATTGTAGAGCATAGGGAAGCGGCAGCGAGGACGTCATCTTAAATGCTCTGCTTCCTTGCACTGCCGTTAAAATGCATGATGCATATGTGTACGAAGATGAGTTGGTGGATTTCAGGCCTAACTTCTGGGTGTCTCGTTGCCCTGTATACTCGACTAGATGGACTTGTTATACTCGTTTTAAAAAAATATTTTGAAAGATTTTTGTGAAATGCCGGTATGAACGCAATTTTTGTCCACTCATCTTGAAGTAAGAGCAATCAAACTTGGTACACATGTTGGTGTATACCCTCGATTTATTAAAGTGTCAAGACCGAGTCCCTACCTCCACCGCCACCCCGTTCCCCGCAAATCGGCAGAGCTTTTCCCAAAACACATTTTTCATAAGGGTGAGATATACCCTACAGTTTCGCATCTAGAGTCATCAAATTCGAGATACACACTACTAAAGATGCCCACAATTAAATAATTGAGCAAAATCTATATCTCCCACACCTGTATAGGTAGAGTCACCAAATTTGGCATACAGGCTAATGTTAAGCTCCTTGACAGATCTACATTAACAAATTTTTGCCAACCCCTCCCCCGCAAACCAGCAAAATGTATTGACTTCCTTGACAGAATTGTCAAAAATATGTTTGGCACAACTGCCCACCGCAAATGATGAAAATGTATCTCTCAAACACCTGATCAAGTAGACTCGCCAAATTAGAGATACAGACTACTGTGTTTTACTCGCTTTCCCACCTCACAAATAACCAAATAATACCGGAGTTGAAAACGAGTATTCTGCTGTCGGGTACTTCGACTGCAACGTTCTTACTTATTTTCTAACTAATGTACACGAAGTTAATTGTTAAGATCTGAGTGTTAAGACAAAAGCCACTTCCGATACTACGATTGAAGAGTATGTAACATTGGATATCGATCTTATGACATTTATACAACCAAATGGCAAGTCTAGATGTAACAATACCTAAAGATTACTCTTGATTAGATGGGGGAGGGTCCATGGCATAAAACTAAGAGCCTTCCTTCACCAATTTTGTTTTAAAATTTCAGAAGAAATTAATTTTGAATAATTAAGTAGTCATAGAGGAGAAGGGGTTTGATTGTCACTGGAAAGAATGTATATATTAAGTACCATTCCATAAATTACCCAATTAAATCCTAGAGAATGTATTAATATATTTTATGTATACTCGTATATGTAGTATTTTCTTTATATTCTCCTAAATCAGACCTATATTTTCCCTCATAGTTTCTTTCTTATCTTAAAATATATTATGCAGTTCTTTGTTTAGATTAACGAAGCGACCCCGTATAGGCCATTAATCTTAAGTTGTTATTCGCAAGCTTAGCCAATTCTTGTTCTATTGCAATAGTTTTGGACCATCTGGCATGCCAGTGCGTGCCTTCCAATTATTTTTTCTTCATTCTATTTCCCGTCTTGTGTTTATTTTGTATGCGCTTGGACTCGGAAATTTTCCGCTTGCAACGCGTGCATTTTATAGTTTTCCCAGTTGCTGAGCGAACTGGGGGCACCCACTTTGCTGCTTTTCCGCAATGAAATGCATATAGTGTGAGTTAGGAGGTAGCATTTAGAAAAAGTGAGAATGTTTATGTTGCGTTTGCTTCGTTTTGTTTTGTTTTTCCCCTCTTCGATCGCGTTCTGTTTACCCAAATCGGCTGGTAATGCAAATATTTCGAATTGAATTAGGAAAACATTTTGGATTGCATTTCAATTAACGGCATTAGAGTTCGTGTATTATTCACACCTATAAATATGTGTTCCGACGCCCCGAAAAACACTTAGCGCAGTTTCGGGTCGCATACTTATTTCATAAGGTGTCCACGTAATTAATCCATTAGTGTGTGCAGAAAGCGGCCTTTGAGCAACGTAGAAAATCACCCCAAAGATTAACCCAAACAAAGTTAGGCAAATTTCACTTAACGTCGACCCTTTTACATTACATGGAAATTACATGAAAATTTAGCAATTTTCTTTTCGTTGTGCGCACTTTATTAACACAACAAAACACTTTTTGGCCTTTATGGTATGTGGGCCATTTATTCACTCGGGTCGGCCGGGTCGAGTCGGGTGGATCGGTTGGTTGGTCGCTCGATTGTGTAAGCTATATGACTGGGTCTCTCAAGTGTGCTCAAGTGTATGGTTCGTGCTTTCTGGTCTGTAAACTATACGTACTTATATATATGTTTACAGTTGTGAGGTCTATTTGAAGGTTTAAATAATGGAAATTGTGCCTGTAAGTGGGTCAAGTGTATCAAAGAATTCAGCAAGGATTTCACAAAAAGCAATGTATGCTCATTAATCAAGATCAGGGTTGCACTTGAAGGTTAGCATTTACAATTAGTTTGTTTTATTATCGCAGAATGGAAACTAGTCATGTTTACTCTACGTGAAGTGAAGAGATGATCTCAATCTAAGATTATCGGAGTATAACATCATCACGCAAAATCGCCCTGTTTTTATTATTCATAAGATTTATGTGAGTAATGTCTATAATCTTGACACTTCATAAATTGAGGATATACACCAACTTGTGTACCAAGTTTGGTTGCTCTAGCTTCAAGGGTGTGGAAAAAATTTGCGTTCATACGGACAGACGGAGAGAGTTCCCTTCGGGAACATAGTAAAAAACATAAACAACCAATTTTCCTTAAGAACCAACTTAGAAATTAACGCTAATGCAGTAACTGACATCCTGGAGACCCATAATAAAAATTTAGTTAAATTGTAAGAAATATAATGGGAATGTGAAAACGATAAATTGTATAATTTATTTGCTTCAATGTGAGGCTTGTTTATTATACACACATTACTTTTGCTACGCTTCAGTGAGGAAATAAAAAGTTGCTTGCCACTGTTCTCTTCAGTATGGTATACTAGAAGAACTACTCTATGCACATCCACAGACACTTAAGAATATTATCGTTATAAAAATTTCTGTTTTCGCTCAATTTGCAATTGCAACGAGTCGTAAAAAATCATATCACCGCCTAGACGATGCATAATTTTCCCTTGTCGTCGGGGAAAGAGGCAGCAATTTGCACATCTCTTGACTTCCTTTACCCCTTTCCTCTGCTGCTTATCCGTCTGTATTCCTCGACACACCCACATGGTTGACTCTGTGTGTGGCACAATTGGTGATTTTCCTGCTCTCACATATCGAATTACTTTCGGTGCTGCATATAGGCACTTGAAGTCACTTGAGATGCTAAGGAACTTGGTGATTTCTGTTTGTAGTCTTTTGAACAAAGGGATTGCTCTGAGCTGAGCAGGTTCAACTAGCTAATCAAGCGGATCATCTTGAACTGTGGCCCCATTTTGTGGCTCTTGGATGATCATACATTTCCCACAACTTGAAAACCCCTTGGACTACCAGTTTCCCATATGATTTGCTTAAACAATTTCAAATCTAGTGTAAATTGTGTCGATGGACTTTGAACTCCAGTCTGAGACGCAGATTGACCCCGTCTCGAGTTTTGATGCGCAGCTGTCACGGCTCCTGATTCATTTGGGCAACCGGTTCGAAGACCACTTGAGATATTCTGTGTTGGTTCGAGCTGAGGAGAGTCATAAAGCCCCGGGGGGACAGCAACACACACATCTTATACACACAACTACTTAAAAGAACTTGGAGCGAGCCACGCCTTATCGGCAACAATTTGATCTTTTGTTTACATTGCACATATTTCTCTTGTGGCTTTACTTTTAATTGACATTTGATTTGAGCTGCTCTTTCACCCTCCGCTGCTGCTGTTGTCTCTCTGAAAGTTGTACCGAATCGTTCAGACTTAGTTCGATTGAACTAGTCTTTATAGTGAACGAATGAACTAAATCCCTGCTTATCGTTCATTCTAGTCATTTGAGTCCCATTGTCGTTCAGCTGATTATCACTTATTCAGGTCATTTGAGTCCCATTGTCATTCGACTGATTTGAATCCCAAAATCATTCAGTCGCTCATTACACTCTTTCGTCCGATTCATACGTTAGAGCCGCTCTTAATAAAGAGTACCTTGGGCATACAGATGACTCGATGGCGTGGTGTCTGCTTAGAAAGCCCAAAAACGACTTAGCATAGTTGCCATATCGGGATCCTGCAAAAGGATACTCTCTGTGGCTGGGCAAATTCTTAGAGATATACAAACTTTCTCTCAAACAAGCTAACTCTACTTAACAATAATATCATGGAATAGGTTTAAGTAAGGTTTTAGTAAAGATAATTAAATTTGTATCCAGACATGATGGCTTATAAAATAGCTATTAGAAATATGCATATTGAAAACTGTGAAAACAAATTTAAATCAATAATCGAACTAAATAAACGGTTCTGCATATTCAAACCAATTGAACGAAATGAGATTTTTAAGAGGAACTGAACAATTTTGGGATTCAAATCAGGGACTCAAATGACCCGAATGAACCACAATGGAATTCAAATGACTAGAATGAACGATATTGGGATTCAAATGACTCAAAAGAAAGATTAGTTCGTTCAGTGAACAATGAACTACTGAACTAAATCAGTGAATTGAACTAGAAAGTGCAACTCTAGTCTTTCATCAAGACCCATGTCAGAACGACCGATCCCAGGTTTGGTTTCTGTCACTTCGATCTGACTTATTGCTTTTGTAACTTCTGTGTTGTGGAATAATTAATTTATGCGTGCATTAACCGTTACTTGATAATGAACGAACCGGGGCAGCTGGCCTGGCCGCCTTATCTCAGCGTCTTGGAAGCCGATTAAGTCCGCAAAGTCTTGGCAGCTTTTCAAGTGCGCCAGACTCAGCCCGGGCGTGTGTGTGTGTGATAAGGCAAGGGATAGGGGAAGGGGTCTGGTTAGTGTAGGCAGGGGGTCAACTCTTGTAATTATGGGCCTGGACCAGTCACCAGTCACCACCACCGAGCACTCCCCAGTCTGGAGCTGACATGTGGTTCGAGTGCTTGTACTTATTTTCTTTGTGATTAATTGTTAACATTGTGGGCTCGTAGCCCGGAAAGTCATTTCAGCTTAAGCAACTATCCACAAGTATCGATGCCACAGGGCGTTACGGCAGTTTGTGGGGGTGTAAACGAATGCAAATGAAGATTTACGTTCAGCTGTGGCTTAGCATGCATATTTATGGAGTCCCAGGAAGTGGGGAGGGGTCTATTTCTTGAAGTTAATAGTTTGCTGCAAGAGAGAAGTCTTAATCATGTTGAATTATTGTTTTAGAGTCGTAGAGTTCATAATTACTTCCTGGGGTGTCTTCAGAAAGCTATTATAGATACTAATGAAAGAAAAGTATCTTTTATATACTAGGGTGCAGCTGAAACAATGAACGGGAATGTTTTGACCCATGCGCTTTTGTTTTGAGCTCCAATTTATTGCTCTTTTGTATATCCTTGGGTTCCTAATTTTCGATCAGACAAGATAATGAAAAGATGGTATGATCATCCCATTGAGTCTTTGGGACCTAAATCTACAAACCTTTATGTTTTTCCTATGGACCTTCTCTCTTCTTAGTACTTAACCCTTGCCCTTGGTTAATATTTATCTTTCCTATCTTTATCCACCAGCCTACCTAATAATCTTCTCATATAAGCTGTTGTTAATTATTTGAAACTGATTTTCCAATGGAAATCAATAGGTTCTCTGATATCTCAAAAATATTTCAGACCTCTTTATCTTGCAATCCAACTAGTACTGTATCTAGTATCTATTGTAGATTTTAAATGAGCTCGGTGGGTGGCTACTTGAGCAGTAGATTCAGACGTCAAATTACTACGAGTATTCAGAGATCCATGCAGTATTATTGCAGTGAATGTGGCAGTCGCAACAGAGAAATATGATAATTTATATTCCAAGAAATCGGCATAGGTCAGCAGACAGAGACCCAAGACTCAGACAGAAGTCAGCGCCAATGATTACCCAGTAAAGAGTCGGGAATTGGCGGCTGACTGCCCCGTCGATTGAATCAAGACCCCGCCATCGACCCCAGACATACGGCTAAATATACTCGTAATCAAGAGAAACGCACACACAAAAAACTTGCGTAGGACACACGAAGAAGACTCTAGAATCTAGAAGAAGACTAAGACGAAGACGAAGACGAAGACGAAGACTGCAGACCTCTGACAATGTGCTGCAATGTTCTCTGATTTTCCGCCTTTTGTTTTTCCAGCTCGTCTCTGCAGTGTTTTGATTACTTTATGTTTTTTGATAAATGCTGCTCATCATGTAATTTTAAACGCACCGCGCATGTTAAACAAACAATTTCCCGTGACAGTGTAAAATGTTTGCCCGACGCCCGAGGGCGGAAGGGGTAAGGGTACGCAGTGCAGCAACTAGCCTAATGTAATACTTAGGAGCGCTCACTGCCGTGGGCCCTCAGGCCATATTACAAGATGACTCGCAAAGAAAGCGAGTGTTAAATGCAACTAGCATTGTTGTTTTTTATTCCTTGTACCCATTAAAAATGTGAAAGAAGTGTGGGCTATTCCGACTTTATCTATATGCATAAGACAATTGTCTTATTGACTGACTGACGATCGATTTTGAATGTCATTCAGAAAATTCCACCCAAAAGTGTGGCTAATTCGCAGAAAAATAGTTATGTGCAACTTCTAAATATATTTACGAACTCATTTTTAGAGCTTTATACAAAAAATCACTCGACAAAAGTTCTCCGATTTCACACCTCCGAACGGAAAATGGGGTCTCAAAATTGTATGCTTCAAACTTTACACATAAAATAATTAGATTCGTGAATTTCCAATTTCAGAAATTTACCCCCTATTGATGGAAAATTGGTGGAAAACTCTGGCACTCAACATTCTTAAGTTTCAGCGGACGGCTTCAAACTCACCTTTAAAGTTCTAATCACAAAAATAATAGGCACAGTACTCACCCATTTTGGAAAATCCACCCCAGCTACGGAAAATTCGTGGAGAAGTGTTCTATGAAACTTTTTTGCTTAAGCCTAGTAAGTTATGTTCTTGATCAGCATCAACCACCGATATGTCCAAATCCATCTGTCCGCATTGATCGCGCGAACTAACATAGTGAGAAGAACCAAAGTTGGTGTAAACCAAGCGCGAATCAGCTTGATAAAATTGCTCACGTATAAATGTTCATGAAAACATTTTTCACTCACCACATAATATAATATAGTATTGAATTTTGATCGGGTTATTTTGTGTGATACATGGTTGTGATTTCAGACTTAGAAAAGGGTATCTATCAGTCGAACTAAGTTGACTATAGCATTTATAGTTTCGTTTATTTTTCATTTTGAATGAAAGTGCCTTCTTGGACCGACCAGAAGAATCGTGTTGATGGATTTCTTCCTGTCATAAAAACAGTGGAAAGAAGTGGCAACAATTCGCCTATGTGGGCTGCCGTCGTGATATAAGTCGTTTCTTTTATACTTGTACTTGTGTTTTTTAAATTATCATTCAAAATGCGTGTCCCAAACGAAGATTCAATGTGGGACCTAAGGTGAGGTATGCGTATGAAAGTTATATGTGGGCGTGTGAAGGTGGAACTATGTTGTTGGATAAGAAAATGATGGAATGTTTCGGGAAAAAAACTTCATGTTTTTGTAATGCCATATATCTAAGAATCTACGCAATTCACTTAAAATAATTTTCATTCAATATCTTATACCCCACGGCTTTGCTTGCTCTTCCCAACTCTGTTTTTAAATTTAACTAACCAGTTGTCGGATTGACAATTTCTCTTCGTACGTTCTGAGAAATCTAACGTTTATTAATTTAATCATTGGAATTTCCAAGAAAATAATTGTAATTTCCTCAATTGCCCTGCATGTTGGCATAAAATTATCCTTGAGAATACTTTTTGCACCGAACGAAGTCAATTGAAATATGAATTATATTTCTTCAAGAAATCCTTTTATTCTGTTGACGTTCCAAAATACAAGGAATGCAATGGTTCTGGTGGACAATTCAATGCCGTCAACTTCGGCAATTTCACTTTTCCATTGGCACAGCAAATGCTCAATTTGAGTGCATTGCAAGGCTCACACACTTTGATCATTGAACCAATAGTCTTTGATTTGTATGCACTATATTCCACTTGACTATCATAGTCAGTTATCATTATCAGTGATCCTTGCTTCTTGTAAATTTATCCCATTTTACCCTTTACCCTTTTTTATGGATACAGGGAGTAAAAATAACTGAATTGATGGAAAATTAAGGGCAGCAAAGGAAAACATTCGGTTTTTTTGTTTTTGTAACTTTCAAAGATAAAGCGACAAACTTGAAAATTATATAAAATTTTAACGAAAATACAGTCACGCCTTAGAAAAATTGGATTTGTAAATATACTGGCCCATTCATTTTTTACTCCCTGTACCCATAAAATGGGTAAATAGGGGGAATTAAATTTGTGCAAAAGTGCAAATAGGCACTCTTAATCTATTGTACAAATTTCACGTCGATACAAACTTGTCACAAGCTTCCGTTGTAACGAATTTTCCTCACCTGTTCTGAATCTCACTTTCGACGAGAACTGGCACATTGGACTGGCTCCACTCTGTGTCGCGAACTCAATCCGCAAGCGTGAAAATCGATTAGAATCTCAAATTTAAATTTTTCCATTTAAAATAGAAAAGCTATGTTAATGTAAACAAACACACAGCTGCCAGACCTGCAAAGATTCTAACTGCTTCACTGTCATTTAGCAATTCTTAACACTGCCTTTAAATTGTGTTCGTTGTGACAAACTTCTTCCAAACAATTCTTCCTAATATGTTTTTGGAAAGAAGAGTATATTAGGCTTATGAAATATCCGTATAGTATATATCCGTACTTTTCAATAGAAGTTTTCCAAACCGTTGAAGCTAGAGAAACTTAGTATATATATTGGTATATACCGTCGTTCTTAAAGAGTTACGATATTATACGTGAGAAATTTATTAGAAATTCGGTTAGTTCTCGCGTAATCAAATAGGCGATGACCCAGCAAAAGGGACAGACTATATAGATAATTTTAAGTCCTTAGGTTTCCAAACCCGTGGGATGAAACTGAATACCAAAATGTGCAAAATTCGATATGCACGCTTTATATATCCTTTTAAGATAAATCTGTCCAAGCAACTCATGGTTCACATCTTTCCTTACGATCTGGAAATAAGATTATTTCCCATCATCAACTCAGCCGGTTCTTAACAATCTGGGTGTGAGTGTTGACACCATTTCATGTTATTTTGTCCACCCGGTTAGGACATGTAAGCACTAATGAATGATAAATATTCAAAACACGACATCACCATTTCCATGATGAACCAGTCCCGTACCCTGTTGAGTTTGAGCTTGTCTTCATAGCTTCTTCTATTTTGTTGTTGCTGGTTTTCCAGAATTGTCTTATCGATCGCTTTTCTAGGTCCGCCGGTCGTTGACAACAGCTGTCTGATTGATAAGAACCAATCCGCTCAGTCGGATTTCTTTGTGTTTGCGCGCATCATTGGACACGTTCACCAGTACAGCTTGCATTCTGATCAAGTATCGAAAAGTAATTACAAGCTCGATACTTTCTGGTGAACGCTATGATGCATATTTCCGCCAACGCCCCAGTCGAAAAAAATGAAAAAGATGGATGGATTGAGTGTTGGATCTTTGATTTTCTCGGCTTTTTATTGAAATATTGTTTAATTAAATAATTCCATTGAAGATTTTATATATAGCCCTTTAGGTTAGGCTATGTTATGGTGGCCTAAGTCCTAAGCGGAATGAAATTATATATGTAGATTCAGCTGCTATACAGGGACGATAGGTGTATCAACTCCTGTTAAACAAGTAAGAATGAGTATAGCCGACTACGAAACACCCTGTACCCAGGAATAATATTTTCAAAGTCATCTTCGTAGACACAAAATATATCACATAATTATAAAGCATTTCAGCGACAGTGCAGTCAAGCAGTTCATTTGGAGTGCCAGCTGCACTGCTGCTTTCCCTCGCTCTGCATTAATGTATCTCGTTGAATAACTTCTGTGTTTATTGTCGGATCGTTTTAAACATTTGCGCAATACGATATCGAGTGACCTAGGCTATATCTTTGAATGGGTGGCTCTAAAACGATTTTATCGATTTGCGGAGGTGCGGGGAGAAATTGATATAATTTGAAACAAACTTGATCTGCACCCTACATTCCATATTTGATGTTTCTAGCTTTTAGAGTTACTAAGCTCGACCCGTCAATACAATTGAAACAGACAGATGTAGAAAGCTAAAGTAACTCCTATTGATACTGATCAAGAATATCTACGATAAACTTTATAAGGTCCGAACTGCCGGTGTACCACAATCCCGTCCGAGATGGTAGACTTTTCAAAATCCTTGAGTAAATAAATTGTGTTATATATAATGTCCACCTCCCCCACCTGAAATCGAATCTTTAATATCTATCTCGTGTTATAAAACGAAACCCAACATTCTCAGTGTTTTCTTTATGTGCGGGACCTAAATCCGAGAAATACAGTTTTTTGTTTATGTATCAATTAATATAGGTGCCGGAGAACAGTCAAGTAGACCTATTACAGGATTAATACTATCATCTGGAGCCAAAAATTGATACTTGGGAACGCCTTGTAAATGAATTCCGCCCAAGCTAACTGAATTTTTAAAAAAAAATAATTTTGTTAACCCTTGCATTGTTGTAAGGAAAATAAATAATGTAGACATTGTAAAAGTAGCCGTAAATATTACAAAATGAAATTATTTTTATGAAATATACGCTGAGCGATAACAACTTGCGATTTGGTTTGTTTGGTATAGTTATATAGTGTGCCTAGGCTTCAAAATGAAATTTTAGTATTTAGTATTACAAAGAAGAGAACCAAATGTCCACTGCTGTGGAGTACGCTTAAATCAATATATGAACAGCAAATATCGCTAGCAACAGTTTCACGATTTCCAGAGCACTCCAAAGGAAATCCAGATATTTGTAAAATCGAAAAAAATAAAGTGAAAATGAGACCTTGAGAACCACACTATGCATTTAATAGTCAAGCCTTAGGTGAAATCGATTGCTCACCCCGCATAAAAAATAATTAAAATATATATTTATAGTTTTCCCGAATTTTCAAAATAATATAGCTCTAGATAATCGTGAACAACCGCACTAACTTTAATGAGAGCCGTGTGACCTTTGAGGCTTGCATTTACCTAGCTAGCTTCCGTTTACTTTACCACCTGACAGTCATCCATAATTTTCGCAGGATTCAAATCCTTGACACGACTCGGCGTAAACTTAACCCAATGGACTAAGCGCGCTTCAGACGTTGTTAACAGATAATCTGCTGGTTGGAGTTTAGTACCGAGCTGGGGCTCTAGAGATTTTAAATTGGCTGGCATTGGGATAATAATTGTAACATATAGATGTCTTGGGTTTTATCAATAGATTTACACCTCTTACAAAAATGGGCATAAACTTATATACACATTTTATATCAACTCTCGTATTTTGAAAATATGCCTGCAGCTAAGACAACGGAACAATGGAGATGCCAACTTAGTGTAAGACATGCTAACTTGCTTGAAGTTAAATTCAGATTGTTAAATTAATCAAATTAACAAAATATCGATAAATGGTCAATGCACTAACGAATTTGCGACCAACAAACTCAACAACCCTGTGCTGATTAAAGCACACAAAAAATGACACAAATATTTCAAATTCATTACAAATACCAAATTTGACAAATCAGAGTAGGCTTGGATAACTTACACATATATTTCCAGGTTGAAGTAAGTAAAAAGGGAAAAGTACTGCGAAGGCAAAGGAATCAAAATAGGATGATCATCGATTGATCGCCCCCTCCGGTTACACACTCTATGCTTTGACAATATATGGACTGCGTGAAAAGGGATCTGTTCATACTCAGCAACAATCATGTAATACGTCCTGCCAAACGCACCTAATGGGACCCAGGACCCAGCTAATAGTAGCGTCTAAGCCGTTTTGGAACATGCATCTTATCTTTTGTTTCTGGTTATGCCGTCCTTTGGTAAGATTCGTATCTGTGGGGTGTTTCACTTACCAGGAAATTAACGTTTCGTCGGGCCACGCCCTCTCCTATCTACACTTCCTCCAGTAACGCCGCCCTCTTACATTGCTGGCCCGAGATGTTGACGCACACTGATGCTCACTATGCAAATGCTTTGATGCAGGAAATGGAGAACACTGAAGAAGCTGTTCCACTGGCGGCGCCTCTGTGCTATCAAATCCCAGGAAGGATCTCCTGCAGATACTCACCAGCAACGGACTGTACAAGGGCTAAGTATCTGCACCAAAGTGGGCTGGACACTATACTCAACGAGACGGGCCCACACACCATCTTTGTGAAGGTCTTGGCCTTGCTTGTACCATTGGGTGGACCTGAGCGAGCTGAAGAAGAGTTCCACTCCAATCTACGTCTGCTCAGTGGTGTAAGTTTCGTAACTAGGTATAAGCTTAGTTACTAGAGAAGACTTGCACGTATAGAGAGACTTGTTGCTTTGTTAACAAGTTAGATGTCTTCGGTAAACTGGACAAGTACTTGGTAACGAATGCATTTATGCATAACTCCCAAAGATTCCCCCTGTGTAAGTACTCCGTGTGATTTTTAAGCTACTCGTGTGATTCCGGGCTTCTTTCAGATAGTCACATTGCAGGACGAGATGACAGGCGTATACCTTGCTGTCTCACAACTACGTAACAATCAGTACAATATTCATGGTCAAGAGAGGAATGATATCAGTATAAGAGGCACCTTTTATTTATTCTCTGAGAAAGCACAGAGTAAGGGTGAGCGACCGTTTGATATTTTTTGGGTTTTCAAATATGTATAATTATTTTATTGAATTGAAATAGGCGCCAAGTCCCATCTTATAATTAATTTATGCTTCTGCTTAGCTACAATAAATTTATTGAGTGTCAGAGTGTCTTCTACGTCGTCGTATGCTGGTTGTGGACTTCAGGTTAGGCCTAGGGAGTCTATGCAGAGTCACGGACCTTCGAATGACAGTCGGTGGTAACATCAATTTATTTTGGAAGACGTGAATGCGATGGCGGGGTTTTTTTGTAGCTATTCCTCGTGCCTGCCTCTCATATCTCAAAAGGAAGCCACAACATAATTATAAGCGCGTTTGCAACGCAATGACATTTTGCTTCGCCCATTTATCATCCAGAACGCTGTTTTACCCCTTTGGGCTTGCTGACGCAACATGATTTCCCTGTCAAACATAACACCCCACAGGTACGAATCCTTGCCAAAAGCCGGGATAAGCAGAATAGAAAGCACAAGAAAATAAGCATATATGCAGATCCTTCCATTGAGCAGAAATGTGTGTCTCTATTAGCTCCATAATATGCCTTGGTCCATTTGAAACCCTGCCTGGCAGGACGTATTACATGAGCGTGGCTGTGAACAAACAGATCCTAACTTACATGGCCCATATGTTCTCAAGGCCTAGAGTGTTTAACCAGAGGGTGT
The DNA here is from genome assembly GCA_037075165.1 of Hirtodrosophila histrioides. Lineage (NCBI taxonomy): Eukaryota > Metazoa > Arthropoda > Insecta > Diptera > Drosophilidae > Hirtodrosophila > Hirtodrosophila histrioides. The sequence continues at coordinate 544,671 of JBAMCL010000603.1, read as the reverse complement.
GATCAATCGATGATCACACTACTTTGATTCCTTTGTCATCATGGTAATATTCCTCCATCGCAAAATATTTGGTTTCGATACCGAGTATCCATGCAATATTTAAATGATATCGACGCTGATCAGCAATGTTAAATTTGGCACAAGTTACTAAACCAAAACAAAACCAGTTATGGCCAGAAACCCACAGCATCGCATATGTGTAAGTATATCTAAATATAAATTACAAAGAATCCTACATGTATTTTGTTCATTAAAGTAAAGGATAAGGTGCCCTCCACACACTTCAACGAATACATTGATCCTGAAGAAATTAAATTCGAAAACGAAATTGCAAATTGTAGTTAAATGCGAAGGATGTCATCCTTAGCACCCGTTCTATAGATTGCTGAGGATGCCAACCTGAGTTTTAGCCATAATAAGATATATAACTAATTAGGTGGCCCTGTTTTAGTTGAGCTACATTAAAATGTATGAGTAAAATAATATATATTGTTTGTACTTTTTTCAATAAATTGTTTGTGTACCTCAATGATTCTATAATTTTGGCAAAATTTAACCAGCTTCTAGAATATACATATAATGAAATTTGCATTTAATGAGCTTGGTTAGGATAGCTTTATAAACAAAAGGTACACACACAAAAGTGCAAAACTCGAATTTTGAGGAACATTTTTTGTCAGCTGTATGATATAGTGATCCGATCCGGCCGGTATGGACATAAAAAATGGACAAAAAAACAAAGAACGTTTCCATTTCCATTTTTCCAACAACAAATTTAAGACGGAATATACGCTCTGTGACAAGTTTCACCACGATAGTTCTAAAACTGACAGACGAATGACATCGCTGCACTCGACAATTGATGCTCCTGTACAGGTAGAGTCACAAAATTTAGCATGCAGACTAATGTTGACCCCTTGGAGAAATCTGTATAAGAAACGAGTAAGAATGCTATAATTGAGTATACCCGACTACAAAACTTCCAGTACCCAGGTCAATAATTTCCGATCGCATCTTCGTACATTTACACATACACACACAAGTGACAGCACAAGCGACAGCGCAAGCAAAGCATTATTGGGTGGGAGATGTCTTTTCTGCCTGTTACATACATTTGCACAGATTTAGTAACCCATTTTTACCCATTTAATGGGTAAAGGGAGTAAAACGAGTACATATCCGTTGCATCAAGTATATACAAGAATTTTTCGAATCTCTTTATTTAATGTACTATGTTCTAATAAAAAGCTTCTCCATTAAGAAGTTGTATTTCTTCACTTTCGAAATCGTTATAGAGATCGTTTGTATCTAGACTTACTTTTAAGCGTATGTACATACATATATACATGCTGAATTTTATTCGTGCCTGATACGTTACCAATCCATTTATTCCATATTAAAGTAAGAACGTTGCAGTGGGACGCACCCGATTGCAGAATACTCTGTTCCACGTCCTGTATAACTTGGTTATTTGTGGGTTCGGAAAGAGACGCGAAAAAAACAGTAGTCTGTATGTCAAATTTGATAACTCTACCTGTACAGGTGTGGGAGATATAGAGGGTGTGAAAAAAATTGCTTTCATACGGACAGACGGACATTTCGCAAACCCAATAAACTCTTTTTTCCTTCGAGAACAGAGTATAATTGCTGATCCGATTATGTTAATAAGTCTTTTTGATTCGATTGCTAACATGAAATGTCAGCCGACACTGTTAACTTACAGCCACCACACGCGGCGCTGTTAAAAGCTGGAGAGAGCGAGAGCGTGAGATGAGGGCGATTGAGTTGCAAATTTTGCTTTTGCTTTCTGTGTTTTCTTGTGTACTCTCGAGCAAAGACAGAGACAAAACAATAACAAGAGCACCGCGCACATGTCAGTGTGTGTGTCTTGCAGTATAAATTTTTGCAGTTGCTTTTTAACTTTGTTTCAAGTGGCGCTTAAAGCGTTGCCAGACTGTCATTTGCTTTGATTTTCTCTAATTCGTGATCAGCAAAACTTCTGTAACTGCAATTATCAGCACTTGAGGGTTGATATATACATACATAAGTGCTCATGTGAAGGCCAATAAAACACAACTGGAAACAATGTAATTTCGATAGCCATCGGTCATATGCGGGCTCGATTGACTGAAGTGTTTCGCATTTCGTTGAAGTAATTTAATGCTGTCATTATTGTCAATGAGGGTTGTTTCTTCTGTAAATGGTAATTGCATGCAACATGATCGATCTGAATGTACTCATATAGTGAAATTAGTAATGTAAATTTAATGTGGGCTTTTTGTTATGGTTTGTTTAAGTATATCGAAGTAATATGAACTTCAGGGTGGTAGTTTCGATGGAAGTTTACCATTCGGTAAGGCATGTGAATTCTTTCACCATTACAATTTAAATATCACGGTATTCTTTCGAATGTCGTGACAAGACCCACAGTAAAACACGCTTAAATAAATACTGCAGCTTCGCTGGCTCACCCACACGCACACCTTGCGCACACCAGCGCTCTTGCGCTCTTGGTTGTTGTCTGTCTTTCTCTCTCTCTCACTGTGCCTTATCGCTCTCATTCAATTATGTTGTGCTTGCTGTTTATGGTGTTTACTTTGTTTTTCCTTGTTTTGTTGTTGCGTATTGCTCTCTCTCGTTCTCTTTATAGCGCTCCGGCTTCCTCACTGTGTTTGCAGCGCTAGTATTGTTGTTGTTGCTGCTGCTTTTGTAAGCTGTACTTCTCATTGTTGTTGGCGTACGTTTGCCTTCTAGTTATTCGCTGTAGCGCAGGCCCACTGGGGTATATTAACGTGCTGTGGACGTGGGGAAAAATGAATGGAATAATCTTATATTTTAGAACTACAGACAATAACATAAGACTAAAACTTAAGATCTGCTCTTAATGGTGGCTAGTTTGGCTGGTGGAATCAGCCTTTAAAAAAATGTTAGTATGTATTGATTATACTGATTATACCATATTATTTTTATTATTCTTATTATAATTGTTATTATTCTAATTAAAATAATGATATATAATACTGATATCATTGTAATATTGATTATTATTGCTATAAATATTATTTTTAAAATTATAATAAAAATTATTATTATAGTTATTAATAATATTTTTATTTGAGAATATTGAAAGCAATTACAAATTGCGTCCAATCAAATATACATGTGATCATTTGATATATATTACTTAATTATTGATCCCTAATACCTAAAAAATTCTTAAGGAAATACATTTTCTGTTTCTTCGTAACATTCGTGAAACACAACTTTCTTTGCCTACAAGACATGGTCAAATATTCCAGCAAAAAGTAACAGAGTATTTCATAGTCGTGCTCTTTTAACACACACGACTCGACTTGTTTTCTTTTGCCTTTGTCCGTCGTTTGCAGCTGCTGGCGCTGCCGCGTTGACTGCTGCCAGACTCTTATTGGATTTTAGTTCAGAAAATTTTTTCGCGCTGTGCGGTTGTGTAGAGCGGAAAGTTGAAATTCGCTTTCAAATTGTCCAAAGGTTTTTATTTGTTTTGTACTCGGTCCGTTGGCGCATTGTTGATTTCAATTGTGAGAGAAGCGGCAGCAGCAGCAGCAGTCAAAAACTGCAGGCGCTGTTTGGTTCTATTCGTATTCGAAACGCGGCAACTAATCCATGAATGCAATTTAAAAAAATAATTAATCCGTAAAAAATTGAAAGTGAAATTTTTGGAAAATCACAACGGTAAAACAAATACAACGCGACCACGCGCAAAAATTTTTTGAACGAAACCCCAAAAAAGCAACCTATAATAATAAATTTAAGCAATTAAAAATCTAACGGAATATAAATTAATATAAAAGTGTTTAACAGTTTAACAATTCAAATTAAAAGTGTTTCTTTGGTGTGAAGTAAAACTATTTAGAGCGATCCCAATCAGAACAACACAAACAGCAGCAACAACAAAACTCAGCAACATAACAATAAGGTACGAGGAAGAAATTCAAATTCATTAATTCTGGAGAGTATGTAGATGAAATGGTCGCTTACGCGGAGGTGTACACACACACACCTATCGCGGATGCACACGAACAACAAGATGGAAATGAGTCCTTTTGTCTGCCTGCATCCACCACAACAACAACAACAATGCGAATAATTTCAATGTGTATGTGTGGGCTTTACTCCCCGAAATGAAGTTTTTGTCAAACGCTGCGCTCAGAGAGAACGAGCGAGTTTGGTAAAGGGAGAGAAGGAGAGTTTGCGATTGGGAGAGTTGTGCAGCATCCCAAACTGTGAATTATTGAATGTGTGCGTGCAGGATATTCATGTTGTTTTCAACAGAAATTGTGAGCGCCAGATAAAAAATTGATTGGAAAAATATGTGCATATATTCCATATTAAATAAAGTAATCCGATTACAGATACGATAAACGAAACATAAGATTCGTTATATCAGATCAGGAATGCAATGGAATCTTTGGAAACCAAATCCAAGGCATCATTTAAAAACTTGTCTCAGACTCGCATTAGTGAAAATCCTATTAATGTTTACCTGACGGATAAAAACGAAGCCTTTCGGTAAACCGACTACTTCTAGGAAATGAAAGAACCCTTCAGATCGAATAAATATCCTACATCCTTGTAAATTATTAACCAAAAACTGTAAATCTCGCTCAAGTGTAATAAATTATCTCTGAAATCTCCGCCAATTTTAAGTACAGCATTAATTAATTTTATACACAATTTTTGTCGGGTGCGATGACATTTTTAATAAATATTGTATAATATACGGTTTGTTTATGTATTTAATCACTTTTGAATACAAATTGTTCATTCAATTTAACTGTATTCCCCCACACACCTAGTAGTATGAGTTATTTCTGATTTGTTTATAATCAAATCTCGTAGCGCCACTGGCGGTAATCGTGTAATGCAGATAAGATTTAGATTAAGAGTATGAAATAACAGATAATTGGATTGTAGATCATTATCGATAAGAGATTGAGTTTGGCACTAATTAATTAAATAATGAATGAATGAATTAGCGATTCAATGGGTTTTCATGGCTGTTTTTACACCCTGTATCCATAAAATGGTTCTACCTTTGCCATGCTAGGAATACCATTAAAATTTCATCATGTGATTTTACGTTTTCTTAGAAGTTTTGGACATGGAAGCATATTTTTAATGAGCTTTTTTACTTTAAACAAAACTTTTCAAAGTCAACACACACAGACTTATGAGTGTGTAAAGAACAATCAAAAGAGGCGACCAGGTGAAACCTCGTGCACATGTGGGCCAAAAGCAAACTATCAGCCAATTTATAAAACCATCGATAGCGTTGTCAATGTCGTTCGCCGATCGCTAATGAGAACCCGTGTGTACAAAGGGGAACACACTCTGGGGCTATAGAAGATGTGATATCGGCGATAGGAAACTAGCAGCATAGACTTTCAGTAAATATCTGGTTGTTGCTTTGCGAAATTAACGTATCTTACAGATTCTCTTTTTTTCTATTTTTCTATTTTTTGGTATTTGTTGTTGTTGTGGGCCCCCCCTTTAGATTGCTGCTGGCTAATCAACGCTTTGTTTGTTGTCTGGTTTGAGAAAATTGTTAATAACCTTTTGCTCATTTTTGTAATCAATTTGCAACACGTTTTTGAATTTCAAGCTTTCCATTAGAGGTGGTAAAACAGCGACAGTGTCAAACCTCGATAGGTATAGCAATCGATACTATCGAAAAATAGTTGCACTTGAACTTAAAATTTAAAAACAGTTCAACGAAATGAAATTGAGTTCAGGTGATTTGTGAACAATATATATATACATATATGTACATGAATATGTATGTATATATTTAAGGAAAAGTGAAATATTCAATTAAAATTAGTGCAGGGAATGACTTGATGTATGCTGAAACATATTGATGATCAAACAATAATAGCAATCCTAGAGTAGACAACAATTTTCCCCTTTGAAAATGGCGATTATGATCAATTAATGAACGTATCCAAATGTCCCTGATGTATTTTAATGAAATACAATCATCATATTAATTTAAGTTCAAGGTATTTTCCTTGGAAAACTGTAAAATTAAAATTGTTTTCTTATACTCCAATAAAAACTAAGATTAAGTTTTGAAGTTTTGTTAAGAATGAACAATTCTTATAATTTTCTTTTACTTAAGATCGCTTAAAAGATATATTCTTAGTAAGGCCACAGACGATATAACGAGCAAAACCATTATAGTTTCGATACTATCGAAAGTGCAATCGATATTTTTGTCGTTCTACTTTCCATTTCGCTTCCCTGTAGTGCCGTATGCAAGTTGCTTGCTATGAAACTACTATTGCGTCAAGGGTCACTGCTATGAACCTTTATATTAAAGTATTCTCTTTGGCATCGCATATTTATGTATGCTGTGCTCCCAAAGTTCTGCATAACAAAACTGAAATTTGCTGACGCTGTCTGTCGGTTTGTCATTCTGACGTTCTGGCGGACTGTCTGCTACGAAACTCATCAACATATGCAAATGCATGAAATGAAATTTTCTCGCCTGTTTAGAAATTTTGATGAAACTTTTGTTGGTTTTTGCAAGACACACGCATAAAGCACTCACAATGACACAATTTGGATGCCCTCAGGTGTGATTTGGTTATATGTAGATATATTTGTTGGTTTTTATGGTCCCACTGAAGTGTCATATAAAAAAGGTAACCCACTTGCGCCCCTTGACAGCTCTGTCAGTTTCCTAACGGACTTACTTAAAATGTTATTACTATAAGTATTTATTTTGTAGTTTTCTTGCCATTTGCGCAAAAGTTGCTGTTTCCAAATGCTTGAGGAGCAGACGAGAGCAAGTGGAGTAACTTTTTTGACTCGCTAAGTAAACAGCAAACTGCCGTTAGGTGACCCAAACCCCCCCGAGGAGTAGTCCAACAAATTGTTGCCTGAACTGTGGCAATAACTATCAAGTATTGTTTTGCGAGGAAATTAATTGTTAAATATGTATGTTATAGAACTTTGAAATCTTATTTTCTATTAAAATATAGATTATTAATCAGAAAAATTTCATTACCAATTTACCTACCCGAAGTTAGGATAGATTGGGTCGTTCCTAAAACTTCAGACAAATTTCCATAAGTTTGGTGACTTAAGCCCGATTGGTGATTACATTCGATCGCAAGATTTAAGTAATCGATAATACAATTGTTAAGTTATCGAATTTGAAATTGTTCGACAGTTTTACTAGAATATGGCATCCAACAGTCAAATTTTCGTATTTCAACTTTGTATTTCAATCTCAATACCCGAAAAGCGAAATCTTTACAAAAAATCTCAACACAAAATGTACTCAACACTTGCGTGGGCCTCTGGATTTCAATTCTTCTAAATAGTTTTATGACTAGCACACGTCCCTGTAAATAATCAAAGACAATCCAAATGAACTCGAGTATCAAAGTTCTCGGCTGTCCGATCAAAAATATATATAATACATATAGTACACTATCAGTTGGGGGCAAGTAAAAAAACATACAAAAACCGCCAATAAATACGATAGATACTTTGGCTTTATCAGCTTCATATAACAGAAAATGTTATGGGCGACACTCGACGTCATTGAAAAACATTTGAGTTCGCGTGAAGTTTATCAATGAGCACAGAAATCAAAATGACAAAGAAATCGGTTTATCAAGGGAGACCCCTAAAGCCTTGAATAATGCGAGTAAATACTACGAAACGCCAAAACTTCCGTTTACTTTTGATGACAAATTGATGTTTACCTGGAAGCAGCAGATGAATCTCTCGGCCTGCAAATGCAATGCTCAAACCAAACAGGTGTAACTGGCCCTGGGAGGGAGAGTGAGACTTCGACTTCGATTGAGAGGGAAACAGAGAAACTACCTAAGTATTAGCACTAGCTGAGCATTCACAACAAAGTCAGATGTTTCATTCGCAAATTGCTAAACAAAAGTGACATAATGGAGGGGGGTTTTGGGGGTGGGGGTGGGGGCACAGGCAGCCATAGCAATCAGTTGTCAGGCAGCATTCGGAGATTTGATGTCCCAGCGATAGCTCCATAGATAGGTAGAAGTATGTGTGTGTGTATATACTATTATAGAATCTGTGTGTGTATGTATGCATGCTTAAATTTAGCAGTGGTAGATACGCCGTTCCCCACGTGCGTCACTATTGTTGGCATCACTCGCCATAAATCTAGCGACAATTGTCTAGAAACAAATCGTTTCTGCTCACGATTCGAGTGCGTGCGTAGTTGTAGGGTTTCTTGATCTAGCCTAAGGTACAATATCAGCTGATTGCATTGGAATTATCGGTTGTAGGAAGTGTGATTCGTACTCTACTCTCGCTACTCGATATTCGATATTCGATACTCGATACTCGATACTCGTCTCTCAGTTTGCATTCGATACTCTCGACGAGGTTGCTCACTTATCAGCTTTGTAGTTGCGCTTATCTCTGGCGAGGTTTATGATAATAAACACACATTAGTAACTTTTTTTTTATATTTTTATCGGTAGTAGCAATTAGTTGAATGTTCATACATACTATATGCATAATATCAAAAAGCTGAAACCAGTTATTAAAATCTAGATAAGCTACAACACAAACAAAACGTTTCATTAAGCAGCTGAACAAGTTTCAACAGCGAATTAAATTATGTTTGATTGCATTAATGCGATAAATTGCTCGTGTTCCTCTACAATTTTTGTGAACTTAAGTTAATTTGTATATATATATATATATATTATACTATATGTCGCCACAGGTGTTTACTTTTATTTTCATTTTCATTTTCTTTCTTTCAATATTCATGGGCTTATTTATCACATTTCATAAATATGACTGAATCCGCCTACATGCCAAATTTACGCACCAGAGCTCAAGCGCTTACTTGCTGAGATATGACTTTGAACCATATTTGAGCTCTTTTTACACCACTCATCATATACTCTTATTTCCACACTAAAACAAAAAGTTTTGTATTTTGCTAATCTGTAGTTTAAACTAAATAAGGTCCTTAAAGGATGCAAGGTTCAACCAAGGTTTTGAAACACTGATTTGAGTCCGAAATTCCTACTCAATTGTCCCAAAAATACCTGAAATTTTGATCTTTATTACATATCAAAATATCCCTATAGTATAAATAGTTTCGTTTCTCCATTATTGTAATCGATAATTTTTTACGAGAATTTCCAATTGGCATTTTTTTAAATGTCATATATTTATATTTATTTATTTTTTTATTTTATTTATTTTTTTATTTTTTTTTATTTTTTTTATTTTTTTTTTAACTAAAGAAGGTACTTAAAAGATTCAAGGTTCAACCAAGGTTTTGAAACACTGATTTGACTCCGAAACTCCTGTTGTTACTACTCAATTGTCCCAAAAATACCTGAAATTTTTTCTTTATTAAATAGCAAAATATCCCCATAGTATAGATAGTTTCGTTTCTCCATTTTTTTAATCAAAAATTTTTACAAGAATTTCCAAATATCATATATTTATATTTTTTTTTCTATTTTCTTATATTTTTTTATTTTATTTTTTTAAAAATGTATTTTAAATTTGACAAACCAGGTTTCGAACCATAACTATGGGTTCTGGGATATCCACAAACATTTAAAAAAAGATAATTTATCAAGTTTTTTTCTCAGTGAGTAAAATAAATTGTGCAAGAAAAATCTTCGACACATTTAAAAAAAAGCAAAAAAAAAAAATAAAAAAATTTTCTTGACAGTTTTTTAGTGCCGCAAATTATCACGAATTTTCGAAGAAACTACTTCCATGATACAAAATGGCATTTCCTTTTGCACTTGAAATTTTATTGAAAATTTAATCACATGTCTATGAGCAATTTATTGTACCTAAGTGCACACTTAAAGACCAAATATTAACTTTTCTCTCTTTCTATTTGCAGTTTCGGTGAGTCAATTAAATATGCCACAACGTCAACAGCAGTGATAACAAGTAAGAATGATCTAGTGGAGTGTGCTCGACTTGCAGTCACCCTGTACCCAACCAAGTCTGAAGTAGCTATTCACACTTATTTTATAAATTTTAATTATTTAATGGATCACTTTAGGTTATCTTTTTATTTAATACTAGGTGTACCCCGCCACAAATGGGAGTAGATTTTTCCAGTTGCATACAACAGTTTTCCGCCCGTGCGTAAAGCTGTTTTCCCGCGGTTGCAGGTATATTATTAACGCGAAAAATAGATAAAGGCAATCCTTGAATATATCTATATATTGTATCAAAATTTGAGCTGAATCGGTGGAAAACTTTTTGAGTTTTTGACTTTTTTCATACCAACATAACATTGTTAAAAAGGTTAACCCATAAAATGGGTAAAAAGCGGGTACTAAATCTGTGCAAATGTATGTAACAGGCAGAAGGAGACGTCTCCGACCCTATAAAGTATATATATTCTTGATCAGTATCAAAAGAGATTTCGATTTGGCCATGTCCGTCTTTCTGTCCGGATGAACGCGTCGATCCTAGCAACTACAAGAGCTAGAGACACAAATTTGAGATGTATGTAGGTTCCTATATACCATACGCAGATCAAGTTCGTTTCCAATTTTGTAGTCGGGTATATTCGGGTATACTTGTTAAATATATAGATTTGTCTCAATAAGAAAATAAATGTTTATGTCTGCATTAAATTTTTCTGACCCGATCGTCCAATCGATTAGTTCATAACTATTTATCCATTGTATGAAAATACGGCAAATGATAAGCATATTAACAACATAAAAGAAGTAAAAAGTAACTAAACTTTCTTCCGCACGCATTTTAGATGACATTTGGAACTTTTGTGACTTGTTGTCAGACATCTTTCATCTAACCTTCCATCATCTGTCATAGGACAATTAATGTGCCTACGTCAGTTGCTATTTTTATGTTTCTAGTTGTCTACGATGTTGACTCTGTTGTCTAATAGGCCTCTAGGCCTTCAATAGATCATTTACTGGAGTGCCGTACGCCACCTTCAATTGAAATTGATTATGCGTGCGACATCCACACACGGAAATTATTTAATTAACAAAACTGGTGGCCTAGTGTATTAAAATCTAACAGAATTGTATGCAGAGCTGAAGTCAGACCGGATTCCCCTGAGTCGCCCACTCACATTTGAAGAAACCAGCTGAAGACTAGAGTTGCACAGATATCGATAGCTTCGTTGGGTCTGCCCACACCGTCGACAGCAGCTTTTGAGGGAAATTGCGGAAAATGGAAAACCATCGATACTATCGATAATAAATGAAATTCAAAATGCAGCCACAGTTTGAGTTGATAACATTCTTTTGGGGCTTGTCAGTTGGTGGTGGCAGGCAAATTAGACAGACCTTCAAAACTTTCCCAGTTTCGTGGGTGTCTTATATTTTTTTAGCATTTGAGGCACTTGTGGCACTTGTCAAGTGCACAAATGGGTGGGCAGAGTGTCCAAAGTTTGCTTGCGGTTTAAGGCCGTTCATATGCGGCACTATTCAAATTTTAATTGTTGCCGAGACCTTTGTGTCTAGTGTAATTGAAACTGAAACGACGCTGAAATGACATTCAATATGCCAGTCCAAGTTGATAAAAATTCTCCTTTTGTCATAGAAAATTGGGTCTTGGTCGCTGCCCCGGCTTCACCTGCCAAACGTTTGTATCCGTCAGATACTCACGCATGAGGGCGTGCGCTGATGAGTAACTAGACAACAACAACAACAGCAACAACAACAACAGCGACAATAACAGACACTTGTTGAACAACAAACAGAAATATTCATTTTGCAAATTATGATTCTCGGTTCTTCTGCTTGTAGAAACTGGGTCAAGTCTAAATCGAATAGGAAACAAATAAAAAGTGAAATCGCGGCGCTTAAAAAGCTGTAATTACATTTTAATCATCATTTGCTTGTTGTCGCTCAGCAATTCTCTCTCGTAATTCTCACAATCTCTGACTCAGTGTTTTTCTCTAATTATCACTTACACTTTTTCTGACTGATTCTTGGCACGAGTCGAGGGGAACGGTGGGGATCTGCTGTTGTGATTAGCCAACTTATTCCATTATTTATAAATGCTGTAACGCCTTGACAACATTGCCTATGCCGATGAAAATTATGATGATGATGATGATGATGATAATGATGACGACATTGATGTCTAGACGGGGCGCAGCAAATGAAGCTTAAGTGAAGATTCGGTAGAACTTGGATGAATTGGATACGACTGCAATTGCACTTCCTCAACCGTCTGACAGTTTAATTAACATTAATTTTGGGCGTAATCAGCTTACAAGAATCAAGAGAAGTAAATGAAGTTATTAAATGGTGCTCATACATAATGAACTGCATCTTTCGACCCTTTCGACTGTAAGTCGCCCACACTCCCTAATTGCACAATCGTTTCATCAGATACACAGTATCTCAGATACGCAGTATCTCAGATACACAGTAATCAATGGACCAGTTGTTGCAGAAGCAGCTTACTGCTAGCTTTTCTTTTTTGTTTCTTTTCTTTAGTTTTTGAGTGGGTTTGACTGAACAAAAGCTGACGAAGAAGCCACAAAATAAAACTCAGACATTTAAATCACTTTGCAGCTCGAAATCGACGTCTGGCAGCCCACAAATGTCGCACACAGTATATCCATTATATCATTGTATATACATCGCTTGGAATTATTTTGCAATGCAACTTTTGGGCACAACAAGTCGCAGTTCTGACGATGACGTTGGCGACAAACTTAATTAGGCGTCTCTCATAGTTATTGGTGGGTAGAACCCGGGCACCTTCGAAGGCGTTTCACTTTCGTATACCCTTGAAGAGGGTACTATAGTTTTGTCACCAGATCTGTAGCGCATTTAGGGAGGTATAGTGATGGCAAAAAATTTCATTAATCGATTATTGAATTATATGATTAATTCAAGACGAGCGATTATTAAACCCAATTAATCGCAGAAGAATGAAAATAATCGATTAATCATATGATTTTTAAACTTTCAGCAATTTTGATATTTTACATGCTAATTCTGATGCATGTTTGTTATGTTTTAACTTCATTAATTTGAGAGAAATATTGGTGACATAATCAGTCTTTGTCAGTCACCTTTAATTTTGCACTTACGCGCAAATAGTGATGTGTTTATTTGAGCATATAATCGATTAATTCATTTCGATTCAATTAATCGAAACCCATTTTGCGATACACTTAAATCTTGAATTGAGACAAAATAATCGATTAATGTGCCATCACTAGGGGGGTATTTCCTATCGAATTCACCAACTACAGGTTGTATCTTGCTTTCATTAATAACTAGTGTGTGGTAGATGTGTATAAATAATGTATACATCTTTAATTACATTTATTTTTATTTTTTATCGATGATTGTGCAATAATGCACAATCTGTGATTATAAAAGCATAAATTATGACACAATCTGTGATTTACTCTGGGGATAAATTGTCCCTTAGCAATTGTTGATTTGTCCCTAAGGCAAATATCTGCGAATAGCTAATCTGAGCTCGATTTTGTGCTTAATAGTTGTGCCTAATTATTCTCTCTGTGTAAAGTTTGGTGAATCTTTATCAAGATCGGATAAGTATATGTATTATATAGCTGCCAAAGGAGCGATGAAATAATCGTAGCTGCAACAAGTTATCTGTATTTTTATTCTTGTTTATGTTCGTTCCCCCTCGCGTGCTTGGAATTTTGCGTTGTTTGCCATATTATGTAAGTAAAGCGCTTTAAAAATGAACTTAGCCCCTCTGATCTTGCACTTTGTGGCTTGTTGTTGCCAATGGCACTTTGCTATTAGGCAAATAGTATGAAAAATGCACTTGAAACAAATTTATAAACCAGGGTTTTCGCAATATAATAATTGGTGAATGGTATGAAATAGAAACTCTACTTACTAAATATTGTTGTTTAAATAGTTTTTTATGTTCAAAATGTTTTAAATTCATTGGCTCTGAGACAAAACATTTCAAACCAAATATTTAATGGGTTTCCGGAATTTAAACCATCTACAAATTTCATTTGCACAAGATTTGATGATTATTGGGAATCGCATATAGGAACAGAACAGAACATTCCTTTATCCATTTCACTAGACTCATTAAGTACTTAGTAAACGAGAATTTAGTATGTTAACTAAATATAATTAACTTTATTAAGTATACAAAAATCGTAAGTAACACCGCACTATAAATAGAGATTATTAATCGAATACTCGAATATTAATATTTGGACTTCAGTCTAATACCATATAGAAATAGTAATTGCCATTTTATAGTGAATTAGAGTAGTTATCATGCAGTTATTTGATATTTCCGCTGAGTCCCTTTGCTAATTCTTTCGAATCGAAATAGAAACAGTTGAATTACATAAAAAGTTGATTAGTTTGTAATTAATTCTTATCGAGGGGCGGACGCTTGCTTTGTTCAACTGCGAAGTTCATAACAACCCTGGTATGTGAATAATAGATGCAAAATGTGGAAAATACAGTAGTTATCTTTAAATAAACAACCATTTAAGCTTAGAGCGTAGGCTTTGAAATAAATGTTAGCTAATGGAGATAAATTGACGCTAATATGTAGAGACCTTCTATTTTAGAAAAATAATGAACTCATAAATTTGGTGTTTGCCTTTTCCACATATTCCAAATATATATGTATATATCATACACTTAATGCATTTAAGGTGAATGGCGTTCTCCTTCCTTGTTCTGCTGACCAAAACAAACTTCTTAACTCATCTTAACTCATTTCATCAGTTCTCAACTTCTCCCACCAGCAAAACTTGTTGAAATCTGACTAAGCCACGACTCAGTCATACCTACTATATTAATGCCCCAGAGAGTCGACAAGAACAGCAACAACTTCGCATATCGTTTACCGTTTTAAAAAAGATATTTATGCACTTCAACGCCATAACAGAAGTTGGGCACCAGTCCCAAAACGAACTTCTTCAACCGCAAAATAATGAGTTGCAACAGCACAATATAAAAAATATAAAATAAGCCAGGGAGAACCGTAACCAAAACAAAGATCCAACTCGACGAGACAAGAATCGGACCATCAAAGCTTTGGGCCAGCAAAAATCCAACATTTTCATATAGGACAGGGGACGGACACGATCCGTTGGCGACGTCTTCAAAAAGTTTTAGGTCAAACCGCAGTCGCAGTCGCAGTCGCAGTCTTTGCTCCCGACTGCCAGCTTCAACTTCAACATCGTCAACATCAGCTACAGTCGTCCAGCCTGGCACTTGCGTGCGTGTCTGTCGTCTGTCCCTGTTGGTGGCCGTCTGCATCCTGCGTACAGCATATTAAATTTCTGGACCTGGCCAACAGCTGTGCGACGCGACGCGGCGCGACGCGACGCCTTTGGGCGAGACTCGAGACTGGCACCAGGTTGGGAAACCAGTTTAGAGCTCAACCCGTCGCTCGACGGCAGCTGTAAACAATCAGAGCTAACTGCATGGCAGGCACTCAGCCATGAAAAATGAATGATGATAATGACGACAAAGACGCAGAAGCAGACGCAGACGCAGACGCGAGACGTCGCCAACTGCTGCTGATCTCTGCGCTGCGAAAGCCATTGGCCAAAAAGGCTTTGTACAAACACCTATTGTTGATGTCATACACTGCGAGTATTCCAATTTCCGAAGATCAGAACATTATGTAAAAGAAATATTGATAAATGTCTTAGGGATATTATAATGTTTCCAGGTTAATGCATTTCTTCTATCCTGATTCCATTTCCGAGAACTTTTCACTTCGATTTGTTTTCAGTTTTGATATCAGACTTTTTGAAGAAGTATAAATGATTTCTGCTCTCTAAGCAATATAAGAATAGTTTAAATTTTCCTGCCACATATTGTAAACTTTTCAATTGGAATATTCAAATGTTTTTCGGCAAATCAGAACAGTTAAAAATTTTGTTTCCGAATGAATTCGAACCCTGCGTATCTTTGGACTAACTATAAAAAACATATGATATTTTCTTTTGAAATTGCAACCAGTTTTATCCCATTTTGTTGAGTGTACATTCAGAAAATCATCCTACAATAAAAGTCAATAAAAGGCAAATAATTTCTGTTTAATATTGTAGAAATATATTTCTTAAATTCACAATAAACTAAGGTAGCTGCCTTTGACAACGAAATTTCGGCTTTTTATATTTGATGGCATTTATTTTTCTGAGTGTATGCTTGTGGCTTTGGTCTGAGCCAGCATTTCCTGCTCCTGGGCAAGTTGGGGTGCATCTACCTGCGCTCTGGCTCCAAAGCGGCTTCTAAAACCCGATTTTGTACAAGTATCTACACTTACTGCCCTTTGGTGCTGGTGCTGGTGCTGCTGCTGCTGTCGCTTGTTTGGTTTATGGATACTCCAGCTCAAGTTTTGCTATTTGTAGTTGTGGTTTGCAGCTGAAAACCGGTTGGCAGGTTCATAGGCGCATTGCTTGAAGTCGACTCGTCTCGCCTTGTCGTAGGTACTTATTCGTACTTACTTACTTATGTATGTACTATAGTATAATAGTATAAGCTTCCCCCTCTTTGCTATGCTTTTTGCCAGCTATTCTAGTTTTTATACTTTTATTTTTTTCTTTTCCTATTTTAGAATACGCCATTTTCTACAATTTTCTCGCCTTGCAATGCTTCACTGCCTTCGTCGTCAGTATTTGGAGTATAGAACAGCATCGGGCTTTTAAACATACTTGTACTAAACTTGTTTTGGCTCGTTTGCTCTTCTGTTTTGATTATGGCTGAAGACGATGAAGGGTTTATTGACTTTGTTATGGTTTGTTATGCAGGTCATATATGAGTTATTTGAAGTTCACCTTGTATAAACATGCCGGAAGAACCAAAAATAATTAAACTTTTGAAATTGAATCTAGATAAGATAAGATTACTTTGGTTTCAATTATTTTTTGTAAATTTACCTCAACTTAAAGGTCCGCTTACGGAGGCACAACCCCTATGAGACCTTATAATTATTTGATCTGAATGTCGCATGCCGATGTCAGAGTAGACTCACCCTATACCTGCCTTAAGAAACTATGGCCCAGGTATTGCCATGACTTCAACCTGCGCATTGACAGCCACTTCTCAGTTGCTGAAGTCTGCAAGCTACCATAAAAGTCTCAGTTGGCTGCCATGAAACTAGTTGAACTTTAACAACAAACAACCTCAACCAAATTGTTTTCCGTTGGCTGTTGGTGCATTTGGTGCAGATATCTGCGGGTTTCTCTTTTATGGCCAAGACAAGTTCTTGACACTCAAAAGCCCAGCGAGCAGACAACGACGCCTACAGAGGCAAGAGTAGTTCGTCAAAATGTATCTACTGCCAAGTGCGTGGCACACTATCTGCTCCGATGAGTTAGTCAATTTGCCATTAAATATATATATATCAGAAGTCAGAAATCAGAAATCAGATATAAGTGCCTGCCTACCTTCATTCAATCACTCACTAAATGCCCAGTGCAATCGTAGCTACATTCGGTTCAGTTGCAGCTGAGCGATTCGATAAACGCAGGGGCAGTCAGCGGAGCGTGCCACACAACATGCAACAAGATACCCCCAATAGACCCCTTGCCGCCGCTCACTGCCCCCGCGCCCCCGCGCACCTCGTACTTGCAGTTAAGTAAAAAGTAATTTAAGGCCGAATCGCAGCCATTATTAGATTGCCCACATAATAAATGATGTAAAAAGTGGGCGGCACTCGCGATCGCAGATTTAGAAGGCGTTGCAGAGGGGAAGCTAAAGAAATTCAGTCTGCAAAATAATTACACGTAAACGTTATGGAGCGTACAATAATATTTCATATTTATTTACGATTATTTCGGTCTGTCTGGATGGCTGAAAGTATGTTGTAAATGGCTCAAAAGGAAAATATCAAAATTCACTCGTATTTTAAAGAAAAAAATATATATTTTTGTAATTATAAAATAGTCCCGTATTGTTATGTGCACAATATTGAATTACATTCATATTTAATGCTCGATAAATTCCGCTTTTGAAATAGGAAATGAGAGTGTTATAGAAATTGTTTTGGAAAATTGAGATAAATTGAACAATACAATGAAATCTTGGCACGTGTTTGATTTTTCGTATCGAAAAACACATTCTGTTTGTACAAACAAAATGCTAGACTGCTGTCCTAAAGATGTGGTAGACTTGGAGATACTCAGCATAACGCACTGGGAAAAATGACACAATTTTAAACAGAGAAAACAGTTCCATAAAAAAAATCAAATAAAGTTTTGATAAAAATATATATTTTTTTTAGGATTCGAATAAACGTTTTTATTTATGCGTGTTTAATCCAGATATGGTATTATCTACAATGTACAAACCGAATAATATTTGTTTTCGTGTATTCGTATTATAAGAGATTCTTCATAGGGTTTAGAAAAAAGGTCTATAAAATTGTGAATAATTCAACATTTTAACAATATTTTATTTTCTTCCTCCTTACTAGTCTTGTCAATTATCTACAGGCGAAGTTATATAGTACTATTCTTTTTAGTGTATAAATACTAAGGAAGCAATGTTTTCAAAATAAGCTTAAACAATTTTCAACTAGACCATCCTATGACATCTCTGTAATGTCATGTTTTTTAGCTACGATTTCGCTTTTATTTGAAGCTTAAAATATTTAAGATGCCAAAATATTTTGTAATATAAGTAATTAAATAACGAAATATGAATTGTAGTAATTGTCTAGTTTAAATTACGCGAATAATGTTTCATAAATGTTGACTGTAATTTAAGCGGGATTTCATAAAAATAACTTGGTAAGATTAATGTTTAACTTTAGTGTAGCTCTGTATTTTGTAAATAGTGGAATTATGTATAATTTTTAAGATCTATGAAATCTATGAAACGTTGTGAATGTTTAATATACGAATTAAGTTGAAATGTAGCCTTAGCTTTGCTTTCTATGAGATAGCTACTTTTTGACTACTGCGCGAATATCCTCTCTAGGCTCTCACAGCGGGGAATTAAAAGGCAAATTAAAAGCATTTACTTGTGTAGATGCAGATAAATCTGCGACAAATTTACCACAAACGACTGAAAACTAGACTGGCTCTGGCTCTGGCTCTGGCTCTGGCTATTTGAAATGCAGTTATAAGGCTGCAAGCCTGGCTGTAGACGGCGTTGTCCACTTTATAACGACTGTGTTACAAGCCCCAACTGGGGATCGGACCTGAGCTGGGCTGGGCTGGGCTGGGCTGGACTGTGAGAGATCAGTGGCGATTTGCCGACTACTGTGCGAAAAAGCGAGGTGTGCTCAACAAAACAGATGCAAAATGAACAGAAATTGGTATTGGTAACTGGTCTCTCTGTCTCCCTCTCTCTAAAGTCAAAAATCCAACGGCTTGGAGTGTTTTTAACGTTAATTTACGCCAACTGTTGGATATTTTATGTTTTCTGCTTTCAGTTTCATTATGACTTGAAAAATCATGCAATGCTTCAGTTCTTGTTGTTGTTGTAGCTGTAGCTGTTGCTGTTGCTGTTGCCAAGCTGCACACAGATTGCAGCATTCGTTTTGTATCTTTTTGGGGCTGTTTGCGGTTAATCATATTTCTGTTGTTGCTGCTAAATTAGCAGCTGCACACAAGTTTCTTTCAAAATACTGCTTACAGGATTCGAGTGGATTTCAATGCAGCCGCACCAACGCACCACCATACCACCACACCACCACACCACCACACCACCAACCACCAACCACCAACCACCACCACAAGAGTGGTGCATGCAACGCTGCGTATGCGCAATATTCGATGTCTGTTCGCCGACTGATTACAGCTATTTTTGTTCGTTGCTGAGCTGCATGCCTTTTGTCCCATTGTCACTTTAAGGTCTTTGGGTTTGGGTTTTGGTTTTGGTTTGGGCTTGGGCTTGGGTCTTGCATTCCTTGTGCCTCGCCGCCCTTATCCGATTTTGCTAATTGAATTTAGCAGCGAGGCATTGTTCTTGATAATAACATTTTGGTGAAAGTGGGAGAAATCGCATGCGGTGACAGATGGAATTGAAACTTATTTTTTAATACAAATTTTTTACAATCAATACTAATTAAGGTAAATATTCGGTAACGCAACTTTATACAAACACAACTCGAAAATTCATAACTTCGGCCTTAAAATACGCGGAAAAAATTGAGGAACCTATTTCAGGTGGGGGAGCTTAACCTTGTTGCACAGTAAACTAATGAAACAATAAATAAAATGCTTCCAATACATTCGTGTTCGATTATATTTGTGTTACTAATCGGCCAGTGTTGGAAAGTATTTATACGCTAACAGTTAGTGTTGGTAAACATCGCGAAATAATTGGCGCGTTTGAAACTTTTCCCTCCTTTTAGTGTATTAAATAAAAATTTAATATTTTACCAATCTTTTTAATCATACTATTTGAAATTAATTTTGAGCGCTTAAATATTATTTCGAACTATTTTTCAAATTAATTTTCGAACGAGCTAATTATTTTAAATAATAACTATTTTGCGATGTTTATCAACACTGATTTTCTATTACATACGCACTTTCCAACACTGTTCGTCAAGCTAACACAAATAATCGTGCGGGTTTATATGGGACGTTTTTTTTTTTTGATTGTCAAGCTCCACTTGAAATTTGGAGCTGTCTTTATATAAAGTAGCTCTACCGCAAATTTACCCTAATTAAGTAATTTATATTAAACTACTCTTTGTATTTTGTTGAGAAAATAATAATTATTCAGAAGAGTGCCAAGAGGCAACATAAAAAACATGTAGGACGGATCGGATCGGATAAAAAATATAGAGAAATTAAGATTTATTTTAGGGTTGAACCTTAATTTGAAGGTGGAACGGTTAAAAGATCCGAATGCTTCATAGATACTATATGGAGGACTTGTAAGCGTCATCCATGGTAAAGGTATTGAAGACGACCATTCATTCGCTTTTTGTGGCTTTTCGGGCAATAATAACATTTAAATACATTTCCTTGGAGATTTTCCGGAATTCAAATATGTTTCCAAGTATTAACCCCTACGAAAATTCGTAATTCTTGTTGACCTTATTTCAGAAAATGTCCCATGATGTATGTCAAAGCAAATATTCAATTATTTCAAGTGATTTTGTGACTTATTGTATTTCTTGTACTTTTTGAAATGAAAAATAAACATCAGTCCATACATAAAATGCTTGTAGAGTAGATACAATATAAATCAGAGGAACAGCTGCTCAGTGGCCAACTGCTGAGTAATATATATATATATATATATATATATTATTTTTTGGCGCTTTCACTCGTTGATCTTTTATGAGCTTTTCAAATTCGAGCAGACACATTTTGATTCGGTTTTATTGGGGGCTTTCAATGGTTCATTTATTTCACAAGTAGCAAAAAAGCGTTTGACGACGTTGCAATTGTATTTCAAATATTTTATTATTCTTCTATTAATTTATGTTTGTACACTGTTGAGTAAATTTATTTGACAAGTGGTTTTGCGTGACTTTAAAATACGACAATAATTACGATTTATTACACTGTAAGGTATTCTGGTTTTGTTTTTGGAAATTCATTTAAGAAGTCTTCAAGATAAATATAATAACAGCAGTAATAAATTAAATATACTTCCTGTGCGTATGTACGTACGTATTTCTGGGCCTTCTGCTTGGGCTTGCTGCGAGACCATCTGGAAATAAAGTAAACGAAATAAAATAAGACAAGGAAGTTGTTTTTTAAGGCGCATTTCAGTGAATACAAATGAAAAATTGCACATGCATGCAAATTACATATTTAAATGAAATATCAGCGACGTGATCCACAATAACACACCCGAACCCCAACTCAGTTTTGCCCAGTTCCCAACCATCATCACTCTCGATTTTTATTTTCATCTTCTACTGGTTTTCAAGAGGAGCGGCACCGCCTTGCAGTTGAGCCCCTGATACATCATCCGTCTTTAGCTTTAGCTTTAGCAATGCGGCATTTATGCTGCTTAATAACAATTTGATTTGTTGATCAGGCGCATCGACTACCATTTATTTGTGCAGCTGATTTATGGGCGAGAGGGGTCGGTCAGTATGTGTGTGTGTGTTCACGGATTGTAATCAGAGATTAATTAATTTTTTTTAAAGCGAGAAAATATATCGTGTGGAAACTGTTGCTATGGAAAGTTAAGAGTAGGAAAGAATACAAGAAAAGACACTGACTAAAAATAGTTTCAACTTAAAACTTTTAAGAATGAAATATTTAACAGGCTCGACGTCAACAATTCAGGGTGAATATAGAAAGGTAGATATGAAAAGTATTGGCTGGTCATATAGCGCTATTTCGGATGCTGCCAAGCATCCTTATCCAAACTTGTCCGTATATGAGTAGTAGTCGGCTAGATTCGAACCCGAGTGCTCCCGTCTGTAAGGCGGATGCCTTAACCTCTGACCCACTTGCTGTCCGATCCCGGCTTGAACTAATTACTGTCATCAACAGGTCCATTTGAAATTCTAAGTCCGCACCAAAGCTTAATCCCTTTATCTAAGTTTATATTTATGTAATTTTATAATAATAAAAAAAAACTGATTTTTGGCTTTACAAATTCGGTCTTATTTTTTATTTTTCAAATTTTAATAATAATATTAAAAACAAACGATTTTGTGACTTCCACAATTTTATATGGGATTTCAATACCAAATAGCTCTGCAGTATTTAATAAATTGAGAATTAAATTTTAGAAAAAAAAAAATAAAATTAAGCACACAATAAAACAGAAAATAATAATTGCTTTTAAGTCGAACATTTTTCTGAGTCAAAATAAATCCAACAAAATATGTTTTGTTTTTAGAGCAAAAAATGATTGTCAGGAAATAATGCTTAACAAGTAATGTTTAAAATATAACTTTTAACCGCTTCTTTCTCTGCAAAAAATACTTTAAGTCTACAGAAAGTATCTTCTATCAAAGGCAGCCCAAAAATTCGAATTAATTTTTCCCATTTCCATTTCTCATTTAAAGACAAACCTTATCAATCAAGCCATTCGACTTTTTGACTTGCGCAATTTGCCCTTACCCACATTTCTCCCTATCAATAATGTTCCCATACATTATCGCTGCCTGCCAACCGCCCGACAGGTGACTCACACGCCCCCAATTACTGATTGGGGTCTCCACCCTCTGGTATTTTACGGATTACCTTTTACAACCGCTTATCAGTCATACGTATGGCGATAAGGTTGGCGCTGCATCTAAACTGTCGGCTTCTGTGGACTTTGTTTTATCATTTGTGCTATTATAAACTGTATATAATTATCATAATTTCAAAACTTTTATGTTATGCTGTATTATGCGATAAGTATATGCAGAAATTTATGCAATGAGACAACAAATACAAGAAAACTAATCTCCCGAATGTCGCTAACTTCACTGAATGTGATGCTACCTTATCTCAGGTCATCAAAGATGTGATAATATAGGTTAGTTTTTAATTAAACTCTGTGAATAAACGTAAATTTCTTATTTATTGTGGTTCATTTCGTAAGCTGCGTAAATGGAATGCGATAAGAATAGAGTTTTGAAATGTGTGTATACCTACCTTAGTTGGGAAATTTGGGTCAGATGTCTTAAGGGCTCGACGGGCTTGTGGAATTGTATCGAATGTGGGCGTTGGGCCATATCGAAAGCATCTGATGTAACTTCTGGATTTACAGATAGTAATTTGATTGATCGAAAAATTGAAATACGATTCTTTCTTTTGATATTTTGTTTTGGTAACTATTTATTTTGCTTAATATTTATTTATTTTTATTTGATTATTTATGTTCTTTTTTTATCTAACGTTTCTAGTAAGCTTGATCTACATATGCAAATATTTATTTATTTATTTCAAAATTAATCATATTCTTAAAACTACATGATAAGTGTATCAAGCATACCAGCAATGACTGTCAAAGCCTTCAGTTTGATAAAATTTTAGTAGGTACCTAAATCTCAGTTTATTAATTCGAATTAGTGTTATTTACATATTTAAATTGATGTATTGACAAGTTTTGTTTGCTTACATATCGTTTTATATCTGAGATTTTTTCTTAGGAATTTAAAAATTTCACTTACATACGTTTTCTTCATTAATATGTAAATACATATATATTAATGTGAATTTCTTCTTTCCCGAATTGTATAATAATAACAAATATTCACACCAACTTAGCTTAGGTTAGGTTAGGTTGCAGTGGAATTTAAGAATTTGAGGATACTGTAAATCCCAACCTCGGATAAGTCCGATGGGGTATCAAAACTGGTGCTGGAACCTTCTGCTGAGTGCGGGGCAGTGACAGAGCAGATGTTCTACGCTCTCTATCTCTTCTACTATACCACAACTTCTGCAGAAGTCATGGTGTGGTACGCCCAGTCAGTTAAGTTGGGAACTCACTTCAATCATGATCGCGATCCATGCGTGTACGTGTGTTCAATAGAAAAGCAACAACGCATACGACTCTGAGCGCGTTCCATATGAAGTGCATGCAGAAAACCACCAACAAAGCTTCATGATCGGAGACAAATATCAAGCATATGTTGATATTGCTGCGATCAAGAAACTTTCGGTTGAGAGGAGTGCGCTCTTTAGTTTCTGTGATCGCGCTCATCTTGATCACGATCATAGACAAAGCTCACACGGACGACGCACACATGCATACTTTCGCTCAACTCCACGCATACAAAGATGCTGGATCGCGATCAAGATTGAAGTGGGTTCCCACCTTTAGCGTGAGTTCCTATAAGGCAGTGGCCTGTGAGAGCCCCTTTTATTGTCGAGATGTGGGATCTCCTGTGTTTGATTAAGGCAGATGCGCTTTGGGTCAAGGGTAGGCCAAGTGAGTTTGGAGACCGTGCATGTCACACCAACTTAGTATATTGAGAAAGTTTTGTAAATAACCTTCTGTCTGTGAGCAATCAAAAAACAGAGAATAGAAAATATAAATACCAAAACTACTGTAACATCCACACACATTTAAATAGCACCATTCACACAACCGTTGACGGCATTCCATTCAAAACTGTTGACAGAAATGTCACTTGTGCGATTTCTGGCACATTTTACATATTTGGAGCAAATTTCATTTTAATGAAAATTCCTGCGCAAAACACTAAACTGCATTTCAGGCGTTAACAACTGTGCGATAATTAAATTGCAAATCAGCTGTGCAAGTTGCGCATAACCTGAATCCGATATAGACTAGCCGGTGAATAATTATACAGAACCTGCAGTCCAGCCCAATCGACTACTGATTTGAGCTGAATTCAAATTTATGTACAAATAATTCAAATTTATCGTAATTGTGCCATAAACGCCGTGAATACAATATATCAATATAGGAGTGTATCAGCTCGTATTCAATTAACAGCGCATTTGATTTGCATGGACCGCAATTTATGCAGTAATAAATTTACATTGGTACCAAATAAGTGTGGCAATGGAGGTCTTGGGAAAGGATTCCTTAGTAGAAAACGTAAATCCAACGTTCCTTGGGAATATACACTTTCAAATTTCAATTTTCGGCAGTTAGAAAAAGATTGATTCGTTTATTCTACAAGAAATTGCTTCTTTGTAGTATAATTGAAAACTTTGTTAGGGTTGAATTTAATTCTTTAATGCAATGAAATTTCTTTTTCTTGGAATAATTCTGGCTTTCAATATACCCAAATGACAAATGTTTACTTACGATTGCCGCTATTAATAATCCAATAGAGATGTATATGTATTACTATAAGTCGGAGTGGCAAACCATATAAATATTACATTGTTTATTTGATTTAGAACTGCCATTTGATATACGATTCCATTAGAAACCCAAACTGCGATAAGAGCCTTTAAAGTTTAAACAAAGACCTCAGACGTGTGGACAACCTTGTCGCGCACAATTTCCACACACATTGCAAATCGACATCGACATCGATTTCGAATTACGTATATTACAAAAAGCGTATAAGGAAACAAAGCAATTCACTTGAGAGCCGCGTGAAAGTTAACCTTGTGTGGGCAGGAAACCGAGTGCAACTCAAAGTAAAACATTCAACATTGTTGACAAATAAATCACAGCAGAGAAAAGGCTACAAATGTAAACACAAAATGTGCTTAAACCACAAACGAGCAATCAATGAAGATGCTTTTAATGCTTGCCGCGCTTGCCCAGTTCCACAAAATGCTAACCGCTAAGCAAAAACATATAAAAGCAACGCAATTTCAGCTTATCTAAGATTTCGCGCTTTGTTTTGTTCTCTTTTTGCAAATTCATGTCAAGTTTGTTGCGCCTTCAGACAGGGTTATTGCACATGGGCAAATTTCGTAAAATCTCGAAAGCCAAAACAGAACGTTGTACGAGGAAGTTCCCGACTAATGTGTACTCTGTTCTAGAGTTGCGACATAACCGATGCCATTATCGATAGTATCGATGGTTTATGCCTTTCCGGCACTATCGATTGCTTTTTACTATGGTGATAACTTAGCATGTTTTACAAATTTCCTTTAATTCTCTATTCCAAACATTTTAAGTCAAATATGGAGTAGAATACACATTTAACATTTAATACATTTAACTCATTCAAAAAGCTAAGTTATCAAATGACTTCAGTTCAGTGGGTTTTTTGAAGTTTGGAATGACATCGATGTTTTCCATACCAAAAATCGATTGTTTTACATGACTAGTTTTAGACAGATAAGATGAAGTTCTAGGACGTAGTGCTGAAAATCCATGGTACACCCAGACATAACCCAATCAACATTATAATTACGATCTCTAACCCTGGATATGATGTGACAGATTTACGTTACAATTGAATTTTCTTTCTTTCTAATAAGTCAAATATTTACACTAACTAACATAAGTTACTTTTCTTCAAAACAATTAATTAGTTTAAGTGCGTCTATTCTAGTGACCAAGAAAAGTGCCTTATTTTAAGTAGCTTTAAGAAAATGTTTGAAAAACACAATTTTGTTAAAATTGTGTAATCTTTCGAATATTATACTTGAAGGATCATTGAATAACCAAGGTTTTGCAAATCAACTTTTTTGGAATTGCTCCCAAAATAAAAGTTATTAAACAAATTTTAACGCAAGTAAGGGTGCGTCTAACCTTTTGACCAGCAGTGTATATATGGGCCTCAGTCTCAGTGTGCTCTTCGGGCCAAGAAGCCAGTACAGTTTGATTAGTTTTTGTTCGACCTTTACAACGATGCTCCTTATGTATGTATGTGTTGCGTCCAAGAAAGCCTTCGCTGTTGCATGCCCCTCAAAGAAGATTCCCGGACAACTTTGCGTGTCAACGATAACTTATTGAACTTGATGGAGTTCATTGTGGGGTTCCAGGTATTCCTGGGCAAGGTCTGTTGTAGGTGGCGCTGAAATAAAAAAAAACAATTTTTCTTTAACAAACGGCTATGCACAAAACTAATATACTCCTCATTCTTTGGGAACAGAGTAAAAACACAAGAATAATTTCACGAAATGGCAACAAAACAACAAAAACATGCGATACTTAAATATTTGATATGTCAGCTGTTTGCTGATGGAGTCGGGCAGCTTCAAAGTCAACCAAATAAAGCTGGCGATCAAAAAAACAAAACAACATTTGAGGTAACAAAAATATGTATATATAAGTATATGCTCTGAAACTCCTGATTCCCTCAGTTTGAAATTATAAACCGTCTCAGCTCGTACAAATTCACAGGATGAACTGCAGAGGGAGCTTAGATGACTGCCCTCATCCCTACATGAAATGTCATAAAATTCAAGTAACAATGATATAGATAGAGCCTCCGAGCTGATTGTCATGTTGTACATATCGAAATCGGCGGTCAATAGACCGCACCCCTTATCAAGTAACTGGTTAGGCCACAACTTCCGCCAATGCCTGTGGTGAATACTGACCAAGATTTATCACAAGTTGTAGCTGCACACACAAGTGCAGCCCATAACTCATTTCTGTGTCTTTTGTTGTTGTCGCATGAGCAATCACGCAAAATGACAGCGCAACTTGTTGTGGCCACAATATTGCATACTTTGCATACTTATTGAGCACATGCCAAACAACAACAAGACTCGGACAACGGCCATTCTACGGCAATTGAAAAGCAGTTGGAAGGCGCAGTCTTGGAATCTGAATTTGAATTTGAATTTGCATTTACAAAGTGTGACCGTCCCGAGAGGCCTCTTTATAGAGTATATACAGCCAAGTGTATTATTTGTATTGTTTAGTAATGAACATTAACCATATTTAAATGGATATAATGCAAGTGACACTGCGGAAATCAAAAGTTCATCAAAATCATCAGTCGAGTGTTGGCTTGGATTTATTATTGTAATAATGCTTAACTAGGAAACAATCCAATGATGCTTTTGTTCATCATTTGTTTTCAGTCTGAATTCACAAATAGTCCATTTTAAATCTCGATTATTATTCTGTTTATTCCATTAAGTTCTTCGAACATTCGACTTCCTTTTGTTCCATGTCATTGGGAATAAAAGCCGCCTGTGTTTTGACTAGTTGTGACTGAATTTGAAATGGCATATCCATTAATAATTTGGCCAGATACTATATCACTTTCAATCTAGCCTTAACAAACGCATCTGTGCGCCCCATTATTAACTTGTTCGCTTTGTGTGTTAGCCAACAGTATTCAGAGTTTCTTCTCTATTGTTAGAACTTCAATACACAATGGCAACATCTTCTTGTTCGGCTTGCTCAACTTAATTCGTTTACAACCCACACAGATACACAGACACATAGACACAGACACACACACACCCAAAGTAAAGCTCACATGACACACATACCACGCCCCCTCTTCTACAACCCACAAATTTATTATCATGTAAAACTTTTGTGCAACAATGCGACACAAAAGCTGAGATACTTGGGCTACTGTGCAGCTGCCAAGCTGCCAAGCCACGAGCCAATCCGACAGATACCCCGCCGTCCGTCGCAATTTGTTCTAGTTGATAATTTATTTGAATATTTTTCTTAATTGCTTATAACAACAAAAGAACAGCAACGAAATTTCGTAACCAAATGTTTTGTATTTGTGCAGCACAGTTGTTGCAGTTGTATGTTATTGAATGTATCTGTGAGATACATAGCGCTGGTCAAGTGCTGGGCGTTTAAGTCTGGCAAGAAGCTGGTTTTATCGACTGGCATTGACGCCAACTAATCACAGACAAACTGAGTGCAGTGCTGAGATTGAAGTCGCGACTTCAGATACACGACAACAAATGAAAAATGATGGCTGCTAATTAGCCACCTTCTCGCATAGACAGGGAGACTAAGACCCCTGTTGCGTTCTGACTTAACAATCAAGCTCATAAGACAAATGATAGTATGTTCATAATAGAAACTAACTCTACTGCGACTGACAACCATTTGAGCCCGATGACGACCACTTAAAGTCGATTAACCGAAAGTCCACACTCAGGAATTGGGTTTGTCTGAGGCTCTGCTCAACTTCTGGTTCTATAATTTTGTACTTATTACGTCTTCTCCGAGCCGGGCTTCGGCTTTGGCCTTTAATACATAAGATTCACGCCGCAAGCAAGCATCTCAAATCAAAACGTGCATAAATTTCTATGCTTTATATGTGTGTGCCCCGCCTCGCTGTCTGCCTCACTTGGCTGCCTTGTGTATCAAACAGTAGCGGCATTCATTAATCAAAAGGCAGGCCATCGGTTCTGTGTACTCCCATTACCTATTACCCATTAGACCGCGCCAGGCATAGTCGACGCTCGCGTATTAGTTACACTTTAACAGGGGGGCGCCCCATCAAACTCGGAACTCATTGAGAGTGCCCCACGGCTATTACGAGTACTTGGCTGAGTTATGGATGCTAAGAAGTTTGCCTGCACGCGCGTGTTATAAAGATAAGTGAGCTAAGCTTGGGTTGGTTCAGTTGGGTCAAGGTAACAGCCAAGTTCAGCTTATCAAAACAGCAGACGCGTCTTTTAAGTGGAATAGGTGTGCCTTTGTCCGAGAACCAAGAATCTTACTCATGTGTGGCTTAACAAAGCTCAGTGTCGGGCCACAGCCTGCGTGATAGAGTACTAACTGACATACAAACCACAGGGTTTGATGCCCAGTCATACCCGCCATTTATTATTCATTAGTATATTTCTATCCAAAGTCATTATAGTATAACCAATTTGCAATGCCAATATACTGAAAAAACTGGTATTGATGTCAGTATTGTATCTTAGGATTATTGACTTTTCAAAGTGGAAAAGGAACAAGAATGAACGCTTTCTTCGGCGTGACGAATCTATATACCCTAGCAGCAATGTTTTATTTATACAAAACTAAATTTTCGTCTGATTGACCCTATAGGAGATATGTGATACGATCTTGCTAAGATCATAAAAACCCCCCAAATTTTCTTTCACAAAACATACATACACCCCCCCCTCTCCCCCAAACCCCCCCCCCCCCTTCCCCCCCAAAACCCCCCCCAAAAATTTTTATATTTTTTTTTTTTTTTTTAAAAAAAAAAAAAAAATTTCCCCCCCCCCCATTCCCCTTTTTTCCTTTGAAAACAACATATTTTTTAAAATTTTCTTCTCTTCTTCACAAATTTACCCGTTGATTTGATCCGCATCGAGTCCTTTCTCACCAGTCTACAATAAACGCCTGCAGAAGTTTGCCATTCAACGCATCATTGACTTGGCAGAGAGAATATGAGCTAGAGTCGCTTGCGATTTTGTTGTTGCGCATATTGACAAATTTATGCAAATTTGTATTTATTAAATAAACACGCAAAGTGCGTGTCATCAGCTCTTGCAGCCGAGGGGACATGGGACGCGACTTACACACACTGGGGTAAGCCGTGGGGCCAACGAACGGGAACAAGGACAACGACAATGCCAGAGGACAGAATGTTTATTGACAATTTGGTATAACAACTGTCGATAAATATGGATGGGTACTAAGATAATCTCTTAGTGCTCGGCTTACGTCTATTCACAAATCGCTATTGTCATCATCAAGTGCTTAGTGCGTTAATCGAGCGAGCTAAAATTATAGCTAGTAATAATAGAAGTATAATCTAGAGAATTGTAAGGCAGCAAAAGTGTTATTGTTCAGAAATTTTTGAAATTTTGTTAATCATTAGAATACGAATATGTTAAGATAATGCAATGTTTAGTACATGTTGATCTACTATAATAATGTTTTCAAAAAAAATTAGCTTAAAACAAATATATTGGGCCTGGCCGTCTGTGTGTCTTCCGCACAGCCTCCCCCGCCTGAACTAATCGGCAAAGCCTACATCTTCCACAGGCTTATAGCTAGAGTTACCAAATTAGATACGAAGACTACTGATAATTTCCTTGCCAGATTTGATCAAAAATGTGCTTATATGAGCTCATATGAACAAAATCTATATCTCTAACACTGTTATAGCTAGAAAATTGTCTATGGAGACATATTTCCAGCGGTTAGCATGGAAATATACTAAAAGTGTTCCCAAACAGGACTATATTTCTAACCAGTCTTATACACATTTCAAAGTGATTGTTAGAACTTAGAAAGTATTTAAGGCACGATGTGGAAAGGAAAAACAAGTAAATATTTACATGTTGTATAATCATCATTACACCTGAAACTGTCGCTGTTTGATGTCCTTTGTGTGTTTGATTCTTTATTTAAATGATAATTAGAAACTCTCCCAACATCGCAGTGCGTACTTCCACTTCCCCCACTTACTGCACTTTACACTTTTCTCTTTGTATTCGTATGTGTTGACTAGCTGGGACAGAGTCCTTTTGTAATACGCTGTCCTACTTTGCCCTGCCGCCCTTCGGCCCTAAGTCTCCGGTTACTTGAGTCGGTTGAGCAACTGCTCTCTGTGTACTCTATGGACTATCAATTAAAAAAGACACTGCGCAACTAAGCATGAAATTAGCTGCGTGCTGCAGACCGCTCGCCCACTCGCCCTCCCCCAGTATCCCCACAAGTGCACACCCTCAGCTCACCCTGACTTTCATGACTGTCATGTTTGGTGTACTCATTACACGGCCATCGTCATTGTCATCGTCATCGTCATCGTCATCGTCATCATCGTCATAGTTTGGCAGTCACAGTCGATAACATTTCATGTTATTATAGCTCCTGCCTTATTAATTTATGCATTTCTGCTGATTGTCTGCGTTACAGTTGACAAGTTCTCCTTAAGGTGGTGTGTGTAGGTGGTGTGCGGGCTTTCAGTTAGTTGGAATAGTAACTAGCCGGCTTATGACAGTTCTCATACGACTGCGCACACGGAACCCGTAATGAGTTGTAATGGTTCCCCCCCCCCCCCCGTTTTGGTTGTCTCTCTTTACGACGCGACATTACGACGTTGATTAATTTTAAGAGCCTTGTAGTTGTTGATTGTTGATTGTTGATTTAATGCCAATAACTGACTAACATTATGCAGCCCGTAATATGTCTTTTGTTGTTGGCCTGCAACCCTGTCTGGCATTTATCTAACGCTTGTTCACCTTTCTTGTTTCTCTTTGCAGACGTCTCGGCAATTGCGCAAGAAGCATTTCTATCTAAAGGTGAGTTCAGCTCCCAGCAACTTTTAGTTTACAAAAAACTACATAATAAGCAAATCAAAAAAAATACTTATTAATTAATTAAATACGGCGGAGGCGTATCGAATGGCAAGTTCTTATGCAAGAGTTTGAGTTGAGGTCACATGCTGAAGTCATGGGTTAAAAGTTCAATGACTCGGCACACTTGTTGGTGTGTTTTAATTAGAAGAGCTACTGGAGGAGGCTTCATTAAATTATAAGTTGTATGCAATTACAGAAAGCATTCAGATATCCGTTTAGAACAACCATAAAACATGGTTGACAATAATGAGTTTATTGTAAGTGAAATTGCAATTAGTATAACTAATTTCCAGGGGATCTTAAGCATTAACTAATTTGGAGGATCTCTATAAGGTGGTTTCGATTGATGCCCTATTACAATTGGGTATGTCAGCTCCCCAGAGAAATCCAAGCAATTTATTCAATAGAGACCTTCGTCGAAAACAATCATGCAAAGTGGATGACTTAAATGAATTTGTTGTAAGAGAATTGGTAATTGGTTTAAATATTTTCATACTAAAAATTATAATTTAGCTTTAAATAAAACATTGTAATTAAGAGGGGAAATAAAAGCAAATTTAAAAAAAATAAAATTTTTTTCCTTTCTATTCTTTTAAAATATTTTAAAACTTCCTGGTCTACCGATGAGATTTTGCGATTTGAACTTAAAAAGTCCATGTTGTTCCTGCATAAACTAACAAATAATAATTTATATATTCATTTATAATAGTTAGATATAATGTAAATTAACATATAATTTGGAATGAATAGTACGACTTTCATTTGATTTGTTTGCGGAAAGGCAACGTTCCATTTTCTATTGTCTGTAGCGACACTAAAATTCTTTAGTTTCTTTTAGTTAAAAAGGTATCTAATTCATAAAGATATGTGGCTTGACTTTTAGTTTACCTAACAATAATCATTTGATTGTTCCACTGACCCACTGTCTGACTTCAATAAATGATAGCGCCAATGTTGCATGCAACTTGCACCCACCACAATCGTAAATTCTTTCATAAATACCGACGTCATATAGATACGCATGCATCATACTTATCGTAACTCTAGCAATTTCTATACTGCGTAACTGCCTAGGCCAGCCCGAGTCAGACGGACTTACAGATACTTTATCAGTGCAGTGTCGTTGATTATTTACTTTAAGTATTGCCGACTCTTCTATACTCTGAGTCAACATACAGTCGCTGACCCAGTTGCCGAACTCCCTAATCAGCCATAAACAGAGTTTGAGAATGCCGGAGAAAGGCCTGGTTCATTCAACTCGGTGGCAACTGACAGAAGCTGTCTGCTTTAGCATGCAAAAAGTGTAATGCACTTCTCGGCGAGTGCTTCCTGTATGATAAATACCAGCGCTTGCTCCAATATGTGTCAAGTTATTGTTTGCCACTCGCCCGTTGCAACTTCACAGATTCTCGCACTCACTACGCGACTGCGAGATACTTTTCTATGGCTGCTGTTGCGGCTGCTGCTGCCATTGAGCCGGGCTTTTGTTTGGATTAGCGACCCACCCTTGAAAGGGACCCTCAGTGTTCATTGTTAGCTGTTCTGCCAACTTTTCATATTCATACATATACTCGTACTGTCATTTTTTTCTAATTAAAACTTTTATGCTGGCAGCTCAACGCATCAGCCACAATATTTGCGATACGCAACTTTATTGCTCGCCCACTGAGCACAGTTTTGCTTGTGGACTTCAAATGGAACTTGTGGCTGGCTTATTAGTTTAGCGAATTTTCCACTTTTCGCCGCCTTATTGGACGCGCAAATGACAAGCCGATAAACGCCTAGAAACGCCGACTTAGCCGACTTTCACATGAAACGCGTGGGCGTGTGGCACGGCCAACCCGGGGGGAAAATACGTAGCACCACATGAAGTCGCCCCTGGTGGCGACTCTTGATTGGCGTAGACCAAACACTTCGGGACAGATGCGTACTTCTAACTGACTTGTTTTGGTGTTTATGTTCCTTCTGTTCGCTTAGCTTTTATGTGTTCTTTTATTATTTTACCCAATTCGCGCGCGTAACCTGTCCAGAATCTCAATGAGTTCGTTTCCCTTTCGGTGGTCGGTTGGTGGTCGCTTTGGATTTTCAGGTCTCTGCTGCTTAGAACTGTTTTGGTGCCACAAATTTGAAAGCAGAACCTGTTGAATTATGTGTGTGGTGTGGTGACTCAAAGAATGTAGATTAACAGTGGGCATAAAATGAATGAATCTGTATTTTGAGTGAAAAACAAAATATAAGAACGTATAGGTAAGAGAGCTAATAGTGTTTTTCTTATATTTCAGATTAATCTAGAACTAAATAGTTTTTGCTATGTTTGTATATTGAATTTATTTAATATTCAGGACTGTTGCCACTTCTGAGTTCAATCAAATCATTTGGAATCGATTTTGTTAGCAGTTCTGGACTCCAAAAAACGAGTATAGACTTTGATTCAGTGGAATGACAACTATTTGAACATAACTTTAAAACGAAACTGTAAAGCGAAAGAAGACAAACCGAAAACAATTCGTATTGAAAAGTATTTGGGAATGGAAGCAGGATTTATTTAACTAAAATACATATTTTTAACAAATTGCGCCTATTTTTTTATAGTTATCCAAATTACAATTCAGTAAATTTATTTTCTATCAAAATATGTATTTTTACGATTATATCGCTGAACTTATCGATAGTTTTATCAAGATTAGTTGATGGTTCGAATGTTGTTTGTTTGAAAATGTACCTTTTGTCTTAAGTTCGTATTTTATCTAAAGAGATACGCTATGATATATAATATGTCGGTACACTAATTAACAGGGACCGGAATTTTTGTTTGCTATATTTTGATATTTAAAAAATACTGGTATTTTTGGTATTTTATTTTTCTGAAAAAATACTAAATTTGTAATTTTTGGTATTTTTCAAATACGAAAAATGTCAAAATTATATACTAAATAAAAATATCCTTCAGAATTTTACAAATTCCTCATATTTTTCGAACGCAATTCTTCAAATAATACAAAAAAATAATGTAGTTTTTATGTGAAACCGATTTGAGTGATAAAACTCAAGAAGTAAGTTTTGTTTTTAAGCAAAATATAAAACTCAACCAATAAGATATAATTTTTATTTCTGAGCGAAAAAATATATATTTTTTAAAAGGAAAGAAATAAGTTTTATTTCCCGATTAATAAATAAATTCAAGAAATAATGCTTAAAAAGTATTTTTGTGTATATTACCTATATCCGTAACGGTCCCTGCTAATTAAGGCTTAGAATCGACCCATTGTCAGCTTTAGTCGATGACTCAAAACAAAGTCGTTCGCTAAATGTTTTGCGGGCCAAATCAAAAACAAAAGAAAAGAGAAGAAAAAACATTTTCCACATATGGTTAATTGTGATTTGGCGAGATTGGAAACGTCGGCAACACCTGTGCAGCCCGCCTTATGAATAAGCAAATTCCAAAACATTTAAAAACTCGAAATAAGCGTTTTTTAATGCATTGCGTCACACCTGAAGCTGAAGCTTCTGGTACGCTATGCCACGCGGAAAGTTGATGACATTTAATGCTCCAGCTAAGAAGGGCGGTTCTTGCATGGCATGTGGCAGTTGCGAGGGGCCATCGAATGCTTGTTGTATGGTACAAGTACTTGGCAAGTTTTATGAGCCAATTACATGCAACAGTGAGCCCCAGAACAAATAGCATCCATCACATGCCAAACTCGCATCATGTAAATTGTTTGCAGCTCTTCTGTAACTTGAAATCAGCCTCGGCCAGCGTCTATCATTAAGTTCTCGTAAATCACAAGTAATTGACATTATACAATGGCCATGTGCAACGGCCGGACGGAGAGACAGTGACAGGCAAATAAGCAACAATTACCTTCAAGACAGCAAACATTTTCTTCAAATACACGTTGCAACAATTATGTTAAAGATATCACATGAGAGAATCAATGATGAAGCTGAAGGGGAGCGTTACCTCTACTCTAAATGAAAGAATCGGTTAAGAAGAAAATAATACTACAATTTGGATAAAAGAGCACCCTGATTAAAGAGGTAATTCTAAATGACACCAGTATTTAATACATACTCCAAAGCTTCGCAATTCTTCGCACTGCAATACATACAGGGAGTTGCTCTAAGAGTAAATGAAACTGAGCTTTAATCACCAAGGGTCATATATCTGGCCGTACACCCATAAAATGAGAAATATAGGCACTAGAACAAATGTATGAAACAGGCAAAATGGTATCTGTGACAAAGTACATGTATACATGATCATTATCGATAACCGATATATGAGCGTCGAGATATTAGGGACTATTGGAGCTGAAGACTTCAAATTTGGAATGAAGGTTATTTTATACCATCATTTTATTAAAATTTCGTA
The DNA here is from genome assembly GCA_037075165.1 of Hirtodrosophila histrioides. NCBI lineage: Eukaryota > Metazoa > Arthropoda > Insecta > Diptera > Drosophilidae > Hirtodrosophila > Hirtodrosophila histrioides. Next base: position 507,700 of record JBAMCL010000603.1, on the reverse strand, counting down.
TACTGTCTAACAATTCAAGGATCCTAGAAGTATTAAATATCTAAAATGATTCAATTTCAACGATATTTACTACTTACTGAAGACAGTTTTCACAATCTATGAAACTCGGAGACTCCAATAAAATGTGTAAATCAGAATGCTCAAAGCACGATTACAAGATATGTACTGTGTTCTTAAGACTCTGCATATCTTCACTTAATTTGAGCATTTACTCAAACAGTTCGACATTTGGGCGCTCCGAGAATTTGGCATAGATACTTAGGTGCGAATACGAGAATCTGGGGATTGCAATGCTTAACCGAAAATCACAATTAAATCGCAGCGAAACAATGGACTTATGTGCATCTGTATTTTTAGACTGACACACTAAACAAAAGGCTGGCAGAGCACAAACTGCAGATTGCACCGCTCCCTCACCTCCACCGCCCTTCCAACTCGACCGAATAGACGTCTTTATAGCTGTCTTTGTGAGAAGATTACGAAATGCAGCGAACGGCGCGGCGGCTGCGAATGTGCCTCGGGTAATTCTATATAGAATCGCACACGACACTTCGTCTATGTTGGCTGAGGGCGCCAGGGGTAGGCATCCCCCCTATACGAACAAAAATAAATACACGTAATCGCGTATAAACAATTGCAAGTGTTAGCTAATAGCCACAGATGACGCTGCAAATGCGGCCGAAGGTCCGCCAAGGTGGTCAAGGTTTGATAAAATCGCATAAATAGTCGGTCCAGCTTATCGGGCGTAAAATGAAATGCGAATAAAATTATATATGTAAACCAATCAAATTAATACAACAATACAATTCGCAATCGATATAACTGCCGGAAACCCGACTAATTTTATATATTTAACAGAGTATTACAAATAGATTTTCAATTGTACGGCGCAGTTAGAGGTAATGCCACATGTGCCACAACATGAAAACCTCAATATTTCGAAAAGCACGAATTTATTGAACCACTATGAAAAGAATGACGAGTTCCTTTGGTTTCCGGGCTTTGAGTTTAAATGGGGCATCGCTTGGTATGAATTTACCAAAATTAACCGTCTATTAAAAGATCTATGAGTGTATGGAAAGAAATGTGTATTTCTAATTATTAAAAGAGTATTATGTTATTGCGGATATTAGAGCTGGCAGGTATTTGTTCTAAGGTAAATTTGGTCATACGAAAAATTAAATATATGCACATAGAAAATTAAGAAAATGCTTGTTATTAAATACAAGTTAATAAGTGTTTCCTGGAATTTATTACTCGAATTTCAAGATTAGTTTCTCCTATTACTTAATATTAAATCAATAGAGTGAATCATGATCCCTTTCAGCACTCTGACCTTTCTCTTTCCCTTCTTCTTCATATCGACTTCCTTTTGTACACCCTCATTCTCAACAGTCTTCTACGTTTAATTTCCTTGCAGATGTTATTATCACTAGTAAATTCGCAACATTACATGCCTCTTCAAACTCCTCAAAGAACCCAAACTCTATCTGCTCATTTAAGCTATTAGATACTCGTCACTCAATATGTACATCCACAGCCAAAATACACTTCGAATAATTACAATACAGTAACCATTTTATACATCATTTAATCACACACCCACAAGATATACACCATTATAATGAACATAAATAATATACTTAATCTGTATATAATTGTAAATAAACTTAGCTTAAGGCCTACGATATAACTTCAGTCCTTGTTCGTAAGTAATATTCACAATGCATGGGAACATGTAATAAATAAATAAGTAAATAAAAATACTATTACTATATTTAATATTTAGTACGATAGTTCAGTCTGCTTCCTTCCCATCTCCCCAAATTGCCGTGGCACAGATGTTCAATCCATTTGTCCAACTTGAGCGTCAAGTGAGGGCTACTATTCTATCAGCGCGTGAGGTTGTAAACTTTTAACTAATTTGTCAAAAGTGTCGGGAACATTTTGGAAAGACACAGATGAAGCACTTCTGAACGTAAAAACATGTGGGTCAAATTTCGGCCACACACACAGAACCAGTGGCAACAACGGGAAAAATCAACTGCAGCACAAAACAGCCGCCAATTTATGACACTCGAAAAAAGTCGAAGTGCAGAGCCACAACCCTCGAAAGAAAACCTAATTGCATTTCCTGTGGAGGGGAGACATAATTTCATTCTAAAATAAAAAAGTCATAAATTAACAAAACCAACTTCCGATAGACACACAAAAACAAAACAAAACAAAACGAATGAAGCACGAACTACAACAAAAACAACAACAATAAATTCTAAAACAGAAACAAAACAAAAAGTCGTCAAAGGGTTGACACAGAACAACAACTTGCATAGATGCAAAGTGGCGGCTCCCCTCCAATTGGACTCAGCACTCCATTGGAATGCAGTGCAGCGGGGGGCGGTGAGGCAGAGGGGCAGTTCCCAGCGAGCCGTTAAGGCATGACGAACAGAGCCACTTACCCGGCCTATGGCCCAACTCTGGACTCACTTCCAGCTCCAGCTGTGGTTGACCGCCTGCCACATATTTCATAGAGCGTGGACCGGAGAACAGACCAGAATCTCCCCCGTAGTCAACTTAGCACTAGGGAATGTTAATTAGTTGTGGCTTGTTTGTGTTGTTGCTACTGTTGTGTCTGCTTACTATTTGTGCTCAGTGTGCATTGAAGTTCCTGGCCCCTGGAATCTCCTCAGACTCTCCACAGATAGATACAGCTCCTCTGTACTTGGCCAAACGCATTTTAGTGCGACTTCTGGCTTTAATCAACGACATTTAAATTGCTTCCACCAAAATATTGAACTGCATAAAAATAAAACATAGTTTGAAGACTTTCTATTGTTGAATTATGGGAACGTAAGCTTGTAATAGGCGCTATTAAGATTGTAATAGAATGTGCCAAAGGGAGATTTTAGGGAGTGTTATAATGTGTTAAGTACACCCCGAAAATAAATGCCATTAAATTCAGAAAATCGTCATATAATAAAATTCGCCCCAAAAGCCAGAACAAATTTCTGTTTAATAGAAATAATTTCTTAATTTGAGAAATATATTTCTTGAATTCTGAAAAAAATAAATTTAACTGCCTTTGACTACAAAAGTATGGCGATTTTCTACATTTAAGGGCATTTATTTTTCTGAGTGTAGCGATATGATAGGTAAGAGATACATCTTCTTACTTCCTTGATGAATTATAGAATAAAAGATAATTAAAAAAGATAATCTTGACCAACACGACGAGAATAGTCTATATTTAATAAGCCTTCATCGAAATGGAGTTCTTTAAAAACTGATTTACCTATACAACTTAATGATTACAAAATTGATTAGTTTTCGTTGAAATCATTATCTACTGGATGACAGAATTTGAAGTCAGATTAGATTACCAGTAGTACATTGTACGTCTGTTGTAGTAAGCTTGTCAGAAAACACAATTTGCTTAATATGACATTAATATGCACTTGGTCAATTACTATTGCCCAAAATAAAATAGTTTCATTGCGCCAAGATTTCCATTATACAATCCCTAAGTGACTGTGTATGCCATATTGCAGCATTTTCAGTTGAATTGTTTTATTTTTTGGCTAAAAATAAAAACCACACATTTACGTGCTGATTAAACAGCGTAAACTATGCGGGGAATTGGCGCGTGAAAGATTTCGTTTGATTTCATTTTGGGGTGGAGTGCCAAGAGCTGGCAAGGGGCGGCAGATGAGTGGCGGGGAGGGTACAATTTGGGACGTGTGGAAACGTCTCTATAGACAACAATTGGAAAGCAGGCAGAGTCGAAGCGTTAATTAGACGGGGTATCGCACAAAATACATATGAGCAAGTGAAGATGTTCGACATTAGCGGTTTCACTGAGAAAACAAAGCAAATTATAAGCGCAGCGCAATGTGGCAAGTCATCCCCCCTTCGGTCCGCACTCCGCAGTATGAACACACTCTAGAGACACTCTAGTCGATACTCTCGATATCGATTTCACTGACGGGTGAAGAAGGAGAGGAAAAACTCACGTTTGCAAAACTCGTTCGCGCATGCGCTTTTCATTTTCAATGCAATGACAATTCTGCCGCCAGGGGCGCCACTTCGGCCAGCAGCAGCAGCAACAACAACTGCAACAGCGAATGTTCCCATTTGCCGTTCTAGTTGCTGGTTGCTGTCTGTCTGCTCCTCTGAACGATCTTTCATTTTATATATGTACATATAAATATATTAAGCTCACACACATTCAACGAAAATCTCATAAATTCTTTCGGGGGCAAGCGCTGCCGAATGCAAGTTCCTTTCTCTTCAGTCGTCCATCGATTCCCCGCCCTGGCCAACATAACTTGGTCACTGGGTCGGTCTCGGACCCCGTCTGGCACTCGATGATCTTGCGCCACGATCTGTTCTCGTTGCCGCTTGCTGGGTATTTATTTACTTATGCATCACTTACCAACAGGTAGCAATCGAACAGAATTTAGATCGAAATGCTTTTTGCCCAAATCTTTGTTTACGAATTGCTGTTTTGTGGCCAGAATCCACATGTGGCTGCTTTTTATTTGGATTCTATACCCTGTATCCATTTAAAATCGTTAATATGGGTGCAATCTCGATGTGCGACCCCGACCATATAAACATTTTATATTATACGAGGTGTCCCTTCCACACATTGCTGATGCAAATTGTTGCATGGATTAGAAAGTAAGAAATAAACAAAAATATCTTACCACAATTTTCCCTCCCGTGCATTATAAATATTTGTATAGGGTATGAAGATCTTAGAAACCGATCTAACAACCCCCCCCCACACAATTCAAAAAAAAAAACCCCCACCCACCCCCGAACATAGTATAAAAACCTTCTCTCACACACATTTGACCTTAAGCACATTTCCCGTCCGTGGTGACGGATGGGAGTAGATTTTTAAAGTTGCATAGAACAGTTCTCCGCCCGTGGTTCGATGTTCCAAAGTCCCGGCCCCGGGAAGCCTCCTTTTGCTGGTACACAGCAAGTAATCTTAAAAAATCTATTTTCTAGCAGAGAAAAGCCATCCTTAACTGTATGTTGTGTCAAAATTCGATCTCAATCGGTGCAGAACTTTTAGAGTTTTTGACTTTTGCATATACCAACAAATAATTTGTATATAAACGAGTATAGATTAGTCTGCTTATCTGTCTGTCACCATATTTTGTATGTAGGTTCCTAGCCTTTTTGAAATTTTAGATATCTTATCCCGCTTCCCTATAAAACGAATTACAGATACAACTTCAAAGATATAACCTTTAGTTTTTGTCTCCATAAAACTTGATATGCTTGTTTAAGACTTGGGTACAGTGTATCTCTTAATCGAGTATTTATGTTGGTATTATCATAAGGAAGTTTTATTTGCAAAATGAGTTTGGAAATTAAACAATAATGTGTTTTACTGTGTAATAGAAAGAAGTGCACTGAATAATAATTTCTTAAAAAGTAGTTTAATCCACTTTAAGATGACACAAAAGTCATAAATACTCAAAGCATATTTTGAGAATTAAAATCAATATCAAGAGGTTGACGAATACTGATTGCTAAAAACAAAAGAAAGAAATGGAGAAAGCCAGTTCTGAATTATATTAAGTTGATTTCCAGCTGCATGCTTAACCTTTTGGCATATTAATTTAAGTCAAAAACTGAATCCCAATCAATGACTCTCTAGATTGTATGTAAATATCTGCTCAGTTTTTGCAACTGTTTCTGTTTATATCGTCTTCAAAGACCAAAGACTCTTCCAATTGGCATTTGTAAGTAAGCTCGTTTTTCGGCTGAATCTCATAAATTACCATTGAAATCAACAGCCCCAAACGACCTACAAAACCATGGCAGATCGTAGCAGACCTTTCGATGCCCAGTGCCCCGAGACTTGAAACTGAAAATTATGCATGCCTCGATAAGATTTGAGAGTCTTGAGAGTCTATAATCAAGCGCAAAGCGAAACTTATCGTAGGTCAGAGCCAATAGACATCGAAATTGACAGCGAGCCAAATGAAGTACAATCAGCAGGAGGTGGTGGTGGAGGTGGGACGCGACAAAGCTTGCACTGATTGCCAATAGAAAGAAACAACACAACATGAGTAGTCCCGACTTAGAGATACCTTGTGCTCTCGTCTGTAACAACCAAATACACTCCTACTTAAATAGAGCCCAAAGGACTCAACCTGCGTTGTGAACTATAAATTTATACGCATATTTTTAATCCTTTGCCGATCTAAATGAATTATCTGAAACTTACCTATAGCTAAAAGTTTTCTGAAAATACAAATATTTCTTGACGTGGAACGGAAGTAGCTTTGGTATTAAAAATAATCGCATAAGATGAGAAAGAGCCTAACAGATATCTTCGTATGCTCTAAATTAACAATCTGTTAGTTTGCTTTTGTAAAGTAATCAAGTACGTAACTATTTTTTATCATTTTTGGTACTCTTGCCATTTGGATTAGTCCATATATTATTATTATTATTAACCACAAATACAAATCCGGCTGAATATCCTGCAGAAAGGCATCCTTGCATACAAGTTGTACACTCAATTGGATTCGAGATGCCCTCTTCTGATTGTTACATTGTCACAACTTTATACCCTTTATAACTATTTTTAATGGGTACGGGGTATACAAATGGCCCCTTGCGAAGTGAAGTGCGCCTCCTGCTCGACTTGGACTTGGCTGCTGCTGCGGCTGCTGCCACAGCTGCTACAGCTGCTGCTCCACTATGATTAAGCAGCGCGTCCAAGTGGATGACGATGTGGATGTCGAGTCGATGTCGATGTCGATGTCGAGATCGAGGTGCTGGTCAATGGTCAGTGGCCAATGGCCAACGGGTAACGGGTAACGGCAGGCAGCAACCAAAAGAGCAAAAAGTTGATTGCGTTGTCCAACAAAGTTGCTGCTGCTGCAGGCAGTTGTTAAATCAAAAGCGCACAGTTTCAATTTTTTCTTTCTTTTAATCTGCCATCGCTTTTTTCTTCTCTCTATTATATATTAAAAGCTGATTTTGTTGTTATGACAACAAAAATTGAATAGCCAATTGATAGGAAATTGGGTGAAATTTCCAGCAACGAACGCTTTTTGTTTGAAACTGGTAACCGGAGTCAGTTGAAGTGAAGTCCGTAGTTCGTTCATTGACTGCCTAACTGATGCAACTGCAAGACGTAATTAATGCACATGATATTGGACTCTCTGGCTATGATGTAAGCTGACTGATTGACTGACTGACAAAGAGCAAAATGCAGCGCAAATTAATAATTGATTAGCCCCATACAACAGCAATACATCAATCAATTGTGGGGCCAAGAAAACGGGGCGTGGTTGTTAAATGATTGAAAAGTGAAAATTACTTGTACATTGGGGATTTCTTTGTCGCTTTGAAGCTTTGTCGCTTGGCATTCACTCGAAATAAATAAGAAAACGGCATCGATAACGGATACTCTCATGTACAGTAGGGAAATCTGTTTGAATGCAAATTGCGAGACAAAAGTCTGTTTAGCAATCTTTAAGATACTTTCAGTGCACTCACACAATCGCCGACAGCTGTCAACGCGCGTTGCAAGTGGCCAAAAAACATACAAATTCATTGCGTGCCACAGAAACCAACAACTGAAAAGAAAACCAAACGTAAGCCAAATGCTTGCAACGCCTTGGAAAAGCCAAGAGTATTAATAGCTAAGACGACCCTGGCTGCCCTTAAAATGCCGGCAGTGCGCTCTGTTTAGCCCGGTTAAGAGACTGAGAGGTGTGTGTAGTGTCGTGTAGTCGTGTGTGCTAGTCGTGTGAGGTGTGTGAGTTATGCGGCCATACAAAGAGACGGACGGACTGTCAGCTACATCACTAAGACGAAAGTGGCACGAGTCAGGAAGCTATCGGAAGTTGGGAACTGCAGGCAGTCAATAGAAATTGGCTAGAGACGTGTCAAGCGAATCGATTTGGGGAGAAGGAAGTGATTCTAAGAATAGTTCTTCAGAATTCAAAGATTTGTTAAAGGAAGTAGTTGGCCAAAAGGGCTTTCCTTTACTTTGAATTGATAAAAGCTAGTTGCTTCAAATTTAATTGATTGTCGTTTCCTAAATCATCTTGATTATTTTACAAAAGTCAAACATCCGTCATAAAACTGGGCGTTGTGTTCTGCCTATCTAAATAACTATTCCCTTGCGATTACCAATTGTAACTTGTAAACTTTTCTGAATGGATCTCTTTGCTAATATTTTGTAATTTTTTTCTTTACAGGTATGTTGTGGCACATAAATTGGTTCCAAGTGACTGGAAGAGCTTGGGATACTCAACGCAATGAACAGGTTTTCATTTCTGTATTCAAAACTGATACCAGACATTTTATAATGTGCTTCTATCGCCAAATGGCGCATTCTTGAACCCCAAAGGGTCACACCTTCTGTTGACCTCTACCGTAACTCGAATGTAACCAAATTACTGGTGCATAAAAGAGAATTGTGGCCACTTAAAACCGTCCGAGCCAAGAGCTAAACCAAAGCTACCAGCTCTTAATTAAAATCAGCCAAAAGCGGAACCCACAAAAATGTTCAAGCTCCCTTTCGTCTTTTGATTCTTGTTCTTGTGAGCATTAATTAACAACTTCCTCTCGGAGTCTGTCTTGTGGCTTTTATTTCCATGTGAATGCTAATAATTATTATTATTATAATTTATTTTTACGTATGCATCGCACATTTGACCCAAATCAACAAAAGCTGACAACATTGACCCGTTTTGGCAACCGCCTCACCAGAATTTATAAATTGTATAAATATATACAAAATAAACTTGTTTATGACATAAACAAATTGAAAATCAGGCAGAATTCTTTCCAACGAAGCTAATGCGGAAACATGATTGGATCAAATCGATTTGGCAAGTTTGTTGCAATTATATTACAAAACACTAATCAATCATAAGTTGGTTATGAAGTTCAAGAAATGTAATTACATGAAGTTGAGTACAATTTACAAATAGATCTAGTCCGACTGAAGAAATACAGGAAAACCTGACCTTATGTGCTAACATAAACTATGTAACTATAATGACTTCTGGTAACTTTGGAAAAGGTCTAAGAGAGACGAAGTCACTGCTAAGAAACTATAATCTGAAAAGGTTCAAGAAAAATACCAATGCGGTTATTATTTTCTTAAAAAAGTCACTGCTCTCTTAAGGGGACACTGTGAACTGAAAAGTCACCTTAGTAGCCTAGGATTTCTAAACAGACTATGCAAAGTTGAGAAAGAATCCTTATTGCACATACTAACAGAGTGCACTACCCTGGCTAGAAGAAGAAATGGGCTTCTAAGAAGTCATGTCTTTCTAACAGAGGACAGGAACTCCAAACCGACGAAAAGCGGGGCTTAGGCTCAGAAGTGGGTATAATAGATCTAATCATCGCTGCACACATGAACATTAGTTCAAAGTGTTTCATTTTCTATGTAACATTTCTGTTATTTTATGAACAACATAAATTAAACTTAAACTTACAAGAACTACTTATTATTAAAAAAATAGCAAAAATTGGGTCTGGTTTCTTATATAATCTTTATCAACTTATACACAAACAAAACCAGAGCTTAAATAGCCCACTAAAATAGTTTTCAAAACCGTTGATAGTGTCAGAAAAATTTAAGAAAGCTTTTATCGATTATATCCGACCCAGGTCTGAAAAATATGGTATTCAGTAACCTTCATTTAATATTTACTTTACTAAGATTTTATAGTCTCTTGACGCCTTGATTTCACTTAACTTTAACTTATCCGTAATGTTACGGGATTTCTGCTTATTGTTTGGAGCACATCGCATAAATTATTCAAATTGAAAATAACATTGTTATAAGATCGATAATTAATTTCCGTAGCCCGAAAATGACCGAAATTCATTCAAAATGATTGCCTACCCCTAGATCAGGCGTGTTTCTGATTAGACGTTTTTAGTTCCGTTTCCAAGTTTACCATAAGAAGCTATTGGAAAATAATGTTTTCCAGTAAAAGTCTCAAAGTCCTTACAACTTTTTCTTTAGGTAAATAACGGGCGGTTAAGTAATACTAGATGTCTGCTTAATTAGGCAGCCACTGAATAGTGAAAGTGCATATCATGTCGAAAGAGTGTTTTGTGACATTGCCTCCACGCGATGTGCAACGTTGCGTATGCGTAATAATTTTGTTTTGCAGCGAGATAAATTGCAGTTGCTGCCTGTTAAAGTGAAAACTGCGCAAAATGTTTACAAAATTTGTATGATTTTAGCTTGCAGCTAATTGTCAAGGCGGGGGCATGGAGCTTAATTGAGTTTGCGATCATTTATTGGTGCACGGTCGTAAAATGTAAATCTTCGATGCGATCACAACACAATTGCAGTTGAGCCAAGTTTGGTCCGCAAAGAAGCGACAACGAACTCAAGTGCGTTAACCTTAACAATCAGCATTTAAGTGCCCGCAACAAGCAGCAAGCAGCGGCAACAACAACCAATACAGCAACGAGGCATGCGTTTGGCGACAACAACAACAGAAACAACAACAATAACAACAACTTGTTGGGTGGACCATGATCTTCAGAAACCTGCAACACTTGAAGGCAGCCTCCGCTCATGTGAAAAGCAGCAAAGCTTTTTAAAGCCAGTTTAGCAAGTTTCTTCGACTCCAATACAAAGTCCAGAGTCTTTGCTCTGCGGTCAAAACGTGTTAAGGTTTATCTGACTGCGACTGCGACTACGACTCCAATATACCCAACGTTGCCTCAGTTCCGCGGTTCCCAATTAGTTTCAAGCCAAATTTTATGCCACAAGCCAACTCTGAACTGCAGAGCTAGCCCACACGATTCGGAGCATCCATTTGAATATCGCGTTTAGCAATTCATTAATTTCATTCCAGACTTGCATCAAATTGACTCTAAAAGCGTTGACAGACACTTTCTGGTTGCCTATTTGACTATTTTTCCATTTTGTGTATTGGTCTTTGTCTTTTCGGTGGACCTCAAACTTTCAGTTGGTTTTTCGTGCTTTCTTATGGAAATTCATGTGACATTTTTATTTACGAGTTTCGTCTTTTGCGCCTATTTTGCGGCATTATTGAGGTTCACGGAGAGACAGAAAGAGATCCAACTGACAGTTTGTCTGCTGGTTGCTAGTTGATATATGACCTGTCTCTACGTCTTCAAGTGTTAAGTTTGCATGTTTAAATTGCATATGAATGTCAATGCGAGGACTTTATGATGATAGATGAAGTGAAAGGTTTTCAATTACTTAGGAAACTTCGAAACAAAAATAAAGTAAATTATGGTACTCTCAGGATTATATATGTGTTCAGAAATATAGTCAAATATACATATTTATCAGATGTAATCGAAACTATAACGTATCTGTGTCCATCTTAAAGATCTAAAAAGCTAGAAAAGCCCAATTTGGGATGCGGTTTGTAATGTATTATAATAGCTAAAGTTTGTTTTACAATTTGGATATACCTAATCGAACCTCTTAAAATCGATTCTTTCCATAGTTAGCCCCCGAAGGTTTGCCTTGATATTTGTTATGAGTTTTGTGTTTTTATGTACACAATACAAGCAATAGTGCAATCAGTTCTTAAGATCACTAAGCTTGGCTCTCAGATCTACGGGTTAGGTCCAATCACTCAATGAGATATGTGGATATCTGAATAGACAACTTTACAGCCTGTAAATGGTAATTGAAGTTGGTTTTAATTGCAACAACGACATTAAGAGTACTTTCGAGTATTGCATGTCTAATTGGTTTGCGCTTCGGGAGGTATTCAGTTTTAGTTGCTCTTCATGACGATTGGCAATTTATTGTTTGTTTTGCCTGAAAAGATGTTATTACTGAGTGTTAAATTTTTTGCATTGTCTGTGCTTAGAAAATAGCCAGCAAATCAAATCAAATTTTCGCAATTTGCAGTTGCTGAGCGCTGAATTGGCAACAAAAAAAAAAACAAAAATAAGAAAAACAAAATCAAAGTGACTAAGACGGGTGAATGGATTTGTTACGGCCTTGGCTAAGTTGTGTCTAACAGAAACGTTTACAAAAGATTTGCAGCGGTGGCAGAGGGCAGCGGCAAGTGCATTTCAGCTAGAGTCTTACGTAATATTCAATAGCTAAATTAGTACACGTCAGGCAATGTTTAGTTCCAGGCCAATTGGGTCAAGTTTTCAATCCAATCGAGAGTGAACAAAGAAACTCCCTTGTTCTTCCTGACATCCAAAGACCATGCCCATCCTCAATGTAAAATGAATTTGGGAAGCTTACGAGCTAAAAGATAAAAATGCTCAATTCCAGGCAGAAAATGCCACAAAATCAAACACCAGTTGAGACATAAAATATAATGGCATTTAGAAATCATAAGAAAAACATTTTTAATGGTACAAATATTTATCAAAGGCACAACAAAAATGAAACTCAAGGAAAACAAAAATGTTTTTGTGTATTTTTTTGTACTTTTGCCTGTCGATTTCTTTTGTGGGCTTTGCAAGGCTGCACTCGATCCACGTGTAATAAAATACTCGTAGAAGCTGAAATGCAGCCAAAGTACCAAACACAGTTTTACAGTTCTGATGCCGGGTTTTTGGGCACTTAAAAAGATGCTTTTTAGCCGTTTGCCAAATGGGTTTTTGTGTTTTTAGTTAAAGATTTCAGCGCTGCCAAATTCGACGCCATGAAGGCTGCTACTACTCAGCAGAAGGGGGGTAAGAGGTCGTGTGTGTGTGTGTGTGTGTGTGTGTGTGTGTGTAGTGAATGGGTTTTTCGTGGTTTGCAATTTGCGGTTTTCATGAGTGCAACGTTTTACTTTAGTTGGGGCACCAGAAGCTCCAAAGCCCTGGGATGCTTCTGCTGGAAATCGATGCGTTTTTTGTGGGAGTGTGAAGTTACGATGTCTGAAGTTGAGTTTAACTACTGCAATTTGTATCTGAACTGTGCAGGTGCTAGCAGGTGAAGTGCATTTGGAAAACTGTTGAGTAATATGCCAAACGATAAAATAGTTGCAGGAATATTATCGTAGAAACTATGATGACTAACAAATCGGTTGTTGATATTGATTTATCTTAAGGAAATTTGCTAGCTTCATAGGCAATTTCACCATTTGTTTTCATATAACACCTGAAATAATATAAAATATGACTCGATACCTTTACGCGGTCGCTTACAGTTCACTGAACTGTCAAAGATTTCGTAACTCGATATAAGGCTTCTATTCAAAAACCAAAACACAAACTGTGAAATTAGCAGAGTATACAAGCCTTAAGAGTCTTCAAAAGTGTTCACAAATATTGGCAATTGATATGTTGAGCAGCTGTCAGTGGAACACCAAAAGCTACCATAAGAAGAATATGTAGAGAAATTTACATAATAAATGAACTCTGAGCTTATTTGGTTGCCCGCTGAGCTCACGAAATTAGAACATCAAACATTTAAAAAGCCATCATAATGGCAATAAAGAAATTGGGCAACATCAAAATGATCTGCGCCTTCTGATAGAGCTGATGGGAGCTGTCGTGTATGATGCTGATGATGCCGGCACTACTTGATAATTTCATTAGAAAATATTTGCGTAACCTCTAATTAGTTTTATAGTCAAAAGCCAAAGACATCGAAATCAACATTCACATGTCAAGTGACTTGCTGTGACCCAATTTTTGACAGCATTCTCTCTCTCAGTTTTCTGAAATCGAAAAGAAACTCACGACAAAAGCAACTGAAAGACTTTATTCTCAATTGCGCGGAGCATTCTCCACGCTCGGGCCCCATAGAATCACAAACAAAAATAGTAAATATTGTGTAAAAATAACATTTGATTTACAATTTCCAATCAATTTATTCAAGGCAATTGCAGGGCATTCGTCTCTGTATATAGTAGTTATAATACGGGTAAGTATTATTTTGATTTCGTCTTCTTTGGTGTACGTCGATTCTTTGCCCGTAATGCAACGAAATCGAAAGCAATTTCACTTTGCCGCCTAATTGTCAAAAAACTGACAAACAACTGTCAGTCAATCAAATGTCAATTGTGTGCGCCTGGTTTCTGTGGTTTCTGACTTTCAGAGGCGTCTCCGGAGGGGGCAGCCAAGGGCAGGCTGGCAGCAAAGGCAACAGGCCAGATGGGATGGATGTGATGTGTAAGACGAGACGAGTAACTAATCGACCACAAAGCGGGCCTACAAAACGGGGCTTGTGGGCAGCATCTTAGACATATCAATTACACACATATCACACAGAGAGAGAATTTTATCATGATGTTTGAGTGGGGGCAAATGATGGAGCATCCAAGATGGCAATTGTCACTGTGATAGATCAATTCAGTCAGTCAGATTCTGGCTACGGTCTTTAGAGCGTAGAATTGTCAAATTAAATTGCTGTACACAAAATATTTGGTTTTGGAATTGTAAATGTGTAAATGCTTTTGGCCGCGGAGGTAAGTGATTCGAGCTGGTTTACCTTTCCGACTCTGCCAGAATCTTTAAGCGACTTTTGTCAATGAAACGGTTTTGATTAACTTCACTTTCACATTCGACTAACTTCACCACGTAACTTCACAAATCATTCTCCGCACAACCTTGACGTTCATTAACCCACAAGCCCTTCAAGTTCAATCAAGAGCCAAGCCAGCAAAAATATCAACTAATCAAAATGTCACACTTTCCATGCCCAAAAAAAGTAAAATACAAAATCTGCTGACAGCTGACGAACCAAAGACACCAACACCAAAAGCCCACAAAAACATAAAACAAGTAAGAACCTGGCAGTCAAATGTTCCCGAATGTCACATACTCTGTTCCTAGACGTTTTCCTAATTCGTATTTGCGGCCTGCTAAAAGTGTTGATAGTCCAATCTTTTAAGGAGTTGTCGTCAAATTTGTTGGTTCCAGCTAAACGAAGAGAATTGCAGGCACATAAAGGAAAATTTTCAAAATTTTCCTAGTGCCTAGGAAATTTCCGTTTTTACGAACAGACAGACATTGCTTAAAGCTTATAGGCTCGTTTTCTATTTAAGAACAGAGTATGAACAACAATTGATGTTATACATGACAAGAAATAATGCTGAAACTGACAGATCACGACTATAAAATACCTAGGACCAAGTTCTACGGTACTCATAATCTAGTATCGTTTGCTTGAAGAAATCTTCCCATTGATTGAGTTTTATAGCTATAATAATATATCTACTCGATCTGCTCTATATCTACTTCGACCCTAATTCTTTATTTTATCTCAAACATCTCAAACATTAAATCATGAAATCTTTTCGGATTAGGGCAAGTCCTGAGATGTCAGATGTTGGTGGATTTTATAAGGTCGCTTTTATCGAATCGTTCATACAGGCAAACGGTCGGACAGAGGTCATGACAGGACCAACTAGACTGCAAATTTTGATCAAAAGTTAACTCATATACCTTATGAGGTCGGAGATGCCTGTTACGTACAGCACAGCTCTATTATACTCTCATTACTTAGTTTTATTGGTACGGGGTATAAAAAATCAAATCCCGAGTGTAGACAAGATGGTCACTGGCGGGAGTTACGGGGCAGGTCACTTTACAATGAAGCATGGAAAATGCCAACAATTGCTGGCAAGCGTCAGCCCAGAGAGGAGAGAAGAGGAGAGGCGAGGCGAGGCGAGGCAAGATACTCAATGCTCAGATTACAGCGGACAGACGACGACGACAATTGCCTCAACTTTGGCGTTAATGAACATGAGCACACTTAGCGAGCACTCCTCGTATGGCCAGAGCAGCCAGAGCGGCAGCCAGAGCTGTTGCCATAGCCGGACCCGGTGACAGATCCGACGGAGAGACAGACTCAGCCCTGGCCGTGGCGGCATAATGAATTGATGTGAGGACGTTAGGAGGCTGCGAAGTGTTGCAGCTATGGTTAAATTGAAAAAAAAAAAAAAAAACCAACACAACGCTTTTTAACACATAATAATATGAAAATAATTGAAACAATTATAGCTACTGTGTGTGTGTGTGTGTGTGTGTGTGTGTGTGTGTGTGTCTCGCTCTTGAGTGATAGTTCGCAGAGACGCGCGATCAACGTAATTAACGTAGTTATTGTTTCTTTATGATACCCATATGATTGTGACAATTGTTATATATAGATTGTGGAGATCTGCGGTACGGATATTGACTTTAGCGAACCGACTATACTCTTCTCTTTCAGCTCAGGAAATTTATAATTTCTACTCAGAGAAAATATTTTGAGCATTATTTGTGATTATTAAAGCATAAATTAAACCTTAATGAAGCACAATCAGTGATAAGTAAAGTACAATATGGGGATAAATTTTCCCTTAGCAATGGTTGAATTGTTCCTAAGGCAAATATCTGTGATTAGTTAATCTATGCTCGATTTTGAGCTTAATTTTTGTGTCAGCAAAATTCATGAGTTCTGCCTAATTGTGCTCTGTGCATGTATGAATTTGGTTAAACAATCCTCAGGTCTGATATATGACAAAATCTGCGGTTTGTTTATGTGATTTTTGCAATCTTCTCTCTTTGGTATATGATTTTAATTTGTTGGTATAATCCTACAATCAACTAGAGAAGTGACATTCCACTCAAATTGATTCAAAGTTAATAACTTTCCCAGTTTTGAAGCTATCGTGATGAATCTCGGCACTTATGCTACTCTTTTCTCCAGAGAATCCTATATCGGAACAGTTCAGATCGGAGCACAGTATTATCTGCCTCAGGAACTATTGGCCGCTAAATGTACTTTGCATACCAAAAATATTTGTGGTCTATACTTATTTATCATATGAGCAATATTATTAGGCTCTTGAGTAAGTCTACGGGACCTCGAACACATTTTCTATCATGTTTTATTTTCTATGTTCTGCAATGGCATCTTAACTTAGATGGAAATATTGACATCGAAAGATAAGTCACATTTTTTTAGTCAAGTTCGACAGTGATCGGACACCTATCATATTTAACACCATGCCACAGCTTCTAAATATGATATATATTTTGCCTTGGCAAACACGCAAAGTTCACCAGTTTTTTCCACTTGGGCCACACCCCAATAACTTAAAATGTCAGCTGCAGTCAATCTGTAGTGCACTTTTCCATGTCGTACCAGCCAACTGTTGAATCTGTCTGAGTAAATAGGCCGTCGGCGAATTTCGATGCGCTTTGTAACAGTTTCGTTTGTTTCCTGCTCTGCACTGAGACGACGACAGACGTTGCCAGCTTTCTGCCAGACGTTGCCAGACCTATTAACGAAATTGGCAATGCGTTTGAGCAGCTGCCAGCACAGATACAAAACAAATACAGGTAAAGATACACTTACAGCTAGATAAGTATTACTCAATCAATCTAAATACTTCCGTGGCCGTCTATGTCTATATTTGATAGTTAGAGCGACGGCGAGCGGGACCAAGAGAGAGAGAGAAATGCAGTCAACTGTCAAATGAGCGGGGCCTCAGAAACAACAACAACACAAGGCTAATTGTCATTTTCCGACAACAACATCAACAAAAGCGACAACTTCGCCAAGGGGAGCAGCGACAGTTTCCCACTTTTACTGCAGCCTTACGATTATTTTCAACGCTGTGCCAATTGGGCTCAATAAAGCATAATTTTCCACAGCACTCTTTGATGTACGAGTACTCATTGCCTTAGCATTTGGCTAAAACACCAGTTGGGGAGCCATTGGCCAACGAATGGTGTTGGCCCGCTGCACATGTTTCCTATTTATTGCCCAGCTACCAATAGAAAAGCCGCCCAGGCCCACATTCACCTCCATTGTCTTTGTGCAACCAGGGGGGGCACGGCCCAGTCCGGAAAACCTGAGTCGAAAAGTGTTTCTAGAACGGAAGTTATTAAAATTGTTTTAGAAGCCAACTATTACCGTTGCTCTACGAGCATTTTGTAGATACACTGCAAATTCACAGTGCATTGACCATCGGTTTCTGCCCAATTTCCACACAAACACCCCTACTGGGGTTTTGTTTTTTCTATGTTCTATGTGACGTTCTGAGTCGTGTATTAGGGTTTATATGTCACGCCTAAAATTGATTTTTTTCTGTCATTTGACAACTGTTGCTCATTGTGATTGTTGTGATACCCTGTTGTGAAATTGTAACTAACTTATCAGGAGCAAGAATATGAAAATTGAAAGGTATGCTTTAGTTATGGGGGAATTTCAACATTATTTATACTTTGTGCGATGTAATTTAAAAATAAAATATGGTAATCAACTAAAGTTGAAACATCAGTCCATTAATTCTAGTTAAACATGACATTGTTATAAGCAGTTTGCAAGAGTAGCTGCAAACAAAAAATTATCATCAATTCGAACCAATATCTCATCTCTGCATTCTTATTTGATTAAAAAGTGAATTCCAAAGTAGTTTTAGAACCCGTTCGGTTCAATTTAAGAAAAAGTGGTTCGAAGCGGTTCGGTAAAAAATTGGTTCATAGCTTTGGTATGAAGATTAAGAACATATTCCTAAAACAGAGAACTAAGATGCAGATTCTTTTAATGAAAAAAGTTTTTATTTTAAATTATTTTGATAAGAGTTTTCACTTTCCAAATCTTGTTATTGGAACTTTTCAAGGCTTTTCAGATTTCCGAATCTATGCAACTTTAATAGGGGCAGCCTAAAGAACCCAACGCAAACATGCAGCTTAACACTTGTCTGGTCTCCTCACCCAGAATTGACCACTGGTGACTTGTCGCCGCTGACCAACCTACAGTTCCGCCCGATTGCCTCCTCTCCCTAGCTCTCCAAGTGCTCTTTCAAGCACAACGTTGGCTACTTCCGGTCGACTCTGCACTCGTAGTTCTGACTGTTGAAATCTATACGCGATTAGTTGACATTTCGCTTGAGGTCGTTACTTGGGGTTGGGGTTGGGGTTGGGGTTAGTGGGTCAATAGTTTATGAGGTCATATTTGAAGGGATTATGCTGGCGTTCGCCTGGCAAACGAGGTAGTTAAGAAGCTGATTAATGCTCAACACAAAAATTGTTGCCATACTTGATACGGTTTGTTGGGCTTAACCAAATTATGTGGCATGCGATTCGTGGCCTGCTTTGCAAAATAATAATAATAATAATAATAATAATTCTCGTAATAATGAAAACTAAATGAATTTCACTTGTGTGTCGTGCTTGCGCCAAATTAAATGTATCAAAAATGTTTATGCCATGTCGCTGGCTGGCTCTTTGCTATTTTTGTGATATTGTAGTTTTTGAGGGCGACTCTTTCTGGGCCACGCGAGGCGATATTTAAAGACAAATTTCTGCGACAAACAGTGCTTTGGGCTGCACTTTAATGTGGTGTGCCATGTGATAAACTGAAATTTCCCTTGTCGTGGGTCAGTTACACCATATTCAGCTAAAAGCGTGGGCGGTTGTCGGTTGACGGTGGGTTATGTGTCCCGATTTTCCTATCGAACTGGTCGGAAATTGGAACTTTGCATGCACAAATGCAGTTGCTATAAAACTATGGCATTTATGGTGGGCATAGAAAGCTTGTAAATCAGTTCGACTAGTCACAGTTACACATAGGTTGCCTTGTTTAAGTGGAGTTATTTTGAAATTGGACATGCCAGGTTGGAGTTACGGATATGACTTTCTGTGCCCTAAAACGCCACCAAAAGTAATAGTGTAATAGGGCAATCTTATAGTGGACTGCGAATGCCGATAACGTAGCTAAAGTTGCTCTCTTACAGAGAACCGCATAATCTATGTACGAAATCCGATCAACTCAAAAGGAGACCTTAATTTTTGAGGGCTACGTACATTTGATTCGCGACTGTTTTGTTTTATCAGGTCAACGCACATGTTCCCAACATATGTTAAGATCATCTGAAATTTGAATTTTCAGATATAATGGTTACATGTGTTTTGAGGTGCTTGATGATTTTCGGCTATCTCCTCAATCGTGGAAAACATCCATTGTTCCATGGGTCTTTCCAGTTTCGAGAAAGATAGAGTCGCCGGAGGCCAAGTCCGGCAAATGCGGTTGCTGAGGCATGATTATGGTGTTGTTTTTGGCCAAACAATCACGTGCATGCAACGATGTGTCTGCAGGTGCATTACCGTGATACAAACTCCGTGAAATATTATGCCCCACATTCGTTTTTTGTTTTTTGTATTTCTTCACACAAACAGTGTCTACCTTTCGGGTAATATTCCCTATTAACCTTTTGACTAGAACTCACGATAATCGACGATCTCGAGGGCGCAGCTGTATTATTCGAATTACCAGGCTATACGGCAGTCTTTCTCCGGCCTGTTCTCCGGCAAGTTAATTTTTTGTGCTTACCATATCAAAAATAACAGCTGGGAGCCCTTTACACTTGATAGTAATAAATCGTCGAATATTTAATGTGCTGCCAATTTGTGATATCCGTTCTATATACATCAGTTGAAACAGTTGAAACTAGAAACACTTGTAAATTTAAGGAACTTTTTTATATAAGTAATTAAACTTTCTGAGAATTTTGAACACATCGCGAAAGATCAAAAGCACGAAATGTGTTTTTTGCCCCCAAAACTTCAACGTGTCCAAAATTGTTGGCTGCTTGCGAACAAATCAATAAAATGATGGAACAATTGACACAAGACCTTTTCACATTTCATGCATATGGGATCGGTGAATAAAAACCTTAGACGTGATGTCTCAAAGGCTCATTATGGGCTACAAGTGTGTACATGTCCGATAAACAATACAGAAATGTGAATATTATTTGGCTTTCAATTTGTTTTGTATGCACATGATTCAACTCTGGCGGCAGACACTTGAGGCGTTAAGAAATCAAAAGAAAACATTTTAATAAATCAAAGCGCACAATAGGCCAGCATTTCGAGGGAGTTATGGACAGCTCTTGACATGCTGGGGCCCACAAAAGAAAACCTATATAGAATTCCCATTTAAAGTGCCTGGCGAATGAAAACATCTGCCAGTTCGCCAGTTCGCCAATTGTCACTTGTAAGTTGTAAGTTGTAAATTGTCAAGTGGGCAGAATTGCAGAATCTTAAATGGCAACACTCCCCAAAGCGCTTGGCATTTGCAGCAAGGTTTCTACCGAAGCTACATGCAAAATAAGTAATGGAAAATAAAAAGATTTATTTACATAGTGTGCGCACTCAGATTCGCAGAGTCAGCGGTAAGGTTGTGTATAAATCTTTCATCCGGTTGCCCAAAAATGAATGCAAGTGTCAAAAGTCAACAACCAAATGTCACGTTCTGTTGTTTTTATTTTTATTTTAATTTTTTATGGGCCTTGTTCGCGCATTGACAGACCAGAAAAACAAAAACAATCCCAAAAGCATCAGCAATTGACATTTATTAAGCAAATTTCTGTTTGGACTTTAACGAAATGCACTTGAAAAACGATGCACACTATTAATACCTATGTATATAAAAATATTTCGTCTTGTTTTTGGAATTGATTGAAATGATTTTCTCGCGCTTGTCAAAATAAAACTTCGTTATAAATTGACAAATTACGCCCATAAATTTCCTGACGTTTTTATTGCCATTAATGCCGCCATCTCCCTGTGTGGTTTTCTTTATTCAGTATTTTATTTTTATTTTTATTTTTACAAAAGAAGCAGCGAATTTTGAGTGTGACTCAATTAAGTTGAGTGACCAATTTACTGCTGGCTTTATTATTACTTTCAGCTACGCGTTGAAAATAAATGTGTTTCTAGTTAGTTTTAATGTTTTGGGTCAGCTTAGGGAGCATACAAAAATACATACAAAAATAAATGATTTAATTTTTTGTAGAGAATTATGCAATGCATGAAATTAAATGTGCTTGAAAAGGTCAGCAAACAAATTCAAAGTGTGTTTGTTATGGAATCAACTTAAGATAGTTTTACAATAATAGGTTTGGGAATTAGTTTGAAAAGACTTAAGAGATAAATAACAGTTTCAATTGGATAACTTGACAATTAATCGATATCAGTTGTCATGTGGAGGTTTCTTGAGAGGCCACTAACTGAATCATGCCATGAAAAAACATGAAAAAAACTCCAAGCTCAATGCCAAAAACCGAAACAACTTGGCTGACACATCTTCGTAAACTTGAGCCGCAATACCTACATGAAAAACATTGAAACTGACATTAGAATTTCAATGCCATTCATAGAAATTGCAGATATCGTTTATGTACAGAAATTACATATTCATTTATAAATGTTCATACAATACTTATAAATGGTGGGTGGGTGTCAAAGCAATGACAAACGAGTCGCAGTTGGCCAAAGAGTTTGCTTAGTTTTGATTGAAATCAACGCAAAAAGAGTATATCTCAAAGTCATAGCCACAAATGGGAATTGTTTTCATGTCCATTGTGGTATATATTGTATATATTTATTGAGGCGCAGTCAATTGTAACATGTATTTAATATCTGTCGCATTGATTTGACATTTGACTAAGGCCTATGACCGTCAGCAGCTGCCTTCTAAACGCAAACGCACTTGACAGCTATTTTTGGCAATAATTTGACAGCCTTGCAATCGACTCATATCTCAAAGCGGGTTCAAAAAACTTTCGCTTATCAAATTACGGCAGAAAACGTGAAACTCAGCCAAAGACTGGCATATGCCATTTGCTCTTTATGTTGCCCGACTCTGCTTTCTATACCAAATTGCGAAAAGCACTGAAGTAAACCAGAAATAAAATAGCAGCTCTCAAAAGTGCATTTAATGACAGCCGGCACCACTGACTGACTGAGTTGAACCAGACGACGATGACGAGTTTCAAAAGCAAATTTAATAGTCAGCTGAAAACTTCACCCACCAAAAGCTAAGCAGTGAACACAATTGAAAGAGGAGACAACCTGAAAAGTCAAAACGAAGAAACTTTTTCAGAAAAATATATTGCCAAATATACAAGAGTCGAGGGAAGGGAAAGAAGCAACCCAACTCCCACTGATGCCATAACAACTGTCAAGTTGATCCAAAACTCAGCGTCGAAAACGAATGCTGTAAATTATGATTTTATGACAGAAAACTTTTTAAAACCCAATAAATTTTGCAGAGCATGTCAAAACACTAAAAAAGCTAAAGGAAAAGGTTAAACTTAGGAAGTGGCACCTTGAAATGTGGGAACCAGTTGATGCACTGCAAGAAATCAAAAAGCGCTTCGAGTCGTTGAATAGATTTGAATAGGGAACAGGACTTAAATAAAATAACAGGAGCAAGAACTAAAAATAAAAAACAAACACGTTATGACATCTAAACTAGACAATTACGCTGATTCGTTTAAATTTTAAATATGTCATCACTAAGATTCCAGTCCTATTATATTTTACTAATATATACTGATATCTCACCCTTTATATAGAGCTCAGTTTTCCAATATCCTAGAGTACTCGCTCATGTCTACTCATTATGTTGCTATTCATAGGGAAACTTGTCGAGCACAGAAAACTTTAGCACTGCACCAGCCCCAAAAAGGGTTGATCGCCCCTCTAAAGTAACTTAAGGATTACTATGAGCTATGAAACACACAATTGGCTGACGGCTCTGTCGTCCCACCCCCGCAACATACTGCACAAAAGGGCAACAAGAAGCCAAACACAAAAAGGCAATAATTGGTCATGACTTTTGGTTACCAAGTTTTTATGCCGTTGCAGTAAGCACAGGAACCTGAAGGAAGGATCGAGGCCCGTGCTATGCTACGAGTACACAGAACGAGGCAAGACTTAACTACGGACCCTTCGTACGAAATATTAATAAAGTTTTGGCCCTTTGATGATTTCCCGACAAACACCGCCTTGACAATGAAAACTGCTAAATGCCGTTGACAGACATTCGAGTTTACTTTTGGGTTTGGTTCTCGCTTTTGAGTTAGTTATGGTTATGTCTTGACATGTCGTTGATTTTGATCCCCTCTACTGAATAAAAGTAGGTAACATCGGGTATAATACCTAAAAATACCTACCCTTTAAGGTACTCTTTATGCAGAGTCGAGATCGATTTGTCTGCACAATCAAAAAGTTTCTGTAAGTTACAGTTGTTGATATCATATCGATATTTTGATATATTGATATTTGAAACAATACAAAATTTAGGGACGATATATTGCCGGCACAATATTATCGAAATCAATATTTCAAGACGATATATTGGGGGAAAGCCTGGAAAATATTTGCAATATCAAAATACTTTTATGTTTTTGAAGATATCCTGACTCAAAAAATTTAAATTTCTATACGGCCTTAACAGAGTGAACAAATTTGATCAAAATCGGGCAACTATATCGCATAGCTGCTATAGGAATGATTTGAATGATGAATGATGAAACCTCTTTGTTTACAAAGATATTTCCACCAAAGTCACCAAATCGAGGTTTCATTACGTTTTGTACCAAATTTGGTACAGATCGAACTACTATTCATTAATAATTGCCAAATGAAAAATCGGATGAAAAATGAGTTTTACTTAGTACATTCTCGATTTTTCGAGGACGATATTTGATATAAAAATATCGGCCTTCTCCAATAATATCCGATAGTATCGATATTTGCATAAGTATCAACAACCCCATCTGTAAGGTATATTTGTATCTCGGAAATTTAAGATGTAGATATCAATCAAAGATACTATTCTTTATAGTGTAAACTGACTCGACCTAAAACAAAATTGCGAATGCGTGCTAGGACACTTCGGACAAAAGCACAGGGTACCTTCTAGTCGACTAGATCACTCCTACTTGTTTTGTTTTTGTTTTATGGGGAGACATGTTTTGGTTCACCGTTTTATTTATGGTGTGTACTTTGAATGCACATTGACTATTTAGATGTTGTTGTGGTTCGTTACCGTCGGTTAGTTCCGGCCGCGGTGAAGGGTTAAAGTCAAGGGTTTAAAGACATCCGTCCGTTTAGTTTAGCATATTATTTATGTGTTTGCTTCGCATTTTGCTTATAAATATTTCGATTCTGTTTGTTTCCTTGCAGTTGCCCAACAACAAACACACAAATGCAAATGTTGTGCGCCCTCAAGACACATTGCCCAGCAGCTGGTTATCAACAATAATTCTTTTTGGCCGGTTCCATAAGAACAACCAACCACTAAGCACCGTGTGGCAAAAGCACTGTGCCATTTTGGATAACATTGGAAAGTCAACACCCACACAACCAGAACACATAGCCCAACACAATGTTGGATCGATGTGAAATGCCGGTAAGTTGCTGAGAAATGTAGACAGGCCGAGAAAAGTAAAGTTTCGGAGAGACAGCATATACATAGTTTATTTAGAGAATTTGAAAGGAAAGATGCTGGAGAACATGAATCTTTTGAAAAGATATCTAACTGACATCTAAATAATAATGAAATAAATAAAATATGCGATACAAACTCAGAGTAAAGTATGCTGGAAGGGACATTTAAGCTTCGACAAAAAAAGATTAAATAGACTTGCAAAGATGACAAAATTGTGATACTATGGCAACTATACAACAATAAAGTTGTTCGTAAAAGTATTCAATTGTCGAACGCTCTTTCCGCAATATTAGCGAGTTTTGTATATAGTTTTGAGTGGTAATAGTGTCTAAAGCATTAAACCTTCAGTTTTATTCATATTTCGACATCACAGCTTGCCATATTGCTATGCCATATTGGTCTTATCTTGTTTCAATAGTGTTGAGAAAAATAAATTTACTTTCCTTTTGGAAATAGAGCACAAGCGAGAGAGACTTAAGGTTTACCTGTGACATCTATCAATCTTTTAAAAGATAATAAAATGTTGATTGCAAGATTTTTTTACCTTTTTAGGAAATTTATCAAAATATTCCTAATTTTAAGCAAATTGTACACAATGACTTTATTGGGTGCGCTTAAAAGTATGCAGTATGCTGCTGCGTGAAATAATCTTTGTGCGATAGCCCTAAAAGTATGCTGCAATATTTATTAAAAAAATTTGTGGCGTGTCATCTGGAGGAATTGAAAATTGAATGCCGGAATTTATATTTCTCCAAAAATCTTCGCACTATCTTTCCATGCAGCTGGGACAGCGTTCTAGCGGCAGGGTTGCAAGACGAAGCGAGTGAACTGAATCTTAGGTTGCAAGGCTGCACAATCAAGTGTTTTTTGTTTACATTTTGGTCACATTGTTTTTTTCTGCTGTCATTGAATATGCTACCTGCTAATTTAGAAGGATGCCATATAAAAAAAGCCAAAAAGATATCAAAGCGAAAGAACTTCTTCGTGAAATTCAGAAAATCGAATATTTTCAAACTTTTAATATATGTATGTACATTAGTCTTTTTGAGTTAAACTACTAGTTTGAAATTCACACCGACTCTCCGTTTTATTGCATATGATCATTCTCCAACCTTCCAGGGGCTTTTAAAACTTAGTTTCCAACTAATATTTTTTTGTAAAGAGAGGCTTATGCATTAAAAGTCTCTCTGTTCGTCCGCAAGCATCTGTGCAAGGGTATTTTGTGTTCTTTCTTATTAAGATGGTGTATTATTTTATGGAAATTCAAATCTCTTTACTACTTTACAGATACAGCTGGACAACGAGAAGCTGAGACGCGATGTGCGTCTCTCCAGCTCCCGCCTGGATCTGCCACAGCTATGCAATGTGGGTCGTCGCCTTGATGGCCACAACAACAACAATCATGCGAACGAGACGACAACAACCGCTCTGAATGGGAACGGCAGCAACAGCAACAATAACAGCAACAACAACCTTGGCTCACCTGTCTCCTGCTCGACCACGAACAGCAGCAGCGGCAATGAGCGCGGCTCCTCGACCAAGTCGAACAGCAGCAGTGGCAGCGGCAGCTCCGGCAACTCGGCGAGCAGCACAGGAAGCGCCGAGCTCAAATGCAACACGCCCATGACACCATCAGGTGGGTGGGAGGTGCAAATATATGTTTTAAATACACAGTACACGTATGTCAGGGGAGCAGATGGGAGCTGGCAGATGGCGGAAAGGCTCTTGTCAACATTTGCAATGTTTAGCGCATTTGGTTAGAACGCATCGCTGACGACCAATGCGAATTAGCCGAGGTCGCACTCCCCGGGCTAAAAGTTTGGATCCAACAGTTGGAAGCTGGCATTAATTAATTTTAACTAAAAATGGCATTGATGTCAAGGTCATGCCTGCCACATGGGCTAGCTTTCAATTGCATTTTGCATTGCTTCTGGCATTCGAAAGAGAACCCCAAACTACGAAAAGGTCTTTAGAAACAGCGAAAACAAAAACCGCGCTGTAGTAATTACCAAGAAATATAACTAAAATAAGCAATGAGTGGCATTTGTTTTAATAAATCAGTGTTTTGGGT
This sequence comes from Hirtodrosophila histrioides, assembly GCA_037075165.1. Lineage (NCBI taxonomy): Eukaryota > Metazoa > Arthropoda > Insecta > Diptera > Drosophilidae > Hirtodrosophila > Hirtodrosophila histrioides. Next base: position 480,443 of record JBAMCL010000603.1, on the reverse strand, counting down.
AGGCACTCGTAATTTTGTTTTCTTAGGAATGTACAAGCTTTGGGAATGGGAAACTTGAAACATTTGTAAATATTTGGAGCCCGAAATATTCTCAACATATTCCAATTTCGTTTTTAAATGCCATAGAATTCATTCCATACTTAGAGAGAATGAAATAAACTATAACATAACGTTTAAATTAGGTTGAGATACTTATCTTAAATGCTTGAACCTTACTTACATATTGCTCCTGTCTTTACCTACTTCTTATAGAGCTGGTTAAAAAATATCGTAACTATCTGACCGATCAAGAATTTGAGGAGTTAAAGGTGTACAAGGAGGTCTGGTACTTCGGCCAGCATGCCAGCAAGAACTACAACAAGCCCGCCCCCACAGCCAATACTACAAATTTGGGCTATGATGATGATAATGGAAACTACAAGATCGTAAGTCTAAATGAAATATGTGTTTTGAATACTCTAATTCCTTATTTTGCGCATAGATTGAACACGATCACATAGCCTTTCGCTACGAGATATTGGAAGTTATTGGCAAGGGCAGCTTTGGTCAGGTGATCAGAGCACTGGATCACAAAACCAACACACATGTGGCCATCAAAATCATAAGGAATAAGAAACGTTTTCTCAACCAGGCTGTCGTTGAGCTCAACATTCTGGACGAGCTGCGCGAAAAGGATGCGGATGGATCTCATAATGTTATACACATGCTGGACTACACATATTTCCGCAGACATTTGTGCATTACTTTCGAGCTAATGAGGTGAGCTTCTCACAATTTCTGGCTACTTAATAAGCAATGACGTCAATGCCTCTCTGTGGGTTGCTGTCACGGCATAACGTATCTCAAGCTGACTCGCTTTTCAACTCCTTTGCCTCAATTAAAAACGCATATTACTGGCATTTCTATTAACGTTCTGCCAATTAAATTTATTCGCAACTTTCATCCTTGCGTGCGTTGCGCGCATTAAACGACATTCATGATAGTCCTTTGTGTCCTCACAAGTGCCTAGCACGCATTACGTAGATCCTTTGTTGCGCATTTACCTTGACAACACAACCACCCCCCAAACACCCGAATTCTCTAAGCATATGTTCCCACTTTTCCGTATGTATTAAAAATAGCTGTACAGCAAAAAGACCCCGCCTTTTATAAATACATATTATCAATGTGTGTCACATTAAATTTGGCGTTGTTGTCTTTGTTTTTGATTTTGCTTTTATAGCGTAATAAATCTCTTTGATCCTTATATCACCCGTAAACGTCAAGTGGTATCGTAATTCTTTAACGACTGTTTTTTAATTGTTTCATAGTCATTGTTCTTGGTGGCGATAAACATGCCAATTCGATTTAAATGTTGCCTCTTGTTTGCCTAATTAATTCAAATTTCTATCTTCTCTATACAAAAATGCATTTATGTTTGTTTGTGTATGCTGGTAAAGTTGAGAGTTGCCCTGTTGCTTGTATGTCAGTATGTGTATTCGTAAGTGTACCAAGATGTGTATCGGGTATACTCGACTAGAGCATTCATACTAGTTTTATTAGGACATATACATTTTTCAAGATTCGAACTTAACAATCTTGTTTGACGCTCGTTTATTATTGTTACTCATTTTAATACAAAATCATATTGTTTTGTGTTAAATGTGTTAGGTCGCCTTGTTGTATTGGGATGCTCAACACGCACGAACACGCAAGAAATCAGATTTTAAACACGCACAAATGGCACAAAAGAAAACACGATACGCATCCATGTCGTCTTTAAAGTCTTAAGAATAATCTAACAGATTTTGCTCAAATTTTGAATTGTTTTTTGTTAGTTAGATATTTTGTAACTTATCCACATATTAGCTAGCTCTCAAATACACTTTAAACACAATTTTATTAATTTGAAAATATCCGAACTGAATGAAGTGGTCAAAATATTCGAGTTAGGCTAAATCATTAAATTTGTTCTTAGTAACATTAGTGAATATAATGAAGATCTTTAAAACAAACCACTCTTACTTGAGCTCTTGTGATTTTAAAGCGCAGCGTTTTTTTATTTATTTATTTACTTAAAAACGAATCATATACTTAAAACTATGTGAAGTGTGTATCAGCAATGGCTGCCAGGACTTCAGCTGGCCTTTTTCATTTACAAGAAATTTGTTTATTCACAAAAGGCTAGGCACAAAGAATTAATTTCAAAGCACAACGTTATAAATAACTAAAATAGAATTTAATAAATATAGACTGCTTTTGGAGCTGTATTTTCGTTGAAATCCTTTGATAAATCTCAGTTTTATCAGTTTAAAAGCCACTTACATACATGCAATTGCCAATAGTTGGCTGTAAACAAATAAATTTCTATTTAATTTCCTCGCATGACGGTAAACGCCCACGCCTACGCCCCCACCCCCGCCGCCGCACAGGAACACACAACACACAGCACAGGAAGTGTATGAGCAACAAAACCGCAGGCGCCGCTTGGCTATCAATTTCAATTTAAATATTGTGTAGCCTACTTTCAGGCGCATATGGTAAAGTGCATTGCATGCGTGCAGGCAAACAGACAGCAAGTGTGTCTGTGTCTGTGTGTGTGTGTGTGTGTGTGTGTGTGTATTTACCTGTTGTTGTTTTCGATGCGATAGTGCAGCAATCTAATTGATAGACAGGCATCGCGGATATCAGGTGTTGATTTAATGGGCAAGAAGCTAGCGGAGAGCACCGCCTACCGTCCACCGCTCGCTGGCTACCATTGAATGCATATGTCAAAGTTTAGACAGTTGGCAACGTAAATATGGCTAGAAACACGCGATGCAATCCTCCAGAAGAAACCTAAGGTATTACAAGTAAGGGAAGTTTGAGAATTCTGAAGGTCAGGGCTTAGGCATTGACTTGTTTCCGTTTGCTCCTTTGCCGTATCAGGACTCTGACATTTCCGGCAGGCGGCAACTAATTTGTCTTAATTGCAGGCCTACAAGTTGCCGGCTTCTAACTCGAACAGTTGACATTTTTGAGCACCGATTGCTGGTTTCTAATTTCAAATTGGCTACCGGCACGCCATAAGAAGAAGAGCTCTACTGTAACTGTGGCCTACACAAATCGATACCGCGCCAAAATTATATTATTTATCACGCAAACTGCACACACAGACCTAATTAATTATTTGCCTTTTGGGGCTAATTAGCCGCAAAATCGCTTTTCGAGTGCGCACTTTGCATCTTGGTTCTGTTTTTACGTACAAGTTTCCTCAATGGAGCAAAGTTTTCGCAATAACCATGGAACTAAGTAGTGAAGGGTTTCCGGCTGATGGCTGAGGGCTGAGGGCTGAGGGGTGTTACCTGCATTGACAACCCAGCGGCAACTTTAAAGTTTGTTTTGAACGAGTAAACAAATTGTGCGGCCAAGTTTTACGTAATTAAATTTACGTGCACGCAATTGAATTTTGCATGCTACTTTATTTTTGGCCGCGACTGCAAATTAAGTTTTATTTTAGTGAATTAGCGGTTAGTTAAATCTCATAATCAGCAATGAGAACAAATTAAATTAGTTGTCGATCTTCCTATTACTTGATGGCTCTTGTTTCTAATTTAAAGCTTGTTTGATCAAAAATGTAACCCTCACTCGCTTCCTATAAACTTTTCAAGTTGCACTAAAACTTAATAATAACATACTTTTAAGAGCTTCTTGTAATTAAAAACCTATTTTACACATTTCTGTGGAATTGATTCGCAATTGGAATTCAGAACAAGCCCGTATATCTTTCGAAAACGGAGATTTTGATTGATTGGAAATTGAATGTGTGCTCAGAAGTAACAGAACCTTACACTCCAATACAACCACCTAATAAATTAAACATAGCTGTATGGAAAAATTTAGAAAGCCTATACGAAATTACATTTGAATGAATAACAAAATTTTTAAAATTTTAGGTTGATTTAAAGCTTACAACTAAAGAAAGAGAATAGGAAAAATAAATCTCCAACCCTGTGGGGGAATCTTTAGTAGGCGATCCGGCAAACTGTTTCCCAACTCAAATTATGTACAAAACATTTGGATTTACTTCGAACAAACACAATTCTATGCATCTTTTCACTGCATTTGCTATTACACATATGTTGTTGCTGCCCTCCTTCCGGCACTTACATTAATAGAACACTTAAAACACCTAACCATTTATAACTGCGGTCTCGGGTATGTGCTCATCTAAGAGAACCACAAGCTGATGAACTAATTAGCATGTATGGTACGGCGGGAAACTAGCACAGTACTTCTGTAAATTTCCACAGTAGATGGCAAACATAAAAGGGAATGCAGGCTAACTAGTGTTTGCAGAAATAAAACCTAATCCCTGGTCCTAAAATGACACATTGAGCTCATTAAGGTTGGCTTACACCCACCTAAACACATGCGGAGTGCCCTATTTTCTCTGGCAGACGCCCACGCAGCGCGCAGTCAACAAAATGGTCACTCCGTGACACAATTTTCTCAAACACACACACACAAGTAGACACACACGTGTAATTTTCCCACAAAATTCACCTGCAAAAGGTTGTCCATTTGCCATAACTCAGAACTCGAGTGGGAAAATGTTAAGGACCACGTAATTTACAGCGACAGCGATAAAATGAGCTGCCAAACTGCCAAAGACAGTCGAGAGAGGACGCAGCCATCAAATGCCATAAGATATGGTCACAGTGAGTGCCATAACTATGCAGCATATTGTGTAGATGACGTTGCCAAATAATGTTGTCAAGGCCAAGTTTCTGTGTATTTGTTTGTGGGTGTGGGTGTCAGGGTCATAAATTTGGTTCAAAGCTGCAGGAAGCGCTTCCTTTTCCTCTCATTTTCTTTCACTTCCAGCTGTGGTGGTCATTCAAGTAATGTATCAAGATTTTAGCGTATCTGTGCCAAATTTATTTCAATTTGCTGAGCTCATCATGAGATAGTCAAGGCTCTATCAATGTGGCATGTCGATTTTTCTAGCAAATTAACATTGCCTAAAATCGTATGACTTTGGCAAAGAGTGGATGTTATTGGATTAACAAGCTCGTCAGTTCGCTCTGTGTACAGCGGTTATCGTATTCTAGCGACAATAATGTCAAATATACGCCGCTAAAAGTAAAATCAAGATATTACTTAATTTGAACCCACAAGACAATCTTTCCTCAGATTTCAGGTATTTTTCAATCTTGCAATTTGATTTATTCTTTGGTTAGACGCTTATGTTAATCTGGAAAACAACTATAAACTATTTATATGATTTCCGCTTATTACTTTCCTGTACCTATAAGATTGGTAAAATCTGTGCAAATGTATGTAACAGGCAGAAGGAGACATATCGGACCCAATAATGTATACCATTAGAGCCAGAGACACAACATTTGAAAAGTAGGTTCCTGTACATTATACGCAGATCAAGTTTTTTTTCCGATTGGAGATATCTCCCCGTACACCCCCGCAATTTTATATTAACATTTTTCAGCCACTATCTTAAGGGTATTGCTTTAGAATTTGACATGTATAATACTTGTGGCACTCTGCATCTATTGTGCAAATTTCAAGTCGATCGGATCATTAACACTAAAGGTATTCTACAATCAAGATTCAGTACTGCAGTGCGGGGGGGAGAGAAGGAGCGCTGCCGCCACTTAAAATTGTCGCTTGCATGCATGCGTAGTTGTGTATGTGTAAGTGTACGAAGATGTGTTTGGAAGTTTTCGTCCTGGGTACATTCTTACTTGTTTTTAATATTCATATTATTGTCGTCCTGCAAGATTCTTATAATGCGTAAGTGCGATTACAATTACGTTTTGGCCTTCAAGTAGAATAATCTATTTGTATATACACAATTTCATAACTCAGTTTATTCGCTTCAGCTCACAGTATGCCTTCCCAATACGAATCGAGCGTCTGGTTCTGTCAACATCCATGTAATTTTCCATTCTGAAAAGTGGGCTGACATACACACATAGTGTTGAGCAGCAGCCAAGTCGGGGGATGGCCAGAGATTTTTAATTAAAAGCACAGCGTGCGGGCGTTTCCTGGAGGTGCGCCCCCGGCCATGCTCATGCAAATAAGCAACGTCCTGCAAGAATTTTTTTAAAAATTAATTTTTGCACTTAGCGTGTAGATTGCAATTAAAAGGGAGCTGCGCCGATGTACGTAACTGGGGATTGAGTTACCAGGACGAAGCGAGCAGGCGCAGGGGGCGTGGCGTGGCGTGGGCGAGGACGTGGTTAGCAGACAGCGGTTGTGTGTTGTTACATTTGTTTGTCGTTGATATTGTAGTGATGTAGGTTATTATTATGCCGTGCCGTGGCACAGTAATTAAAGCTAATTGACATTTGCAAGGCATTAAGCTTGCTGTTAGCTGCCAAATGATATGTAGGTATATATATCTTTATCTATATATATAAAACTCTTTAACCTGACTGACTGACTGACTGATTGGCGACTCACGGGCAGCCCAAACGGTAGAATCTATTAACCTACAATTTTTACTGTAGCTTCCTATTATATCATAAAAAGGCACTGTAAAGCAATATTGTTGAATCTTAGTATGGAAGTGGTTGAAAAATGCTTTTAAAAATTGTTTGAAAGTATCGGTATGCGCCAGCTGCTGCATAAGAACGTGAAAATGCTCTATAAGTAACAATGGAAATGATAGTTTTAAACATTTGCACTTTAATTAAGTACAGACATTTTTCCACCCTTTCGCTATTGTCTGGATTATTGTATTATTCTTCCAACTTCATCAAATATATTTTAAAGAAGTGCTTACCGATTTTGGAAATTCTACGCCCACCCGTCTCCACTCGCGGGAAATGGGAGTCAAAGTCAATTGAGTGAGATGATTTGTTTTAGATTGGCTTCAAAATCATTGTCATAGCCCTACATATGTATGTGACTCAACTATTTAGGAAAGTCTTCCCCCACGGGGGGGGAAATTGTGATAGGTTTTTTTGTGTATCTCTAACGGTTGACAAAAGTAGTCAAATTTAAAATAATGTACTTTAATCTTAATCTATTTATTTCGCCGGGCAAGGCCGTGGTATTACCAGCTAGTATAAAGATATCCCAGAACACAGCGTGTTGGGTAAAAGCGTTGGCCAAGGCTAAAAGCCATTTATCATGTGTATCATTGTTCACTGCTGGCCAATTTTCTACTAAAACTTAAGGTATTAAAGGTTCGCCGCAGAGTGTCTATTGGAATTTACCCGACTCTCGCATTTTTTACTGTAACAGGCTGTGCAAACCGGCAGCGCGCCACAAAGTAGGCAACAAAATGCCAACAGACAGCCGCTTACTAATTAAAATGCCGCACAACACAAATTGCGAATGGAATATAAATATGTACGGGATTAAGCCTTGAGCCGACTTGATAGGCGGGGCCTAGCCTATCCAAATCAAGGTCGTCGTCGCAATCTCAAGGCCAGCATCATTAATTAGTAAAACAGCCACACAACCTCCCACACATAGTCTCTTGGGGTTTTTGCTATTATATAGCATTTTTTAAGGCGGTTAGTCAAAACCTAGTTATTAATAGATGCTTTATTGAATGGAATTTGAATGGAATTAGTCTGCAAGCAGGGAAAGATGCCAATAAATAGCAAAAGTTTCTAATAAGCCCCAAATAATTACTTTTTTTCTCTAGATCTTAAACATTTTTATCCTTACATTCGTCATTTTCAGCCTTCCGAACATTGATTGCTATTCACCCTAATGTATACTCTCTTTTTAAACGGTAGAAGTTTAAATTGGTATTGTAAAATTTCACGGAGAACAGTGTATATTGCTGTGGATGCTTCCGACATCAACCGTCGTAATTGTCTTAGATATGGCTTGTGCTAGATTGATTTATCATCTTCGAATAGTTACTATTATAATAGAGAATTATATTTATGTAGAATGACGGTCGTTGTCAAGAGGTAACATAAATCACATGCATGACAGTCTATAAGTTTAGAGGATGAATAAAAGAGAAAGAATAGGTGACAAATGAATTTATAGTACATATATGCGGCCCCATTTTAAATGTGAAAGAGCTAAAGGATGCTCCATAAATAAGTATACGGATGAGTTGAAAGGGTCATACATGATAAAGGTAACGAAGGTAACCTTTCATCTTCTTTTTGATGATTTTGCCTTCGTTAAACCTTTAAAGACACAAAATCGAACTCTAACTCGTGTGTAAATCAAGTCTCTCACTTTACAAACTGTCGCCAGGTTGTCCGCGCAGCTGCTTCCGGTTGCCAGTCATTCAATTTAATGGCAAACACTTCACTTTCCCTGAAGCGAAAACGAGTGGGAAACAGTTTCATTTGTATGAAAGTAGCTAAAACTTTGCTGACACCATTTTTCGTTGTCGAACGAATTCATTGTGCGACCAATTGACAGCCCCAAAATGTATGCAACAAAAGTGTTTTATGCTATGACGCCGTCGATTTGGCTGTTGTTTATATGGGGCGTTAACGTTTTCAAACTGCGCTGTGCTTAGACCATATTTTTGTTAGCTCTTTGAATATTTTTGGCGCGCTAAATGCCTGCATTAGTGGCTCGTTACAATTGCATGTTGCCTGGTTGCCTCACACAGCTGGCAAATCAATCAAATTACCAAAAGGAATTTGGCACATGTGGCACGGCGGTAAGGCGGCAAGGAGGCGCAGCGTGTAAACCAAAGGAAAGCGCAAAGGTGAATTGCCATAAACAACTATTTTCAAGTTCAGGGCCTACTGTCTCTCTCCCTCTCGGCATTGCCAGTGTCATCGTTGCGCCGCGCCGCGGCATGTGGCATGTCATAATGCAGTTATAATATGCCATTTTGACACAAAACCAGCCTACAAGGAGCAGACAACAACCAGGGCCCAGTTTGTCGGTTCGCCCGATTTGCCCGATTGAAATTATGACATTTTGATGATTTTCTTATTGGTTTGTTATAGATGCGCTGCAGTCACCTTTTTGTCAATACTCTTGCTGCAAAATCAATAAACCCAGTCAGTGATTGACTTTAAGGGCTGCACTTTAAACACTGCTTTCGGCATTGCCAAAGTTTACCAATTTGAGAGCCGTGTGACCTTTGTGGCAGCTAGCCTCAGCTTACCACAAGCCACCTGACAATCTTTCTTTATTTTCGTAAGATTCAAGGCCTCGAGTTGTCGCAGTTTCAGCTTAAGCAAATAGGCTAAGTTGCAAACTTCCTAACAGATTTCTGCTGGTTGAAGCTGACACTAACATAAGAAACGTTTCTCAACTGGATTACTAGACAACAATGCCGCATTTGTCATAATGGTATTAGGAAGATAGTATTAACTAAATAAGTTTTCTATTAGGCTACAAAAATATTGGTTGATTGTATCACAAACCGTGTGTATTTCCTTTTGTTAAAAAGCAGTTATTGTTACCGAACTTTAAGATATTTCATAGTGTGAGGTGTCCTAGAAGCTATTTCAATCAAATTCAAATTCAAGAAAAATGGAGTGTGAATTTTCCGACAGAAAAATGTACTCTGTTTCCAGTCCGGTTTAATTTGCTTATATTTGGAGCCGGGAGGTGGCGTGATAAATTGAGAGAATATGCCAACATGTGTACCAAGTTGTGTTAAATCAGCTTCAAAGTTGTGGAATAAATTGCGTTCATACGGATAGACGGACATCACACAAACCCAATATAATCCTTTTTCCAAACGTTTTTTGTCACAAGACACTCTTTGAATTGGTTTGAACTTCTCATGTTCTATCATTAGATTTGGGTATTTACACTTCCAAAAATTGGCATAGTCTTCAATTTACAATATATATTTGATAAGGTTACCATATCGAGTTCACAATATCCAGTCAACTTGATCTTACATGCTAGCTTATTAAATAAATCGAATAAGTCAGAAATACATTTCAGCGAATGTTTAAAAGACCCAACGTAGAAATATATCATAGTACCCTTAATCAGCATCAGCAGCCGATTTGGTCAGGCCCTCCGTCTGTCCCTGTGTTATTCCAAAATGCTCGCTACAAAACTTGAAGATGCGTTGAATTTTTGATCTATTTTTCTCAGTGCATCTCTTTGACCGCTACTTTAATGTAATCTTATCGTTATTGTGTTGACATTTCATCAAAATTCGTAGCAAATATAATAAGAGGCCGATGTACACACTCGTACAGCAGTCTGCCTGTCAACGCCACTTCCAGTTATGACATTTGGCATTTTCTGGCTAACATCTAGGTCAAAGCATCTATTAAGTGCATGTCAAAGCAGCTTAGCTCAGCTCACGAGCTGTCGAAGAAATTATTGATGGTATCCTGGAACGATGACATAAGGCAAATACTCATCCTTTCAAGTTTATCGAGGCTGATAGCAGAAACGGAAGCAAAAACTGTGTGGTCAACAGATTAAATTGTATATAAGCAGAAATGTACTTTAATCATGAAAAAGGAATAGGGTAAATATGATGTGTGGACTGCCAAAAACTCATCAATAGCAACACAAGTCCCGAAACTGACATCCACCAAGCAATTGACAAAACTTGGTGAAAACTTGTTTGAACCCCACCAAAAACCAACCACCCAACGCAATTTTTTCAGTGGTTGCAATGACATTGGGAAAAGGAGAAAAGTCCTTCGTTATCAGTTAATTAATCGCCAAAATCGCATGAACTGTGAAGGCAAAACGTTTTCATAATAAATATCGAAATAAAATGGAAAGGAAATGTGGAAATTGTAAACAAAAATAGCAAACGGGTTGACAATACCAGTCAGAAGGAAATGGTATTGGTTCATTGTGGAATAATGTCTTCAAATTGTGGTAACAAAAAGTAAAGTAGAAACATTGATTCTTATATTGAATTAAATGTAATTCAAAACTGACACAAAATCAATTTCAGAGCAAGAGAAATTTGTAATTTAAATTTGTTTTCATCCAAGTTATAGTTGTTTCTTATATACTTATTCGTATGTTGATCAAATCATGCCTTGCATACGAAATTGCGGTGAAGAGCTATCGAGAAGAATGATTAAATTCACTTGTATCGTATTTGATCTTAATATTTTTACTACTTAATGGGCTTCTCTTCTTTTTTATATGGAACCGATTGTGATGATAAAAACTAAAAGTACTTAATCTTAGTCGAGAGCGTGAAATATAAGTCTCCGCAACTATTCCACTTAAATCTAGCTTGAATCATTTTAGAACTAGAATGAATCACTATATTTGTTATTTTAAAAGTAATAATTTCCTTATATCGATGACTTGAGATCCCTTTACAAATATTGTTAGTTCCATATGTGCACTCGTATTGTAATTAATTGCCAGTTGGAAATATCTGGGAAACAATAATTTGGTTTGTCGTTTCTATAATCGAAAAATTATTCGTCCTCGCTTAACGAAACCCTCGAAAAACGCAACTCCCAAAATCTTATCAAATTGAAGTAAAATATATATATACTCCTGCATCTTTCTGTTCCTTGCTCGAGAAATTTATGAAAGGGATTTTATTATCACGTAGCATAAAAAATAAATAAATATGTTTATCAAAAAAGAAGTAAAATATAAATTGTGGCAAAATGTTGAGCAAAATTTTACATTTTTTCAACAAATAATTTTAATAAAATGAAATTACTATCCTAAAAAATAGATTTATTCGATTTACTTTAATTTGAATGTGTTAAGAGATATCTTTCTCATTTTAAAAGGAGGTCCGCTGGCCAATATAAAATTTCACCTCAGTAAAATTGAGAGAGCGAGAAATAAACCAATATGCTCCTTTAAGGATAAATCTATACACTCTTAACAAAATAATGATTACTAAATACTTAAATGGATTGCAGTGTAAAAAGATTGAGACATCGAAGAGTTTATATAAGTGAAAACATTTTAAAAGATCAAATTCAATAATTTTCCACTGTATTGCCATCACATTTTTCAGCTGTTTTGGGCACAATATTTCTGTCGCTCGCTGACATCGTCCACATCGGAAATGTTGTTGTTGTTGTTGATGTTTTTGCTGTTGCCTGCTATCGTCATATATCCAAATTTCAGTGCGACATGCAATGCAAATTAATTAAATGCATGTTGTTTTGTCGTTGTTGCTTCAATGTGGGCTTAAAGCGGCTTTTCGACCGCCTTTTTAACTCGACTACTGTTACTTAGTATATTTTGGGAGCCCCATGGTATAGTCACTTGTTTTGTAAACAATGTCATGGGGTTGCTCTGAGTCATGTTTGAGTTTGCAGCTCTAATTGAGCCTTCTGTTTCCCCAACTCTCTTTGCAGTCTCAATCTCTACGAGCTAATAAAGAAGAATAACTACAATGGTTTCAGCATGAGTCTGATTCGACGCTTCTGCAATTCGATTGTCAAATGCCTGCGTTTGCTCTACAAAGAAAATATCATTCACTGTGATCTCAAGCCGGTAAGTATAGAAACAAAGTTGCTAATGAATTCCAATAAAATTGAATGAGCAATCTTATTTATTGAACAGGAAAATATTCTGCTGAAACAGCGCGGCAGCAGCTCCATTAAAGTCATAGATTTTGGCAGCTCCTGCTATGTGGATCGCAAAATCTATACGTACATCCAATCGCGCTTCTACCGCTCCCCGGAGGTGATCCTTGGACTTCAATATGGTACCGCCATTGACATGTGGAGCTTGGGTGAGTCTGCGGACTGAACTGGCGTGCTGATTTTAATTAAAAAACCTTTGCAATGTCTCTCGTGTGTGGCCTCGATGCAACGAAAATGAATTTTTAAATGGCTGCTTCCCTGCATTTGGCAAGCAAATTTATTGCCACACACTTTGCCCCTATAAATAACCATGGACGTGTGCGTGTAGGTGTAGGTGTAGGTGTAGTCCTACAAGGCATACGTGTAAAGCTTAAATATTTTATATTCAGCTTATAGCCACACTGAATGTGGCTTTCATTCAAACGAGTGTAGTATCTAAGGGGCGAGTTTTGTGGGTCATGCGGCTGACATTTGAAATGTGTAACGCGACTTTTCAATGGGTTTTATGTGGCGTAAATGTTGAGCTGACGATTCTTAGTCATTGACAGTTGTCAGTCCAAATGTCACGGATATCGTTAACTGAAAAAGACAGAAGTGAGGCTCGGTGCCAGCAGTGCGTCCAAAAGGTTACGCGTTAGGTAATAGCAGATCCCTAGGGAAAGATATTCTTCTGTATAACTTGGATAACTTGGTGCCGATTCTCAGATTTCTTTACAGAAGGAAAACATATGACTTGCCTTTAATTTATAACAATTCTTGTTATAAAGTACAATTTCCAGTTCAAATATTACATTGGATAGTAACCACACTCGAAAATCACACGATAGTATCTCCATGGATACTTTTACAAATAAAATGAATTGAAACCCTTACAACTTTTACAAGAAAACAAAAACGGCTATCTTCTGTTTGCCAAACCAATAAATCCTTGTTTTTCACCCGATTGTTGGGAGCTATATAATAATATGGTCAAATTTTTATAAAATTGTAGGAAACTATATGAAGTTAAATAAAATTGTTGAGTTTGCATGTAGTATTTATGTAAACAACAATAATTTTCATAAAATAAACTCATATTTCTCCCGGTAATTCCTAGTCCGCTTTTGACCAAATTTGGTCAGATTGTAACAACTCTCTAAATACTCGGGTTGAGTGAGTTTAGTGGCAATACCAATAAAATTTTCATACAAAACATAGTTTTCGACCTAGCATTCCTATGGCAGCTATATGTTATAATGGGCCGATCCGGTCGGTTCCGACACATGTAGTGCCACCAGGAAAAAAAGAATCTGTTTCATTACGATAGCTTTAAAATTGAGAGACTAGTTCGCATAAACACAGACGGACAGGACGGAAACATCTCGATTAGTGCATTACACTTTTCGGATCAAAGTTATAATACCCTCTGCAAGGGTATTAAAATAATAATATTGAGAATGTTGTTACCTGGCATATTTTGAAGTGAATAGCGGTGTATAGGAAATCTTAAACCATCGCTATAGTGGGAAAACCATCGATATTGAAGGAAAACCAATAACGCTCGATACTATCAATAGTATCGAGTAAAAGTTATTCTAATTAAAAGTACATTTTATTAATGTACCATAAAGTTTTGTCAGTCCCTAACTTGCTAGTTTTTTTAACTGAAGCGATCTCAACTCCATTTATATTATTGAAGCTCCACCCTATCTCTTTCCGTCTCTCCCCCCGTAACCTATCCATTGCATGTACTAACATTAAGCGTAACAGCCCTCTAGCTGTTTGTTTAGAGCTCACATTATTCAACCTGTAACCCATTTTGCGTTGCTCACAGTGAGTCGCTTAAGTAAGCGCCCACATAAGCTTGCAATCGTAAAACAACAAGACAGCAGCTAAAAATAGTCTTGGCTTGCTCCTGCTAGACCTACACATACAAAAACTACAAAGGACCTCACGTACTGTGTGCACATTTAATGAGTCCTTTGTGTCGAGCAGAGAGCTCACGATACTTTCTGCTGACCGGACGTGGTCGTTGTCGGAAATGGCCGCTAAAAGGATGTGCGCGGGCAGGAAGCGGCGTTTCTAAGGGTATAGGAGCAGCCAATATTATTGTATACATAAACTTGAAGTGGGCGCACTTGTTGAATACCCATCGACCCACCTCCTTAAATACCGCATGCCATCTCCTTATTCTAGTTACTTGGGGCTTGGCCCCAGCTCCTCTTTATCCTTTCTGCCTGGCGCCGGAGGCCTGTTGCTGTTAATTGGCATGGTGCGTGTTTTCACACTTGGCTGGGCCCCGTATTGCCTACTGCCTACTGGTGGCGCCACCAGATTTGTGGAGCGATTGAACATTGCCATTTGGCAGCTAAATGTATGAAGGATAATGAGTCTTGTAGTCTTGTAGTGCGGTACTCCACTGATATGGAAGCAATGCGAATGCTTCAATTCGAAGAAACGAGAGTAAATAATATAGAAATCTTGCTCGCTGCTGCAAACTACAATTTGAAGTACTACTAAACTAATCCTAAATAAGCCACTCGACAAATACATTCAGAGGCAATTTGCCATCAATATATGTCCGAAATATTAAAAAGCTGCTCGAGTATACATTCCTAATTCCCTGTCACTCATTTTCCCATCCTGGATGTCATAAAAAACACATCAATAAGTAACACAACCCATGAAAAGTGCGAATTGCGCAGCTTAGTAGAGTAAAGCCTAATACCATCAACTACAAATTAGTACTGCAATTAGTCACGCTACATGAGCCACATCCGAAATCAAGTTGAGCATCATCTGCCGCATTTTACATTGACCTTTTCTACCCAAAAGCACTTATCGAACTTACAGCAGCACATAAATTATAGATACTAGTGACTAACTGGGCTTCTGTCAAGCTCAAGCACGTGTCGTCCAAGCTCACAGGCACTTGTTCGTTCGTCCGTTCGTCCTGAAAGGATAGAGTCAAGGTCAATGCGCTTGTTTGGCATCCAAAATGACTGCAGCAAAATGACAGACTACAAATATAAATCAATACTAATTACGCTACAATTTATATCTTTTCAGGATGCATACTGGCCGAGCTGTACACGGGCTTCCCACTGTTTCCGGGTGAGAATGAGGTAGAGCAGCTGGCCTGCATTATGGAGGTGCTGGGGCTGCCGCCCAAGGTGCTTATCTCGGTTGCACGTCGTCGCCGTTTGTTCTTTGATTCGCGGGATGCACCGCGCTGCATAACCAATACGAAGGGTCGCAAGAGGTCGCCGGGCAGCAAGTCGCTGTCGCAGATCCTGCATTGCCAGGATCGCTATTTCATTGACTTTCTACAGCGCTGTTTGGAATGGGATCCCGCGGAGCGCATGACGCCGGATGAGGCCGCGCATCACGAGTTCCTGCAGCCTTCTGCCTCGAGTCGCCATCGCAGCTGCCGAATGTCCACCAGCTCTTCCAGCTCGGGCCTGAACAGCGTCTCCCAGAAATCCTCCTGCTACAACTTTGCAGAGATCTCGCCCGGCAACGGACCAGTAGTGGCATCAATAACCAGCACCACAGCGGTTAGCAATGCGGCCATCACGACCAAGTCAAGCTCCAGTTCTCGCCAGCCACACAACTCAAGTCACACTCAGAGCCACAGTCATGCACAGTCCAACGGACACCTGCCCGACATCAAGCTGAGCGCCAGCGACAAATACAACAGCATGCAGAAGGTGGCGGTCCGCTCCAAGATAACGTCGAGCGTCTCGGGTCTGGAGTCAGTGCAGCAGTATTCGCTGCAACGCATCTACGGCGGCGTGGGCAGTGGCAGCACACATCACGTCTCATCGGCGGCTACCAGGAAGCATCTCAATGGCACTGGTGGCACCACAGCCAGCAACAAGTATGGCAGCTCCACGCTGGTGCACAACCATCACAATGTTACGCATCACAATGCCTCTACGGCGACCATAGCCACCGCCACACATCATCACCATCATCATCATGGCAACGGGCAGACGCAGGTGGGCAGCTCGAATCCGGCCATGTCCCATTCTCAGTCCACCGGCGATGTTTCAGACCGGGCTATCTTTGGGCGTGCTTGACTTCGTGCCCGGCCCACAAAGCTGGAGCTCAAGAAGTGCAAGCTGGTTAATATGATGGACTTCTGGAGCTAGAAGTGGCGTCCTCAGCAATGCGCTGCTGTGAGGGAGGAGGAGCCGGAGGCACAGCCCTCCGGCCCGGCCTAGTTCTAGCTGTAACTGTTATATATATGCATGTATATGTATAAGCTATGAACGTATATGTTTATATTATATATTGTGAGTTTGTCTAATGTCCGGATATGTTGATAGAAGCGCAATGCTGTTTGTACTCCCATGAAGTAAATATGCATGGATATATTGTAATTATGTATGTGCTCCCTAATTGTAACACACATACACACACACACACACACACACTTGAAACACTTTGCAGTATTCTCAGTTCTCTCTGATTTCTCGCTACTGCCATAGCTGAATATGTATTTGTAATTGTATTTCCCAAAAGTATTTGCAAAACAGATCTTTCCTTCCGTTGAGAATCCAATCCCCTGGTTCCCAGCTTTCTCTCCGTATCTTTTTTCGTTCATTTATGCAAACTGTATTCGACACGAACAAAAGTAAATGATAAGCCCCAGCTCAAAGGAACAACATAACATAGTTATACGAGTAATTGTAGTTATAGACATTTATAATTATAGGAATACAATAATATATTGATTGTATCGACTCAAATCTGTAACAATTTCATACAGCTTCCATGTCTTTTGCAACAGTATCAAGGCTGTTTAATAAACATACATATGCAAAATGTAGCTATACAAATATAAATATAAATATAATTGCATATATTGAAATTATATTTGTAAGTACGGTATGCGTTAGAGTGTTTTATAAGCTCAGGTGAGGAACTTCTTAAGCGATCTACAAAGCTCAAATATCATCAAAGTATGCAGATAGTTCGACTTATTCATTTACCTCTGTCTCTGTCGACATAACATACATATTCATAGACCCACCAACTAATTAATCCACATTTTTGATATCCTACGGAAGAACTTGCAATACCAAGCCGTTACCCTAAAAACCTACGCAGCCTGTAGCAAAATGAAACATTCTAGCCTAAGAGACATTAACTTGTTAGTATATCGATGACCGTAAATTTGAACAAGTTTATCTAAGTTTGTATTTTGCAAGAATAAACCAATTGAATATGTTCAACACTCACATATAATGCAAGAAACATGTCGTAATATAATGATTATACATACTTATATAATGAACTATACACTGTAATTATGACTAGATATAGGAGTATAACTTTTGTGCAAATAAACAACAATTATGGCCAATAAATTACCACAATTCTAATTAACTAATTCTATAAAAATCGTATTAGTGGAAATATAAATACAATTTAATTACTTATAATCAAAGTTTGTGTACTTTAACACACACATACACACAGTTGAATAATAAACGTTAGCAGCAGAGTGCGGGCCAGCAATTGCTCTGGAGCATTTTCAGTCTCCTTCCCCCTATTTCTCTCTATCTGAACGTAGACTGTCCTATAAACAAAGTTTGTAATGTAATTTTAGATACACCTGTAAACAAATGCAACTTTTGCTCATAACTTTGATAATGTGAACGTTTATATATCACACATTAGAATATTTACAGGTCTTAAATCGCCTGCCTTATGTATTATTTATATAATATTTTTCTGCCGCTCTTAACTGCTACTACTATTTTATTTTCTCTAATGTATGTACTATTATTCGTTTTGGTTCAATTACAAAAAATATAAAAAAAAATAAAATCCAAAACTTGATTTTAAAAGTGAGTTCGAATTTAAAGTTTAGTATTAAATTCAAAACAAAAACAAAATCTACATTAAATTATAAAAGTATATCAATTTTAAATTAATGAATCATATTAATGGTATAGAATATAGAAAGAAAACCACATTTAATCAATAAAATTACAATAATTGAAAAATAAATTAAAAATTATGTAATCAAAGTTGAAGATTGTTTAATTTAATAAGGATGTGAGACGCAATCAGAGAATCTGGAAGATAAACTCCTTAAACTACACAAAACAAGTTGCATTGTCAAATGCAGTCAAAATTTTAGCAAATATTGGGCACAACATTTGGAAATATGAATTCCAATAACTATGTCCTAGCATATGAAAATACAATTTTGTCACGATAATCTAACGCATTGAGGTAAGTATCTATAATCAGGAAGACGACGCTTGCAGCTTTGTATCTTGTACATTTGCCGTCACTCACTTACTATATTCTTGGGTAAATGGAACCGTTTCGTGACATAGCAATAAACACACTCAAGAACACAAAAGGGTAGAGAAGTACCTCATGAGACTGTCCAGATGGGCAAATACTACACCAGCTCGCAGACAGTCTCAATCACGCCTAGGAGTCTGTAATCTTAAATGATTGAAGAAATTTCAATGTGGAAGAATTCTCACAGAAAATTTACTGGTCGCCTAACAGGATATGAGCTTAGATAATCTTGATAGAAAAAGTAGGCTTCCAAGGAAGCATATCCTCGTAGCACATAGGGATCCTCTACCCTTTCTTTCTATATATACTTTTTTTTATTAACTAATATTTATTTATTTTTTATGCTGTATGTTTGGCAAGCCTCTACGAGAATGAACAAAGCTTACCTAAATTCCAACAACCTTCCTGCAGGCGCCCTCCCAAAAACCCCATTATCCGAAGGATGGAGTAGGTCAAGCCTCTACCCAATGAAAATTCTTGCACTCGTTCAGCTATAGGCTCAGAATGGTATAATAGATCTCATAGATCGCGCTAAATCTATACCAAAAAATCCACACATTTTTAACAAAAACCAATTACAGGCTCTAGTATTTGTGCCAAAATTGATCTGCATCTGATCACAATCTTCATACATTGTCATACATTGAGTTTTAGCAAAATAAAAACGTTTTTTAGTCAAGATAACAAGACAAAGTTGATTACTTGCCGTTATACACGATTTCGTAGAGTGTAAACCAGGGACCGTAAATAATGATTATTTTATTTTTTTTAAATAAAAAAATCACCCACTTATAATGGACGTAGAAAAAAGTGGTCTTTTATTTCTTATTGATACATTATAGCAATTGCCGATCGAAGGCTGACACCAAATCCGAAAAAAAAATTTAAAAAAAAAAATAATAAAAAATAAAAAAAAAAATAAAAATTATAAAAAAATTCTGGGGGGTAGCTTTGTGGTCCCTTTACAAGGATATGCAAGAATATTGGGGTTAAATCTAACACAGAAGCCGTAAATTACTGTTGAGTTTTATATTGAGCGAAAAAAATAAAAATCATTGATAATTATTATTTTTGAATTTTGTTTTTTTTTGATCAACAATAATGATTATGGCCAAGTCTTATTCAATTACTCAAAACTAATGATTATCATTAAGGAAAAACGCAAACAATTGAAATGTAATCATTATCATGTAATTTTTAATATATAACTTATAATGATTACGGTCCCTGGTGTAAACATCTCTAAAAACAAACGTAGCATATACAAAACCGGATGATAGATATACTTTTTGGTGGTCTTTATAAATCAAACATAAATACTGCAATCGAAAATGCTTTTTTTAGGCAAACTTGATATGCATAGGGTACGAAAGTAGCTCTAAGATCATCGCCTTTATTAAGACAGATAGACTAACACATCGACATGTGCTCCTTGATCAGGACTTCTTGCTAAGCCCGGGCTTACCTGTATATCCCAGCTAGTCTATTAGTAGTGGTTTATTTTCGATCTGACCATCGTATATTACCAGTTTCAACTGGAACATATCACACCGTTATACACGATTTCGTAGAGTGTAAACCAGGGACCGTAAATAATGATTATTTTATTTTTTTTAAATAAAAAAATCACCCACTTATAATGGACGTAGAAAAAAGTGGTCTTTTATTTCTTATTGATACATTATAGCAATTGCCGATCGAAGGCTGACACCAAATCCGAAAAAAAAATTTAAAAAAAAAATAATAAAAAAAAAATAAAAATTATAAAAAAATTCTGGGGGGTAGCTTTGTGGTCCCTTTACAAGGATATGCAAGAATATTGGGGTTAAATCTAACACAGAAGCCGTAAATTACTGTTGAGTTTTATATTGAGCGAAAAAAATAAAAATCATTGATAATTATTATTTTTGAATTTTGTTTTTTTTGATCAACAATAATGATTATGGCCAAGTCTTATTCAATTACTCAAAACTAATGATTATCATTAAGGAAAAACGCAAACAATTGAAATGTAATCATTATCATGTAATTTTTAATATATAACTTATAATGATTACGGTCCCTGGTGTAAACATCTCTAAAAACAAACGTAGCATATACAAAACCGGATGATAGATATACTTTTTGGTGGTCTTTATAAATCAAACATAAATACTGCAATCGAAAATGCTTTTTTTAGGCAAACTTGATATGCATAGGGTACGAAAGTAGCTCTAAGATCATCGCCTTTATTAAGACAGATAGACTAACACATCGACATGTGCTCCTTGATCAGGACTTCTTGCTAAGCCCGGGCTTACCTGTATATCCCAGCTAGTCTATTAGTAGTGGTTTATTTTCGATCTGACCATCGTATATTACCAGTTTCAACTGGAACATATCACATCAACATATATATCATCAAAATTTTCATTATTTATGATCAATTTTATACACATCTTCCAGTGAAGCGTCTTTATTAATGATCACAAAATTTGACACCATTCGATAAGCCCGCAGGGAATAAATTTGTTAATTTAGTTTTTGCTACTAACATCTTTAGGAAGTTGCACAAATTATGCAATATCGAATTTGCAAATTTGTGGGTATTGTGTATGTTTAGGATATTTAAATGCGGCTTTGAGTAATAGCTGCACGTGTGTATGCTTTTAGAGATAATTTAATTAAAATGTTTATTTTATTAATAGCTAATTACACTATGCAACATGTTATTGTTTCTCTTTTGTATTATGTTGCATACGCATGAGATTTCTCATAAAATAACATTTCAAGTTACTCGTATTTAGTTGTTTGACATATGAAGGTCTCACAGAAGCTATTTTCCACAAAACTATTTTCCACAAAATGGGTAAAAAGGGGGTACTAAATCTGTGCAAATGTATGTAACAGGCACGTGGAGACATCTCCGATGCTATAAAGTATATATGTATATTCTTGATCGGTATCAAAAGAGATTTCGATTTGGCCATGTCCGCCTTCTTTTCAATTTCAGATATATCCCCCGTTCCCCCGCAATTCGATAAAAACGTTTTATACAAACGATTTTAAATGATATAGCTTTTGGATTTGGCATGTATAATACTTTTGGTCACTCTTAATCTACTGTCCAAACTTCAAGTCGATCCGGTGGAAATAAGCAACAGGGCCAGACTTAAAATACCTTAAATACCTGTAATGAAACTTGGTACAGTACATATATCGTGACCGGGCGGATCGGACCACTATCGGGACCATAAAGCTGCCATAGGAATGATCGGTCGACAACTATGTGCGAATGTATATAACAGGCAGGTGGAGACATCTCCGACCCTATAAATTATATATTCCTGATAAGTAACAATAGCCTAGTCAATCTGGCCCTGTCCATCGGTCTGTCCGTCTGGATGAACGCGTCGATCTCAGCAATTATAAGAGCTAGAGACACCAAATTTGGAATGAAGATTCGTGTATAGCAGACGCAGATAAAGTGTATTTCAGATTTCAAATGCAACCGCCACTTAAAATTCCTCGCTTATTTTGCAGTGTGTTGTCGGGCGTTTGTGTGCGTGTTTCTACGTGAGTGTGTGTAAGTGTAAGTATACGAAGATGTGATTGGAAACTTTAAACCCGGGTACAGGGTACCTGGGTCTAGATATAATAATGTTCTCTTTGAGTATGCCATATTTACAAGAGATACCCGGTACACAGGTGTTAAATTCCATAATATATCCACATTGATTTCATATGCGTGCACAACTAACTCGACCGCTATCTCTGGAATGCTTGCAAAAAATACAACTATTTCGGGACCAGTGGGATGTTTGAGAAACTCTGAAGATTTTTTCGTCACCGGTAAGATTCCCGCCCCGCCTTAAACTCTGCCACCAATTCAATTCTTCACCACTTCAATGATTTTCGGGTGATAAAGACATGATTTCACTTTTAATGTAAAGCACTTGACATGTGTCATTGTTTATGGTTGTTAGTTGCGTGGGGGTTCATCAGAGACTTGCGAGAAAGCAGAATTCTAAGTACTCTGATGACGGAAACCACTCATATGACTTAATAACAACCACAATGCAAATGTGTTTAAAGCTTATTCTTGAATGGAAAGTAAAAGTTGCTTCCTCACCAACAGCAGCGATCGTTGATCCACACCGAAATACCGAAAACAAATTCCCATTGAGAGTTTGGAGTGATAAGCAGCCGCGTAAGCGTCATTGAGTCAAAGGTTTATTGACGCAAGTTGCGCTTCGGGTCTGTGTCTCCAGTTTCAGATACAGATACAGCTACAGCTACAGCTACAGCTTCTGCTTCGATGATCTTCATTATCGTCGTCTGCCACTTGTTGCCGGGGCAGGTCGGGCTGATTCGGTTCGGGTCCATGGCATCTCGAAGGCCGTCGCTTCTGCTGCGACTCTGGCTGACTTTTTTCTGAATTTGTGTGTGTGTGTGTGCGTACTGTGATCACTCTTCGCAAGGTGAAAGTCTTTCTCCCACAAGCATTTTGTTGTTGCTATTTGTACAGCATTTAGCCTCTTGTTTTTCGTTTTCGATATTTTGATTTCTGTTGTTTCGCTTCGCCATGACTGCGACTTTGCACGGTCTTTTGGTAATCTCTTGCAAAAATATTGCCTAGCTATTAAGCACTTACCGGCTCATAGTAAACACATCATAGTTTTCAATAACTTATCCACAAGCTTAACTATTCCCTCTTTATCTAAAAACTAAGTATTCTAAGTACACTTCCTTGAAAACTTTCCCACACTTGACGAAAAAACAGTTTGCTGCTATCATCTCATTCAAAAAAATTCATTTACTAAAACGTAGTACATATTTTATTTGTTTTCTGACGCATGTAAAGGTGCGGTTAGGAAAAAAATTATTATATCTCCGCGTCGTAAAAATGGATTGCAATCTTGTTATAACTGTCATACCTCAGAGAGGTCATCATAGCAGTTTAGGAGGTAATGGAAGCCAGACAAGTGAAACATAAGCCCTATGGTGAAGTATTACTTTATTTTCAAGCGGTCTAGAAGGTTGTTTGGAAGATAAACATATTTGGCTTGAAGGCCAATAATGTAGCAGTTATAAGCTATGAAAGCTTATAATAAAATTAAATTAAGGAAACATTTGCACTACACAATAAAGTTGAGGAAGTGTGTGCAACAGGCATACATTTTGTAGGCTTGGCCGTTTGTCAATTTGTCCCTCAGTTAGGATTGAAGAAGTGGATTTTACAGACTATTAGCTTAAGATACAACAAAAACATAAGCCAGATACATCTTCAAAAAGAAACAACCCTTCTTAGGTTCTAGTTTAGTATACCCGACTCGAGACCCCAGTGCAGTGCAGTGCAAGAAAGGTATTTAAGCCGCACCTTAGCACTGAATCTTGTATCTGGAATTAGTTTTGTGGTTATTAGAATTGTTAAGAATGTAAATTAAGCACAATAGTTCATGTTATAAGGACTTCGAGAGGCATCTGGGATCTGCGTGGATTATTTATTTATGTTTCTTATCTCAGAACTCAAGTTGCTACGGATTGTTCTTATAGAAGCTGCATAACAATGTGGTCTGACTTTAATAAAACTAAAACAAATTATATAAATAGGATAAAACTCAAAGTTCCTGAATTTGGATGAAATGTTTGTATAAATAACAAGAAAGAACGGCTATACCCTGGCAGGAACTAATTTTTATACAAAACTTAATTTTTGTCTGATTGCTCCTATGGGAGCGATTTTGATAAAATGATAGGAAACTATTTGAAGTATAATGAAACTCTCACTTAGTTTGGATAAGATATTTGTATAAACAAAAAGTTTGATATAGTTGATGTAGTGGTCCGATTTTGACAAAATTTGGTCAGATTGTATAAACGTTCTAGAGACTTTGTTTGAGAAAGTTTGGTAAGGATACCTCAATAAACACACAAGTTTTTCATACAAAAACATAGCTATATATTTTAGTGGTCCGATCCGACCGGCTCCGACATATGTACTGCCTGCAGCAAAAGAAGGATTGTACCAAGTTTCATTACGATAGCTTTAAAACTGACAGACTAGTTCGCATAGAAACAGACGGACAGACTGACAGACGGACATCGCTATATCGACTCGGCTATTCATGCTGATTCAGAATATATATACTTTGTTGGGTCGGAAACGTCTCCTTCTGACCATTACACATTTCGAGACAAATTGTAGACTAGGGTATATAAAGTTTCAGACATAAGCTCATTTTTCATCCGATTGTTCCTATGTCAGCTATAAGATATAGTAGTGCGGTTTGTACCAAATGTCAAATGGTCAGCCTGTACACAACATACTAAATCTTCGATTTGGCGACATTGGTCAAAATATCTTTATAAGGACCTTATTTTTAACCAAAATTTTCAACCGATCGCTCTGATGACAGCTATGTGATATTGTGATTCAATGACCGTTAGACCGATTTGGTGATTTTGGCCTGGATATCTTGAAGAACATAAGACATTGCCTACGTGCATAGAAACAGACAGTCAGACGGATATCGCTATGTCGAATCGGTAATACTAAAAATGCTGATCATCAACAATACATTAGCTTTATGGGGTCGAAAACGTTGCCGTTACACACTTCGTGACAACACTTTTATGGTCTCTGAAATCACGATCCCATCTCTACAGTGTACCGCAAGCCGCCTTAAATTTTATTTCGAATCTTTAGTTTTCCCACACTTAAACTATACAGGATCTAGTATATTCCATAGTGCGGATCAGAGGAAACAGCAAAGCGGTCGCTACTTGAAGTGCTCAGCTATCAGTAAACTCCTACGATCGTTTAATTTATTTGTTTGTTTTATCTGAGCAGCTCGGTAGTTGGTAAATTGAAACATAAAACGACAACCATCAGAACAAACAAAAGGCAATCACAAATGAAACGGGGGGTATATCCCAAACATGAGGCAAAGTAATTAACGAAGCTTCAAGTAATTTATGTGCTGGGCCAAACAAGCAGGTGAAAATATCTTTTCATTTATTTTCCATATAGATTTTAAAGTCATCAAAGTTTTTCTTACAACTGATCGGTCATCAAAGAAAGCCATCAAATAAAGTTTAAGCGCCCAAACAATACAAAAGAAGCAGCAACAGATACTCAGTCAATGACTTTGACTGCGGCATCATCCGCCAAATCAGTCGAATCAGCCGAGGCATTATCATTGTCTGTTTATGTCTCCCCCTGCATCTATATAGAAACCTGATAAACTGTGTGCGCTTATGCAACGCGACAGGGGCGGGGTTGGGATTGGGGATCTGTTGACTTAACCTTCTCGAGAATTGCATTGGGCATCCACTTAATAGGCTATTGGCTTGCATATTTTTGTGTTTTGTGTGCGGCTTTGAAAGTGAAAATTTATTAATGAAAGCTGGCGATGAAATGTCTGTGCCTTTGTTGATGGATTTATCGATTAGTCGCTCTGGCGTCTCGACTGCCGATTTGCTCTTGGTCTCAGCAAATTGCTGCTATAATTGCTGGAAAGCTGAAAATGCCATAATTTGATGATTGGCCCAGGTTGCCTTTTGATAAGGGCCAACACTTGTTGCTACCTGTACGGCAAGTGTTGCACAAGAGGAAATCAATTTTCCAATTTACTAAAATTAACAACGGATTGTTAAAATACGGTTACGATTAAGTAGATATAAAATGGTGGAAAACACTTGCTGTGCGAGTTATATGGGAGAGTATTTTCTTATTGATATCTTGATCAAGTCACAATTCTCAGTTTCGTTAATCAAATTTTATGTATATAGCTGACATTGGAATAATCGGTCGGGAATATACTTGCGGTATGATAACATTTTACTCAAAGAACATCCATATTCGGAAAGCTCTAGAAGATCCCCGAACTACATAAAATTTTACTGTGGTTAGATTAGCTTTATCACAGTTCAGGTTCATTTCTATCTAGTTTTATCTTAACTAGTATCTTAACTATATTATATAGTAATAATTTCACATAATGCTGTGGTGATTTGTGTTGCATATTATCGCTCTTTAATTTTTAACTCCCTGTACCCATAAAATGAGTAAAATCTGTGAAAATGTATATAACAGATAGGAGATATATCCGACTCTACAACGAACATATATTATTGATCAGTATCAAAAGAAATTTTAATTTGGCCATGCCCGTCGGTCTGTTCGTCTGTCCGACTTAAAGATCTAGACACACCAAATTTAGAATGTAGGTTCCTGTATACGATACTGAGATCAAGTTTGTTTTCAATTTCTGATATCTCCCCTCGTTCCCCCGTAATTCGATAAAAACGCTTTATACCAACCATTTTAAAGATATAGCTTTGGAAATTGGCATGTACAATAAATACTTTGGTCACTCTTAATCTACTGTCCAAACTTCAAGTCGATCGGATAATAAACACGGAAGTTATTCACGAAGGAAGATTCAGTGCTGCCTCGCGGGGGCAAGAAGCAGAACAGCTACAATTTAAAATGCATCGCTTGCGCTGACGCTTGTGTGTGTGCGTCTTTGTGTATGTGTGTGTAAGTTTACGCAGATGCGATTGGGAGTTTTAGACCTGGGTTCGAAAAGTTTCGTAGTCTGGCTATACTCCACTGAAACATTCTTACTTTGTTGGTAATCAATCAATTGGATTAAGTAGAGTATGACCTTTTGGGGTTTTTTTTTCTGGTTTACCAATCTGTTCTGTTCTGTTCTGGTCTGACTAATCAAAATATGATAATAAGCGATCCACTCCCCCTTTGGTAGGTTGTAATTGAACATATTTACGGGCAAGTGCGCAGTACTATGTACATCAGATGAGTTTCTCAGATGTGCTCGCAGCTCCTTCTCATTTTACTAGGCGATCGAGCTCAAACAAGCTAAAGGCAACGGGTAGCTCGCATTAATCATCTACTCCAATAATTATCCGAAAGAGTGGAGGAAATGAATCACCCTAAGCGAACCGGCCAAGTTGTTTGGTAAACAAATGGCACTAAAACATAAAAGTCACATCTACGGTGGAAAATGGAATGCCAATTTAATGGGTTGATCGGATTGTATCCATTGTTACCATGGCTGGCTCAACTATGTGACTTACGTCTGTAAATGATAATAATAATGATAATGATGTCTGCGTTTTTGGCGGCAATTAACAGTTATTTATTGTTTTGACTCGATGCGAGATTCGTACGCCTTCAATCTGCGTTCTTATCGGCACTTCCGAGTACGTCAGCTTGAGGAAATTACGTGATCAGCGAATGAAATCGAAATCGCTCTAGATGGCATCATATTTTGATAGCCATTTCTGGTTTGATAAAGACTAATGATACTATGGAGGGCTAACAAGAAATGCATTTGAAGACTTGAGCTAGAGCGCAATGTTTCCTCATGTTGCCAGTCGGCCACACCAACACTTTCTCTTTCACTTGCTGTCGCTCTCTTTTATTTCTCTTTGCTGTCACTTGTCGTAGTCGGCTTGCCAAGCGCTCTCAGCGCAACGGCAGCGACTGCGACTGCTGACTGCTGCTGCTTCTGCTTCTGTTGTCGCTGTTGGTGTTGCTGATGTTGGCAATGTTGCCAGCAACATGTTGCGGGCTCATCGCAAGCGTCGTCGCGACGATGGCCTCGCGCTTTTTTTTGGCATCTTCGTCGCTAGCTTGGCTTAAATTGTTACCATACGCTTAATGATCTTCAGTTAAGCACCAAACTTTTACCAGACAAGTCGTGTCTGCGGCTTCCACTTGCAGTTCCAATTCGAGTCCGCGGCAGCAACTGAAGCGCTAACGGAATACTAAGTAAAACATCGACTGCATCATTTGCATAAGGCAAATAGAAAACGCTGAATTCAAAACGGGCTGGCAACGTTGATTTTGGTATTCGAATTGAATTCGGTTTTGTTGTCGCATTTTCTACATTTCTCGCGCGCCAATTGGATACTTCGAAGTTCCATTCCATTCGCTGCATCTTTATCGTGTTTTGTTTTGAAAGAAAATAGTGCAACGATATTGAATTGATATCAAATACAGATATACATATTTGCATAACAATTGCCAAATCTTGAGAAATCTCTTAAACTGATATTGAAACGGGCTCCGAAATTTAATTTGTGTAAGCCATGCGGGTTTTGTTGGCCGTTTGGGGCACTTTGTGTCTATTGGTGGTTGCAGCTTCTGCACAAGGATTTATTCGACCCAATTCAGGAATCCATAATGCGGTAAGTTGGCATCAACTCAAAGAAATTAACGAAAGTGCATCATATTATGTTAAATTTGTGCAAAATACATTAAAGTTTCCTAATTTGGTTAAAGATAATTGCAGTAATGTACTCTATTACTTACTTATAGATGCGATAATATTTGTATAGAAAATTCCACTGAGTTACCTTACCTAACCTATATGTGGTTTAGAAAATTCCACTAAGTCCTAACCTAACCTAATAAAACTCACTTTAAAGCAGCTAAATACAGATGATTGATTTTATTTATTTTTATTTTTTTATATATATAATAAAAATACTTCTTTGTATTTAATTTAGCTTATTGTTCTATAAGGTTAGCTTAATCAAGTTGGTCAAATAAACATTTATTTTTTTTTTTTTTTAATTGAAAATTTATATTTATTTATCTTTTATGCTACGTGTTAATAAAAGCACTTTCATAAATATCTCGGGCAAGGAACACATAAATGCAGGGTTCTAACAGTGTATTAAATCATTCGGCAGAATTTTAGGCAAGCCTTTACCAGATTTAATAAAGCTTAGCTTAATTCTAACAACCTTCCTGCAGGCGTCTAAAAATCCAATTATCCGATAGTCAAATAAACAAGGAAACATATAGTATAATTAAAAAAATAATAAAAACAGTTAAGTTACATTACAAGTAAAAGATGAAGAAAAACACCAGGGAAAACGATTTGATTGTCCCTTCCATTTTCTATTATCTCTAAGTTCGGTCTCAGATTCAACAGTTTATTGCACTTTCATTTAATATTTGTGTTATTTTCAAATAAAAGTAAAAAGTTTTGAAATTCAACTAATTCAAAATGAGACCATCTCATATAGAGCCAATTTGAGGTGTTCCAGATATGCCCAGACAAAGCAGACAATACTCAGTCAGTCGCTCAACCCAAATACCTCAAAAAGACCCAAAAGAAACTAAATCTGTCACTCAATTTGCATTTCCATTGAACGGTATGCAAATATTTATTATTGTGGCTTTTATTTAGCGTTTTGGCAAGTTAGGCCAAAAATCAAATTGACATAGTTTTTAAGGTCTGCGTGATTCAAAGAAAGTTGCCGTTAAAAAATGCCAATAAATAATGTAGACAACTTGACGCATGTGGTATGGTAACTTACATCAAGATGGGTCTAAATACTATTACGCAATCAATGATGGGCCACAACAAATTTCAAAAAGTTCCACTAAATCGTATAGACTTTGAAGTTACATAAACTGTTTGATAAAACACCCAACTAGCCCATATGCCCCAATGCCCAAAAGCCAGTTGGTGTTCCAGACTGAGCGCCTGTTTAAACATTCAATTATTCAAAATATTTTCATATAAATACATTTTCATATTAATTGTAGAAATATGCAACTGGGCGCTAAGCGCCTCACACGCCTCACACGCCTCAATGAACTTTCCCTTTTTTATTTTTGAAAAGTATTTTTGGAGCTGGGCCTAATGAAGATGCAAAGGAAGCGCCACGAAACAAACGGAGGTAAAAGCAATAACATCATGACATCGTTTAGAGCCGCAACGGCAACAAAGCTGATGATAAACCTGTTCGCTTGGAGTGGTCAAGAAATCATCCAAAAAGCCAACCCAATCCGTACAAAAATGCGGAAAGCAACTGCAAATCACCTGCATTCTCTAGACGATCTTACATCAGAGCAGCACTTCAGTTCCATCTGGAACGTATCTGCCACATCACTTTGTAGCCTGGTTAACAAATAGCTGGCTCAAAATCATTGCCATTAGCCATTTATTATGTAGCCCAGAGCTGATACGACTGGATTATGCCTCCAATTGTGTGGCTCATGTTGTTGCTATTGTTATGTTTTGATTATTGGTCAATGTGGCATCTGTGGCATCCGCTGTTATACTTAGTTTTCACTTTCATGGCCAGAGCCAGAGCCAGAGCCAGAGCCAAACTTGGCAATAGCTGCAACAATTTATGATTTCAAATTTGGTTGTCTTTTTGCTTTGGTTTGCTTTGTTGTTGCTTTGATTTGCGGATGAACTAATGTTTATAATTGGGATTTTTTCTTTTGTTGAGGCGTTTATTACGTAAACGCATATTGATAATACTGGAGATACAGGCAATATTTTCGTGTTGTGACTAACAAACAGGAATTGGGGTGAGGCGTATCGAATCAAGCCACTTCCTTGGTCAAAGTGCATCTCTATATTAAATCAGAGACTAAAATTATGTTCAGTAGAAAAACTTATTCGTGAAAGTATCAACTTATGCCCAAGAATTGGTTGAATACTACTTCATTTATAACCATAAATTAGTTGTCAGCTGTCCGTGAATTGATTTCGTAAGACACTTTATACCACAGAAAGCCAATGGCTCAATTGTATTTTCAATTTGTTTTGCTAAGCAGCACTTCCTGGCCAACATTGAGTCGAACACTTTGGCTTCATTTCCATTAACTTGGCTCTGGCTCTGTCCCTGCCCAATCAAGCGCGTCATCAGAGGCACAGTTCGATCTACTTTTGCAATTGAATTCGATTTAATTCTCAATCGGTGCACAACTGACACAGCAGCCCAATCATGTTGGCCCTTTACTTTGAGCCGACTTCAAAGTAAAACAAATCACATCACATCACATCAAACATTGAGTGTTGAAGTGATTGGAAGTTGGAAGTTGGGGGCCTAATTGGCTCTGCGTGTGATTAGCCCTCATTACTTTATTTGTTTGTGGCGAAGCAATGAGCCCAATTTTGATACAATGCAATTCGACTCGACTCGATTCGATTCGGTTTGATTAAGTGTAGCGCCATTTAACGAGCATTAAGTGGGAAAGCCGAGAGATACAATAAAGTAATTCATTGGGGATATGATTGACCCTAAGCTTTATTGGCTCGTGGGCTTGGCAAGTGTCATCCTGTTACGGTATGAAATGTTGAGTCGATTAATGTTGTACTGTTGTACAGTATTCCTGTTGCCAAACAACTTTCATTTTTTAAGACAAATCCATTAACAGTTTGTCACTTCAGCGGCACACGAAAATATCTTTCAGATAAATATGCAGCCAAAATATTTATAAAGATCTCTCGATTGACCCACTTTCCATGCTATGAAAACGAAACGAAACAAAAACCTGCCAGAACACCGGCCCCTTCAACAACGTGCGGCAACGCGCAGAAAAAGCAATGTTAAAAATACAAAATGAAAAGAAATTACAACTCGAAATTCATACAATGAAATGTTGCTGCCGCTGTGCCTCAAAATCAGCGACAATGAACAGGTTGAAGGGCCTGAGATAAAAGATACATAAAGTATCTTTAGGCAGTGCCGCTGTCTGCGGCGTAAGCCAATTCCAAATATCTGCTCATTTTTTGCAGACTTTTACAAAAAATTCGAGCTTATAAGACTAGGAAACAGAACGGACTGGGATTAATATACATGTTTATACAGCCGATTTTCCTAATAACGAATTAACGCTAAAGCAAACATTTGTAATACAATAATATAAAAAAATATTTAGGTTTGGTTTGTAAAATCGGTCACTCTTATTTGGATAATAATAATTTAGAAAATATAGTTTCACAACTGAAATCAGAAAATTCTGGGCAACATTTGACTCTGCAAATCACGCAATTATGTATGGGAATCACGCAAATATGTGTACGAATGAACATTAACAGGCGATGTTTTAAATTAGTATCGATACTTGCGATACACTAAAGAGTGTTTATCGTGGAGATCAATAAGAGGGAACCACAAACTAATCTACATATACAAAAGTGTTATGTTGGTATACATATGATAAAGTCAAAAACTCGAAATGAAATCTACCCCACGTGCGGAAAACTGTTGTGTGCAACTTGAAAAATCTACTCCTACCCGACACCAGAGGTCAAAACTGTGAGAGAAGCTGTTTGTTGGATCGGCTTCTAAGTTCTTTATACCCTATAAAAAAATTCATGAGGCATGGGAGGGAAAAAAGTGGTAATTTATTTCTGTTTATTTAATACTTTCTCATCCATTCAACAACAATGTGCTAAATAAATATCGCACTACATGAGTTAAAAATAATTAAGAGCTTAAAGAGGAGGAATTTAGATATGGTTAAAAAGAGTAAGAAATTCATAAAGAATAAAGTTGAGACTGTCCAACACAAGCAACGATCTGATATCGATATTTTAACACACACTGGGTAGCATCGCTAGAAGAAGCGGCCCGACACACTTCCAAAAAGCTGATGGCATTTGCCAAGCGCTTAGACATTCTACAGGATCAACAAATCTCATAACGACCTTTAGAATTTGACGACACTAAGGACCTTCCTGGTCTATGTGCGACTACCACTTGGTGGTCACCGGTTCTACGTAACCTAAAGTTGAGACTGCATAATACTTTCATTATAGCGCAAAATTTGGTATAGATACATGCAAATACATATAAAATGTAATTAAATCTAATAGAAAAGTACACAATAGTACTTAGATGTTCCAATGCATACCACATTCCTAATTTTGAAGTAGTCATAAAAGCCATGTCCTGGAATTTCAAAAGCAAATACCATTGGTCGCTAGGCAAAAATATTTCGTAATCAATTCATGCTTTTTATCACGATAGCCCTATACGAAAGTGAAAGCAAACTATATCCAAGAGCCAACAGATACTTGGTATGCAATCAAAATTTAAATAAAACCATCAAAATAGAAAACAAATCCAAAAGCTTACCAACAGTTTGGCAGAGGGCCGACAATACCAACAAATCCAGGCCCAGATACACGGCTAACCAATTGGGCATTAGATTTTGGACTGTGTCTGGACGCTGGGCAACAGATGTTGCCTGAATTGTTGCAATGTTGAACAGTTGTTGGTTGAGTGTTAGTCGGTGGCAATTTCTGTTTACACGACACTACAAGGCAACTGAAATCGCTACGTGAGCCAATATATACACAAGTATATGAAAACATCCACAAAATACAAATACAAAACAAAACAAAACAAAACAAAACACAAAATCGCATAAAAGAAACTTCAGACAGCGACTTCAACTTCGACTTCGAATTTAGTTGGCTTCGACTTGGACATTAACTGTGACCAGTTCCTGTTCGCAAACAAAAGGAAGATGATGATGTGGCTGAAAAACAGTTTTCTGTTTTTCTTGCTTGAGAAAAATGTTCGCAATGGTTTGTTGCCGCTTGAAGTTATTTTGTTGTAATCGTAGGCCGTTGCCGTTGCCGTTGCCGTTGCTGTTACCACAGCCAACTTATGTCAATAGACAAGAGACAGACGGCAGCAATCTGGTCTGACACGTTTTTTGCTAAAGTTGAAGAGTTTTATGGAAAATTGTGCAAGTCAAAAAGGCAAACTAAACACAAAGGTTAAGGACAATAGTTATTGCCATATGTGGCGGGTATCAGGAATAGAAAAGAAAGAAGTAAGCTGGGAATAAAACGTGCCAAGATTCAAGGCTAACTCATAAAATTTATAAATGTAAATCGATTTTATGAATTTACAGTGCCGTGGGAAGGCCGAGGATCGGTTTCAAAATATTAATTATTGTATTATTTTGAATAGGATTCTACAAACCAATTTGGTATATCTATAGTCTTTAAGATTGTAGACAGATTTAAGTAGAGCAACTCAGCTGCTAGTGTTGAGTTTGCATTGCTATTTTCCCTTTTTTAATGGAGTTCAGCGTACAAAAATGAATTTTCAATGCTCTACTGTAGATGACTCTTACGAACTAGTTGTAAGATAAAATACAAAAACTTGTAGTACAAAAATATCAAACTAACTTAAAAACTGCCATGTCTCGTTCATTATACTCCGTTTCCCAAAATGTTTATAAAACTTTTGCAATGTTTGTCTGTCTGTACATCGGGCCGTTTGTTCGTGCGTATAAAAGCATTTTTTGTTATGCCCTTGAAACTAAAGTATCCAAATTTGTACATATGTTGATGACAATGTGATGACTTCTTTGAATGATTTGACAAAAAATAACTTCGAAAGTCACCTCCTTCTCCGCAAGTGAACAATATATAAGTATAATATACTATCCCTGACACCTTTATAGCTAGTGTTACCAAATTTGATATGGAAACGACTCTTGACCTGCTTAAAATATTTGAAAAACATACCCGACTGCGAACAGAGTATACCTGTAGTCAGCTAACTAGAATACTGAGTTGAAAACATCTGAAAAATAAATTAAATCAGTTATTTTAAACATAATCTGTTTAGATTGTGACTAAAAAGCCTGGGACTTTGGGAAATCTCCTTTGGGAAATTTCCGGGCGGAAAACTGTTGTATGAAACTTGAAATATCTACTCCCACCCCTCTCCACAGACTGGAATAGACACTTGGTCTCTATATACAAATGATATACACCTGACTGACTGGCGACTTTTGGGCAGCCCAAGTGGTAGAAGCTAAAAACCTGGAATTTTTACCGAATCTTCTTATTATAAAGTAAGGTGGTACTGTCGAAAACAGTGGTTAAATATATATCGGGAAGTTAGAGAAAACTGTGTTTGAAAATTTTATGAAAATCGCGGTATGCGCTGGCTGCTGCAGCGCGAAAGTGCAAAAGAGATGAAAAAAATCACTCGCTTAAATCGCTCTCCCGGCCTTAAAATTTATAGGTGCGACTGAAATCGCCATATAACTTATGTCTCTCAGACTCGGCATATACATTTCCGTCGACCTACGGTAGATGGCGCGCTGCTGCTGGAGTCATATATTGTTGTGAAACCATGATTTCGTTAAAATTAATCAATTAAGCCAATTAATTAATTATGTCCCTTTTAATAAAATGTGAATGCTGCTGAGCCGATGTACTACGAATTGGCATTCTTATTATTATAAGTAAATGGGCCGGCCCAGCAGCATTCACACACATTCACATTCGCATCGATATATTGATCGATTTTCGATACATGTGACAGGCGGTTTGATATTTGACAGTACTAACATGTGAGAACATTGCCGCCAAATTTGTGACTTTTGAATTTTTGCTGAAAGCGGTGCACTTTTCTGCAGTGCATGGGATTAATGGTAACAGCCTGCGAGAAATGTGGGCTTTTCACTTAAACTAAGTACAGAGTTTTCCCCACCCGCTATTTAACGGATTTTAATATTATTCTTCTAACTTCATCAAAAATATTTTAAAGGATTACGTTCACACGTCGCCACGGCCAGGGAATAGGGTCAAAGTCAAATTAGTGAGATTGTTTGTTTAGTGAGCTCGACTTCAAAGTCATTGCAATAGCCTTACTCAACAAGTTATTAAGCATTTGACTCAACTATTTAGTTTCCTACGCCCACGGGAGGGAAAATTGTGATACGCATTCTTTGTGTATTTCTTACGTTTAACGAACGTAGTCAAATTCAACATAGTTAATTTTAATCTAAAAATATCGCCGCGCAAGGCCGGTGAATTACAATCTAGTAATAATAGTATATATTGCATACATTGTTTGTGGTATTTGATCCGTGATAACCTCATTTCACCGGTTTTTTCTGGATGCGACCTCGGCCAGACATTGCATTTTAGGGAGTTTTCTTATAGATTATTGAGTTCTAAGATCTGTGTGAAAAGTGTGTAATCTTGTATTTCAGTAAAAACTTCTCTTTGCGATTACCAAAATCTACTAAAACGTTGATTTTTTCGCTTAGCAACAATATTCGCGTGATACTCAATTATTAAATCATTAATATGATCGCATATCTTCAACCAGTTTTAGTTACACCCAAATTTTAGCTTAAGCAAAAACCTGCAAAATTTCACATGGCATGCGGACAATGCTTCTACTTTGGGGACTTTGCAGACTCTACAGATACCTGAGCACCACTGAGAAAAGAAAGTAAAAGGGTCTGCGACATAACTCATCGCTGGTTATTGACAGGCGGCCTGGCGACTTTTTAACTTCTTTTTCCCCCCCTCTGATTTCGCTGTTTCCAGTTTTCATCATTTTGTTGCTTTTAAGCTGGGTTGGGTCATTAAAAGCGAGTCGAGTCTTAAAACAAATTGAGTTTTGTATCTTCTTGCCCATGCCTAATTGCAAATGGCACCACAATGAGTGGGCTGATGAATGCCGCAATTAGTGCTGCAATGTGCAGTAAATATATCAAAGCAATTTTCACCCACCTCGCTGGTGGGCTGCAAGCGCAGCAATTGTCAACTTCCGCATTACTCATACGCCACGTAAAACGGGTTTCTGCATAGTTGTCGCTGCTGTTGCAGTTGCAGTTGCAGCTTTGCTGCATCTTCTCGCCATAACTCAACACAAATATGGCCAAAAGTCAAACGATCCTCGTCGCCGGTCACGTAAGCGTCCGACCAAGCCCAGAGACCCAGACGAACCTCTACCTCCTCCTCGAGGCTGCATCTGCAACTGGGCAACCAACCCGTTGGCCGGGCTGTTGCACTTTCGTTTTTGTTGTTATTTGTTGAATAAAAAGTTTACAGCGCGAAAATGAAGAAGCGCTTGTTGCTGTTGTTGTTGCAGCTGTAGTTGTTGCTGCGAGAGAGTTCAAAACAAGATTTCAGCAATGCCACTGCAAAGATCTGGCTGCAACTGCTGGCTGGGTTTGGGTTGGTTGGCCTGCCTGGAAGATGTTGCAAGCCAACGAGTTGCATAATTTGTTTTTCTTCGCCTGCCTGCAGTGTTAGTTGTTGGTACTAGCGCGGTGGGAGTCAGGGTTTTTGTGGCCAAGAGAAGCTAAAACTTGTCCATTGATTTACTCGTCAATTTCGATTTGAGCGAAAAATGCGCTAAGAAAATATTTAATGACATTTTTGTGGTCACTGAAAGCTTGCGCAAAAGGTGTGAAAGAAAATTTGCAAAAATATGAAAGATATGAAAAAACACAAGCTTTCATTTGGTAAATTATGCAAAAATATTGATCGCCAGCTATTGAGGTAATTGAATGAGCCAGACAGGTATGTCAGCCTAGATAGGTGAAAGGTTACTTGAGCATTAAATGCCAAGTACTTAGTTGGCTAATGGATCTACGATTGATGACCAGATGATATCTGGAAGCTGTGTAATCACTGAATGATTTCAGCTTGCAAATGTCTACACATTTTTGCTGCAATCTTGGCTGATTTTCTCTATGAAATCGAAAGCAAAACTCATTTCGGCTTGCATGCTCAACTGATGCACTCAAATGCGCAGCAGAAGCAGCACAAACCACAAACAAATTAAAACGTGGTATTTGCAACAAAAAGCGGCACTTTGGTGCTGCAGCAGCAGCAGTAGCAGCAGCCGAAGGAACCGAGCTCATAGACAGAGACATGGCCAGAAGCCAGCAGGGAATGGCTAATGCCAGTCAAAAACTTCTGCGCCGCATAAAATCACCGAAGCTTGCAAAAGTGTTTTTCTTTTATTTTGCGCCAGCTGAAAACTGAAAGTGGCAGCCAGGTACAGCCTGTACCTGTACCTGCTGCCTGGGCAAACAATTGGTAGCTTGCTGGCTATAATATGCCACAGAGGCCTCTCTTCGGCCGCACTCTAGTGTGAAGTGGGTTACAGTTGGCAGTGGAGGGGCGTTTGGGCCTAAACAGACGGTAAGTACCATCGCCATGGCGGCTGTTTTGACTTCGTAGCCGTGAAAGATGCAACTATGAAATGTGCTCAGTTCCAAATAAGTATGAAGCCCAGTTGCATCAGATTTAAGTAAATAGTTAGTACTCTGTTTGAACTGCACAGGTGTTATGTTCGGACAGGAGTTATATAAGCGCAAGTAATAAAACGGGTGGTCAATCTTAAGGCTTTGTCTGCCTCTAGAATATACCAACATCATTCCAACAAGTTCCGCTGCACTCGGTGAGCCGAGGCAAGGTGGCTCGTTTGGCTGAGGCACGTGGCTAATATCACAATGGTCATGGTGAGAAACGGTAAAACGACTAATGCAGCTTGATAGAGAATGAAAGTGAAAATCTGTTTAAATTCGGTTAATTAGTTTGCGCGGTAGAGATTAAGAAACTTGAAAAACATTTCCATTTTAATATCAATATTTGAGAAAAATTCTTCACTTTCGCGATAGAATAATATCCAAACGGCTCACTCGGTTCTTAGTGTCTTAATTTTATTTGAAAGTATTGTAACATTTAAATTTTATAGTATTTTAAAAAAATTATTTACTTACTTACTTTAATAATTTTAAATAAATTCCCAGACACTCCCGACATCCGACTATAGCCACGTAATTCTGGAAATATATAACATTTTGGCAATATCATCTTTTATTCAGAAACTATGACTATGACTTTGGCAAAGTAAATAGACAAAACGATCCACTGTGCGATGGGCAGACAGCAAATCGGACACTACAGAAGCTCAAGAAACATTTTATCCCAACATTTTTCGACACAGAGTAGAACATATTCAGCTAATATTGTATCTGAGAGACACAAACTAAAAACATTATTTAGATTAACTATATACTCTTATGCTCATATGTATTCCGCATTTCAGTTGCACTTTTTAACACACCCGAAATTCCCATGACCAACTTTCCCAGGAGAAAGAGATCTCTTGCAGCCACTTTTAAAAGATTCTGTCATTCATAATAGCCAAGTTACTAACTGCACTGCCACTCACATTCAAGCCCAACCCACACAGGTTATTAACCGCTGAACAATGGTCAGTCAGCCAGCTGACTGCTGTGACATTGTCTCGTTCAGGTAATTGCGAAAAGTTGTCACGAACTAAACATGCGAAAGTTTACTGACTCATTACGCTGGGCAAACTTGGGCTTTGACTTACGCCGCGCATTTCAGCGACTGCGGCAAACATTTTGTGCGGCCGGGGTGGGGTGGGGAGGCTACCTAGCCCGTGGCCTCTTCAGAGTAATTTGCATGTCGGGACCGCTATTAACAACATTGCTTGGAAAAGCGGCGCGAGTGCAGTGTTTGCGTGACCAGAACAGGGCACGAGACCAACAGTAACAACAAGTAGGAACTTTATAGTCGACGGCTCCCGACTGCGGTGTACTCTGTTCAAAGCCTGTTCAGTTCTGCCTATATATGCGGGGCCGGGGGGAACAAAATATTATTGGTCTACTATTGAAGTAAAGAATTCTTAAATATGCCATTATTGTTTTTTTTTACTTAAACTCAATTGTTGGTTTTTTCAAAAATTGGTTCGAAAAACCATATTTTTAAAGAATATCATTAGCTAATTTATCCTTTATATAGTTTTATTGAGAAACCACAAAAAGAAATCAAGTTTTCCATAATGAGAATTCTATACTATCAAAATATTTAATAATGGTATATAATAGTTCGAGTTTGTTGTGTGTTAATTTTAAAATTTCTTTGGTATTTTTAAAAATCCCATTTGGCTTTCTAAAATCAGATGGACAGTTGTGGCTACTTTTTCAAAAACTGACATTGTATATCAAAATCAAACACGGCTTGCTTCTGTGTGAAAACCACATGCTTGCGGGAATGTCAAATTTTAATTTTGGGTTTTGGCAACCTGGATTTGACAGTCTGTGAATCTCACACAACATGGCAAAAAGATCTCCCACCAGTTGGTACTGCTTACATCTGCAAATAATTGTATTGAGTTGGAGTTGGCAATCCAGCTCAATTTACATAATTTACTTGTTGGCTTATGTGGTTTTGATCGTTCCGTGTAAGGAATATGTGCAAGAAATGGTTCCATGTTTTGTTGTATCATAACAATCCAATCCAATCCAATCCAAAATAATAAAGAAAAGTACATTTTCGTAGTCCAAAACCGATAATTAGACCTTATTTTACACCCGTAAGTAAGTTCATATGGAAAGACTGACGAACATTACATGAACGCAATATTCTCTACTTTTCTTTCGGAACAGAGTATATAATAACAACAATAATAGCAACCACAAGGCGAGCATTTGAAAAATCAGAAGCAGAATTGAGAGATGCGTTGATAAGGCTGTATCTAGATATCACGATATGACTTAATTGGGCAATGGCAAAGAGTCGAGCATTCGGGTAAAGTAAAAGAACTTTTACCTCATGTTTGAGATTTCATATTTCC
Source organism: Hirtodrosophila histrioides (assembly GCA_037075165.1). Taxonomy (NCBI): domain Eukaryota; kingdom Metazoa; phylum Arthropoda; class Insecta; order Diptera; family Drosophilidae; genus Hirtodrosophila; species Hirtodrosophila histrioides. Next base: position 439,449 of record JBAMCL010000603.1, on the reverse strand, counting down.
GTTGCGGCACTGCTAACCTATAAATTACAAATTCCAGCTTGAAAATAACGCAAAGTTTTCATTTCATTGCAAACAATGGCAGTCCAATTGACACAGAGTCAGCTAGGCTTGCGGATAGAGGGGCTGGAGGATTGCTTGTTGGGTTGGAAATGCAGTTGCATGTCTAGATGTGTTCAAGCCAAAACTCAGTCAAAGAAAAATCAGCTGAGGCTAATGCTAATGTGTAATTAATGCATTATAATGAAATTGCAAGAAAGATCTTAAGCGTAAAGTTGCAATTTTGAGTTGAGGATTGAGTGAGCGAATGGAATGTTGGAGAAAAGTTAAGATACAGCGGATGAATCATCAATATAAATGTTAACGGATCTATGATATCATTTAACAAACAGTTACACAGCTCTTGTGCATGCTCTACCCTAATATGTGTACATATATGCGAAAGATCAAAGCCAACTTACATTTCAATACATATTTCAATTATTCATTCGCAATGTCACAGCAATCTAGAGCTAAGCTCTCAAATCTTGCGCACAGTCGTGGCTATAATTGACTACTTAATTCAATACTCATAAGATGGCGAAGGTCAAGACTGCAACTCATCTTAACAAATATTGATGGCCTAAGCATAGACCACAATTAAATATTTCTGACCCATTTCGATGGACGTGGCGTCAATTGCAATTGAACGCCTCAATTGAAGTGACAGCCCATGAAAATGAGTAGACAAACAGCCAAATTTGAAGAGCTCTGAGCTTAAAAGTAAATACGCATTGTATTGCGAGTATTGTATAAAATATTTTGGGGATTTTTGTGCTATTGAAGCAGCTAAAAAATTGCACAAAGATTATGAAAGAGGCGTAACATAAATGTGCTGAACTAAACAAAAGGCTGAAATTTTGATGATCATGGAAAGGTTTCAGCTTGAGGTGTAGGGCGTGGAATGACTGTCAATGCAATTGTAGTACTACGAAATCAGACAAATTTCAAGTTACGAAATACGGTTTCAAGACTTCCCAGTTAATGCAAATCTGTGCAGAGTTGAGCAAGGCTGAGCAATGAAAGCCAAATTGTCGACAGTTCTCTTAATTGTTTGCCGTTCCGGCTTCATGTTTACATTTTGGCCAGCTCTTGAAGCCCGACGCTACTGTCCATCAACACAGCTAGACAAATAAATCTTGGCCAGTGTCCGTGTGGGCGCCAAAAACTTCAGTGCCAGGCCGAATGAAGCTGCGCTGCTTTACTCGTAAGATATACCTACAAGATACAAAGATACAGATACACAAGACACGCAAGCTGCGTACTGCGTGCGTCAAATTTATTGAATTGGAAAGTAAAATTGCAGCCAATTTTTATATGCAAATCTATTTAAATTTATTTCGACAAATATGTTTTCGAGTTTTGAATTTTATGTGAAGTCAGCACGCAATATTTCTTTGATTAATTATGGATATGTTTTTAAGGTTTGTTTATTATTATAATAATTATGTTTAGGTCTTACTTGTGGCATGTTGATTTGCAAATTGGAGCGTTTGAATATTGAAATTGAGTTGCTTGCTTGTCATTTTGATAATGTGTTGGATACAATGATAATGCGCCAACTACACTTTCAGAAAATGCGGAATGAATCCTATTATAAAATATTAATTTTATGACTGAAGTGTCAGTGTTCATTCTCTTCATTACAACCCTTTAACTTAGAACTGATTAATAACTTAATACCTTAATATAATTTAAAGTTGCCTTTATTAAAAAAATATAGTACTCTTTCCTTTTCTTTAATGATAGGTATATAAAGATGTTGTATTAGTATGTGTAAACATCAAAAGTTCTGCATCGATTGAGCTCAAATTTTGACCCGCTTCAATGTCCGCCAGAAAACATCCTTTAACGATCAGCTGTAAAAGATGAGATCAAAGTAGGCTGATGTAAAACATTCAGAAACATACCGACCTAACATTTTTTCCTGTTCGTGTTTTCGTGGCAATTATAATGACTGACTGACTAATTTATGACCAGCAGGCCTAGGCCATAGACTTTGCACTCCGTCATAAAAATTGTAGTATGAAACTTGAAAAATGTACTCCCACCCGTTAAAACGGACTGGAAAGAGCTATGTTTATTCGGTTTCTTAGTTCCTCATACCCTATACGAAAAATCATAAGGCACGGGAGGGAAAAGTGTTGTAAAATTGCAACGGCAATATGCCACAACGAAGCGTGGCAGGGTTCAGGGTTCTTTAGCGTGATTGATCGACAAACTGATTGGTGATCAACAGGCCCTGAAAAGGGTGGAGAACTGTTGTATGAAACTTGAAACTTTTATGAAGGAGTGTTACACGATTTGGAAAACTTATCCCCACCCGTCTCCACGGACGGGAAATGGGCTTGTCAAATGTGTGAGAGAACGACTTTGTTAGATCAGCTTCTATGTTCTTCATAGCCTTTATCAAAAATTATATGGCCCGGAAGGAAAATGGTTCATTTCTTACGATGCACACAATTAGACAAAGTCAAAATAATTAATTTAAATCAAAATACTTCGGCTTTACCTCTGCGGTTGTGTGCAAACGAGAAACTAAATGGTTACTTAAATTTAAAAACTAATATAGTAGTTAGAAAGCGCGAGCAAAGCCGCGGGGTGTAATATCTGAGCGTTTTTGTGGAATTCTAAACTTGTCTACTGTGCAATTCTTAATTAACTTCTGAATGTTTTTGTTTTAATCTCCTTGTGATATTTTTGACCACCCATACTCGCTTTCTAACAACTTTCCTCTATTAACCTGTTGAACTCTCTGATAGCTATCAGCCAGTTCTTCTCTCGTTCTCTCACCTCATCTCTCTTACCTTCTGTATATATTCTTCAATCATATGTTGAGGCACTTTCTTCATCTTTCACCGTTTTCTTCACAGCTAAGATTAGCCACACAAAAGGTCACATCCAAAAATCAAAGCACACATTATTTCAAACAAGCTTCTGACAGTAGCTCACAAATAAAAAATAATAAACAAAAAGAAAAAGATCCACTGCAATTAGATACATGACTAAAATTAAATGGTACATAAACCTACATTTTTACAAGCAGCTTGAACACCACCAAAAGTGGCTTTATTTAAATTACAATTGCCGCGTTAAGCACTCAAAGATACAAAGTCAGCGGGCAGACAAAACAAAGATGCTAATGATATAATAAATCTTCGTGGCTTGTAAAAGTGTCAGACTGTGTCAAATTAAGCATGCCATATGAGATCAGGTAGCTACTACTACTACAACAAGCTGCATGGAGAGCTGCGGGTGCATTGAGGGAAACTGCCATTGGCAAAAGGCCCAATTTTAGATCTTTACATGCATTACTATCAATCGAGTAGTCAGCTCAACGCATATACTTTGCATGCCATTTCAGTTGCAGTTTTGAAGTTTGCCATTGCGTTAATTGCAACAGCAACTTCTTGTGCTACAGGCGGCTTATGCAACCCCAGAGATATAGACTTGCGCCACGGATTTCGTATCTCAAAGATGCAAGAGTTGTAATTAGCCAACTGCTGCATTTGTTGGCTTCAATCCGTTGAAACAGCAGGCAATGGATGCTAATCATCATTTTCCACTAGTTTGCTTGGAGTCTTTGGGTTAGTTTCAGTTGATGGATTAAGTTTGCATACACTTGGAAAAAATAGACGCTTAAATGACAGATCATCTCTTTTGAAAACAAAATTAAATAAAAGTAGAATTAAATTTCTTTGTGCAATTGTTAAATGCAAAATATTGAAACTTTGCTGTCTGGATTCTTTCAATCACATCAGCTACTTATTGCTGCCCACAACTCACAACAACAACAACACCAATCGTGCTAATTTTAAGCAGTTTTACGAGCGTTTTCCTACACTTCGCCTCGGAAGAGGGGCGCGATAGTATCAACAAAAGTTTGACCAAGTTTCTTTTTCAAAGCGATTGTTAAATAACATTTGTTGCTGTGTTTTGTTGTTGTTATTTTTACTGGACTTATTGTTATTGTTGTGTTGTTGTCTTGCAATTGTTTCACTTGCTGGCGGCAATTTGTTGCTGTTGTTGCTGTTGTTGCTTTTTGGGTGGCTTCTTTCGCTTTCATGTGGCCGGTTAGTTGCCCGATTCGCCTCGTGCCCCAACTGGACTCGGTTGTAGTAGGTGTTGCTGGCAGGCAACATTGTCTTCTTCTCTTTTTGGCCCAGACAAAACTTCAGTTAATTACACAATTTTATGTAAATTTCTCTTTCAGATGTATATGGCTATTATGGCTGTTGTTGTTGCTGTTGTTGTTGTTGTGCATTCTTTTGTGCGGTCACGAATTAATTACTTATTTGCGTAGCAAGCCAACTATTTTGTAGGCAATTAAAATGCCTTTAGTTTTAGCTCTTTGTTTGGGCTCGCCTTGCTAACTGCAGTCATTTGTCGATACAAAAGTGAAAGGCAATTGCCAAATCTTCAGATTGACCAACACCAAAACCAAAGCAGCCATCCAATGCTTACTATGCACATTTTATGCCATGTGGCAATGGCCAAAATATAAAGAGGTGCCCACTTCGCTACCAGGCTAACCAGTTCTTTTGCCAGTTGACAGCAATTGAAGCTGCAGCCGTTCTGTATGGGTTCCAATCCAACTGCATATTTATTGCAGATTCAATCAAAGTCACGTCGAAATGATGTGGGCACGATCTCTGAGATGGCTTGAGATGGAGATTGAGATTGAGTTTGACTATTAAAAGCCAACCAACCACTTTAAATCGAAGCGATGTCAAGAGATCTCCCATTGATCAGCCGGAAAATGATTTTCAATACTGATTGAAATTACATAATCATATATTTAGATCAGCAAAGTAGTTCATATTGAAACTCGAATCAATTCGTATTGGGAGTGGAGCAAAGGCTAAGAAGTCTCAATATACCTAACAAGCTCTATTCTGAGCTGCCAATCAACTCTAAATATATCTGATCTCAGCAAAAATTGCTCATTAATTATGCCCAAAAAGTCGGCTCTAGCTCTGACATGTGCATCTGGATTTCAAAAAATGTATGCTAGCAAAAACTGTTGATTCCCCCAAAGCCTCGCAGCAAACTGAGCAGAAACAACCTTGAAACTCCACGATGACCAAAATGCATGCGCCCTAGAAAAGAAACTCCAAGAAAAACAAGACAAATAACATCTAACTAGACAAGTCAACAGCCGTTACCAAAAAATGCAATACAACAAAAAGTAAAGAAGCAAACCTGCAAAAACAAGAAGGGGGGACACTACAGGAAATACGAAAGGCAGTGGGAAACGAGGCCACTGAGCCAGTCTCACAGATTCGGATGCCATTGGCCATTGACGTTGCTGAAACTGTTAAATTGTGAGACGCAGACGTATCTGTAAGATACTCGAGTACTCATGGCCATTGCGCAACCCTGTGTGGCTGGGGGATTTGAAGAATTTATGGCCAAAGCACTTGGGCAACTCTTAATTAATTAAGTAAAACGAGAAATCAGTACAATGAGCCAGGCGACTCCGACTCCGACTCCAACCCCGACTCCGGCGTTGTTGGAGCTTCTGATTTGAAACATTATATTTTGATTAGCATATACAACATAAATGCTCACTAAGTGTCTACAAATCACTTTCACTGAAACGCCGCGGAACGAAACAAAACAAAACAAAATGAAAAAAAGGAAAAGAAATTTCAGATTTCTGATTTGAGACTTGAGATTTCGCTTTCATTGGCCACTTTTGTGCTCATCTGGTTCGAGTCTGGCAATCCGGTAAAACCACGCTCAATGGCTGAACTGTTGCTGATGTGTGATGTAAAATCAATTATGACTTATTAACAAATTAGTTAGTTTGGCCGAGAGTCGTGTAACTGACAGATACAACATCATGGATCAACGCTCCGCAAAAATGTTGTGACCAAGTGAAAAATGTGTTTTTAATAAATGCCGCAACCGGTTTTCGCTTCTTCTTATAGCCATATATGCTCATGCTCCAATCTCATGTCTGATCTTCACTCATTACCATAATGCCCATATGATATGACAGCCCTAATATGCAACGCTTTCGTAATGAAGTACAATTTGGGAACATTAAATGGTGTTTTGGGCGGGGATACATATTTTTGGGATGCAACGTTTTTGGCGTCTTATGGAGCTTTCTATGTTGTCCAAGTATTAGATAATTCATAGACTCTTGTTTTTAGGAAGTTATTAGATGATGTTACTGAGTGCAAGATAAATAGCAAGCTAATGTGGAAGAAAAGAGTATATTTGAAAGAAAATGATCCATTTGGAAATAAGTGACCTGACCTTACTTTTCGTGACCTTGTGCGAGTTATGATGGATTATGATAAATTATATAGGGAAATGAGGAAAAGTCTGTTAAGGAGCTTCTAACCTTTCCTTGGGTATATAATAGTTATTTTAGGGATAAACAAATTCGATCAATTATAAGTATGATGGTTTATGATAAATAATCTAAGGGAATGAAGGATGGAAATATAAGAAGGAAGAAAAACTTAAAAGACTATTAAAGAGCTCCTTACCTTTCCTTGGGTAGATAATAGTTATTTTAGGGATAAGCAAATAAACAAAATCAAATAATTATAAAGCTTAACTTAATATAAGAGTATAAGTATCTGTGCTCAAAACCAGATATACTTATTCAATCAACAATCGACTAATTCGTTCGACCTTTTAAAAATCCCAACTGCCAATCATCAAAACCCAATTTCACTATTCAAAAATCTCCAATGCCCAATTCGAAACAATCAAAATATAATGATTAATTATCGTTGCCATAAACATGGCCACCGTTTGACTTCTTCTGATCTACGAGTATTTATCGCTCAATTTTAAAAACGCCAACTCTCGAATTGTCAATCCATTGACACCTCTGCCACAAGAGCCACCCACAACAACTACAACCACAACCACAGTGACATGGGACTGCCGAAGTGTGTCGTGTTAGCTTGTGACAACTACAACAGTTACACCTGGCCAAGTGCCCGTTGGAGTTGTTAGCCGGAGCGTATTGGCCGCTCATTGAGGGGATTGGCATCTGGCCAAAAAGCAAACGCATTTCGCATCGAGAAAATGCTGGGCGAATACGCTAAAGCGTGAAATTAACATGTTCGAATTGTTCCAGCCATGAAATATGACGCCAATTATGGAACCCTTTTATGGAGTTCACTGACTGTCGGGTCCGGGGCGGTGACTTGTGATGTACATTACAGTGCCGTGGCTTTGGACACTTGATTGATGATTGATTGATGTTTTCACCATCTGCGCAATTTAAAAACGAGACAAATGAGAGGGAAACTTTCATGTGGAAAGACAAGGAAATCTTAAAACAAATCTTTTGTTCGAAGAAAAATTCCAAAAAGACGCTCAAGAGTTATTGAACGCGAGCCTACAATGATGAACACATCATGGGCTTCAGATATAGTTTTTATTTATTATACAAAGCACGATGGCCAAAAAGTCCGACATTTTTGCAAATAGTCAATTTTATTATATTTGTAAAATTCAAAATTCGAATTCGATTTAAATAATTGTACATAAACAAGATAAGAAAAAACAGTGGCGAATAAATGTTTAAAGTGTGTGATTTGAAATTAGCACGGAAACAAAGTCAGCTGATTAAATGAAAGCTTGACTTATCGATATATTACCATGAATATTGTTAGACTTCGCATTGCTGTTGGCTCTTTTCTTGAAAGTGAAGACAATTTGGAAATATGGCAAATAATCGTACAGATTCTGTATGTTTTGTTGTGTCTGTTCAATTGTTGTTAGAGTATTTTTACAGCTAAAATTTAACAAATTTATTCGTGCGGTATGTTTTTCGTAAAAATGTATAGCAGCTTGTACAAAAATTGAGCACAATCTAAGTAATCACAGCGATTAGCGTAAATTCAACCAATTCTTAGGGACAATTTATTACCTGAGTAAATCATAGATTTTTTTTAAAAAAAAAAACGCCTCCTTTAGGCATCCTTTTCTGTATGAGAACCAAGACGTACCAAAGCAGCTTAAACCAAAATCAAGACTTCACAACATAAACAGTCCGAGAACTCTGGTCGTGTTGACCACGTAACACCTCAGGAGCTCACGAATTATGACAGAGTTATATAATCTGCCACATTCGACGACAATGCCATGCAACGTCCAAAACATAATTACCATGTGATGTAGTAAAGCTGGAGGGGAAATGTATGAATGGACAACTGACGGCCCAAATCTTTGAAAATCTTTGCAGACGCATCCAAGTGTCGTAAGATATTGCCAGAGCCATAAGACGTTTAGCCCTGACAATTAAATTATGAATGCTACTAGGCATCTTATGGGCCTGTCCCTACTATAGGTGCGCTTATCCTCTTCTTGCCTATGAAAATTGCGTTGAACACCTGTTGTTTAATCATTTTTGATGGTCTTTGTTTTGCCGAATCATTTCAACTCGATGCGTACACGATGCGTATGACTAGCAGTTTGAGCGGTTGCCAGAGATTGTATAAGCTGTCTGGCACTGTGAAAGATCCCAGGCGACGAGACGACGACGATGTACAATTGCAGCTGGAAACAAAAGAAATTACCTACTATGCAAGATGTTGCCAACTACGTAAATTGAAAGGAAATAAACAGCGCGAGTCGTTTGTCAAGCAGAGTTCCAATCCATCATCATTGCGCTGCATTTGACAGCTGTTTGAACATTTCGAATATTTTATGTATATCACGACAAAATGTCTGATAGTTTCTGTTATACATTTTTGGCTGAAAGCTTCGTCAAAGAATATGATGATATATCTCATTTTCCAATACTACTTGTTTTCAGTCTAAGTCGATCCTTGACATCAGATGATTAGCACCCTCAGTAACGAAGATAATAACTGACAATTATTATTGCAATTATGCATTGAGTAAATATGCGTTCATACGTATGTATATTTTTTGAATCTATTTTATTTTGATAACAAAAAACATTTGAAAAACATATTTTTAACAAGTCTTTCGACACAAGATTATCTGAATGTCTTTCGGCAAGCAACAGATACACCCGAACAGAGTTTAGGTCCAAATACTAACATTCTGCAAATACTAACATACTATAGTTATTTGCACGACGATTGTGAAAGGAGAAACCAATAAATTGTTTGGTTAGTAGTTTAACACAGTGTTTCAGGCTTGTGCCTAAAAACTATCGAAATTTGGCAAGAAACATTTCCCATACTGCTGCGAAGAGGGAAGCAGCAGCGCAGTACACCACCTGAATTGCTCTGTTTGCTTGCATTGACGCTGAACTGCTTGATGTGTCTGTGTGAATGTGTAATGTATATATAGTACTGGGCTACACATTTTTAATAATTTAGCGGCTTTGAAAAATATTAATTTAATTATTTTTATTATCATTATAATTAATTGTATTATTATTATAATTAAAATTGTTAGCTTATTATTATTATTGTTGTTATTATTATTATTATTATTATACTATGTTCCCGAAAATAGTATATTGGGTTTGCGAAATGTTCGTCTGACCGTCCGTCCGTTCCACACCCTTCAAGGGTAGAGCAACCAAATTCTTACACATGTTGGTGTATGTACATCCTCAATTTAAAATTGTCAAGATCTTTGGTGGCCTTTGCGACTCGAATAATGCGTCTTCTCGCAAAGTTGAAACATTTACACATAGTATGTGTATATATCTTATTCTCCAGAAACATAGAAAACGAAAATTTTCGCATGCGTCGATATTCTTGCAGTATTCTTGCAATATACACAAAATTAACAAATGATGTCAGTAATATCAAATTTTATTTAATTAAATATATCATCCACAGAGAGCACGTAACCTCTTAATTATGTCTAAGAATATCAAATTACTTTATGATAACATCGCAGAATTTCAGCAACCTGCAAAATATAATAGTTTTCAATGGTTGATCTTTTAAAGAAGATAGGCTGGCAGCACTAGGATACATAGTAAATACAAATATAAACCATTGTATTTACCTGGTCCTGAATTTGTAAATCAAATCAAACAAACAAATACACAATTGAACTCAATTGCATAGTTATATCTGTTATAAATGACTTGATTGCGCGCAAGTTCAATGCTCTGGCTGGCTTTAGCCCACTTTGCCATTTTTATAAATTTAAACTTGGCCCGACTGCCCCAAAGGACCCACAATCGGCAATCAAGACGCACAAATCTAGTTGCTACCATCTGAAATGGAGCAGCAGCAACCAACATATAAACTGGTTCGTGTCCAGGGTGCGGGGTCCACAGCGTTGGGGGACCACTCACTTTTGATCAGTCAATGGCAAATTTTCTGTGCCAGTTTTCATTTTCGATGACGCAGTCGCTGATAAATCTGGTTTTGGCCTCTCAAACTGGGAATTAGTGTCAATAGTAAATTATGCAATAACAAGTAATCTCGATATGTGGTTGCTGACAATTTTGCAAGTTAACAGAGTCGAACTTAAACTCTCCCTTATCCATTACAGCCACCGCCATTCCCGAATGCGCATCGCCGTCAGCTGAATCTGCAGCAGTACAATCAGCAGAACTTTGTGCAAGCCGGCGTGGAGTTGCCTATACCACCGCAATATCAGCACCAGCAACGCCAGCAACAGCCACACCAGCAGCAGCAAAATCACCACCAGCAACAGCAGCAGCAGCACCAGCAGCAACATCGTTTTGCGCAATTCCCCCAACAGCAGCAGCAGCAGCAGCAGCAGCCGAAGCAGCAGCAACAACCTCACAGCAATCAGCAATTCCAACGCTCGACGCAAAGCCAACTGCAAACTGCGCCTCAGTATCCACAAGTGCCCGTTAATCTGCAGCAGCAACAGCAACAGCAACTACCGCAGCAACACCAACATCAGCAACAGCAGCAGCAGACACAATTACCCTCGCCTGGCAGCAGCCTCGACCTGCATCACCAGAACTTCTTGGATTTGCGCAACTTTGCTAGCTCCCAACAGCTGCCACAGCGCCAGAAGCAATTTTCGGATTCGCGCCTGCAATCTACCGCGTTTCCACCTCAAGCTTACCAACAGCAGCAACAGCAGCAGCAGCAACAGCAGCAACAACAATTTGCGTACCAGCAGCCCCAACAGTTTGGCCAGCAGACCCACCAGAAGCTACCCAGTCAGGCACCCGTGCCCACATTCCAGACCCTTGCACCCTCGCAGCAACAGCCACAGCCACTGCCACAAGCGCAGTTCAACTACCAACAGCAACTGGCTGCACCACAGCAACAACAGTATCAACTGACACCGCAACTGGGTCTTCCCTTGCCCCAAATCTTCAACAATCTGCAATCCACCCCTTTTCCCGTGCAGCCCTCTCGTGAGACCTTCCAGCAACAGCAACACCAACAGCAACCACAGTTCCCCCAACAACAGCAGCAGTTCATTAATACTGCCCCACAAGCGCAGCCAGCTGATCAGGAGTATAAACAGAAGCTTATACAGAAACACGAGCAGTTCGTGGCCAAGCAGTATGAGAAGTCGCAGCACAAGGTCCGTCAGCAGCACGAGGAGTTCGTGGCCAAGCAGCACGCCATTAAGCAGCACGTTCTGCCAACAATCATTAGCCAGCACAACAATTATCCACCACAGCCCCAATACGGTCAGGCATCTCGTGGCCGCCCCGTCGCACATCCCACGGAGTACAATCAGTTCAACAGCGCGCTGCAGCAATACTACAAGGAGCATCCCACCACAACTACAACCACAACAACAACCACTACTACAGAGGCAACTACAACGCCCAAGAAGAATATCTATTCCCAGGTCAAGGCTGAGCTGGGCAAGTACGGCAACCAGAAGCTGAACAGCAAAAAACCCGTCAAAACTATTGCTCGAGAGGATTTGCTTAAGCAACTGAAGGCAGCACTCTCAGAGACACCACAACAGCCGCTTACAGGCAACAAGACCTACGACGAAATGGATTTGGTGCTTCCCAATGGACAGCGTGTGCAGGTCATACGCACCACTGATCCCAATCTCGTGCAGGGCCAACAGGCATACTCACAGGAGCAGCTACAAACGCTGCTGGCACAGCAGGCACTGGGTTCAGAGCCTAAACTAAGTCTTAGCGATGTGGCTCCTAACAAGAGCAAGGATTTAGTGTTGCCTGGCGGAGGTAAGGTACAAATACTCCGCTCACCCGATCCATTGGAGTCGGATACGCTGCCCGCTCAATCGCTGCCTGGAGGCGTGGATCTGTCCAGCCTAGCGTCGTTGTATGGTGGTGGGGCTGGTGACATTCAGGGTATAAGCAATGGCGCCAACAGCATTGCCAGCTCAGCCGTCATTACCTCCGACTCGGACGATCCGCCTACACTGGAGGAGCTGGCCAAGCGTGGCCTCATACCCGATGGCTACGAAATTGAGGGCCTGAGCTCCAATTCGCCGGCAAAGGCCACGCCAGCACCACCCACATTGCCACCCAAAAAGAAGGCGACATATGTATATCTGGAGGAACAGGCCGATGGTAGCTTTAAGATCCAGGGCGTCAAGGCAAACGGTGAAAAGGAAACCAAACAAACTGGCGCCGAGGTGGAGAGTATCCTGGAGCGCATACGCAGCGGTGAGATTAAATTGCCGCCTTCCGTCTATCGCCTGACGTTGCCCAATGACGAAGTTGTTGAGATTAAGAGCGGGAAAATCATTCAAACCACCACTACACGTGCACCACCCACCCCCACCACCACCAGCACTAGCACAGCTAGAACAACCACAACAACTACCACAACTCCAGCACCTTTTGTCTCACGTGGAACCCCCAGCAATCACCGGCAGTATCATCCGTCGCGCCTCTCTACTACCACCACCACCTCAACCACAACTAGCACCACCAGCGCGCCATACTCTTCTCGCCTCAGCAGTATTTATGAAAGCACTAGCACTGCTGGCGATGCTGCCGACAGCGTCATCCGTACCACGCCCTCTCCCATCTACAGTTCCTCACCTGTGACGCCGCCCTCTTACATTGTTGGCGTTTCCACTCACCTGCCTGTTGTGACGGAGCGTCTGGCTGACATTACCCAGACGCCCGAGCTGTTGACGCAAACTGTTCCTCAGTATGCAGATGCGTTGGTGCAGGAAACGGAAAACACCGAAAAGGCAGCCTCCACTGGCGGCGCCTCTGTGCTATCAAATCCCAGTGAGGATCTCCTGCAGATACTCAAGAGCAACGGACTCTTTGCAATGGCTAAGTATCTGCGCCAAAGTGGGCTGGACACCATACTCAACGAGACGGGCCCATACACCATCTTTGTGCCCACGGACAAGGCCTTCAAGAATCTGCTAGTACAACTGGGTGGACCTGAGCGGGCCGAGGAGAAGTTCCACTCCAATCCACGCCTGCTCAGTGGTGTAAGTATTGTAACTATAAGTTTAGATAGCTTAGACAGTATTGTTGTTTTGTATAAAAGTAAGGAGACCCAAGCACTCGCTAAACTGGTCAAGTACTTGCTAACAAATACATTTATGCAAGGCAAATAAACATTACGCCAGTGTAATTACTAACTGTGTTTTTACAGCTGCTCTTGCATCACGTCATTCCGGGCGCCTTTGAGATTGCCACATTACAGGACGAGATGACGGGCGTATCCCTTGCTGGCACACAGCTGCGTGTCAATCAGTACAATATGCATGATCAGGAGTGGAACGATGTCACTGTAAGAAACGCACATATTACTATGACAAATCCATAACTAACTCTTCAACCCTACTTAGCTCACTACCATTAATGGAGCGATGGTTGTGCTAAACAAGAAGGACATTAAAATACCACAGGGCGTTGCACATGCAGTGGACCGCGTCATGTTCCCCCTGCCCGTGGGTGATCTCCTGCAAACGTTACAGTCGGATCGCGAAGGTCGCTTCTCCAACTTCCTGAAGATACTATACACCTCTGGATTGTCAGAGAAACTGCAGAGCAAGGGTGAGTGAGCATTTAACTAGATCAGCTAATGGAAATTAATCTAGATTCTGTTCTGTCCTTAGGCGTTAAGACATATACCGTTTTTGCACCCGTGGATAAGAGCTTCAGCGAATTAGATTCGGACACTCTGGAAAAACTCTACACTGATAAGGAGGCCGCCGAACAGTTTGCCATGAAGCACATTGTGCCCGGCGCTCTATTCTCAGCCGGCATGCGCTTCTACCAGGTTAAGGATTCACTGTTTACCGGGAAAACGGTCGTATTGCAGAAGACCTCTGCTGGCAAGATCAAAGTGAATGATGCACAGATGGTCACTTCCAATATACCAGCCACGAATGGTGTTATTCATGCTCTGGACGGCGTCTTGGCGTGAAGACACAATCATACGATCGGCTGTTTGGGGGCCTAGGTATTGCAGTTTTAGCTTAGTCTATAAGTTTTTGGTTGCACAGGCCAAGATGGGGGTATCTTTATAATTATCACATACGAAACAAGTTGTAGTGAAATCTTGCCACAGCCGTCAATGCTGTAGAAATCGCGATCGTATAGAAAATTGGTGCAACACAACCAGAAAATGGGGATAAGAATAGCACAAAGATTGGTGCTTCCATTATTTTCTCTGTATTTTTCTACCGCTTTCATAAAAGTCATTAAAAATAGAAATAGTTTAATATAAGTAAAAGAGAAAATGTGTGTAAAAGAATCGTTTGAAAACGTAGAACGTAATTTATTATTTGGTTATTAAACTCTATCCAAAATTCTGTTAATTAAAATTTGATTTTAAGTTGATACAAAGCGTTATTTGTTTTAAATAATTAAGTAATAAATATACATTAAAACTGTACAGTGTGAATACAACTGTTTGTATTTTGACGATTGACTTGCTATGGGTTCGTGTATGAACTAGCCAACACACAGTTTACTATGTGTTTGTGTATGAACTAGCCAACACACTGTTTGCTATGGGTTTGTGTATGAACTAGCAAACACACAGTTTTGGATTCACTGCGTTTATCGGTTTGCGACCCGACTCAACCAAAACTTCGTGCACGACTCTCAAAACGTATAAAAAGTGCACACACCTATCGCTAGCGAATCAGCTAAAAAATCGTCTATGATAGTTGTGTCGTTCTTTTCGGAGCAAACAGATATTAGTTTGCGAACACTTGCTTGCGAATTCGCACGTGCTTTTCAAAGCTAAGTACAATACATAAAGTATAATAAAACTCGCAATTACTGGGTTTGGATAATCATTCCAAAAAGGGTTCCATACAAAAACTAATTTTTCATCCGATTGTTTCTGTAGCAGCCATAGAAATAGTAGTTCCATTTGTACAAAACATAATGAAACTTCGCTTTGGTCGATTCTAGGCCGAATTTTTATTCAATTCGGTGAGTTTGGTTAGGATATCTAATTACATATATAAACCTCTCTAACGTGACTGACTGACTGAACTGATTGGCGACTCACGGGAAAGCAAATGGTGGAATCTAGAATCCTTTACTTTTAGCTTCCTTTAATATTGTAGGACGGCACACTTAAATAGGTTTGGAAAAATATTGTACGGAAATTGGTGAAATAACAAGTAAGAACGCTCTAGTCGAGCGTCGAGTATACCTGACTACCAAGATTATACGCAAAGTCGTACACACACAATCAACAGCTTAAGCGTAACAGGCAGAAGGAGAAATCTCCGACCCTATAAGGTATATATATTCTTGATCAGCATCAAACGAAAATTCGATTTGGCCGCGTACGTCTGTCTGTCCGTCCGTCCGGATGAACGCGACGATCTCAGTAATTATAAGAGCTAGAGACACCAAATTTCATTTCTCGTAGTCGGGTATACTCTCTAATAGCATTCTTACTTGTTAATGTTTAGATTGTTTCTGACAGATATGAATGCTAAAGGTGTTTTGGGGTGCCTAGCGATTGTCTCAATCGTGTTAAACATCAGTGCCTTTTCAGTTTTGAGAAAAAGAAAAAATTTCAGGAATGAATTGAAGCGATTTTAATGTAAGCGGTGCATACCTTCAAGGTAATATTCCTTATTTACCCCGATCGATCTTTTGGGAATAACTCATAGAAGAGAAGAGTGACCAGTGAGTTACCATTATTTGAGAGTACTTATTAAAAAGCCCTCGTATAAAAATGCAAAACCAAATGTAGCTGCTCTACCTTCAGCAGTGTGAAAGAAATTGGATTTATATAGACAGACGGACAATGCACAAACCTACCATAATGCATTTCATTTGGGAACAGAGTATAAAATGAATGAATTGCATCAGTTGTTTAATATACATATAATTCTCATAAATTCTTTATTAAGTCGACTTTTAAAATGTTTTGGTTTGTTTTTTTCGTTTCGGACTTTTAATTAGTTTTTCTATGCAAATATTATTTCATTATATTATAATTAATAAATTTCGGATATTATAACTTTCGCTTGCCTGAAATATATCGAATTTTCCCCTCGCTTCGTATAATTAATATTTGTTTATTTGTTGATTAAATACGATTGTATTTTATTTATGTTATTAAATTCTATAATTTGCTTTGCATAGCGATTTTCCATTTTACTTCACATACGATCTTAACTGATTTACGTCTCATTTCGGCTGAATCTCGGTCTGTATTGTATTTTTACATGCACATTTATAGTTGCGAAAAACATTAATGGCTATGTTGTATTTTAATATTTTATTTCGTATTTCGTATGTATTTCAATATTTAGAAAAAATCAATGGTGCCAAATATAAGTATGATTTATACAGGTAAAATAGAAATATATTTAAAATTCAACAGTGCTTAACAAAATGCCAAATTATATAGAGATACAAAAGGAAAATTAATACACAAACAAAATATTTATAAATTAAACCAACACATTAAATTTGCAATAAGAAATACAACTTTTTTGGTTTTCTTTTCTTTTCTTCTGTTTAGTTTTAAATACACATATACCAACTTCTATGCCACGCCATTTTCAATATATTTTTTACACGTTTAATTTTTTTTTAATTTTTTAGCTTAGGCTTTTGTAATAATTTCTGAAAGTATCACCCTGTGTTTTCTCATAGTTTCCCATTTATTTTAAATAATGTCATTTTTTTATGTTTGTTGCCGGTTCTTTTTCTCTTTCTTCTGATACGCTTAAAATGTACAACAATACTTTAACTTAATTACATACAATGCAGTATCTATCTTTTTTGTTTTTTTTTTTTTTGGTTTTTAGTTTTTTCATATCTTAACAGATTGCGCACGTCAAACTAGGCCGGAAATAGTAACTCCACGAATAGAGCATAAAAATATAATGAAAATGTGTAAAATTGAAACAAAAACTTGAACGCATAGCGAGTATGTCTGTGTGTGGCTATTGTAGTTTTACTTTTAGTAGACACTCTAGTAAGTTGAATTGTTGCTGAATTCTTCTTGATTTTATCTATTTTTTGTTTATTTAACCAGAATAGTGCTTTTTAGTTCAATGGCTCCGCGGTAGGCTCTAAGTACGGGAATTATGAAACTACTACATACATGTTTGAATTAAGATTAGAAATATATTTTGTGAACATAAAACTGTAGTAGTATTTCTAAAGCTGCTGTGAGCTTTTGAACTATAAAGCAAAATTCTGAATTTACTGCTGTGATTATTGCAATATTTAGTGATTGGTTTTGGTTTTTGTTTTTGTTTTTGGTTTTAATTGGTTGTTTATCCGTTAATGCTATTTGTAATATGCTGTACGTAGTTTGAAGGATTAAACACTTAAAATGCTTGTTAAAACGAACTTTTGACTATTTTCTGGTATTTTGCTTCTATGTTTTGACTATTTTCTGCTTCCGCCTTCTAAGTTGCTTAGTTGCTGTGTTTGTTGCTGTGTGTAATTCAATTTAAATTTAAATATAAATAGGAACAACCCGCGTGCGCCTCGCGTCGCTTGGGTCTAGAAATGCGCCCACGCTGGCCACCCCCGCGCGCTAGCTCGCTACGCCTACTGCTGCTGCACGAGTAGCTGCTCCACCTGGTCAGCAGTGCGCAACAGGAACGCAGCGCTTTCCCTGTACGCAGATATGACCTGCCGGGCCGCGGTCACCTCGTTGGGGCTCAGCTTGTGTGGGAGTATGGGCGGCACTCGGGAGCAGTTGGCATCGCCGGACGTGGAGAGCAGCTGCTGCTGTTGCTGTTGTTGCTGCTGCTGCTGCTGTTGTTGCTGCTGCTGCTGCTGCTGTTGGAGCTGCTGCAGCTGTTGCGTGGCGGTGACCAGCGCATTGTTGTTGCTGGCATTGCTCAGTGTGGCCAGATTGGCTGCACTTAGCTGCGCGCTGACTGAATTGTTGTTGTTGCTGTTGCCACTGCCAACAAGGCCACTTGCAGCACCAAGCGCCGTCGGCTTCATGGAGAGATCGGTGGGCGTAACTACAACAAAAAATCAAGACTTTAGTTAAAAGCTACAACACTTCAAATGATGCTGTTCTTAAAATTGAACCCATGTGCCAATAACACTTGCTCAAAGTTGAAAATCGTACTTCATCTAAAATGCGGAGATTCGGAGATTAAATCAATGGTTGGGTACTACTTTAAGCTAATGTCATTGTAATAAGTTTGCAATTTTTCGTTTAGTACCAAGATGTTTACTTACCATTACCCAGCCCGGCCACTCCCGGAAAATAGCCAGGATAGCTTGGAGCACGTCCTGCTGCCACAGCTGCTGCCGCCGCAGCTGCCACAAAAGGTGAGGCCGCCGAGGGCGAGCTGAAATCCGTGGTATAGGGACTGCTAGAGGGCAGGCCGGCACCGTTTGATGCCCCAGCGCCGTTGGCCAGCGCCAAGCCCGTTACACTAGCGCCACCGACGCTTGCATTCGAGCTTAATGCCAGTGGTGAGCTGCGCGCCGAGCTCATGCCACCAGTTCCGCCTCCAGCTGCACCGCCAGTGCTGTTACCACCTGCACTGCCAGATCCAGCGATGTTTGCTGCACCACCAAACGGAGCATCTGCATGCTCCGAGTTGGGCGTCGAGCGTGCAAAGCCCACGGCGCTAACGAAGGGCAGCGCAGCGGCCGCCACGCTGCTCAGGCCAGCCGCATCGGCAGCGGTGCAGGTGACGGTGGCGGCATTGCTCGCGGACGTGGTGCTGGCGCTGCCAACGGCTGCAGCAGCCGCAGCTGCGGCAACAACACTGCCTGGCGCCGGAACGGCATGGGTAATTGGTTCCAGGCCAATGCGCATACGCTTTGCGTTCATGGACTCGTTCTCACAGGCAATGGCCAGGATTTGCTCCGCCTGCACGGAGGTCAAATGAGCGGGCGTCGGTCGAGTCTGAAATTCCAAAATATAACGATATAAAGTACGATTTCACAACAAACTACTCTAACAAAATAAATCATATATCCTATAGCTTATAGCCCTATAATTTTGAGTAACTAAACACTTGATTCGCTGCTCAACCCTTTTTGGGGTACAGGTTGTAACAATACTTATCCTTGGATAATTAATACTAGAGTACTGTAAACTTTTTAATGTGTTAAGGACCTTATTTAGACATTCAAATTCACAAGATTTCATATCGCATACCTAGGATCGATCTACAGTTTGTAAAAATAAACAGGAAGGATCGGGTATTATAGGGGTGCCTTGCAGCAATGGTTTTTATACAACAACTCAATTTTATCTTTGATTGTTCCTATAGGAACTTTATAATAATGTGGTGCGACTTTAAACAAATTATAAGAAAGTAATACAACTATCAATTATTGTTGTTGTTCATACAAAAACTCATATTTCACCCAATTGTTCGTAAGGCCTAGTGGTCCGATTTTGGCCACACTTGGTCCGATAATATAAACTGTCCAGAGACTCGGTCCGAGTTTGGTGAGAATATTAATAAACAAAAAAGTTTGTATAAAATGCCACAGTTTCGGTCTTATCATTTCTATGACAGTTACATGTGTCAGTTGTCCGATCCAGTCGCCTACGACTTATATACTGCCTGCAGGAAAAATAGAATCTGATCCAAGTTTTATTACGATACCTTTACAACTGAGACCTAGAGTCTCTCCTAGAGTCTTGCATAGAAACAGACGGACAAACGTACATTGCTACATCGGTTATTGATGGTGATTCAGAGTTTATATACTTTATGGGGTCGGAAACGTCCTTTCAGAGCATTACATATTTCGTGACCAAATTATAATACTATCTGCTATGGTATACAAAAGAAAACTAGTTTTTATATAGTATGACATGACTTCCTAGTGTAACTAAAACCTTATGCGATATACTTGCGGCACTGGTACTTATCACTCACCGTATTCTCCCAACCGTCTCGTGTCTTCTTGTTCCGTCGGCACGACTTAAGATAAGTGCGAATGCGCTTGCGGGAACGATCGCTGAACTCGGGAAACTGTCGAGCGCACGAATCGATGATAGCTTGGATCTTTTCCTTTGGCTGCTTGGAGATGGGTATGATGCGGTCCAGGTTCTCATCTACGAACAGACGCACAAACATCTGCAAGGCAAGGGAATATTGTTTTATATCAAGCTATTCTCGAGTGATACCCATTTCTGGTGGCTTCATTGGCAACGTTCGCTTTACATTCGCTGCGCATCTCCAACAACTCTCTGAGGGAGATGAGTCTCTCTCGCACTTTACTCACATTGAAGGCCTTAAGGCGCTCGGGATCGTGTGTGGTGGCCAGTTTCTCATCCATCTTGTCATCGGAGTCGTCCTCGGAAACCTCATCCTCCTCCTTCTGTCCCGATGAGTTAGTCTCGTCCTGCGCCTCCATTGGTGAGTGCGCATCCTGCCGAGGCACGGGCGACAGCGAACTATCCATTTTGCTGGTGGCTGCTGCCACCGCTGCCGCATTCTGGGCCAGCGCATTCTGGTACTGCGCCCACAGGCCGCCCACAACGCTCAGATCGGGACCCTCGGTGCCATTTCGGACTGCCGTCGAGTTCTGGTAGTTCCAGGCGAGCAACATCAGCTTCAGCTTGTCCGCATCCTTCATGAGACCCGCGTAGGCTTCCGACTCACTGACTGCACCTCCGCCCAAGCTGCTCGCAATGTCACCCAGTCCTCCGCCGGCACCAATAACGCCTCCACCGCCGCCGCCGCCGCCTCCGCCCCCGCCCACACCTACAACGCTGCTGGTGTCGGTGCTGGTGGCCGGTGTTGCTGGGATGGTTTCCTGTGGGATGAAGAGGGAGAGAGAGGTGGAGAATGTAAGATGAGTACAAGTTCACTTTGCGGAACTTTCAATGACCGCACAAAGTTTTGGGACAGCGTTCGATATACCAAATCCCAATGATTAGAAGGGGCTTCTGGTCACCGTCCGACCCAAGCTCGTTAGACCATTCAAAAGTATTCGCAAAAAACGTCAAAGAAGCTGTGCACCATCCAAAAGCCCAACTTCAACCCAACCAGCAGCAAAGTTTTTCTTCTTGGCACAGCCCTGGCCAGATGAAAGTCGGACCCGGTTTCTTTTTTACTTCGGATTGCTTTTTTTCTCAATGTTTTCCTTTTATGCTGCGCTGCAAATTAGTTGCCAGGATTTGTGAGTGAGTGGGCTAAGGGGAGTTTTGGGTCTCTGCCATTTGTGGCCAACATTGCTCTAATGAAACATTTCGTTCTCTTCCTTTCTGTGCCGAAGACGTTGCGCGTCTCAGCTCCTTCCAGTGCTATCCTGAAGCTCTGCCTTGGCTTGTGGTTTAAGGACAGTGGTTAGGTTGGCTGCTTGCCTGCTTTGGGGTTGTTGGCAACACAAATGAAGTTGTGTTTCGTGCGGATGGCATGAAAATGAAGCATTGCACAAAAAAGGAACCAAATGTAGCAGGCATAGCAAATGAAAATGAAGTTTGGACACTGCTCCTAATTAACATTCAGTTGAAGCGTCTCTGGAAAGCCAAAGGGACTGAAGATACTACAAGTATAGGTATGTACCTTAAGCGAATGGCTTAAGCCGAATAATTATAAGCCAGAGGAAAGACGTGGTAGCCCATTAGAAAGCTGGGTACAAAAATATTAAATCATTGAGCTGGGTTTCTTGATTGTAGACGATCTCGCCTACTGAACAAGGGAAGTTTATGACAGGATGACTTCAAAATAATCGTAATGTGTAATTTTCCTATTAAATCTATATATATGAAAAATCTCGAAAAGTTCAAGGTCTGTTTTTGTCTTTTCTCCGCGTCAATAACGGCAACCGCGAAATAAAAATTACACAAAGAATTTCAAACATACAATAAAAAGCCAGGGATTTTGGAAAATCTACCCCAACAGCAGAAAACTGTTGTATGAAAAGTGAAGAATCTAGTCCGACCCCTCACCACGGACGGGAGTAGCCTTAAGGCAATTGTGTGTGAGAACACCAATGCTAGATCGGTTTCTAAGTTCTTCATATCCTATACAAAAAATAGTAAGGCACGGGTGGGAAAAATGTGGTAAGCTATTTTTGTTTATCTCTTACTTTCTCATCCATGCAACAACAAAGTGCCACAGTGTGGCGGAGTACAACTATAAAGCAATAACGTTACTGTGTTCAATTAGTTCTTAGACGCACCGAAAGTATGCTTTTCTGTGGAACAGATTTGCTCATTGAATTTGGGATACAGTGAAAATACGTAATCACTTTATTCAACGTATTTCCACTCCCAATTTGAGTTATCAAAAATACTATGTATTAAGTTACTAAGGTAGACAAAGCCAATGATTTAATATCTTTAGTGGAAGATCCAACTCTTGTAGCTGACTAAAGAGTTCAAAAACAAATGTCGAGTTGCGAAAAATCGTTTAGCTTATTTTAAGCAAGAACTTGCAAGTACATTTCTTAATCAAGCTGAAAAACCCAAATGGCAGTTTCAATCTGGTCCACTGTCAAATGAAAATAGCCAACAGAGTCCAAGACGGCAACATGAGGCCAACTTGTGGGAGTTGCTTTGGGTCGGGTTAAGCTACGTTTTCAATGCTAGTTGGCAATTTCTTTTAGTTCGGTTACCCTTTGCTTGAGGCACTGCTGTCGATTGAAGAAACGACCACATGAATAAGAAGAAAACGTACAAATTTTCCATTAATTAAAACGGTACAAGAATAGCAGCTGGGGAATTGCAAAGGATGGGCCAACGTAGCCGGACAAAGTCAATGGCCAAGTAGCGATAGAAAGCCGGACAGTAAGGGAGGTTGAGAAATGGATAAAACTACCAACGGATCCAAACTACTGACATTTTTGTGAAGTTGAGCAACTCCGTCGGGAGCCTTTGTGCTTGGCACAGCTTGGGATATCTGTATGTCTGTGGGTTATGTATAAGTTTTTGGCTTGGAGTTAGCTTAACGTGGCCGGAACTTCGTTTGCCAGCCTGATGAAAATCCTGAGCTCATCCTGGGCAACCTTGACTTTGCCAGGAGGACGCGATGTGCCCATTGCTTGCGACGTGCCAAGCAATTTGTTGTGAGCTGTCGGCCTACAAGGCATATGGGTAACACCTGCAAGGCACACACACACACACACACACACACACACACACACGTATACTACTGCATGAATAGACATAAATCCGAGCATTTATTTCCATTGCCAAAACATTTTACAGTCTAGAGTCGAAACGAAGTCGCTTTTGAAGTTTTGGAGGCAGGCAAATTGTAACCCTTTACGGTTGCGCCTAAAAGTATGCTACACAAGTGAGACGGAGACGGAGATGGTTGCCAAGTCTAATGTCAGGAATATGCGGGTTGTGGCATCTTGCAAGAAAAGCAAAAGCCAAAGGGGGCAAGCAAGTTCAATGCAAAAGGCTGAAACAAACACTTAGAGAAAGAGTTTGGCTTGAGGCAGGCAGGCAGGCAGGACGTAGTACGTGTGTTGTTGTTATTGTTGTCTGGTGCGCCTAAAAGCAGACTATGACTATAACTACACACCAATACAATGGCAGAAAGCCTCTAAGCACACGCATAATGAATTACCACTGCCTCTGTGTCTGTGTGCCTGTGTTTCTGAGTGTGTGTGTGTGTGTGTGTGTGTGTGCGTGTGTTGCTCATGACTGCCAACTGCCGATGACATATTTCTCCAGACGAGCCGGCAAGTTTCCATATCCCCCCGCAGCACAGCCTCCCCACCGACCAGAGCCTAAAAGGCAGCTAAGAAAATTTGCGTTTAACTCATAAGTGCGTGAAAGGGTTGCCAACCCCTCCCAAAGCAAACGAAACCCCCGACCCCAACCCCATCCCCAACCCCAATCCCTAGTTGAGGGGTTGCCTCTGTGCGCTGTCAAGGAAATTGTAGTTTAAATGAAATGGAAGTTGCTTTTATCAACGACGCCGGCAAGGGGTGGCAGGGGTTGGGGCTGGGCTCACCAACGGGTTGGGGTTAGTGTGTGTATGTGAGCTTTCTTAGAAGTTGTCTGCCAGTGTGTGTGTGTGTGTGTGTGTGTGTGTGTGTGTCGAGTGTGTGGGTTGTCGTATATAAATTAAAATGCCTAAACATATGCATTAGTTTTTGTCTCAGCATCTCTACGTATTGCCATCTCATTCATGGGCGGCAAAAAGGGGGCACGTTCCAAAGTTTTTGTGGTTACGACATTGGTTTTCGGGGGAGGTTGGTAGCTCGATGGAAGCTCAGCGCACGGGGACCTGTAGGGGGACAGCCCTGATGTCTGTCAGAGTCGGTCTAGCTCTTGAGCTGTGGGCTGGCAACTTAGTCTAATGAGAATTCGAAACTTAACTACGCAATCGTGCCGAAGAAATTAAAAGAAATTGCACATGATGTGCAAGCATATCGAACGATAGGTATACAAGTATTACATATAGAGAGTACTGTGTACAGTTTCAGCCTGCGACATTTGAAACTTAAAGAGCTGCATTTAAACAAATACTTGTTTAAGTTTCAAACAGAACCCAGAGCATAGTTATGAATATTTGCCTTGCATTTTGGACCGGCCTAGTTAAGAGCTCAAGAATCAACTGCCAGGAGTATTTATGAACCATAGTCGGGTATTGCATGCTATTGGAAAAGATTAAACAATTATACAGTCAATGCTTGTGTTTTAAAACGAAGAAGTATTTAAAAAACTTGTTTGATTAGCCATTTTAGGCGGATATAAATCTTTAAGATATTCAGCTAATATTGAAGTGCAATCAAATTGAAACTGGAATGGCTAGCTGTGCTTCTTAACTATTGTAAGCCTTTGTGCGCAGATAGTTCCAGTGAGCTGTAGATATCAATTTTCATAAATTTTCGCACTCAGAAGCCGTTTGAGCACTTCTTTTAGGGCATCAATATGCACAAAATATTTCCCCAGCTATTTCCATATGCATGTTTTCCATTTCAGTTTTCGGTTTTCAGCTTTGGTACATTGCGTCATTCGGGGAGCTCTGATGCAGCTCGACGTATACAACTGCAGCCTAAATGCATTAAATTCATGTTCAACTATAAAATATATAGTAAAACGTTGAGTCAGCCCCGTTGCCAATGGGCTCCAACAGGGTACAAATGCAAAATGCGAACGTTGGCCAAAGCAATTACAAAAAAATTTTGGATGCTGTATACTTTTAGGCAGCGGTGCGGGTAGAGACCCCCAATAAAAAACATATTTAAAAAAATTCATATATGTATATATACATATATGTATACAAAATCGGTAGGTGTTAACATGGATTAAGAGTGGAGTGTGGAATACAGTACGACTGAAAGGGTCAGTGGTTCATATAAAAAACGAATGTTGAATGAGGTATGCAATAGAGAGGGGGAGCAAGTAATAAATTTACATAAATAACTGAAAGATATCAAAGATATACATATACTATTAAGAAAAACTATCGATGCAACTAGATATCTCATTAAGGTCCACTCATTAACGGATAGTTGTAGTAAAAAATGACTCTAACAAAGCAGGTCACTGAAGAATGTATGTATGTATCTGATATAGCGCTATCTGGCCAGACCTATCATATTATTCAAAGTTCTTTATAAGTTTCCGTTTTATTGACGTCGAGTCCACTGAAATGGTGCACTCAATATTCAAAATTAAGATACTGTTTGAATTTTTGCCTTTTATGTTAAATACCTAACAACTTCCTGAACAAGCAGATATTTAGCACACGCCCACTCAAATTAGCGACTAGGCGATACCTGGACCCTCTTAGTACCTTTGACTCAAATTTAAAAATGCATTTCAATCCACCCTCTGACTCGCACTCCACGCTATCTGGCCCAACCACATCATAAACTAATCAGCCAGACAAGGTGCGGTGCTAAGTTCGCAACTGGAGGCTAAACGAGCTTCTGGCGTTGCCGGACTGTAACAGAGAGCCACGCAATGGCTGGTCCGCTTCTAACTGAGACCTGGTCGACAAAATGTTGCATACTTTATGGCGCACTGCAAATAATATTCGCGTGCCGCATAAAAAGCGAGGCATCCGCTCACCCACCCCCACACACCCGTACATGTTGTTATTGTTGTTGTGCGATTGAGTGGCATGTACCTTTAGTTACAGTGCCCCCCAAAAGTATGCTACATGCTATGTTGAAACAATTACACGCCCAGCAACGATTCAGCCTCGCGATGTGAGTAACTTTGACCCGCTTTGTGGGCAGTCGCTGGATAGAGAAAAAACCAAAACTGAAAACAAATCAAATGCCTAAGGGGTTGGGTGTTGGGTGTTGGGTGTGGGGTGTGGGGTTTGGGGGGTGGGCTTACCCTTTTACGAGTATATACTATACTTTTTTATATTTTTGCTTCGGGTGTATGTAATGTAGCCTAACAGCGGGCGTTGGGTCAAAAATGGTAAGCCAAAACATCATCAATGCTATCAAATGCAAAGTGGCTGGTGGGGAGGAGAGAGAGGGAGCAGCCGAAAGGAAAAGGGAAAGGGCGTGCAGCCCACACTAAGCCGTCAGTTTCATGCTGCACGTATCGGTGTGGCATATATGTTTAGCAGGAGCATCATAGCTATCAGAAGCAGTATGTTGCATTTATGCAGATACATTTTAATGTATTTCTTAATAGCATTTAATTAAAAGTTTTATATCTTTTCACCCGTATTTATTTCATCCCATACTAATAAACTGAAGGCTCCGATGTTATTGCTTAGTAAGTTCTCAAAAATTATTGTAATAATTGTAATAAATAAATTCTATCTAAATTTTATATTCTACTTATTTGTATTTAAATATTT
Source organism: Hirtodrosophila histrioides (assembly GCA_037075165.1). NCBI lineage: Eukaryota > Metazoa > Arthropoda > Insecta > Diptera > Drosophilidae > Hirtodrosophila > Hirtodrosophila histrioides. Next base: position 412,335 of record JBAMCL010000603.1, on the reverse strand, counting down.
AAAAAACCATTTTTCTACTTTTTAAGCTTACATCCAATCATCAGATGGATACACTTTAAGCAAATACCATTTCAGATTATTTGTCGTTGATTTTTAATTTCGGATGCTGCAGTCGCTGCAGCATTTTTACCGCCCTTTGTTGATGCACTTTGTCCCTTTCCCGCCTGATGGAACACGCAAAACATAAACAGGTATAAAAACTGCACCTACACACACACACACACACACACACACACACACACACACACACACAAGCATATATATAGAAACGCCATTGCTTTTTAGTTGCCTTGGTCAATACAACAAACAGCAGCAAAGTTTCAACTGGTTACCTTTTCCCCCCCTTACCAGAGTTACCTGATGGCTAAAGTGGGTGAATAAGCTGCGCGTGGTGTGTGCTAAAAAAAAAACATGGAAATTTCAATGAAAACGCTAAGCTTTTATAATGCTGCACACTGGCGTATGAGTACTGCCAGTTGCCATGGCCAACAGGCACAGAAACTAAAAACTTGACATTTAGGTGCAAAATATGCAGATAATGATAATAAGCAAGGGACTCCATTATGGTCTTATGGCGGAATATCGTGATAAGAATATAACAATATAACAATATAACAAGATCACAGATTGGACAAACAGACATATTGCGTGAAAAATTGAGAGATATCATGTTCTGGCAACAAATAAGAAAACTGTAGTCGGAAGTTCCCGTTTGCCCATAATCTGTTTCCAAATCGATCTAACATACTGTTTTAAAATAGGGATCGTAACGGTCATAATTTTCAAACTAAAAATAATAAAATATTAATTATTTGTTGATTTTTACTAAAAAAAATTAGAACTAACTCTTATTTACTAATAGTAATAATTAAATTTTTTTTTTTTTAAATCTTAATATTAATATAATTTTATATTATGATTTTAAAATCAGAATTAAAATTTAATTATTAAATATATGCATAAAAAGTTATAAATAGTTTATGCCTCAGATGGAGCCATATTTCAATTTTTATTATCAAAATTGAAAATAAAAATTGAATATGAAAATTGAATGTAAATATCTTTTAAACCAATTGGTGTATTACAAAAATGTAAAAATATTCTTGATCTATGATTCATTACCTTTCATATGATGTATCACAAGTCCTTCCTGAATTTTCTTCATATTCGTTTTTGAAGGACATATGATACATCATATGAAAGGTATTGAATCGTAGATCAAGAATATTTTTACAGTTTTGTAATACACCACTTTGTTCAAAAGATATTTACATTCAATTTTTATTTTTAATTTTTATTATAAAAATCAACAAATAACATTTTTTTCATAATTTTTTTTTAATTATAATAATTACGGTCCCTGAAATAAATTGAAAAATAAATTGTATTTTCCATTATTATTATAACTAGCACATTAAGATTGGGATACTTTTCTAAAATCGGGACCCTTATAACAATGAACCCACAGCCTTAGAAGCAACCCACGGAAGTCGACTCCTACAGGCCAATTAGTCTCCTCCCAGTGTTAGGAAAAATATTAGAGAGAATCATTTTGGAAAGGATAAAAGTGGACAGTGTCGCACAAAGATACGAAAGTGGCAGTAGTCAAATTTGTGCTTGAGGCATGGAGCATAAGGAGCATACTTCTGCTGTATTTAAGAATATTCAGCAAGCGTCGATCGAGTTTGGCACCCCGAGCACCTGTACAAGCTACGAGAAGCTTTCTCCTCGATAGGTGTTTCTACGCTGCAGCTGATGGTGTCAAGTTAACAGGAAGACCCATTGATGCTGTAGCTTTCTTGGGTCCACACTATACTGGCTTTACACCGCTAATATGCCCACATAGAGTGCAGTGCAAGCTGTCCGAACTGAGAATGTCCTCATAGCCACTTTTGCGGACGACACAGCTGTGCTGATTTGAAGTGCAAGTATACAGGTTGCCACGGAAGCCTTGAAACAGTACGTGGACTCGTTTGAGACATGGGCGCTCAAGCGGAACATTGGCATCAATGCCAACGAATGTGCTAATGTTACCTTTGGCAACCGGCATCAGCTGTGTCCAAGCATCTCAGTGCTTGGATCTCATCTTCGCCACGATAGCTTCCATAAATGTCTGGGAGTATTATGAGACAAAAGGTTGACGATTGCCAGACATGTCACAATAGTGCAAAAAACCTTGCTGAACAAGACCAAGAAATGGCATGGTTATTGGCCCCGAAAAACTAGCTCTCCCTGTTCAGTAATGTAACATTTATAAAAGTATTTTAGCTCCAATTTGGAAATATGGCATTGCTGCAAGGACGCATATCAACAAAATAAGAGTGGCACAAAGCAAAGTACTGAGAAGAATCTGCGACCCTCTATGCGTACGAGAGATATCGAAAGAAACCTTAATGTACGTAAAGTGAGGGATGTACTGAAGCTCCAGTCACAAACGTACTTAGAAAGGGTGAAAGACGGTCAGAGCATATAACGGTCCTCAAATAAAATAAAATTTATGTTTAATTTAATGTATAGTCGTCAACTGTTTAGAAAGTAAACATACAACCCTCGCAATCCTTAAGAAGCACACCCAAAAAACCAAGTCATAAATATACACATGCATTCGATCCTCGCTTGCCCGGGCCACTTGAAAACGGTCTAGGTAAAAAGGGACAATGCACATGTGGGTGCTCGAGTTGCAAGAGGGGAAAAAAGGCGACCAATTAAATATAAGATTCCACATGTACTATTCAGTAAATAAGAACATTAATGTATATCTGTTTAAATAGAATCCACAAAAAAAGGGTATAAAAACCCATGGATTTTCAATAAAGAATCAGTACCAAACGAGATCGCGACCTTGTGTAGTAAGCATTTCTTAGGGAACCGGCAGTGCGACAGTTTTACTCAATAGCTGCAACTGTCAGGAGTTGAATAGTGAACAAAGGTTGCACCAAGCAGTATAATTGGTGATCGGCCAAGTTTATATTGCTCATAAACTTTTGTTCTTGTTTCTATACATAACTAGCTCAAGTTGCCACATTAGTAGCAGAACACTAGTTAACTTATTTATTAAATAAAATATTCAAATCTTCACCAATAGAAGAGATTTATTATAAAAAATATTAAATTGAATGAATTAATTAAGTAATTAATCAAATTAATATTTTTAGCTTACATTTAAAAATTAAAATATGACTTGAATTTTTGATAATTATAATCGAAATTAAAAATAAGAGTGATTTTGAAATATAATAAGAGTTAAAATTAATTATTATTATACTGCATTCCGAAATAAATAAAATATTATCCCATTCATCTAGATAATTTGTTACTAGTTTAATATTTTAAGACTCACAACTCTTATTTGTTTCAAACAAGCTGACCAAGTTTGGCCAAAATCGGACGACTATATAAAAATATTGAGTTGCATGAAAAACATTGTTTTTAAGATATGGCAACCACTTCGCAATTCTCAATTTGTATGCTACATAGATATTGACTAAATTTTATTAAAATCATTATTATACATATCTTATGGCTGAAAAACGAATGGTTCATACATGTTCAAATGTACAAACATATGTACATCTATATATATAAAAGAGTTTATGCTGACTGACTGATTGGCAATCATCGCACAGCCCAGAAGGTTCCATCTAAGAATGTTGCTTACCAACCAATCGACTTCGAACTCATTTTCAAAGATCCACACTAAAAATTCATTTGCCACATATTTCACCGAATTTGGAAAATTCACCCCAATGGACGGAAAATGGGGGTGTCAAGGTTGTATGGGCGAAAGTCTAACTTTAGTTCGATCACCTTCAATTCCAGTTTCAAAGCTCTTCATGTAAACTAAATCGACACGTGTCTTACCGATTTTGGGAAATTGATCCCAATGGTCAGAAAATTGCTGCAAAACTCTGGCATTCGACTTTATTAATTTTAATGCGATTAGCTTTAAATTCATTTTCAAGGTTCCATGGGAAAAAATAAATGGTCAAAGATTTTGGAAATTCTACCCCCAAAGACAGAAAATTCGCGGAAAACTGTTGTATGAAACTTTTTTTATTATCGTCCGATTGACTTCAAACTCATTTTTAAACTTTTCTGTTTATAGTCCAATTATTTTAAACTAATTTTAAACCTCCTCACATTAAGTAATTCGGCACATGTGCCTCCGGTGTTGAAAAATGCACGCCCACGGTCGGGAAAGGGGTGAAGTCTGGAAATCAGCATTTTCGTTTTTCATGCGAAGGGCTTCATACTTATTTCCAAATACAAATGCAAAAACCTCGGTATTTTGCGAACAATACAACGGGCGGAAATTAGTTGGAAAGCTTTGGTCTCATGTCTTGGTATTATTCTTGGAATCCAAATGCCAAATGATTTTGGAATATCTAGTCCACGTCGCCACGCGCGGGTAATGAAAGTCAAGAACAAATGAGTGGGATTATTTGTTTAGTTAAACTGTAAAATAAATATTGTATATAAGCAAAAAAAAGAATAAATTTGCTTAGCCCTACACAAAAAACATTAGTCACGTGGCTCAAATATTTAGTTTCTTACCCCCACGGAAGGGAATTCTGTGATATGCTACTTTTGTGTATGTCTTACGGTTGACGAAAGTAGTCAAATTCAAAATAATTCAAAGTGCATTTAAATATTTCGCCGGGCAAGGCCGGGGTATTACCTGCTAGTATTAAATAATTCGACAAGTGATTTCGACTCAATTCAACGTTTTAAATATGGTTGGCAAACTTTCACATGCAAGCTGTTTGGATGCGTGCGATATGCTTCAAATTTAAGCTCAATAAAAGAAACATTTTGAAAATTAAACCGCCGATTGCTCCGACTGGCTTCAACGTGACGTTCACCAAGTTTTGAAAGACTCTTAGTTCTAAGCAAAACCGAACAGAAAGTACAACTGGCCAACTTGAAAAATCTACCCGCTCGGCGAAAAATTAATGAATGCACTGATATGCAAATTCTTGCTCTTCCGCGCAATTTGCTTCAAACTCGATTCAAAACTAACTATGGGCGGAAAATCGGTGAAAATCTGGTGGAAAAAAGGTGACTTACCTATTTGTTTTTTCATCATATCTGCCTAACATAAAATTGAAGCGACAATCTCAACAGAATTTAATGTTTATGATGGGGACAGAATAACAAGCGATTGCTAAAAAATAGTTACATTAAAAGGCTGAAATCTAATCCAAACAACTTAGCTGGGCGACTAGTTATCAAGAAGAACCTTGAGCGCCACCACCCTCAAGACTTCCGGCCAGGTTCTTGACAAAAAGTCTCTGTGCAAATAATTAATGAGCTCCCATATCCTGCAAACCTGCCCTTAAATTAGCTTTAACATATTATTCCTCTGTGCCCACTAGACCTAAATCAATATAATATTATAAGTTCTGATTAGATTAAATTACCTCTAAGGTTGCAGGAGACAAATCCTAAACGATTTCAAGTAAATAAATAAATATTTAACTTTTTATGATATAAGAATAGCTAGTTATTCTCGCTTTAGTTTACTTATCAATTTATAGCCAGTAAAGCTTATTAATAAAATCAAATGATAATTAACATTCCCTCATGCCGATTAATACGTAACTTGATAAGTTTCCTCTCCAGAGACACTATTAATATTTCAATCAAGACAAATTTCGCGCAACTTCCTTAGCCCGGTCACCTCCCACAGACCCACTCCACCAGGCAGAATTGAATCATAATATTGTCAGACATTGATGCCCATTTCCTCAGTAACCGCAACAGCTTTGGACGGCTCCTTGCCCCGCCACTTAACCGCAACGCGCAACACCCGCAACACCCGCTTCAGCTGTGCGTCGAGAGGTGCGTAAATAATAAAAAAAAGAACGCCTACAAGTATGTAAAGCTTTGTTGTCATATGTTCCGGGGATGCCCCGTGGACCAGTAACGGAGCTTGGCGACCAAAAATGGAAAAAAGAGAGAAGCCTCTTCCAGCGGACGCTGCGATTTTTACGCTTTTGCACTTTTCATTTGTCAGCCGTTGGCGCCGCGTGCGCTTTCAACTTTTTGTGCAGTTTTTTTATTTACAAGAGGAGCAACAATAAGAGCAGCAACAACTATGCGCGCTTATCGGACGTACACTGTGCAACCTAGGCCCACATTTCACGCTGTGCGTGTAAAAAAGAGAAAAACAGACACAAATGGCAATTGGTGCGCGCATATTTTTAAGGCGGAGCTTTTTTGGTCCTTTTTTCGCGCTGGCCACACGCACAACGCAGAACGCACAACGCACTACGACTCTCTCACTGGGCAATGCCCGCTGCGTGCATGACTACTCAACCCCACCCCTGCCCAAGACCCAGCTCCAGCTCCAGCCCCAGCCCCAGCCCCACACCGCCCAATCTGTGTGTGTTTAAAAATATTACGCATACGCCACATGCAACACAAAAAACCGAGCGGGCAACGCAACTGCAGCCGATGTCGGGCGGGGGCATTATTATCAATCCATGGCAATGGCAATGCAGAAAAAACCAAACCGAGTCGTACATCCTCACCCTCCTCCCACCACCCCCAATGAAAAAAGTAGGCGTACTTCCAACAACAACAAAAAAATGGCAGGCGGACGCTGCATACAAGGAAATCTACTTACTCATCGGCCGGCTCCTGACCACGCCAGACATCACAATTAATGCCAACCCACATACACACACACAGAGGCACGCATATGCAAATGAGGGGGTGGGGTATGGAGTATAGGGGGCTTGGGGGTATAGTGTTGGGACAGCGGGTGGACCAGTTAATGCCACCCACCGGCAGCGGCCCGGCCCGGCCCGGCCTGTTGGCTCGTGTGACTCGGCCTGCAACGCAATAATTTTAACGTCCGACAGCAACAAAAATTGCATTTTATTTTAGGTGCTTGGTGTGTGCAACTCGTTGGCAGCGCGTTGCAGGTTTTTGCCATTTTTTCACCCGCCAACAAATCACTCATACGCCAGTATACGTAATGGGCCGTTAGTCAATGCATTAGCCGGACGGGACGCCGCATCCCTTATCCGCCATGACAATTGGGGGAGATCACAAATACAAGGAACAGCCTTCAAAGTAGGCAAATGTTTTGCATGTAAATAGGCGGTGTGTCCTATGCATCAAAGTATGGAGGGTGGGGGGAGTGTAGTCCATGGTTTATGATTTGTGGTTGCGAAATTATTTGCAATAAGTTGTGCATAGGCGGTGTTTATTTGTTATTTCACACTCAATGATATTTATGATTAAAAAACAACAAACAAATTATATCTTCGCATTGCCGAATTTATAATATTCTTGCCGAAATAATAATGATCAACCTTTAAAAAAACAAGAAGGAATAGCTATCTTCTGTATTCCGAAGCTGTACTCCTATAAAGAGTTTGTCCTGACTGATTGGTTACCCTAGCACTGGCCAAACCATGAGTGCTAGAAGTGCTGCAATTTTCACATTAGTTTCCATCTATTATGAAAGTGCACACTTGAAAAATTTCACCCACAAGCGTGGAATTTTGGGGAAAAATTTTGGATGAAACATTTTTGTTTACCATCCAATCGGCTTTCATTCAATTTCAACTCTCTATACAAAATACTATTAATTGACCCATACTACACCGGCCGAAAATGGGGGATCTTAATGTATTATGGGAACCAAAATAGTTGGAGAACTTTTGTCTGAAATTGTAATTTCATTCTTGCAATCGTCTCATTCTTAAAACCATGCTAACCGATTTGAGAAAATATACCTCTATCTGACGGACGGAAAGTGGGGTGAAGGTGAAGTAAGTGAGATTATGTTTTTCTTAGCTCGGGCTCCATGGCCTACACAAAAAATGATTGGGCATGTTAGGAAAGGATAATTTGTGTCATGCCATTTTTGTGTATTTCTTACGATTTCCTCAAGCAGCCAAATTCAACTTAATTAATTTTCATCAAAATAATTCACCAGGCAAAGCTGCGCTAATATCTATCTGTATAATCTGAGAAGCTTATAATGCAACTTAATTTTCGTCCAAGCGTTATAACGGCAGCTGTAATATATAGATGTCCGATTTAGATCAAAAAATGGCAGGGATATCTTAGTAGAGAAAATGGGACGATGCTCCTCTGGTCGAATATTCACGACTATGAAACACCCTGTGCCCAGGTCAGTCATTCCGTAACACATCATTGTAGGCATATTTTCCCATCAAGCAGTTCAGTGACAGTGCATGCAAGCAGAGCATTTCCAGTGGCTGCTGTCTCCCCCGCTCTGCACTACTGAAACTAGTTCCAAATAGCCGATAAAAGGTAGGGCATATGTGTGTATGGTATGTACGACAATGTGTTTTGGAATTTAACACCTTGGTAGAGATGTCATCAGGTTGAGTATTCGGGTACTCAAGTTTTTAGTGTCTTTTCGCAACTCTTAAAACATAAGCACGGAGTCAATCAGATTGAACAGGTAAAGAGACACATTAAATTAATACAAATACAGAAACAAATTTGTCTACACAAAAAACAAGCTAGTTAGATGCATTCTTGCTGCTTCAAGATTGCATTTACCTGGACGGGCTGGGTTGTTGCCTTTCACGCGTAAAGTGAGAAATTTTCTCCGGTGTTTGCGTAATGTACGTGAGAACACTCTGCCTGGGGGAGTTGGGTAAGCGTAGTGGTCAGGTGTATAAGGGACGCGATAGATTTCCGTTAGCTGCAGTGCCATGCTGACGTGATGTCCTCAACGGGCATCCAGCAGCCCCAACTCAGAGAAACATCATTATCCTCTTTGCCATCTTCATCAACTTCATGATGAGAATTCATATGCAAATCCAAAACGCAAATCAACGCTTGACATTGCTGCAACACGAAACGGCTTGTTTCTGTTTTCAGGCAGTAGCATGTAGGTAAAGGGTCCTGGCCTGAAGGGGCTGGGAAAAACAGGTGAAGTTCTGGCAGATGAGGCGTTAAATAAGCGACTGGATAGTAGGGAAAGTGACTCAGAAGTGTCTCAACAACAAGCGACAGTTTATGCACTTTGTACGGAAGCTTACACTTTGAAAATGCTTCAGACATATTTGATATGAAGTCGATAGTAAAGAATATTATGAAATTTTCACCTTATAAAGAATTTGCCAAATTTGGATGCGAGATATTTTATAAGTATATTTAATTGCCAAATTGGTTTATAAAAAACTCTATAGAGCAGAAAAGAATGCAAACATTCGATTAACATGGGAAATGCTGTTTGTTATTAAAATAGAATAAATTGATATAAAATATGCAGAAATGAAATATTTTCATAAAATAAAAAATTAATTGAAATAGAATAAAGCATGGGGCTTTATGAGTTGGGGTTATTAATGCAGCGCTGATTTTTCTATGCGCACCTCAAATTTTGTGCAATTTTTATGTGTGCTCACGTCGTATACGCAATGTGTGTGAAGGAATTTCTTATGTATTTATTTTATAAAAAATTATTTGAATATGCAGATTCAGCAAGAGTTTCATTTACCATATTTGTTTTTTATAAATGTATTTTATATGTTTTTTTTTTTTTTTTGTTGTATGTAAATTTAAAAGTATTGGGAAAAAATGACGTTCACTGTTTTATGTAGCTGACTGTATGTGCTACACAATAGAACACCGAATGTGAGCTATAAAATATTTAACGCATGAAATATTTAACAAACTACAATTTTCAAAAAAAGTCCTACCAAATACGCAGCTAAATTAAACAAAATTAAAAAAATTATAGCAAGTAAAAGCAAAATATAATTTTTGTTATTTTCTATTGTTTTAGTTGAGGGGTTTCGTTTTTGTGTAGTTGTCGCTGATTGATGCGTTTCTGTCTTTGACAGTATTGCCAGCCGTGTACCAATAAATGTTTTTATGGTAGCTAAACAATGGGAGAGTATGGCGAAATGTGTATATCAAATATGAGTGCAGACTGAACAAATAAAATAGGTATTAAATCATGGAAATACTCCAAATATTTATGCTGTAAAAATAAATGAAATAATACAATTGAAATTTGTATGAAAAAATTGTATAAAATAAAATATTATAAAATATTTTTAAATAATGGATAATTTAAGTAAGGAACTAAGAAGAGCGCTATTTTTAAAACAGCTGCTAACTTCAGTTAGCATAGTGACGTATACATGCCAGAATGTATATGCAAATAGAAAACTAATTACTCGATAAATGAATTATAAGCAAGGATGGACTCTGTTGTCAGTCTGTTGTATGTTCCTTATTTATGTGGGAGGTCCTGGGAGTGCAGCCATCGGTCAGGAAATAAGTCAAAGATCTCATCACTTTATCAGACCAGATATGTACAACATACATGTATAACAAATTTGTTTTTTCTTTCTTCAATTGTCAAGGAGCAAGGAACAATATCTGATATAGTATGTTGGAATGTAGAAATACCCTAGCTATATAGTTAAGTGATTATCGATAAATAAGTGAAGTTGACAGCATCGATAGAGTAAAGGACATTTCGGAAAAGTTTAATTATTATTTTGAGATACTTAAAATAAGAGATATGTGATATTGAACTTTTGACCCTTTTCACACTTCACCCAGAATCACACCTAATGAGACCAAAACAGACTCGCTGACCGAAATATAAAAATCCACCCCACGGGGTGGAAATTCAACTTTTTTGTTTTCGTGCGATTGACTACAAAAGCATTTGAAAAGCTTTGCACAAAATCATAGTAAAATGTGTGTGGAAATCGGTGATAAACTGAGCTGTACTTCACCGGGCAAAGCCTGGTAATAACAGCTAGATTATACTAGCTTGAAAAATAGTTAAACAAAAGATCAACTTGATTTTTAAAATAATTAAGCTACAGATTCGATCTACAAGATTGCTTAGTTCATTTTGAATGCTATTGGATCACATTTTATTGTACCTTTAGTTGAGCCATAATCTATTGGCCCGAATCCTATCATCCCTGTTCTGCTGCGGAGAAAACCTTGTTAGAAATCCCATTAAATTGCAGCCAGAAAATTCCAAGCAAGGCGAAAAATCAAATTCAACTTCCACTGCGAGCCGTGAGTCCCATTGCAATTGGGTGCGACCCTCTGCAAGGCCGGGAGAACAGCTACCCCGCTACCCAGTCCTACATTTATTGCAGCGTCTCCAATCGAAACAAATCATAATCAAATCGAATTTCAGTTGATTTTCACTTGCAAAGACAGTCACTGCTGGCGTCCTGGCAGGCCGAAGTTGGAAGCGGGACTCATTTCCAAAGCAGCCCAAGATAAGCAAACAGAGAACCCGATGGAGCCAAGTTCTGGTCAGGTGCGGGGGACAGCGGCAGACTAAAAGCATAGCACAAACAAAAAATAAAAGAAATAAAAGAAAAATCGCACATAAAATTGATGATAAACCGTTCCAAATAATATTTTTTCTTCAGCGCCGTAGGGGCAGTATTCAGGGTTCCTGGTTTGATGGGTTGATGGGAGGTGGGAAGCGGGAGGCGGGTGGCGGGCGAGTTTAGCCCCATCTTAGCCAGAGCCAAGCTGCGTGGCACCCAACTCCAAGGCACAGGATTTGCCAGCGACATTGGCAGAGGAAACTCTCTGAAGTCTGAAGGCAAAATGATGAATTATTTGCTGCCTCTTTCGTTAGGCGTCAAAGTTTCGACTGCGGGCGTTGGGGGGCTGGGAACTGCGCAAAAACATAAAAATGAAGGGGATACCAAACAAACGTTTTAGAGGTGGGCACTCGAACCCAAAACGCCCCTGACATTTCCCCAGTCAAACTCCACTGCCCCATCCATCCAAAGACTACACCAAACGTTTTTGACACAATTTGTGCCACTGCCTGTGGGTGGTTTTGGTGGCAGTGGTTTTGGCGATGGTGGTGCTGTGTCTGCTGCTTGAATGATTTTTAAACGAGGCAAGAAATCCCAAAAGATGCGGCAAACGTTTTGTTGGCATGAGTTCACGTGGGTTTTCTCTTTGCTCTGCCCATTCTTATATTTACTTTTTTAGGTGATACTTTGGGTAAAAATGGGCGCCCTTTTTTTATCGAATTTTCCCTTTATGTGCGATTCCTCATTCCCAGATCATCTAGATAATACACCAAATATTTTGGCAAAAAATAAACTTTTTATTTGGCTGCCACATTGGTGAGTAACAATGCGAAGAAGCTGCAAGAAGTCTGGGCTAGATTATCAGCGAGTTGAACTTAATTTGCTGTGATCTGGCCAATGGAGTTGACGAGTTTTTGAACTGTTATGAAACTTAATGCCAACCGACATAAATATTCATTTTTTTAGGGCTGCAAATAGGCAAAGAAACAAGATTGCTTTTCAGCTGAAATATAACTGAATAAGCATCGCAATATATTATTTCTGGATAATTAACAACTAAATAAGAAACGAGCGGCTATACCAAATATTTATTTATTTCTAGTTTCTTTTTTTTTAAATTACCCTAGTGCTATTACTCTACGAATTTCTTTTATTTTGGTGCAATTGTTGTAAGCGAGTTTTCAAAACAGCGCTTAAGCTTGTTAAGTTTATTGTGCTGCAAGAGTGTTTAAGTTATTATAATATTACTCCATGAATTACAAGCAACTTTCATCATCTACCAACTAAAAACTCACGTGTCTTTCTGGCAACCGAGTTAATTTAAATATAGAAATCTATCAGTTGAGATAATAATAATAAATAATAACAATCTTCGGAGTGCCGAGGCTACATACCCTAGCAGCAATGTTGCTTATACAAAACTTTTCGACTGACTGTTCCTATGGAAGCTAAGAAAAATTATTAAACCCTAGGAAGTATAATAAAACTCTGACTATGTGTGGAGGTAATGCCAAAAGTTTTTCATACAAAAACTCATTTTGCACCCGATCATATGGTAGCTATCTGATATAGTGCTCCGACTTTGACCAAATTTTGTATAAACGCTTCAAAGATTTGGTTTGGATGAGCTTGGTTAGGATACCTTTATAAACAAAGATGTTCATACAAAAACATAGTCTTCGACCAATCATTCATATGGCAGCTATATATTATAGGGGTCCGATCCGCTGGGTTCCAAAATATGTACTGCCTGCATAAGAAAGAAGGCTCTATGCTTAATTGCATTATGATAGCTTTAAAACAGAAAGACTAGTTTGCTAAGAAACAGACGGACAGACGGACATCGACTCGGCTATTCATGGTGATTCAGAATATATATACTTTGTTGGGTGGGAATCGTATCCTTTTGACAATCACAAATTTGGAGACAATATTATAATAACCTATGCTAGGGTATAAACAGAAGAAATAAATAAAATCGAATTTGGGGTCTGATATATAAGATTTAATAAATAGGCCTCAATTATTCAATGCTGTGATTGTTTGCAGATGTTTTAATACAGGACCTCTGTCCTATAACAATGTATACCTTAGATATTATATCTTGCACAGCTTTTAAACCATTTATTCCACTCATTTGAAGCTGCAGTTTACTCTATGCTGAGTCAGCTGCTCTCCTAACCCAAGACCAGAAAGCGGCTCCAAACGAAATAAAGCCAAGCCCATTCCGCAGCTTGATGGCCGGTGCCATCATAATCAACAACGCGGCTGCCGAGCGACTCAGACCAACGACCGCCCCCAACCTCGCCCTAGGAAAGCCATTGAGCGTCGCAACCCAAGCCCAGAAACAACAACAACAACAACAACAACACGCGCCGCGTCCCAGAAGCGCACTTGAGTTTTGCGAGCGCGCCTGAAAGTTGGCAGCACAAAATGTTCCAACGGCTCCATTGCCATTTGCCATTTCCCATGTCGTCGCTGGCGGTTTTACAACCTTCGCCTCGCTGGTCGAAAGTTGCGTTCTCTGGTCCTTTTTTGCGCGCCCCCCGCAATGGGTGGGCTAACACACCTATGTAACGAGTACGCCTGGCAGGGTCGTCGTCGTCGTCGTCGTCTAGCGTTGCGGCGGCAACCTTCACAAATGGTAACAATTTCAATTTCCCTGACGCCTTATCGCGCCCTTGCACATATGTGGCGGAGGGGGCAGACCTATCCACATCCCCACCCCCATCCTCATCCCCATCCCTATCCCCAGCCCTGAACTGAACCGAGTATGAACCCAAGTAAAACCCAGTTGAGTACCCAGTGCCAGCACCGCCAAACTTCACAGCTCAAAGTTACCGATTTGCGCTTGGGTGCAACAAAAAAAACCAGCGAAATTATTACAAAAAGCTGTAAAGTGGGCGTTGGAGGGTCGTCGTTGCCAGTGGGGGTTCGGGGTAAGGCAGGGCGGGGCAGACCAGAGCAAGGAAGGTCTGGGCTGGGCTGTACAGCAAAAATGCGTAGCAGATTAGCGATTTAGGGATGTGGAAAATTCGTACGTCTACCAGCTAGGCAGGGGGAAACGACGATCCGACAGTCGACGGGCCAGCGACATGAAAAGGGTTCTTTCTGAGCCTTGAGCCCAACGTCAGAATTGTTTTCGAGACTTGCAGTGAGACACGAAAAAAGCTAAGCTGCAACTTCAACGCAACATTTTGCCGCATTTAAATGGGCAACCATACGAGGCTTAGAGACCAGAGACCCTCCACAGACTGCCTAACCCGTTCGCAAGTGACACTCAATTACACTGTCCGTCAACTTGAGTCTAAGTGATGAAAATCGCTATAATAATCATAATAAGTGAATAGATATAGGACTTAAGTTAAGGTACAGTCATGACTAAATAATTAGAATGCGATCGTTATAAAATTCGGCTCGTCTTGTGAATTTTGAATTAGTTCTCTAAATTCTTCATTTATTTTTTTGATATCCGAGTACTTTTCATTTTGAATAGCTTGGGTTTTGTGTTCTAGAGTTCAAATGAAATATCAATGTTCTTATACTCTGTTTCTAACAAATTTGTTCGAAAAAGAAAATATTGGGTTCCCTTTATCCATTTGACCGTATTATTATTATTATTATTATTATTATTATTATTATTATTATTATTATTATTATTATTATTATTATTATTATTATTATTATTATTATTATTATTATTATTATTATTATTATTATTTTTATCATTATTATTATTATTATTATTTTTATCATTATTATGATTATTATTATCATTATTATGATTATTATTATTATTATTATTATTATTATTATAATCATTTTTATTATTATAATTATTATTATTATTATAATTACTGTTATTTTTATTATACTACGTTCCCGTATGAACGCATTTTTTCCACACCCCTGAAGCTAGAGCAACCAAACTTGGTACACTTGTTGGTGTATATCGTCAATTTATAAAGTGCCACCAAATTTGCTATACTCAGCTATAGTCACCAAAGTTTGGCATATACACTAATGTTGAGATTCCTGACAGACCTGCATCAACAATTTGTTAACACCCCCACCCCCTCCCCCGCAAATAACCACATGCCGATCCCCAACACACGTTTTCACAGGGGTATATCTCCTACAGTTTAATAGCTAGAGTCACCAAATTTGGCATACAGACTAATGTTGACCCCCTGGACAAATCTGCATCAACAATTTTTGGATCCACCCACCACCTCCCCCACAAATGAGCAAAATCTATATCTCCCACACCTGTACAGGTGTGAGTTATCAAATTATCTTCTGTTTTTTTCGCGTCTCTTTCCGAACCCACAAGTAGCCAAATTAAATAGGACTGGGAATATAGTATTCTGCAGTCGGGTGCGTCCGACTGCAACGTTCTCACTTGTTTTTATTATTACTATTTCTTTTTTTTTTTTGAACGGAATTTTTTCAAGGCCCTTGTGGTGCATGTGCATCGTATACTTATAATATGTGACCATCCGATATTTCGGTATTTGTGAAATCATTAATTTTCTTATTTAACACAACTTGCATAAATTATTCACGTATTTTCATTTTTAAGTTATTAAACCAATTTGAAACCGATCGGGTAATAAGGATCGAAGGTATTCAAGAAACAATTTTCATACTCCTGAAGCTTATTCAGTTTTATTCAGCTGAATAAGAAGTTCTCATTGAAAACTATTGACATTATTTTCAACACTCAAAACGGATTGGAATCAATTCGAAATAAAAGAAACTTAATTGGGGAACACTCCCACGAAATATATGAAATTTATGTGATCAATATATTGACTCTTTAAATGTCGTCACAAAATAAATAAAATGTGAAATTGGTATTAATCTTTATGTCAACTTAACCAACCTTGAATATTAAATTGATAGGATCATGTTTTTTTAAATTAATCTATAATGATTATTTTAGTCACACCCAAACTACTACACTACCCTTCTACTCTTTCTAATCTTAAATCATGCAGTGCTGTGTTATGCGCCCTGTCTGCATGCATATGCGGGGTCTTAATGCGGCTTTGATTAAAAAACGCAGCAGTTTTTAATTTGTGGCAAGGCAGATTCCAGTGCGCTCTTTCCCCGCGTAACACCTACCACTCATTACCCCCTCCTGCCACTTCTAACTGTTAACAGAAACAAAAGCAGCCAATGATTGAAGTACGAGTACATCCTACATTTCAATTGCCTCAGCCTTACACCCCTGTGATGAAACTGTTTGGCTGTGTGCCTCGCTGACAGACCGTCTCTGTTTACAGGAACAGGCCGCACACCCCCAGCACCCCCAACACCCCTTAGCGCCCCTTAGCGCCCCTTAGCAGCCCGCAACACTGCACTCTACTATAATTTTTATGTTACCATGCACTCGCCTACCAATTAAAATGTCTGCACCCAGCGTCGGATGTGCTTATGTCGCTAATAAACCGTATTATTAAGTGCGTGGTTGGAATGGGGGCGTATAGTGGGCTGGGAATGGGGTTCACTTGGGGGTGGAGTCAGGTTTTAGGGGGCACTGCATGTCGACCAGGTCTCTTCCTCTTTCTAAGCCCCGCTGCCTGTGTATGTGTGTAAGCAACGCGGCTGCCACTTTCAACTTCCGCCGGCAAATGTATAATTCTATGCCACTGCAACTGGATATTTTTTTTGTGTTCCGAGCCTAGCACCCTACTATATAGAAACTAGGGTCTGCCTGGGCCGAGCCAGTTCCATGTAAATTAATTTTAAGCTGCTTAAGCTAAAAGAACATTTTTCATTTCATTTTGTAAGCATTTTGTGTGTTATGGAGTAGCTTGGGCAAAGTTTTTATGTTTGTTGGTGAATGTGAGAATTTTGTTGATATCAACTATGGGAAATAGGCCAAAACAACTGAGAACTCTATTGGCCAAATGTTGCTGGACTTACAGCTTAAAAGAAATTGTATCTTCTGTATAGGGAATTGTCATTGGTTGCTTACCTGCAATGAAAGAAAGGATTTAAATGGGTTAGTCGGGGGCATATTAATAAAATATTTACAATTTTACAAAAATAAAGGAAACTTTGATATTGGAAAGATTACTCTTTACAGGCAATAAATTCAATGATTAATGAAATTCAACTACATTATAAACAAATATTTATAGCATAGAGTGACCTGTAAATATCTAACTGGTACTGCTGGTATAGTCAGCTGCTCAAAGCTCATCCCCTGATCTCCTTACCCTGTAAGCTCCGTTCACCATATAATTCCCACTAGGAGCTGCATTTCTAATTCATTATTATCGGCTGCTTCGGAGCCTCCGCCGGCGCCGTGCTTATAGAGGTCAAAAGTAAGACAAACAAGCCGGCCGGGGTCTGTCTGATGCGTGGGGATGGGAGGGTAGGGGAGGGTTGGTCACTAGCAGACAAACGCCCTGATAAACTTTCCAGCGAGGCCAAAAGCGAACGCTTAAAGGTTTAGAGGCGTTTGGTTCTCCATGGGTTCAAAATTTATGTGGGCTGCTAGACGCCGACGGAGGCAAAACTTTTGCATTGAATTCGAGCGGGGCAAACAATTTTTACTTCTTTTTGTTTTTGTTATACTAGTTTTTCTATTTTTTGCGAGTAGTTTCGGTTTTTTATTCGTGCAGGGGCAAAGCGAACAAAACAAAAGGATTTTGCAGCTAAAGCGTACGGATTTTTAGTTAGTTGTTATTATTTTATATGGCTCGAGTCTAAGTCTGAGTTCGAGTCCGACATGCAACTTTTGCAGCGTCCAGAATCGTGGCTTGCAGCCAGGCAACGCGCCGGCTGATAAAGTGGCAGGGGTAGGGTCAGGGGCACAGCGGTACACAACTTTTATTTTTTACTTTTTTGTTGGAATGTGCGCCAAAGCATAATAATAAAAGCGAAAGGCAAGGAAAGGAGTAGCGTGCTCGTTAGCCCAGGCCAGCATAGAAAAGGATGATAAAATAATAAAAAAAAAGAAGAAAAAAAAACAAATATCGTTGGACTGGGCGAGGTAAGGAATAATCTAAAAAATGAAAACCCAAACGAAACGCAAGACAAACTTTGCTGCCAGGCGTGGGTGCAAAATAAATGAGGGCGAGCTGGGGGTCGGCCAAGGGATAGCATTCTGCTGAAGGACTCTGCGCTGCTGGATGAGTGCCACGGGCGGAGCTCGAACTTAAAATGGACAAACGTGCAAAGGCAGCTGCAGAATCCGGTAGAAGGAGGCAGCTACCGACTGGCTGATGAGCAAGGACTACGACGGCGCTGAGTACATGCACAGCACACAGGGATATGGGGACACGGAGAGGTGAGGACTCGGGTACACGGGTACACGGGTACACGGGGAGGGGAATATCAGCAGCAGCGCGAAGCATCTGAAATACACTAATAAAAAGCGTTGCGGACGACGTCCGCGTGAACTAGTCCTTTAGTCCCCTGGTCCTCTAGTCACTGCCCCCCCACTGCCAAGTGACTCTCGCGATGAGCGAGGGTTCACTTCCCTTCCGCTTCTTTCGCCTTCGCCTTCCCTTCCCTTTCTATCCATACACACCCCAAATTATGCTCAGCGTAGATGGGTGGGAAGGTGGGGGGATGGGCGAGTGTGGCAGGGTTACGGGCAAGAAAATTTTTGTATAAAAATTGCGCTGGCAAAGCAAGCAAACAGCAGATAGCGACCGTACCCATTGGGAGTAAGGACTTAGGGTGTTGGTTAGCTGATGAAGGGTTAGGTTAGCCTACGAGGACGGTGCGGCTTCTGCTGCCTGAGCTGGAACTCGTTGCAGTCCCAATTCACTTCTGGGTGTGGGTAGCGACAATGGGACAAGGCAAGTAAGTAAATGGTTATGGAGGGGATGAAAAGCATTGGGGGAAATTACGGCATTACGGGAAATTAAGGGGCAGGAGGTGTTTGCGAAGGACAACTGACAGCAATAGCAGCATCAAAGACAACTAACGCAGTATATGATATAGCACTGTAGAAATGATAATGATTAAAGCTCTTATCGATAACGTATCGAAAAAGCATACCTGTAACTAATATTCAAAACTATTCCGGGTATACTACACCATATATACTATGATTTTGGCTTCGGTTTTCGAATTGCAATAAAATTGTTTTAAACTAGTATTCTAAATTATAGTGCAGTTATGGTTTTATTCTGTTTGTTAAATCGTGTAATCTGCACACTTACGAGAAAATGAAGAGATTTTTAGAAATAATCAAACCAAATAATAACAAAGCCTACACATTAGTGAATTAAGACAACTGTGTAAACGCAAGGTCCAGTTAAAGTTTAGACCATTTTGTGTGAATTCACAAAAAAATGTTACAGGTTTTGTTAGTAATTGGCGAATTAAAAAAACTGTATTTAAAACACTGTTTCTACTTATAATTTAAATGCCCGACGATCAAATTAGAAACCAGTTAGAAATGTTGATTGCAGTATTAATTAAATTCTAACAACAATATTATTATACTGACAAATTCATTCGAATGTCATTACGGATCCTAGGTAAACCAATGGATTCAACGTGATAATACCCATTTGACTTTAAATAAGTTAAACTTTAACTAAAATATTTTAATTAATATATTGATAATAGCATAAGTTTTTCAAACATATTAGATTTGATTTCTAATTACAAATTACCTTTACTTATGTTTAGTTTATGCTGATTTTTGCACCTTGAATAATCAAGACTTTGAACACAATAATGTTTTCATTTTTGTTGTGTAATTGTAGTTAAATGATAAATGCTGTTTGCATTATCTTTTCAATTGATTGCCCTTAACGGTTGCTAATATGTTGTAAGTGAGCCCACAAAATAATTATGCAACAAATATTTGCCGTATTATCCCATTGTTTATCTCAGAGCCCAACAACTACGAACATTGGCGAACGCAATTCCGTTGCTGACTTCAGAATATAAAATAAAGCGCATTTTCTATAGTTAAGGACTTGGCAGAGTAGATTTTTTTTTTCGGTTTTCCACCTACGACCAAAGCTATGTTGGGGGTTGTTGGATTGGGGGTCTGTGCCCATGCTCCACGAGAGCTTTGAAAGGGTACAAGACAGCGTCCTCGTTGAAATGTTGCTGACTTGAGCTACTTGGGCACTGGGGTCTGGGGTCTAGTCCAATGACGTCGACGAGGACGAGTACAACGACGATGAATACTGCGATGCTTGAGTAATTCGATAGCAAGGCGAAGGCATCCAACTACCCCCAGAGTCAGAGGGAAAAGTTGCATGCCACGCTACGTAGCGTATTTCATTAGCAGTTCTGATAGTGAGAAAATAGATTGGAGTGGGTTCGAGTGGAACAATTGTTGGAGTGGGACTAGCGTATGCCCTCAATAGCTAATTTGGTTGTAGGCTTGCACAAGGAGCTGCACGTGGAGAGGCTAGCAGGATATTAGGTGTGACTTGTATGTTAAAGCAAAACCAAATTGTCTGTTTGTTGCGGCGCGACGGACAAGCTGCAATTAAACTTCAGAGTTTGGAGCTTTAAGTTAGTAAAGGTGTGTATAATATGACATCTTGGTATTTAACTTCTATGCTCAGTTGAATCCCAACCTAAAAGAGTTTTCTTCGGCACATCAGTTGGCAAACATTTGTAGAATACTGCGGCTTATACACAATTTTTTTTCTCAATATTTTGTTCCTCAAACTTAGCCACAGCCCTGGAGGAACGTTGCCTGCAAAGTTCTCTAATTTGTGTTTGAGCTTCTGGTGTCCGAGAAGTTGAGAGGCAAGGCGAGCCAAACCAATGCCCAGGCAACAAGAACATTCTGCTCCAAAAGGAAGTCGCAACCGGAAACCTTTTTTTGTGCTGCTGCTGGCTCTGCTACCCAGGGACTGTAAGTAAAGACGATGTGGATGCGGATGCGGATGGAGGGAGGGAGGGAGGCATCAGGCATCGCTGTGAATCAGCATCAGGCAACGAAGACGTTGCTCAGGCCCCAAAGATAAGGCCGGCAGCCGAAATCTCGCAAAACGCAAAAGAAAAGCAAAAAAAACGTAGCTCAACAATGAAGGCCAACGTTTTAGCTAAGCGGAAAGTTGGCTCCAATGGTTGTGGCTCGGGTGGGATTGAAAGCACGAGAAGATGAATCGTTTTGTGTTGGCGTTTTGAGCATTCGAGTGAGCGACTCCCAGACTGAGTGGGCGCCCATAAGGTGGGGGTTGGGCTTAGGTTTGTGTGCCAAGAAAAACCGCTGCTGCTGATGACGAAGACGACGACGACGACGACGAGGACGAGGACGAGGACGAAGACGAGAGGGGGAACGACAACGACAACGTCGCGTACTGTCGCAAGCAATAACCTTTAGACGAGGACGTTGGGTAGCGACGCCTTCAAGTGTGCACCATCTACACATCAATCGGGTGGCCGTTGCTGGACTTTGCTTTGAGATGGGCGTTGCTCAAGGGTGGAGGGTAAGGCAGTGGGCGAGTTGTTGGTATTGCTGTTGCCATCATTTTCATTAAGCCCAAAACTCTGGCTGGGAGGCGGGCAGTTGCTTTTGGGCTTTGGGCTTTCGGCTTTGGGCTGGGCTGGGCAGGGGACGTTGTCCCAAGTAATAAAAGTAAAATGCGGCTGATGAACAGCGCACAAAGGCAGAAAGCATAAAAATTTGCTGGCTTTGCCTTCGCTTTGGCTTGCAGCTCATCAGCAGCCTCTAGTAGCAGTTGGGCTACCCTGCCTACCAAACGGAAATATAATGAAGGGTAAGAGCGCAGAGTTGCAAACGAGGAAAACCGGAGGCTGGGACTGCAGGAGGCAGGAGAAATTGCTACAGACTGACATGGGTTTCATTTGTATGCTGCCTGCCAGCGACAGTGGTAGGGGGCAGGACGCAGGACTTGAGCAACGGTCCCAGCTACTACTCCTGATCCTATTCCATGGCTTCAGCTGGCTGCCATGTGAAGCCGGTACCCCTTTAAGATGTCTCGCTCCCTGGCACTAAAAAGCATCGCAAACTAGTAGGTGTGTGGGTCTGTGTCTGTGTCTGTGTCTGTGTCTGTGTGTATGGGGTGTACATTTAAGCATTGTTGGTGTGGTGGCTTTTAAGCAAACGTCTTTACAAGTGAAAGGCCTGGGGGCATCTGGAGGGTTGAGTCTGGGGTCTGGGGTCTGGGGTCTGTGGCCTGGGGTGGGGTGGCAACAACCCAGCCGACAGCCATCAGTGGGGAAAAGCCAAAAATGTAACCTAAAACTGCAAGAAAATTAACCAAAAATACTAAGCCAAAGTCGAAGACACTCACACGTACAAACACCCAACACACATACCACACACAATTTTGCTGTACATGTGTGGCGAGGCTGTGCCTACGAAAATGTAGCATACAATTTGGAGCAGAGAGTGCATGGCAGGAGCCTTTGACTTGGCAACATGGCAAGACAGCATCTAACTTGGCACGAAGGTGAGGCGCCTTTATACTCCCTCCCTGCTTGTTCCTTTTCCTTCCTGCGTGAGTGTGTGTGGAAACTTTTGGCATTGTTTTTGTGTGCTTGTGTGTGGATCGGAGGCGGCGTCGCTTGTCGGGCGTCCTTTTTGTGATGTGGGATCTGTGTATGTTCTTGTATGTGTGTTTGTGTGCGACTGTGTGTCTGTGTATTAAGACTGGGATGAGCTAAGTCTGTGCCCGCCTCTAACTCAGTTTTCGCAGCAACTTTGATTGTGGCTCTAGCTGGAATACGTTGCTGCCTTCTGCTGCTGCTGCTGCAGCGCCTTCATTTTGGCCAAGATGGAGTTCAGTTCAGCTGCTAGTGTTTGGATGTGTGTGTGTGTGTGTGTGTGTGTGTGTGTGTGTGTGTGTATGTGTGTGTGGCGATGAGTGTGGGGATGGCCTAGCCACCTAGGTTTGTCTGTTTTGCGCTTGACAGTACGTAAAGACGTTCTGTGGAAGGTTTTTCGTGAACGAGAGTGTGATGCTTACTTCTCTATAAAAGAGTGTGTGTATGTGTGTGTGTTAGTGTGTGTAAGTGGGGCGGGAACTTTGAGCTGATGGCTGTTATTTATATGGGTGTATATGGCCGTATGTTGGGGCTGGGATGGTGAAGCCAGAAGCTAGTGATGAGGTGCACTGTAAGAAATGGCTGAGAATATGACAGAGAAGAGATGAGCACTTAAATGTTGTCCATACTTCTGGTGTATTAAATATTGTCAATTCGATTTGTGAAAGTTTGTTTAGTTATAGTTATTATAGAAATTGACAATAATTATGATTATTATCATACGCTCAATATTTCGAAAAACAAACCTACAAATATGTTGAAGCCATTATCAACAGTTACGGGGCTCTTAAACCATTAAATTTACTATAAAAATCGCGTCATTTAAATTAATAAGCGGGTTATAAGGAAAATTGTCTACCTTATGCTCCTTCAAATCTTAGAGCCCTTTCTCCCAACTAGCTAGCTTAGCTAATTCTCTCAGTGTCTGTGGCATCAACCAAACGTAACCCGTCGAGCTTGTCGCTTGCCCTTAGCCAAAGTCGTCGTCGTCGTCGTCGTCGTCGTCGTCGCAGGCTGTCAGGGTGTACCCATTCCAGAGAAATTTACCCGGCAATGTCTTCGTTGGTTTTCTTGTCATCTATTTCTATTTTCGAGCAATGGATGAGCGGATGAGGGTCTTGGGCTGTCTAACTTGTCTGTTTGTATGATGTGATGCTACCCGCGGTCCTTCTACCCTGTCAGCTCTATTCATGTGTGGAAGCCGCTCAACATGTGTGGGTGTGTGT
Organism: Hirtodrosophila histrioides; assembly: GCA_037075165.1. Taxonomy (NCBI): domain Eukaryota; kingdom Metazoa; phylum Arthropoda; class Insecta; order Diptera; family Drosophilidae; genus Hirtodrosophila; species Hirtodrosophila histrioides. The sequence goes on along the minus strand of JBAMCL010000603.1, from coordinate 388,289 downwards.
TTGTGTGTGTGTGTGTGTGTGTGTGTGCAAAAAACCGTAAGCAATTTTCCGTAACATCTAACCGAGGTAGAGAGCCAAGACAGGCAAGCCAGGCAAAGACATTCTCCTTCGACGTCGTCACATAAGATTCAACTCCCACTTCCAATTTTCCTGTCCCCTGCGCTTCAACCTCTGCATGGTCCTGGTGCAGGTCCTGGTCCTGATCCTGAGCTGCTGTTGTTGACGACATTGACTGCCTCTACTTGTCTGTGCATGTGGCTGTGCGTCTGTCTCGATTCGCCTAGCACGATGTCTGCCTGCGACACTTATGCTGAGATGTGTAGCCGTAACGCTGTGTCGAGTTCCAGCCCGAGTCTAAATTTTGTTACCCAATTGATGAAGGGAGTGATAACTTCCCAACCATTGGCCTGGCACCATTGACGTTACCACCAACGTCACCGCCACCGTAACCGTCACCGTCACCATCACATGCACCAAATCATGTTTGATTACAGATGAGCAGGATAACAAGTTATGCCTGGCAGTTTCCTGGGATCGAAAATGCAAGCTTACGCGTATCTTTAAGTTTGGCATATGAACATTTAGAGGCACAAATTAAACCTAAAGACACTTTGCACACGATGCCCTGCGGCGGCTTATGTGCGCTTAAGCACAAAGCTTGACCATCCACACACACTCCCATACACGTCCGCATACATACATATGTAGAGTCACAATCCCAGCCCTCGCTGGATTGAAGTTGCCTTTGACACACACTCACACACACACACACACACACCCACACAACCGCTATATATGTACAAATGCCGCTGACTATATACAAAAGTCAATGCTTTCATTGCTTTTGTTGCTTGCCGGGTTTGGGGGCTCGACTCGGTGCCCGTTCTCGCCTTTGGCCCACCCATATTTGCAATAAACAAACAAGTTGGCCTGCCTGTTTACGTGTAGCGCATCTTAAATACTCTACTAGTAGAGTCTACTCAATGTGCATAGTTCATTTCAATACGTATGTAAATAAGAGATAATTGTATAAGAATATAATGTTGGTATGTGTAAAAGTCGTAAGTTCAGCATCGATTAAGCTCAAATTTTTATACAGTTGTGCTTCAAGGATTGCTTTTATAACAATTCGGACTGGCTGGACTTTGGAAAATCTTGCCCCACTGGCAGAAAACTGTTGTATGAATCTTGAAAAAACTACTCCCACCTGTCAGCACGAACGGAAAATGGGCATAAGCTCAAATGTGTGAACGAAGGATTTGTTAGATTGGTTTCTATGTTCTTCATACCCTATACAAAAAATCAGTAGACAAGGGAGGGAATATTGTGGGGTTTTTGTTTTGTTTATTTCTTACTTTCTCATCCATGCAACAACTATGTGACACAACGAAGTTTGGCGGGGTAAAGATGGTAAGAGATAAATCTTTCTTTACATGCACTCGATTACCATCAACTTTTGAGAAATTCAATATGTTGAATATACCTATGCGACTAAAATCCAAATTTTAGATCATATTTAGTATACGGGAATGATGTATTTGATTCCTGATTCCTCAGTTGGCTTCAAAAATATGATTTTTATCATCTATTAACACGCACAAAGTATACCCAACCTTGTGACCTTACAACAATCTCGAGAAAGTTCATATACCCTTATAATTTTAGGTATAGGAAGCACATATAAGCTTGGGTGGGTGCTGGACAGTCCTGGACGTTGTGGGTGTGTATCGGCTGAGGGTTTGGGCAGCATTTGGCTCAAGAAGCTTTACTTCTTTTGTGGCGGCAACGCTGGCGCCCAACTCTCCCTCACTCCGACATTGCCTCCAACCTCGTCTTCGCCTGCGTCTTCGTCATTTGATGAATTACCGTTCAGGGCAAAATGTGCGCCCTTTGGGTAGTGCCTGGGTTATCTGACGATTTCAGTATGGGGGCATGCTTGTGTGTGTGTGGTGACTTGGAGTTGCGTTTCATTTTGGGCTCCGTGCAGAAGACACCCGTTGCCATAACCATCAGCCGATACACACACGTCAACTCACTTCGCGCTTCTATATACTCGGAATACACACTCACACCTACGCACACCTACCTATACACACCCATTCACATACTAGTCCCGTACACAGTCACCACGTTGTCGTATATCATTAGAGTGCCCCCACGTCTAGGCGCCATTTCATCCAAAATGGCATTATGAGCAGGTTTCTTATGCGGCTGCTGCCTACGCGTATTAGTAATATTTTCTGCGACTGTCTACGGTTTTTCGATTTTGTTTTTTTTTTCTTGGGTTTTTTGAAGGTGGGGGGTCGGGGATTGTTCATACTGTTCGTTGCGGCTTGGCGAATGTGTCTACTAGTCCAAGGTTGTCAAAAGAATAGCGGGTAGGGGACAAATTGATTTCCTATTGGTCTTAAAGAAAGGAGTTAGGGGCTGAATGGATGGGGCAACTGAAATTATGACTATTGGTGCAATAATGAAGATGTATCTCAAGCCCTAGAGTGGGTGATACCTAGAGACACACTAAAAAGAGTTAAGAAATTCAAAACAAATACCACCTTATAACAAAAGTATGTAGACTCAGAATGTTTACTAAGTTTTATGCATTTCTCAAGGTGTCTTCTGATGGATTGTGATCAATATGTGGTCTCACAAATTGACTAGGCCCAATTCAATGTCATATACATTACAATTAGACAAGTAGGTACGCTCTAGACGAGTATGCCCGACTACAAGACACCCTATTTTCAAGATTGAAACTCCGAAACACATACTGAATTGAATAACTTCTGTTTATAACTTGTTTGAAATTTGACCTAAAAATCACAAAAATTAAGGGCATATATTTTCCAAATTTGTATTACAAATCATTTATATCAATTTGCGGGTGTGTGGGGGGTATATTTAAAATTATACAGGACAGATGTTCCTAGCTTTAGATGTGCCCGATCGACCTGGCTATTGATTGGAATGATATTATCTTTTTATAGGATCGCACATTACATTACAAACATAACTGATTGAGGTTTCGAAACACTCAGTTTTAGTATATTAGTTTTTTTAGGAATTAGATTCTCAGGATTGGAATTCACTTAGGAACTCACCTTGTGCAGCAACACCGATGCTTTTCTTTTAGATGCCATCTTTGTGCTGGTGGTGGCACCTCCGCCAGCACCTCCGCCACCGCCACCGGTTGCCGATGCGGTACGTGTCGATGTTTTTGGTGTTTTTCTCGGATTTTTCGGAATTTTGGCAAATTTTTTGATTGCCTGTTGTGGGTAATGAAATTGACCAAAAACCAAGGAATCGAATTGACGCAATCGTTGCCAAAACTCGGTGATATCAAAGTTGCTGTGCTGGCAACTTTTGTTATGATCTTGAGCACTAAACACTGTTCACTTTGGATGCTTTAAGAACAATAGTAACTAATATCCAAAACTTTTGGCGCGTTTTCCTGGTCGTATTTTTTTATAAACACTTGGGATTCTGTTCTGATGTCAAAGGGTGGCTTATAAATTTGTTTTGATATTTGGATGAGTAGCTCGCGACGAATGCAACAAGCGAACTTTTGGCACACTAAACGCTAACGGTTGTTATGGGGCTTATGAGAGATTTCAGAGTTTAGAGCGCTCCACCAGAGGCGGACCAAACACGACGAAAGCCAACTGCTGACTGACCAAAACAAAGACAGATAAATGCGTTTTCTAGCGCTAGCTCCTGCGACGCCGACTGCGGCAGCGGAAGAGCGCCAACCAGTGAGCGCGGAGAGCGTGCTTGAGTAAGAGATGATGAGCGAGAGACAGAGAGTGACATGCGCGTAGACAAGGCGAAATAAATGTGGGACGCCGCCAAAAGCACATGGAGAACGCGGAATGTGCGTGTGGAAGGCAAATGCCAAAAAGTGTGCAACACAATGTGCTCGAACGGGCAATGGGCAATGGGCGACCATCCATGGTCGAGTCGAGGGATATGAGTATAAAAACAGAGAAACGCCGATAACGGCAACAGCGACGTCGGCGGCGTCAACGAACCAACACGGCGGGCGTACGAGAGGAGTGAGAATCAGCCGTAGCCAAAGCGGATGGCGGCGGCAGATGAGTTGACAAACAGCTGAGTGCTGTGTTTTGTGAATGGCTAGGAAGGCAGTTGGTAGAGGGAGTGAGGTATGAGGTGTTGGGTGTTGGGTGGATGGGTATGGAGTCTGGTGGGGGAATGGCAATTATTTTTGTTGCTTTTTTTGCGCGACGCCAACAAAAATGCAGCAACAACAACGTGACAGTGAGCGGCACCAGAGGCTGAGAGGGCTTGGTAGTGTGAAGGCTAGGGGGAGGGTGTGAGTCTGAGTATGAGTGTGAGTGTGAGTGTGAGTATGAGTTGTTGTTGTTGCTTTTGTTTTTCGCCGGCTTTCGAAAAAAAGGCCGGCTGGATCGGTCGGTTCGTCGGGTTTCGGTTGAACGTTTGGTCGGTCGCTCAGTTCGAGGCTTTGGGTGGGGTGGTGTGGGGTGTTCGCTGGTCGTCGGCGTTTCGGATATGAAAAACGCACAAAAAATAAAGCATGCTTTGCGGCGCTTTGGTTTGGGTTCTTTAGGGTGTTTGGTGAAGTTGGCAGACCGGAGTTGGGAGCTGGAAAAATAAATGAGAAAAATATACGAGCCGGCAACGTTGTTGCTGTTGCTCCGTTGGCAGGGGCAACATGCGGGGTGAGAGGGTGGTCTTGCCCCCACTCGCTCAGTGTGTGTGTGTGTGTGTGTGTGTGTGTGAGGCAACGGAGAGCAAGGGGAGGATGGTGCGAAAGTGGACAATGTTGTTGTCGCTTGTCTGCCGTGTGCGCTGCGTGGCTGCATGGGTTGTGGGTTGAGGGTTGCTGGCGGGAGTTTTGTGGGTTGGGCACCATGAAGTTTTTGAAAAGAAAAAAGAGAAAAAGGCCACGGGTTGGTTCAGTCAGTTTTCGTTGTTGGTGTGAGTGAAAAAAGGGTCAAGAGCGCTCGGTTATGGCTACCTTTACCAAAAGAATTGTTTATCTACGGGAGGGGATGAGGTAGCTGTGGGGGTGCCTCGCAGTGCGTGTTTATTGAGCAGGCAACTGCCCGCCGCCTTCTATACTCCAAGTTCTGCGTTAGAGCCGTCGCTGTTTCAACAATTTTGAGGTTTGTCTTCAAAGACCGTCCTTAGTTGATCATAAAACACGACTGATTTTTCTGTCCTCCCACAACATCCTGCGAGTGTCTGGGGTGGCTGTTGCCAACAAAACGTCGTCTTGGTTTTGTTTGGCGATAATTTGCGTTCAGGATATAGTCTATATTATTTGGATTTATGCACAGACCGCAGACCAACTGGAATGTTTACTTTGGTAATACAATTATAAAACATTTAAAATTCTGTGCTCGTAAATAACTTCAATATTTTCTCAATCCTTTGATATTCTCGAAATACATCCGGCTTACATGGTATCGACTTATAGTATCGGCTAGTTTTAAATTAGCTTTAAATCTGAATTTTAAACGTTGATCTTAAATGTATTCTCAGCCCCTGTACCAATAAAATTGGTTTGGGGTATTAAAACTGTGCAAACGTATGTCCAAGGCATGGGGAGACTCTTCCAAGCTCATCAACTTATATATTCTTGATCAGTTTCTACTCCCCGTACCCATAAAATTGTTAAAAGGGTGCAAATGTATGTAACAGGCAGAAGGAGACATCTCCGATCATATAAAGTATATATATTCTTGATCAGTATCAATAGAGATTTAAATTTGGCCATGTTCGTCTGTCTGTCCGTCTGTATGAATGCGTCGATCTCAGCAACTGTAAGAGATAGAGACACCAAATTTGGAATGTAAGTTCCTGTATGCCATACGTAGATCAAATTTGTTTCCAATTTCAGATATCTCCCCCCGTTTCCCCGCAATTCGATAAAAACCTTTCATACCAACACTTTTAAAGATATAGCTTTGGGATTTGACAGGTTTAATGCTTTAGTTACTTTTAATCTACTATCCCAATTTTAAGTCGATCGGATAATAAACACGGAAGTTATTCACAAATGAAGATTCAGTGCTATATTGCGGGGGGGAAGAGCTGCTCAGCCATCACTTAAAATGCCTCGCTTGCGCTGTCGCTTTGTGTATGTATGTGTAAGTGTACGAGGATGCCTTCGGCAATTTTTGACCTGGGTTCAGGGAGTCATGTAATCGGGTATACTCGACAATAGCACTCTTACTTGTGGTATATACCAAGCGTCATAAGAGCATACATTACACTTACGACATGATCAGCACAGAAGTTATTGGAACGCTAGAGATAAACACCAGCACATCAGCCAGGTGGAATTCTCTGCTTGCTTGCACTGCCGTTAATTTGTTTGATGCGTAAGTGTACGTGAATAAAGTCTGATTGGGAAATTTAGATCTGAGTTGCTTGTAGTCGGGTATACTTGACTACAACATTCTAACTTGTTTTAACACCCGGTTAGATATATCTAATCAAATACTTATTAAGCACATTTATTGTACTTTCTATACTCTGTTTCAAAAAGAATATTTCTTATTCAAGAGTATATTGGGCTTGTGCAATGTTCGCCTGTCTGAACGCAATTTTTGTCCACACCCTTGAAACTTAAGCCACCAAACTTTGTACACATTTTGGTGGATACGCTGGATTTATAAAATGTCAAGGTCTCCTCGGAAATTCATCTCTCTTAGCGGGAAATTTGAAGGACTACAAGACTTTTAAATTTCATGCTATTTCAAGACCCCCAACGTCGGAAAATTCGCGGATAACTGTTGTATGAAATCTGTTGTATTTATCATCCTTAACATTAATTGAAGTTTATCAAAAACTACGATATTCGAAAATTTAAATTTTTATGCGATTGGCTTCAAAGCTTTACACAATAGGTACTGTGTTCACCGTTCTTGGAAAATCTACCCCCATGGGGGGATAATAAAAGTTCTCACCTGAAGGAAATAAGCGTTTTTGGACAATTTACCATTACTGGCGAAAAATAGGTAGGAAACTGTAGTTATAATTTTTTATATTATTCTTGCAAACTCATTCTGAGAACTACACCAAAAATAATTTTAAAGAATTTTACACCAACCCGTCGCTACGGGCGGGATATGAGGGTGAAGGAGAAATGTGTGCGATTATGTTATTTTATCGATCGGGTTCAAGGAGAGGTTTAAGACAATGTTACGCAACGGAAAAGAAAGTTTGGGTACGCAAGTTTTCTGTATTTCTTACGATTGACGCAACTTGTTAAATTTAACATAATTATTTTTATCAAAATACTTCGCCGGGCAACGCTGGGGCAATACCATATAGTCTATGATAAATGAGTGAACTGAGACGGAACTTTAGAAAATTCCGATAAACTGTTGTGTGAGACTTTTTTGATTAGCATTCGCGTTATAGCGATCGGTTGAAATATAAAATAATATAAAATTTGTTATGGAAAATCTTTTTGTTTCTTAAGTTTCAAGTTTCAATATGCTCTTTATATTTGAAATATATTGAGAAAAAGACACTTTTTCTATCTTTTTGGGTCAAATCTGACCTGGTCAACAATTGTCTATATGTATGCCTTTGTGACTATGCTATAAATCTAAAATACATACGTTTTTTCGATTTGTGGAGCAGGATAGGGGATGTGCGTGGTTGAGAGATCCAAGTACTTAATCAAACGAGGATATATAACAAGTTTACCAAATTCGGATGATATGGGTCCCAAGGGGTGATAACATGGCATTCATACGAACAGGTAAACAGAGAGACAGACAGACGAGCCGACAGTGAACAAACTCAATACACTCGATTCTTTTTTTTCCAAATAATGATTGGAAATGGAGTATTCTGATAAATTTTAAGAGAACATCATTGTGCAGCGTGAATACGTCCACTGGTATTCAGTTAAACAGCAGTCTCTTAGAGACCACATCACAAAGTTTTCTCTCCAATGCAGAAACGCCGAAAAGCATAAGCCACAAAGCACCATCCGTCGCCCCCGCTCAAAAAAAGAAATCCAGCCCAAGGAAATTCAACTCTAAACTGGGAACGGGAAATGCTTTCAAGCGCCGATTGGACTGCCAGTTATTTGATGATTGTCTACAGCATTTTTCTGCTCCTTCGCTTTTTTGGGTTTTTCTACGTCACGCCAAACTGACCAAAGTATCTCTGCGGCGTTGAAAAGGACAACCCCGTGATAAAAGGAGAGAGAATGTATTGAAGAGGTCGGATGAGGCTTATTTGATAGTTCACCAACTAAAATTTGAAGGCAAGTGGTTTGCTGTGTGTTTTTAAAATGAAAATCAGCTGATTAGGGAGAGCCTTAAGTGGTGCAGAAAGCTAAATTAAACCGGCACTTTAGCAGGGTGGGTGGAAACCGGATTCTCATCTATTCAGCTGAATAGTATGTCAAGACTCTGGCTTCGAATTGCCAGCTCATCTCGCCTTCCGCAAACTGTCGCCTTCAATTTAGGACCAAAAACAGCCACAGGACGAAGCGCCATTGTTCAGCGCATTTGTGGCCACGGTCTCTCCTCTTCTGGCCACAGCCTGGCTGTTGATTATTATAGTTATTATGGCTATCATGATGTTTGTCATGTCGTCAACATCTCGCACAGCATTCAACACGTGACAGCCGATAGAAGCAGCAACAACAACAACGACTACATGGACAATGAGAAGTGTGACAAGGCCTCGACCTCGTCTTCAACTTGGCAGCCAAATTGACGCGGCAGTCGCATTTTCAAGTTGGCCAAATAAGTTTCAAATAACATTCTACATAGTATACATGTGTATGTGCATGTGTGTGCGGCTGTGTGCGCCATTTATACGCTAAAGTGTTTAAGTTAACAGGCCAATTGGCTGATGTATAATTAAAGCTCGCTAACTCGACTCCAGAGCGCTTTGGGCTCCTGAATTGTGCATTCGAATAAGTCAAATCCTCATTGTTCAGTTTCAAATTGCCCAAATGGTGCCAAGTTCATTAATATACATGTATCTTGTTGATTTTAAAGTGGCATTTGCCATAATTATGTTAATGAATATGCCCAGTGATTAATTGTTAAAACAATTGATTTTCCGAAATACTATAATAGACTTATTGCTTGTGGCTAGTAAGTATTTAGTTGGGTCAATGTCGACGGTTAAGGGGTCCTTTAGAAACATTGAAAGATGGGAGGGTGTCTGGCTGGCAAATAGCGCTATTTCGGATGTAGTCAGACCTCTTCAAACTATCCGTATATGAATTAGAGGGAAATGTCCGTCTGTCCGTCTGTATGAACACAAATTTTTTCCACATCCATGAAGCTAGAGCCACCAAACTTGGTACACATGTTGGTGTATACAATAACCTTATAAATTGTCAAGGTCGACCTCCCACCTCCACCCCATCTCCCGCAATTTGGCGGACACCTACAAGTCCGACATTTTATTTTAAGCTAGAGTTACCAAATTTGACATAAAGACTATTGTTGACCTCCTTGACAGATCTGCATCAAAAAAATGTTGCCATCGCCACCACCTCTCCCGCAAATCGGCAGAGCATTCCCCAAAACATGTTTTTCACAGGGGTATATCTCCTACAGTTTGATAGCTAGAGTTACCAAATTTGGCGCGTTTCAAGTTGTTTTAATTTTATAATCGTCTGTAGTGAACTATGCAAACATAAACAAGTAAGAATGTTCTAGTCGAGTATACCCGACTACGAAACTCCCTGTACCCAGGTCTAAAACTTCCAATCATATGTTCGTCTCTTACACGTGCACGCACATATACATACACAAAGCCGCACACACGCGAGCCACAGCGTGGCCTTTTAAGTCGTGGCTGTGCTTCTTCTTCCCTCCCTCGCTCCAGTACTGAATCTTTTTCGTTGAATAACTTTCGTGTTTATTATCCGATCGACTTGAAATTGCACAGTAGATTGAGAGTGACCGAAGTAGTTTACATGCCAAATCCCAAAGCGATATCTTTAAAACTGTGGCTGTAAAACGTTTGGATCGATTTGGGGGGGAACGGGGGGAGATATCTGAGATCGAAAATAAACTTGATCTGCGTATGGTATACAGGAAGCTACATTCCAAATTTGGTGTCTCTAGCTCTTATAGTTGCTGAGATCGACGCTTTCATCCGGACAGACAGACAGACGGACAGACGGACAGACAGACGGACATGGCCAAATCGAAATCTCTTTTGATGCTGATCAAGAATATATATACTTTATAGGGTCGGAGATGTCTCCTTCTGCCTGTTACATACTTTTGCACAAATCCAATACCCCCTTTTTACCCATTTTATGGGTACAGGGAGTAAAAAGTTCCAACATATACACCCACTACTGACCATGAAAGGGGTAGAGGCTACTAAGACTGCAAATGTATGCCGCAGGCAGATTCTGGGATCTTTGACTATGTAAAGTATATATATTCTTGAACAATATTAATGGCAGAGGCGATCTAATCCGTCTGTTTTCATGCAAAGTTGTCATTGTCTTAAAACTATCTTTATGAAACTTGTTTCTCACGCTTCTTGTTGCTAGTATATGTATGTATAGTACCAGCTGGTAGGTAAAACCCCAGCGCTGCCCGGCGAAATATTTAGAAATATTTATATTTAGAAAGTATGTTGAGTTTGACTACTTTGATCAGTAAGAAATACACAAAAGTAACGCACCATGATTTTCCCGGCCGCGGGGGTAGATTTGCCAAAATCTTTGAGTACCACGCCTATTATGTTTTTGTGTAGAACCTTGAAAATGAGTTTGAACTCAATCGCTTAAAAAAAAGTACTACATCAATTTTAGAAACGTGGAAGAAAATTTTTCCAAATGGGTGAGACACGTATCGAGTTGTTTAATGTGCAGAGCCTTGAAAATTAGTTTGAACCCGATCCGACGAAAATTTGACTTTCTCCAATAAAATTTTGAGACGGTTTTTATAGAATAGCGGGGGAATAGAAAATATCTGAAATTGAAATCAATTGGACGGCCAGACAAGGCAAAATCGAAATCTCTTACTGGTGATACTGTTCAAGAATATATATACTTTAAAGGAAATGTCTCCTTCTGCCTGTTACATACATTCGCACAGATTTAGTACCCCCTTTTTACCCATTTTATGGGTAAAGAGAGTAAATATATATATACATATATTTTTACATATTTTCAATTTAATGTTATCAAATTGCGCACCTATGTATAAATGCATGCATGTATTTTACTTAATTTTATAAGAACCACATGATGCCGTAGGACGTTTTGATAAACACTGTAAGTCTTTTCAATTTATCCACCGATTATACTAAAATTTAAGTGATTATGTTGGAAAACGCACCAATAAAAATTGTAATAAAAATGCAACAAAATTAGATGTAGAAATCCAAAAGCAAATCCATCAAAAATGCAAAAATGCAAGCTCGGAAAAAGTTGAAAAATTAATGCAATATTTATCGAGCACACTAAATGAAGCAAGAGCGGCTGTGAAAAAATATTATACATATATGAAATAAATAATAAATAATATGTTTATATAAATTGCAAAAATGCGCAGTCCGAGCTCAAAAAAGTAGGAGGAATCCTGAAATGCGCAGCCGCCTCTATTTTCCAATTTTTAGCAGGGCAATGGCTGTGGCACGCCCCCGCGAAAATGCCTATATATGGATTTATATAACGAAACATGTACAAAACGTCAGATGATTTGTTTTTTTTTGTTGCAGGCTGGAAAAACTAATGCAAAAACAAATGGTTAGTAATATGGCAAAAAATTCAAATGTGACAAGCCAAACGGGTGAATAGAGATAGGGGAGTCCGTCATTGAAGGGTTGTGGCTGGTCCAAAATGACCCAGGAAGTGCAGGAAGTGCAACTGCAACCAATTCAATTAAAAATCTGCCACTTAAGCTTAAAATGGAATGAGCCAATGGTGCCACATGGCAACCAAATGGCAAAAAACCAGGAATGGACACACACTGCTAGGTGGAGCTAGTGCAAATCCAACGATTTCAAGTAGCTTATCCAGTTTTAATACATATCTTAAAAAATCTATGCCCAAGCCACATCTGTGCGAAGTTCCATCAAGTCTGATTAGTAACGGAGATACTAATTTGCTTAGAATCCAATAGACTAACAGCCTTGCCAAATCAACTTGTATATTGAGGCTGATCAACAATGTTTATACTTATAGATTTGGAAACATCTCTTTCAATGCGTTGCACAGTTTGGCATACAATCAAAATACCTCTTGTAGCGGTATAAAAATGATCTTCTCAATCAAGTGGTTGAATAAATGTATAATTAGTTTGGGTTAGTTTAGTGGAAAGTTTCCAAACCACTTTGTATTACCTAACCCCGCCACACTATGCTAAGAAAAATTGTTGTTGCATGGATGAGAAAGTAAGAAATAAATAAAAATAGCATACCACAGTTTTCCCTCCCATGCCCTATGATTTCTTGTATAGGGTATAAAGAACTTAGAAAGTGATCTAACAAAAACCTTCTCTCACGCATTTGACTTTAAGCCCATTTCCCGTGACGCCCATGGGTTGGATTTTTCATAGTCCCTTAGCTCGGACCCGTTGGCCACAAATCAGTCACGCACTTGAAATTTATTTGTCAAAAAATTCAATAAAATACATTGGAAACTAGTTTTGACCATTCAGAAAAAAACATATTATTTTTAGAGAATGTAAAAGATATGAATGTGGATTGGATTTATTCAATTTAATTTATTAATAAAATACATAAAGATCTTAGTATTTTACTAGTCAAGGATGAAATAAAGAAAAGTACTGAAAATTATTTAAACAGACTGAACTGCCATGAAAAATTGTTCGCAATAAACCTAATAGATAATAGCCTGGACACCAGGCGTACAAAAAGACACCATGTTCTATAATCTGGATCTTCCTCATCGATTTTAAGGAAGATATAACTATATATTGGATTCGCTCAATAAAGCGCAACCAATCCTGTTATTATTAGTTGTAATTATTAAATTTGTTTATTGTCCTAAGACAGAAAACTAAAATAAACTTTACAAAAAAAAATTTATCAATAACAACGCTAGATATCGATATCTTGAAAACATTTCAAGCGTACTAAGAATTGACTGAAATTTAGTTACATTATGAGTTGGCAGTAGTTCTATACTTGAATAGGCATACACCGAACATACAGACATTTTAGAAAGTCCTTAACTTGCAAATAAGATTTGGTTTGTTTAGTGAAAAGTTTCAAAAACAGTTTGTATTGATTACAAAATGTGGTAGTGGTCCCTTTAAAAGTTTTGTTTGTTTCAGCCCTGGCACTGGAGCTTAACAGCAAACTAAATAGCACACACATTACACCTACAAGGCATACACTTACACACAACTGCATATAGTATATACCCCTTTCCACCGCACACACACACAAATGCGAAAATATTGTATATAGAACATTTTATTTGAATATATTTCTCGCATTTTTTTTCGGTTGCATTTTGTCTATTTTTTTGCGCTTGACCAAATGCAGCGACAACTGCAACAAAACGGCGACAGTGTGTGTGTTTATAATAAATAATAAAATATACCCAAACGCATATATACTAGATACCCTTCCAGCCCCCTCCCTCTATTGTTGTTGCTTTTGAGCCTGAACAAAAAATTCTGTTGAATTTTGCGCACATTTTACGCCTGATCGAAATATTTTGCGCCAACGGCCCCACATATAAAAAGTCAAAGACTTCCACGTCCACCCCACCGACATACACACACAACCAGAGGAGCCCTCAGCACCTATTGCCCCCAAACTACTACCCACCAGCTACCCTCCCTACTATCCCGCACTCGCCTACTCAAATGCGCCTACAATACTTTTATTGTATCCAATGTTTTTTCTGCTTTGACGCGCGTACCAAAAATTGGCAACGGTTTACGGGTGAGTATTGGCCTAAGGTGTTGGGCAGCAAAGGGGTAGCGGACACTGCGGGGGCCGGCTTAGTCCACGGTTATGGTTATGCCTGTGGCATGATAGCTCATTCCTTGTCTGTATTCCTATTGGCTGCATTTGTTTGTTTTACGCGGCAGCCATCGCGTCGTTTGCAGCGTTTCGAGTTTGTTGAGGCAGGTTAAGCAAGTGGAAACTAGGGATTGGGTACATATTTAAGTAATATAAAATATACACCGTGTGTTAATATGTATGTTTGCTAAATCAGTTATATGCGTACGACCTGAAATGGGCCGCCTAATGATTGAAATGTGATATAACATATGTGGTTCTTCGCAAACTTTGTGAGCTATTTTTAAGGTGTTAGGCTAATTAATAAATAATGTGGAAGCTTATATAGTGAAATTCTTCTATTTTTTCCAAGATCTTGACCGTATGGAGTACGTCGATTAAAATCAGATGGAAGCACACTCGGTAAATTGCTTTAACAAGAGGAATGCTACATTCTTCTCAGATGGCGCATGTGCTAATTTGCAAACCTATTTTCCTAAGGGAAATCTACTGAATCTTTCCCACTTTGTTAGTGGCTTAAACCTCACTTAAGTAATTCCAAAAAAATATAAAGTCATACAGAATGCGCGTCTCATACAACGAAAAATGTTCTACGGGGGTACCTAGTCCTATGTACCCACATATTGTTTGTTGAGCACTTACTTATATGTATGTCCTTTGTCAGGGAGAATTTTTGATGGCAGTAGTTCAGAAAGATGTGATACAGCACGTTGTCCTTAAGACCTCTGTTAAAGCCGCGCTGATGGGGCCTAATAAATATATTCCTTGGTACCAACCCCACCTAGCCCTTATTCTAATAAAAAATATATATTATTTTGTATGACCCTAACAAAATGACCCTATATCAAGACCACCACTTAGGTCAGCTGAATCATATTCTGAAGAAGATTTAGAAGTGCGTGGAATCATTGCAGCAATCTTAGGATGTAATACCTTTTCATTTCTCACCATTAAAACTTACTTTCACAAAAGAGTTTCTGCTTCACTTTGTTCACCCACAATATTCTTATCTAATTGTTATAAATTCTAAGCTTTCAGCTTTTCTTCGTGAATACATATGTATGAAAACTCGAGTTTTGGCATCCTCAGAATAAACCTTACCATTAGGTGCTTATTTACTGATATGTATGCAAATAATGTGCATGCCTAAGTAGGAGCCGAAGGGGCAGTCTCTTTTTACTGCTCAACGGCAGATGCAATTTTAATGCCTGTAAAGTATACAATCAATGACCAATCAAAAGTTGCTACTTAGGAGCAAAGTGTGCTTTAATAAACACATATTAAAATTTTAGTTATTCATGTAAGTCTCAGGCGGGTTGACAAAAGGCTGCATGAAAATTGCAAAATGTACGAGTATTTTCCATTCGACAATATTATAAATGTATGTATATGCTTATACCCAAACTTAACCAGACTAGGAGGAAAATTAAATGCACTGCATGTAGGCTGGGAGAACGTGCTGAAATTACTCATATATTTGTACAAAATTTTAAGAAAATGCAGCTGCAACAAATTTTGCCAAAGACATCGCAATGGACGTCTTCAACAAGTGCAACAGAGAGAGTCAGCTAAGTGCAATGCTAGAGCAGTGCGGCATGTTGGCTGAAATCTTAAGAAATTGCACAAGAAATTGTTGCACTTGCATATGCAGCTGCCTGCATCTAAGGCAAGGGGCAGAGGTCAGGCAGGCTACTGTGCGTATGCGTAATGTGCTGGAAGGCGCCTTAAACTATGCAAAAGTTGGCAACGCTCAGCCTCGGCCTGTGTGCCGAACTGAGCAGCCGAAAATGCAAGCAGAGTTCGTAGCTAAGAGCTCGACATGCACCTCAAGTGCTTCTCGTTGAAGTGATGGAGGGGGGTGCTGGAATGGCTCTCAGTTTACTTGACATTAAGTGCATAGAAAACTTATTATTGCAGGTTCTAACAAGAACAAAAAACAACAACAACAATAGATAGCCAAGGAATACACATAAGCAGATATGTATGTATATAGATTTTTGGTCATATAATAATAGTCAATGAGGAAGGGGAGAAAATCGGACAATGTTTGTATGTGTGTGTGTGTGTGTGTGTGTGTGGAAACTGCAGATTTTCATTAAATTTTAAGATGCCACAGCAGGCGACGCCTGTTAGTATACAATGCATTTTTGTTGTATATTCGCAGTATATACAAGGCATAGGCATAGTCATACATGGCCTGGTATTGGTCAAAGGCCCAAGAAAACTCACACTTAGCGTTAGGTTTACCGTTCAAGCATCATAAATTTTGATGGGGTGGTTGAGAGTCCAAGCAAGTCGATGCATAGTTGAAGGGAATGGCGTGGGGTTGGGTCCTGAAATGCACTTTGTAAGCACAGCAGGTTGGCTGCAATGGGAGGTTGTGGGAAGAGGATTGGAGCTGGGGGTTGTGCTTGTCTCGCCTTTCAAACGAGTGCGTCGGGGTTGCATTCGACGTAGTCCCTTAGCTTTGTGCGATACACCCCTAAACCCTACCCCCACCCTACCCACTGTCGACACAGCTGTTGATGCTGCTATCCGTTGTGCTCTGTCCTCTTCCTTGTCGTCTTTAATGCATTATTTTGTGTGGCAACACTCAGCGGTAATAACCCGATGATACACCCCCATGCCATGAAGGGTGTGAGGATGCGTTGTGAGTGTGTGGAACTACATGACGTCGTCTTTGCATTGGTACTTCCAGAGTACAGAGAGTGTGTGTTGGTCTATGCCAAAACTTCTATGCTGGCTTGATTAAAATTGATTGAAGCAAATAAATGGATTTGGACTTTTATATGCAATTATTTGAAAGCAGCTAAAACTGTTGCAAATGGAATCAAGCGCACATTTTCGGTGAAAGAATTCTAATTACTTATTGCTAATTTAATTGTCATATAGGTTGAATTAAGAGCTAATCACTTGTAAGAAAAAGAGAAGCAAAGGTAAGCATCTTATTGGATATCTTCTAAGAAACTAGAAGGAAACTTTCTTTAAGACCCAGTTTCTTAAAGAAATAACGCCATCACCCGACGACTAAAGTCTTAGTAGAAATTACATACACAGCTCTTAGGATGGGCAAACGATGAAGTTGCATTAGTGAAAAGCGTTAGGACATAATATTGTGAGACATATCCCTCTGAAAAGCTTCAGTTCCTTAGGTGACAGGACTTAAGAGCGAACACGGACAGGACCACGTTTGCAGCAGTGGCGCCACCTAAAACCCATCAAATAAAAACTCCTTGCGACTGCTGATGCTGTTGGCCGTACCCAGAACCGCATGTCTGTTGCTAGGACCGCACCCGGTCAAGGAGGCCCCTTTACCACCAGCCGAAAATGAAACGGACATCTTTCTGGAAATGCTTCGCTTTTGCCTAGAACGAAAATTGATGACCGGCCAGAACAGCTGGCCAGGGTCGTCTGACTGGACTGGACTAGGAAATCGTGGAGTCGGGTAGCGAGTGAGGCTGAGGGTGAGGGTGATGGGTCTTGGTCATTGGCGCTGCAGCCAAAAAAGTAATTCATCTTATTTTTTCACGTTTATTTTGCCTTTTTTCTCTGCCTTGGCGACGGCAATAGCAGCGACTACTCAAGACGCCCACATGAGTCAGTCGCTACCAAGGATACGCCAAAAGGATAATGAAAGCAGTGGCAAAAGTTTGCAAAAAGGCAAGGCGTAGAGCACAAGAAGAGGGACCAAGACCCAAGCGTTGAACTTAAGTGAACTCAAACAAAAGGCGCAGGCGGCGAGCACTTCCCCCACAGAGCCTTTTGGAAAAGAACCCCAGACCCAAGACCCCTGTCGGCCGCCTAACGTTGCCTGATACCACATACACTTACACACACACAAGCACACGAATTCAGTGCTGGCTGCCTCCAGGCATCATTACATCAAATGTCCCTCGCATTTCTGCAAAACAACAAGATGGCGGTGCTCAGGACGAAAGGCAGCCAAAGAAAACCCCAAAAGCAACGGAGCCGGAGCAGGAGCCGGGGCTAGGATAACGCCGTGGCCGCATTGGAAAGAAGGAGCATGAGCACGGGGACACGTTGGCGCCCAGCAAATGTCGAAAGGACTGCGCAGGAGTATGAGAAGCCAAGAATCAGCAGCAGCAGCAGCAGGAGAACTAGCTCATTGGCGCAAGCAATAAACGTTAAATTTTTTCTTGCTTCTGCAGCATAATGGCCAGGGCAACGGACAGGAACAGCATTCAGAAGATGGAGCTGCGTCAGGAGCCACGGCAGGAAGCAGTCTTGTGAGCGGACTAACGTCTGACGTGCAATAAAAGACCGAAAATCCTTTTCCATTGCGCTAAGCTTTGAAAATTTTTCGGGAATTGGTCGGGGGTAAGCAATTGCAAAAATTTTGGTAACAGCCAGCAAAGTTTAGGAAATCGTGAGTCAAGGAGAAGCTGGTTCACCAAAGTGGGATCTTCGTCAGGCAGGAGGCAGAATGGTATAAGAATAATCGTCATAAAAGGGGTGGGTGATTCCGTTGAATGGTTACTGGATATGTGATGGAAGCAACTGAGGAGAGGGCTAATGCCTAACGGAGTTATAATATGAGGTAATACACTGATAAGCAGGAAGATAAAACGATTAAGAATAGACTAATGAAACTAAATAGATGTTCATCGATAAATATGGCGAACAAGAGAGGAGTTTTCAAGAAATATTGATTAAATTACATTGAATCCCATATATTAAAGTTCCACAGTGACACTGAGACAATTTCACGGTCATCTTAGGATTTATTGTAATACAAGGTAGTCCGGAAAATATCGGTAGGCTTTTTTGATTTCCCCTTTTTGTTGCAGTTTCTATTGGTCTAATCTTCTCTCCTTGTAGAACCATCACAATCATCCGGTGTTATATCTATAATTTGCATTAATTTTAACCATACGTGGCTTATGTAATGTTTGACTGGCTCTCTGAATGGTTCTAAGCTGTTCCATAAAACCCCTTGGCCTTAAAGGTGTCTCTTATTGTCCCGCTCCCGTCCTATATGCTGAATAGCTCTGTTCGTTACCCCTACGGCAAATGTCAGTCTTTTGGCATACACTCCACATCAAAATTAATTTCGCGTTACGCGCATTATGTTTTCCACGGCACTTGGCGTCCATAAACTGGCAGTTGAGGGATTGGGTGGGGATCCTGCGCGCTGGGGTTTGGTCAAAGTTATATTATATGTGTAGGTATACGTATGTAGATAAATATAACCACTATTTAGAAAGGGGGTTTGCTTTTTAGAGCATTCGCTAGTTAGTTATTAGAATTGTCCGCTTGAACTGTTCGCAGGTTCCCACATAAACCAAACGCTTCGCTTTTGCTGGGGTTGCTGGCACATAAATTCCGTTTATTTTTTACTTCTAGCCTGCCGGAACGAACCTCAACTTCGACCGACAGCCGCGCCCTAAGGCAAACGCCCCTTGAGCCGGGGCAGTGAAGCAAGAATGAGAGCTTGGTGCCCACATGAGCTAAGCCACAATTTGATATGTCCATTGTGTCTTATCAGGCGACATGGTTACCGCAGTGAACCCCCCAGCGAATGCTCCAGCCGAGGGTCTAACTCAAACTAACACATGCCAGCACATCTCCACCCACAAGTCCCTGGGTGTATATATCGGCCTTGCCCAAATAAAACCTCCATCTATCTACAGCGAACCCAAAACGAAAAACGCGCGCTCGTCAGTCAGCGCTCCAGTCAACCCAGTCCCAGTCCCAATCCCAGTCCCAATCCCAATACCCATTCGGTTGGCGCAAGAGAACGAGGACCTGCCGAGGGCCTGGGCCAAACCCAGGACACATCAGACGCCGCCCAGGCTCATTCGTCTAGCTTGGCACGCCGCCTTTTTTCAGCAACCACCCCACACCTCGACTTAGTTTCCTGTTCAACAAATGCCAAGAAAAAGTTTTTTTTTCGATGTTGGTCCCCTTCCTACTCATCATTGTCGTTCTCGTCCCCGTCCTTTTCCTCAACATCGTCGTCATCGTCCTCGTTGTTGAATTTGAAACGTTGTTGCGTCACGGAGTGCGAGAATATATGGGGGTCCGGTCGTCGCGCCACATGCCAGGCAAAGGCAGCAACAACGGCAGCACATTTGAAGAGGGTCGCTCACATTGGCACACATTGCTGGAGCTGGAGAAACGGGCAAGCAAAGAAATGGGAAACTAAAATGAAAGAAATCCGGCTGGCTGGGGCTGATTCTGATGTTAGGTTTGAGGGTGGAGTTGGGGTTGGCACATGTGTGCTGGAGCTACTAGCTAGCTACGTTCGCCCTCGGCTTAGCCCGTAGCTTGGGTTCTGGACGACGCCATGCTGCTTGTCTGCTCGTTTGTTCTTCGATTTAATGAAGGATATGCCGCATGGTTCGCCTCACATCAATGCACCCCACGGCCTGTTCAGGTCTTGGTCCAATCCCTTACGTTTTTCTAAATTTTTTTTTATATTTCATAACTTTTTCGCGCTGTTGTGAAATGGGCCACCAAAAAGTTTACTTTCTGGCCTAAAAAAAACTGGGTAGATCGACCTTTCCTTTACTCACTCCACAAACAACTCCTTTCATTTCGATTTTGAGCCGCATTGCAAGGGTTCTTCATTTTCGTTTGCTGCTTAGCAAGTGCCTGTGTTGCTGTTTTGCATAATTTGAAAGGTTCGTAACAGGGAAGGGCTAGAGTTTAACGCAGGCAGCAAATCATACCTTAAAGGCAGAAAGTTGTGTTTCGTATAAGATGCCTAAGTTACGATCTCCAAGCCCAGAATAAAAGAAAGCAAACTGTGCTAGAGTGAGTAACCAATAAAGAGGTGAAACTTGGAGTAGAAAAAGGATGTGGTTATTGCACGACGAGTATCGAAGTACGAAGGTTGCACAACGATGAAAAACGTTTACCTTTGAGGTAATACAGTTCAGCTTACAAGTTGAAATTATCAAGTCTACAAACAACAAGTACAATGACGACACCAATGAGAAATAACAGAAAAAAATCCTCTAACTTACCAAAGCTATTCAGATCTATAATTGACAGATAACGGAAATTTTATTTAAGTTAACAAAGTATATTCATTCAACTATGTACCTTACACCCATATACTATCGGTCGGAACCCTTAGTACACATTAAATGTAGAAACCACTTCAAGAAAAAAGTTTGCCCTTGCATGAAAAGCGTGTGCCAACTGCGTGGGGCGTAGGTTGACCTCGTCTCGATACAGTCAAAAAATAATTAGATTCGATGTTATTACGAAAGCGCCAACAAGCGTCCAAAATTGGTGCATGGTCACGAGACCATTCGTTGGGATCTTAGTCCTGTTTAGTCTCGGATCATTTTTATTTTACAAGTACATTTGTGCACGAAATTGTGAAACAAAGTAAAAATAGTGTGGGCAAGGAATGGTGACGTCGTCCAATTCGTCCGCGTTCTCGTTCTCGTGCTGGTCGTCGCAGGCAACAAATTAAATGTTGAAAATAATACAAAGACGTCCTTCCAAGCGGCGCTAACGACGCTGGCTACGCGAGCTCAGTTTACGCTTTACGTGGAAGATTACGGAACAGCATTAGGCTTGTGAGAGTATGAGTCAAAAGAAGAGCCGCTTCCGGGCATGAGTTGGGCACCAATGTCGCCGTCATGGCAACCAGGCGCAAAATCTTTGGACCACCAAGATACTCGGCCCAGCCAGCTGGTTTGGGGCTTGGGGTTGGTGCTCGTAATTTGGTGTGATGAAGTTTGATGATGATGAGGAGAAGCACAAAATGGGTGGGTCTTGAGCTTTTGTCGGGGTGTTCCTAATCAAAAATAAATTTCGCTTTCAAAGTGAGACTGTAAAAAAGGACACCCAACGTCGCATTTTTTTCTCGTTGGCTTGGAATTTTCATTTTGGGTCTGAAAATGTGTCTGATTTGCATTTGTGGATGGGAATGGGTTGTGCACGGGATTGGGAATGGGTTGTGCACGGCGACGAGTACGTGGAAGGGGGGTGGAGCCGTTCCTGAAAAGGGTTTGGCACTGCGCGCTCTGAATTAGGATTAGAGGACGCGTCCAAAGGGGTGACAAAGTGATTAAAAATTGAGGCAAGACAGCGTGGCACAACCTTGAGGGGTTGGGATGCCAAGAGGCCCAAGATTTGCCGAGGTTTGTGCAGGTGAATCGATCGGGGGTAACGGCTGGGCTAACGACTCTATAAGGGTTGTTGCGACCGACTTTGTATCTGTGTCTGGCTGTGCGCTTATTTTAATTTCAGTTAATTGTGTTTTGCATTTAAGCAAAACATTAGAGTATTTGATGGAAATAATGTCAGAAAAGCGGTGAAAATTTGTGAGGGGTTGGGAGTGGTACTTGCTAAAGAGGGTGGCAACTTGGGCACAAAAGGGTTGTATATAACAGCGGAAGTTTGAAAGTATCGTTGAGTAGTTTGTGCTTGGTACTGAAAGTGAACTGATTAGAAGGTACCCAAAATTTTGAGGAGAGTTGCCAAGGGAAGGAAAGTTATGTAAGAAATTAAATTGATAGAATGCTGGAGACTGACACTATGTTACTTATAAGTTTAATAAGATAAACGATTTTCGTATAGTAACTTCTTAGCCATAGCTGCAATAAATTGATGGATTGATCATAACAACTCTGTGGACATATTTAAAATTAATTGAAAATCAACTGAATGCGTTCAATTGAATGCAACCTGGGGCATATGTTAGGGGTCGCCAGTAAAAAATATGAGGTGGAATGTAATAAAAACATTTTAAAAACAACAACACATACGGCATCCCACACACACACGCACACACACCACGAGACACATAATTACTCACAAACAGCAGGGAGCTTAAATGGTGATGGGAGTGTGGATTTGGAACAGAGGCCCATGTGCATATTTATATGTGGAAAATTATATAC
Organism: Hirtodrosophila histrioides; assembly: GCA_037075165.1. Classification (NCBI taxonomy): domain Eukaryota; kingdom Metazoa; phylum Arthropoda; class Insecta; order Diptera; family Drosophilidae; genus Hirtodrosophila; species Hirtodrosophila histrioides. The sequence goes on along the minus strand of JBAMCL010000603.1, from coordinate 365,418 downwards.
AAACACAAGCACATAACGAATCAAACCCAAAGTGGACCCACACGCCCACACAGTGTATGTGCGTATAGAAATCATAATGACGGCGATGCATCATCATAGAACAAAGGGACTGTGGCAGCGACACGCACACAATATCAGGCATCCCGAATACCCTCCCGAAACCCTCCTCTGCCTCTGAACAACAGGTCATGTGCATGTATGTGTTTGAGTTACACTATTTTTGGGTGGGTTCTGGTGTGAGCCAGTCAGCTTAGGGCTGTTCTCATCAATGACTTGGCCAGACAATCGACAAAGTTGTTGTGGATGACCTGGAAAAGCGTAGGGTTTGAGTTCCTGCTGCTGCTGCCCTGTGGCGAGTGCGACACCTACATTGCTTATAGATAGTTAAGGAGTTAAGTTGCACCTTTATTATCCTTGGCCTGTCCTTATAATTATTTCAACAGAGCATCCATTGCAGACAGAGACAGCTGCACAGCTTCTGAACGAAATGGTACGAGCGCTGCTCTAAAAAATGTGCAACCCCAAGCAAACAGGGCGAACAGGCCCAAAATCCAGTTTATTCGAGTTTGTCCAGTTATAATTATTATTATGGCAACCTCAAACCTCAACCTTGTGCCTTGTGTGACGCCCACGTCTTGAGGCCTAAGAGTATGCAATGTTATCGATTGTTGTTCTCTGTACGTCTCGCTCTAGCACACGCCCCTGTCTTATGGGCATTCTCATTTTTCTTAAGACGCATTTTGATTAAAATTTTGACCAGCACACAAACACACGTGAGAATGCTCTTTCCCACACTCACAGTGTTTGTGTATGCGTGTGTGTGTCTATGTGTGTGTGAATCTGTGTGTCAGATCTTTGTTGATTTTTCGTGCGTGTGGGCTTAGAAGCTGAGGAGGTTTCTGGTTTGGTTTGTGGAACGGGTAAATGTCTTAAGAAATTGCATTTTCTTGTTGCAACAACGCAACGTCTGCGTTGCAAGTTAGACTCTGGCCAGTTTTATACATAAATGAGCAATTTACTTTGGCATTTGATAGGTGGCCCAACCATTTGTGCAAATTTTAGATTAATTTATATTTTAGTTGGTTATTTATCTATTTATTTATGTATATTTTTTGCTGTTGTTTGCTGCTGTCTGCATATTAGTATATGAAATTTTAATAATGCTTATTGCTTACATATATACTTATGTATCTATCTACGAAGTGCTTTTCTGAAAACTTGAAGACAGCTTTGAGTAGTGTGGGTAGCGTTGCCGAAACCTAGTAAAAACTTGATAGATTTTGTTTTTATAAGATGTACCCTGTCTCTTTTCGCTGTGACAAATTTTTGCTGGAAGGATATAAAATCAAGAAAGTAGATTTTTCAAGTTGTATACAACAGTTGTCCGGGGTAGATTTTCCAAAGGTCATGGCCCTTTGGTCACAATTTAAATGATTTCATTTATATTCTATTGTAATTTTTGGGTCTCATTACTTCATCAGAAGAACGCCTACTATTGCTACTAATTTCTCGAGGTCACCGGTGTGTTATTGACGCGAAAAATAGATTAATACAACCCTTGAAGCGTACTGTACATTGTGTCAAAATTTTAGCTCAATCGGTGCAGAACTTTTATATTTTTTGACTTTTGCACATAACAACATAACACTACGTATAGATTTTTTCATTAGTGTATACCCTATATAATATACACCTAAATAATTGAAATAATGAGAAAATCTTCAGATACATAATAGGAGTCCTTGAATACATAAATATATTGAAGTTAATTTTCAATATTGAATACTTCATTGTAATATTAGCGTCGTAATGTCGTGATAGTAAGCAAAATTTAATTATTTGCTTTACAATTATATAAATATCTATCTTAGGATCATTGATCATTTTGAAAAATTTCCTTTTACACTGTTTCATAAATAAATAAATAAAAAAAATCACTTTTTTTTGGCTTAAGGCTCAGAGAAGCTAACTAAAATAAATCGTAATTGTAACTTCGATGCCCTTAAAGTTAATTTTCAATTATAATAACTTCATTCAAATTTTGTGAATTCTGTTTTGAAATTTATAAATAGTATATTGGCTTAGATCATCTGTCCGATCGTATTTATAAAATATTTTGACACTGTTGAAGTCTGGGTATCTAAATGTGGTATTTACCAATCCTGCAATTCTGCACACAACTGTATAGGCAGAGTTATGATCTCCTTGATATATTGGACTCAAGGAAACAGATTAGGACAGAGTATACCGTAGTCGGGAGTTTTCGACTGTAATGTTTTTACTTGTTACCTTCTACATATAAAGGCGTCCCAGCTTTTTAATTCTATTGAATGATTTCTGTACTATATGTAGTTTCGATTCATTTCAGGCTCAGGAACTACAGTTAGAATTAAATAATATGACTTTAAAAATATGTATTCTAACCACACATCCCCACACATACTATGAGATGCATTAAGGCTGACTCACAAAAACCCAAAGACCAAAGTTGAGACCCGAAACAGATATTTAAACTGCAACTTGCTGCATTTTCTTCGCTAATATATCTGACTCGCTTGCACACATTCACAGGCACACACCCACATACGCACACATGTAGAAATGTGCACTTTCTGTCACTAATAAGAAATTTTCAAATTAAAGCTCTTTCGCTCTAACATGGCAGTCGACTCTTTCTAGAGAAATGCAAAAATGTGCATTAGAAAAGACCAAGAAAGCCCCCTAAAGTTGCTGAGCTGCAGCTGCATGTAGATGCATGTGTATATGTATAATAAACATTGTATGTGTGTGCGAGTGTGTAAGTGAGAGCTGCAGATGCGTGTGTGCTGTTGCAGGTTGTGTGTGTGGTCGGTCAGCTTCTTGAAATGCAAGCACCCACACACAGGCACAGACCCAAAAATTCTTCGAGTAAAAGTAATGCAAGCCTTACAAATGCATCACTCTCTCTCTATGTTGTATACTTTGTGTGTATGTGTGTGTGTCGTAGGTACACCCACACAGCATGCTTACATACATATGTACATATATATATGTACAGTGCAGTGCTGACGTATAAGGACTCTTTGGTCAGTTTTCTTGCAAGAAAATCTAATCAACACACACAGCAGGCAGGGTCCGGGCAAACGTTACGTAAACTCAACGTTGAACGAATGGAGTTTTGTGCATAATTCGTTTGAGGGGGTGTGTGGGGTAATTTCTCCCAAGGGGTAGCAACAACTGGACTCAACTCAAGGCGTATACATACATACATATATGAATGCTTTTAATTTGCACAGGACACATACTAAGCTACACAAACAAACAAAGGCACCTTCAGAGTAGAATTTTCAAGAAAATTCAAAACACACACACAGCTACAGGAAACATTTTGAGGTCTGGGCAAATCTAAGAACAACTTGTGGGCCTCTGACCGAACGAATTCGTCTGTAAATTGTCCTTCTATCTTATCTTTTTACTTGAAAGCCTCTAACATCCCACCCCCACACACAGCAGCAGCTGGAAAGGATTGTAAGAGAGCATTCGTAAGATCAAAGGCAGGCACAGTACCATCCACCAAGAACTGAGTTTCAGCTTTACGCATGCATAATCAATGCATTTCTTCCACAACAGAATAAGAGAGACAGACAAATAGTGTTGAACAAGGATGTAGAAACTAGCTGAAAAATATTATTCAGGCTTTTGGCAAACATGTATGTAATAAGTATGTTAGCATCCTTGTCGCTGGCAAGAAAATGTCTCTAGCTTCTGAGTAGCTTTCAATCTCAAACCTCAGCATTGATTGAAATCTCAAATAGAGCTTCACTGAACCTTAAGTATTGTTAGATGCACCGGCTACTTTTGGGTAAATGTTTCTCATGCGAATGACTGCGCTCTGCAGAAACAGAAATAATTCTTTTCAATTAACTGAATAGCTCATTATAGGAAAGAGGGAAGTCATCTTATAAACTTTTGAAGTATATAAATATATAACAGATGTTATCCGCGTTTTTATATACTCGCAGATCCTCTTACAATTTACAAATTTGTATAAATTGTTTGAAAAAGAGTATATTGCGATTGTGAAATGTCCGACTTTCCGTATGAACGCAATCATTTTCCACACCCTTAACGCTAGAGCAACCAAATTTGATACAAATTATGGTGTATACCTTGAGTTTAAAAATTGTCATTTGTACTGCGCGTATTAACTCTTTGTGTAGAGCCTTAAAAGTGAGTTTGAAATCAATGGCATGAAAATTAAAAATGTTGAATAACAGAGTGTGCGGATGAATATTTTACACAATTGGTAGGGAACCCATCGAATTATTTAATGTGTAGCTCTTGGAAAATGTGTTTTGAAACCGATTAGTTGGTAAACCAAAAAGATCTATACAACAGTTTTCCGCGGTTTTCCACGCTTGTGGTTGAAATTTTTCAAAAACCCAACATTATGTGTGCACTATTAACATAGATGGAAAATACTGTAGAAATTTCAGCATCCTAGCTCTTACGGTTTGGGCTGTTGCGATATGTGGCAATCAGTCAGTCACCAATCAGGGCAAACTGTTTTATCTATATACTAGCTGGAAATACCCTGGCCTTGACCGGCGAAATATTTAGATAAATGTGCATTATGTTGAATTTGAGTTATTTCGTCAACCGTAAGAAATACAAAAAAATAGATAATTTCAAAATTCCCTCCCGTGGAAACCAAATAGTTGAGTCAAAGGATTTGTTGTGTAGGGCTGTGACAATGACTTTATGGCCGATCTAACTAAACAACTAATCTCATTCATTTGGTTTTGACCCGCATTCCTCGCCCGTGGCGACGGGTGGGCGTAGTCCTTAAAAATATTTTTAATGAAATTGGAAGAATAATACTAACATCCAGATAATAGCGGAAGTGTGCCAAAAAGTCTGTACTTAATTCAAGTGAAAACTTTTAAAACATTTATATTCCCTGTTAAAACATAGCGCAACCCTACATTTATCGCATTCGTTTGCGTAATTCCCGTGTACTGCGGAAATGTGCACCGCTGTCAGCAAATCTCGTTGTGCCAGCTGCTGCATATCAACGTCAAAGATCAAAAGAGATAAAACATCTCTCTCTTGAATCGCTCTCTCGGCCCTAAAACTTATAAGTTCGAATGAAATCGCCATATTGCTTATGTCTCTCAGACTCTGCCTAGCTTTGCTATCGATCTACGGTAGATGGCGCGCTGCTTCTCGACATGTGCTTTCCGGGTAATTCTTTAGTATAACGGCCCTATATAAGGACTACGTCAAAATGTCTGACTTTGGTCTTAAGCAATTCAAAATTAGAAAGCAAATTCGGCCGAAAGCAAATTCGGCCGGCAGAACCAGACGGTTTTGTCGAAATACTGAAATGAATGCAAATAAAAGTTGACCGATATGCGTATATCGACAAGAGAGTTGTTCGTCTTCGTGTTGGAAAACATCAAACATTTACCAGAGTTGCCAGACTGTTAGATATAGAGCCGCACAAATTTGAATTTGTTAATAATAGTTTAAAATAAAGTGTGAATAACCCGTTTAATATAAATCTCGCGATTTATCGCTCTATCAGGCCTAAGCCTTAAAAGTGCGACTGAAACTTACTTATTGGTCTTATCTCTCAACTTTTATGCCTATGCTTTTCTGCTGGAGTCAATTATATCTATTCTACTACGATTTGGATAATTTTAATCATTTAAGTTTATTAATTAATTATGTACCTTTATAGTTAATAGAAAGTGAATTCTGCTGTGCCAATTTACTACATAATAACATGAGTATAGTTATTATCGATTGTCATCGATCGATTATCATTATCGATTGATGATCGATTTCCATAAATGTGGCGGTCGGTTGATATTTGTTAGTACCAACATGTAATAATTTTCCCGCCAATTATGAGACTTGAAATAACAATGGTAATAATTGTTTTAAAATTGTTGACTTGAATTAAGTACAGACATTTTAGCACACTTCCGCTATATTCTGGATGTTAGTATTATTCTTCTAAGTTCATCAAAAATATTTTAAAGGTCTACGCCCACTTATAGACACGGGCGAGAAATGGGGGTCAAAATCAAATGAGTGAGATTATTTGTTTAGTTAGATCAAAGTCATTGTCACAACCCTACACAACAAACTATTAAGCATTTGGCTCAACTATTTAGTTTCTACGGGAGGGAAAATTGTGATACTCTACTTTTGCCTATTTCTTACGGTTGACGAAAGTACTCAAATTCAACATAATGCACTTTTATCTAAATATTTTTCCGGGCAAGTCCGGGGTTTTTCCAGCTTGTATACTATATAGATATACTAGACTTTAATGTATATAAATAACCACCCAATATTTATGGGTCAAAGCACTCAACACTATTTCTGATGCACTCCTCTTTAAAATTACTTTTCTTTGATAATATTTTTGTATTGCACCCATAATTCGAGGTACGTTAGGTACCTAATAGTGTGTATGTAGTATGTAAGGACATATATGTATGTATGTACATTCAAATTGCAAAAAAAAAAAAGTGGTTCAACACTCCGAACCCTTTTCAATTCAGCCCCAATAAAAAGCAATTAGAATCCAATCAATCGGCGTATCTATTGCAACAAAAGCTCCACCGCAAACAGTTATTACATGACCAAAAGGTACGAGTTACCGCCCCCACTCTCCCCGTGCCTATCATACAGAAATGATGAATCAAAAATTCGATAGTCCTTTGTCACAAAACACAAGGGGGAAAAAATCTTTCCGATCAGCATGTAAAATCAAAACTCACTCGACTTATCGTACCTTTCAGGAGTGAGGAGGAGAAGTTTGCATCTGTATTCTGTTCCACTTTTCAATTGATTTCGTAAAAGTCGTAAATTCCTTTAGCTGTGGGCAACTTTCGCTTCTCGCTTCCCTCTTTTGTGTTGTTTTTCTGTTGTTGCTTTGTTTTGCTTTGCATTAAGCGCGTAGTTTTTGAGCTGACTTTGTTTTGCTTTATTTGTAAAGTGTTAAAAGTAAAAGGCGAAAATCTCATAATGTTATTCAAAGCATGTAAATGTGTGCGTGTGCGTGCAGCAGTACAATGAAAGGCTGCCATGGTTGAGAACGACGCGAGTTTCTGTTTCTGCTTTGCTGTCTCGTTCTCTTGCTCCTGCGCTACTGCCACGTCTCCTCTCGCCACGCTGCGCCGCCTCGTGTTTGTTTATTTGCATTTCCGCTTGAGTTGCAGGTTTCACTGTGTATGACTACGCGTGTATGTGTGTGTGTATTTGCGAGACTCAACAGGTTGTTGTCTCTGGCTCGGCTGGTGCTGTTGCTGTTGCTGGCATTGTCATTGAGATTTTTTGCTCGCTTTCTAGTTTGTCATTTTTTATGTGTATTTGTTGCTTGCAAACACTTTTGCCTGCGCATTTCTTTTCGTTTGTGCGTGTGTGTCGTCATCAGCATCATCATCATCGTCATCATCTCCGCATTTACATCGTCATTGTCATCTTCTCTTTACACTCTCACGACATCAACAGTTCGCTCTCAGGACGTCGACATCCACGCCGACGTTGGCTCGTTATGTGTTGTTTGTTTATTTATTTGTTTTGCTTCACTTTTTTGCGCTTCTTGCCCTTTTGCTCTGTACTTTTTGTGGATAAAATTCTTCGTTTGCTTTTTGCACTTTTATATGGGCGCACTCAAGTTTTTCTTTTTAGCTGCTTTCAGTGCAAAAAATATTTTCGCCAAGGACGTTAATTGTTTTGCTTCTATTTTTATTCGACTCGTTTGCGTATATACACCAGAAAGAGACGGAGAGAGGGAGAAAGTGCATGAGAAGTGTGTGGTTGTCTTTTAACTTTTATTTTTGCCTTGTTTATGCTCTGTTTTTTATTGCCGCTTCAATTTGCGTGCACTTTGCGGCTCTTATTGTTGTCGTGCGTGTCCTTCCCGTTATTTTGATTTCTTTATTTCTCTTACAGACCCTTCACTTTGTCATAAGTGGCGTTTAATTTATCAATTTGCGTTTGCCAAAGGAATTCATTATTTGCCAGTTCTTTTCCACGTTCTCCCCACGAGCTCCCCCGTCCCTCCTTATCTACAATAGCTGTCTTCTATTGAGTATTTCCTGGCTTTATTCTCTTGTTTGTGTGCCTTCATTGGCTTCGTCATCGACATTGTCATTTTTACCGCTTTGCCTTTCTTGTTGTTGCTTTGCCATTGCATTTAGCGTAAGTTCAATCGGCTGCACCAAAGTCATGATTCTATGTTTCTAAGTCTTTTTCATTGAAATAAAGTCTGACAACTTCGCCGTGAGGCGCTTTGAAGCTTTCTAACTTATGATTAGCATACGTACAGTCACAGGAACCATCTGATCCTTAGTAATCTATATAGATATATAAGAGAGTTCGTGCTGACTGACTGACTGATTGGCAATCATTGCACAGCCCAAGCCATAATAGCTAGGATGCTGAAATATTCACAGTAGGTTTCATCTATGATGAAAGTGCACACTAAGACGGGATTTTGGAAAATTCCACCCACAAGCGTGGAAAATCGCGGAAAACTGTTGTATGAAACTTTTTTGTCTAATCGGCTTCAAAATCATTTTCAAGTTCTACGCAAAAATTCATTTGACACATATTTCACTGATTTCGGAAACTCCACCCCGATGGGTGGAAACGGGGGTCTCAAGGTTGTATAGGCGAAAGTCTAATTATAGTCCGATCATTTTCAAAATCATTTTCAAAGCTCTTCAAGTAAAATAACTTGACACGTGTATCAGCGATTTTGGGAAATAAAGCCCCATGATCGGAAAATCAGCGGAAAACTTAGGCATTCGACATTTTCAATTTTCATGCGAGTAGTACGGTGTCCAAAGATTTTGGAAAATCTACCTACAAGTTCGGAAAATTTCCGGAAAACTTTTGTATGAAACTTTTGTGACTATCGTCCGATTGGCTTCAAACTCATTTTCAAAGCTCTACATAATAAATAATTCGACGCATCTATTACCGATTTTGGGATTTTGTCATACAAAAACTAATTTTTCACCCGATTCTATGGCAGCTATGTGTGATATGTGTGGACCGATTTCGACCAAATTGGGTCAGATTGTATAAACACGGTTTGGGTGAGATTGATTAGGATATCTTCATAAGCAAATATTTCATACAAGAAGACTATGTTTCTTCGTCCGATCATTCCCATGGCAGCGATATGTTACAGTGGTACGATTCGGCCGGTTCCGGCATATGTACTGCCTGCAATAAAAGAAGGGTGTTTGCCAAGTTTCATTACGATAGCTTTAAATCTGAGTGACTAGTTTGCATAGAAACAGACGGACAGACGAACATCGCTATATGTACTCAGCTGTTCATGCTGATTCAGAATACTTTGTTGGGTCGGAAACGTCTCCTTCAGTCCATAACACATAGAAACACACACACACATATATATACACACACACACACACACACAGGACAGAGAGACCACACACAAAAATACGCACGCACACAAGCGATAGCGCAAACGAGGCATTTAAAGTGGTAGCGAGCTGCTGTCTTCACCCGCGCTGCAGTACTGAATCTTTGTTCGTAAATAACTTCCATGTTTATCATCCGATCAACTTGAATTTTTTGGCAGTAAATTAAGAATGACCCAAGTATTATACAAACATTCTAAGTCCCAGTGCTATATCATTAAAATTTTCTTTAAAATGTAGTTTTTATAAATTTGCGTGGAGCGAGAGCAGATATCTAAAATATATGAAACACGCTTGATCTGTTTATGGTATACAGGAACCTAAATTCCAAATTTGGAATCTCTAGTTTTTATAGTTGCTAAGCTCGATTAGTTTAGACAAGCAGACGGACATGGCCAAATTAGCTCGGCTATTTATACTGATCAAGAATATGATCTTAACATTATATTTACTATTAAATTATAAAATAATCTTAAGGATTCAATCGGAGCCGTGTTATGTCGGATAATACCATCTAGTACACTTACTGTGTATCAATAGATAAATCATATTTTCATAGTAATCCACATAAAGTTATAGCAATCAAACTTGGTACACATGGTGGTATGTACGTTCAGCTTATAAAGCTTAAAGGTGCTTTTGACAGGGGTATATCTCATACAGTTTGATAGCTAGAGTCACCAAAATTGACATACAGACTACCATTGTCCACCAAATGACAGATTACATAGATTGAGTGATTTGCAACTCGGGTCAAAAATTTTTGTATTTTCTTGTAATCTTTATAACTTAATATGTGAAACTTATTTATTTCCACAAAAACCTCATCCACAAATGTGTGAAAATTTAAATATTAATCCCTGAGGCTGCTTCACAAAATCCCTTGCGGAAAATCACAAGTAATTAAAACGCAAGTCGCTGAAAAGCCAAAATAAGTAATTGCCACCTTGTTTCGCAACTTTTAGAGCTCATCAGCAAACATAAAAATGTCCAGCAAAAGAAAGAAGTACCGGAAAACAAAAAATATAGAAGAGAAACGCTGCGTTCAGCACCAAATTGACAAATTAAAAGCAAGTGAAAATTTAACTCAAACCAAAAAAATATAAAGGGCAGATATCTAAAAGGGAAACAAGCCGAGAACACAATTAAGCAAAGGGACTGGTACAGCAGCATAGGAGCAAAACGGAGGGAAATGAACAAGAGGAATACAGGCTCAACAATTAGAAAGAAAAAAGGGGTAACTTGAGAGCTTGTAGCTAGGGGCGGTTATGGTAGTGGGACTAAGGCTGAGTCTTTTGCAAGTTCAGGACACAATCGACAACTCGGGGGGCAACTTTCGGGTGCGCAATTATGATTATGGGTGCTTCTACCCCACAACACAGCTCCCAATCCCATTCTAAGTCCACTTTAATTGTTTTTTTTCTTCAGTCTTTTGAGGGATGTTGCCCAGTTGCCTGGACGGAAATTCATTAGAGCGTTCAGTAGCCAAAGGGAGGCTGAGCATGTCAAACAGTTTCCAAGACGTTTTCTTGGCTTTTTCTTCGCAAAAATTGCAATTTTTCTTCTATCCACCTCCCCCCGTCAGTTTGGTTGCGTCGACAATTGTCTCTGTCAGTCCACCACTAGGGGGGTGTGGCAGTAGAGAGCAGAAGCACTGGGCAACAAAAAAGGGATTCGCATCCTGCGCTGCGATAAAAAATAAGGACCGCTAGCCAGGCGAGCAAACATAAAAATGCGTTCTTGCCTTCAGAAGTTGTGCCCTGAAAGGCGTCTGCTTGCGGGGGCGTTGGGCGTGGACGGACAGGCACCTAAAACAGAAAGTAATCAACCCACGCACACACACACACACACACACACACACACACACACACACACACGGACAGAGAGACCAACAACGACGCGTTGTCCTCCATACCCACCCTTCTCCACACCACACCACACCACACCACTCCACTCATTTGCACAAAGCACACCCACAACTTGGCAGCAGGAGTAACTTTTCTTTTTTTATCATTCCTGTTTTCTACGTTTTCATATTGGAGCGTTGAGCGGAAGGAGGCGGAGAAGGGACTGCGGATAGGTCGGGGTCTGGGACTGGGACCGAGTTCGTTCCGGGCATTGTTTTTGTGCCGCCATGAAAATTAATGAAGAAGTGCCCGACCCATGTTCCAACGGTCCTAAAACTCCGTTCGCCCAGAGCCTGACTGACATGCCCAGTCCCCAGACGTGGTAAGGGGGCATAGAAGAAGTAGCACCCAAAGCTCCATTTGTCGTTGTTTTTGTGCCTTCACCTTCTTCTTCTCCACCTCCTGTGGAGCGTGGACTTGGGCACCAATACATTTTTTTGGTTCAAGTTACATTAATATAGATTTTTATAAAAGTGTGACTTGACTTTAGTTTCAATGTCTCGTATGGTAACCAGAAATACCAATAAAGTGAGTTTTGATAGAGTAATCTTTTATTATACCGCACAAATTCTGCTCAAAACCTTGTACGAATCATCTTATACAGGAAAATAATTTATGAATCAAAGCTAAGTAATTGTGATAAATATTAACAATATATATATAAATTTGTTCTTGTCTTTCATTTGTTTTATATTCCTTGTATTAGTACACAACGTGGCCGAACCTTTTCCATCAAGTTATTAAGGCTGGCGATAAAAAAAAAGTATTATCCTAACTTTCCGACTTCCTGACCATATCGAATTGTAAGAAAGGACAGTTAATATGTATGAATTTTTGTTTTTCAATCGTTTGAAAATGTATTATAAAAATTCATTCATGTTTTTCGAGTACTTGTCAAGTTAATAAATGATAGATCTCATATATACATACATATATACATTATGAATGCATATTAAATACACTTTAATTTCTACTCCTCAGATTTTCGCTGAAGAGTGCTGGCCATTTCGAAAGAGCCACAGACAATGTCCATGAACGAGGCAGACAAAATGGCAAACATGGAAAAGCAAAAGGCAAAAACAAAAGGCGATGTTTAAAACGAGGAGCGATTTGAGCAAACAAACGTCACATAGGGTAAGCCAAACCCGGCGGGGAATCAAACTGACTCACTGACTGTGCGCAGGGACACACGGTCAAGTGGGTGTGGGTTTGGGCTTGGGTTTGGGTGTAGGTGTGTGCTGAACCTTCCACGCTTAGAGGTGCTTGTGCCCGTTTGGCGTTGCCTTTTTTTCGGCTGGGACTTTCGTGCAATGCTCGATAGGTGACGCCAGGCGAGACGCGACGCCAACAGCGATGGAGACGTGGAGGTAGACGGGCGATGAGAAACGAGGGCGATGACGACGACGCCTCTGCTTTTAGCTTGATTGCCAAGCCTAGTTAACTGTAAAGTTTTATAACTTTGGCCAGCTCTCCCAGCAGCACCCTACCGCCTCGGCCACCACAACCAAACATACATACACCTTAACTCAGGCTAGCAAGCGTTAAAATTGCTTGGTTTATTACACGCGCCAACGCAGCCTTGGTTTCCCCATCCTACATTTGTCCCATCCTTAACAGCTTCGACGTCACTCGACCCTTTTAAAAAGTCGTCAATACTTGAAATGCACCCCGTCGGTCCCTGTCGAGAATGATTCCTGTGGCTGTGCTTGTGCCTGTGGCTCAGTCGTGCAACGGCCTCTGAACTTTGCGGAAAGGGAGTACAGTCGGAGGATGAGTCACAGACTGAGGCCCAGGCGTCTATCAAATTCCAATTTCGGTCCCTTTTTTTCCTCTACTGGCATTCAAAGTTTATGGCGTCTTTTTAGCGTAAATCCTGCATGGCCCGTCTGGGTAACGGTAACCCGGCAGCTAACGTCCTTCGTCCATGTTCTGTGCCTTGTATTTTAGGCAGTACACCCTTTTTGTGGGATACCTGGAACTTTGACCACCGCTGGACCATTAATACCATGCCCCTATCACACAGACAAAATCTTCAATATCCCTTTTCGGGGCGGGTAAGGAGTATTCATCTAACCCACACACCACACGAGTACAGAGCCACAACTTTAATACGATTTCATTTTTGTCATTATTATTAAACTCTTGTTGTTACTGTTGTGCAGGGAATCCATTAAACCGTTATTTTATTTTCCTTTGTTTGTTTTTTATACCATTAGTTTAGCACTGCTAAATATTGTACACTATTATAGGAATTATATTTCTATATCTTAGTATGATGATGAGGTCTAAATATTCGGCTATTTTGCATGATTATTTGTGGGAATATCCTATGCCCAGATTCCTGACCACCAACGTTCTACGATGCCTAATATAGTAGTTTGAGCCCGACATTGGAGTTAAGCTTATTTCGAATTTGTGATACTCTCCTCCACTCACTCTTCTAGCAAATGAGTAGAATCTATATCTCCCACACCTTTTTAGCTATAGTCACCAAATTTTATATGACCTCCGCAGCAAATGAGAAAAATCTATATTTCCACACCTTTATAGTAGCTAGAGTCAGTAATTTTACTTGCAGACGGCTATAACCTTGAACGATTTGATTACAAATATTTTTGGCACGGCCGTTTTCATACCAACTGATAAGTTAAAGAAAATAAACTTAAAATAGCGTATACTAAGGTCGGGAATTTTCGAGAGAAACATTCCTATTTGTTTATACTCGTATTTATATATGTTTAATTACATACATACATACATATGTATATTTCAAACTGAAATGTGTGCCATTAGTTTTGAATTGGTGTCCGGGTAATCCGAATGTGGAGCATATGGATTAAAGCCCTCTCGAATCAGGTAATTCGATCGATTAGCTGTATTCCCTAAAACATTGTAAAAAAATGAATACATTTTCAAAGAAACTTATTGTAAAATAACGTATTTTTTAATAAAGTTTTTGTTTTAAGTAAATTGAATATAAGATTGATTTACATACTCGCAGAAAATAGACGCGATAACCTTTGACAAAATCTACGCTCACATACGCGTACTCAGTACGTACATAGTTATACATACTTATACTATAATTTTACACGGCTGCAGCGTATTTAGGAGACACCCTCTCCGATTTGAGCTCAGTTTAGTTTAAACAACCCGAGTGTAAACTATGAGAAGCGCGAATCTTGTGCTGGGCCTCGTCGCCTTATGCCTGTTGGGACTGGAGGTAGGTCAGGTTGTTTGCTTAGAATATTAGCCCGAGTGACTTCATCTGGTGCCCCTTATCGCTTTTCAGCTTGGCAATGCTACGAATACTAACGATAACGGACCCAGCGTGGCCTTAACCAGACAAGCCATAGAGCTGGGCATGGAGCCGGCTGCACTGGGTGAACTGTGGCGCACCAAGCAGCCGGTGGTTATCAGCAAGCCGGACGCACTGGGTCAGCTGTGTACAACGACCTATGAGCTGTCACCTGATGGCCAGACCATTAACCGCACTATACTCAAGGAGGAGCAGCCTGCTGAACGCTTGGAGACCACTACTCCCAGCGCTTCTGCTGCAGTGCAGCCAACGAATCCACAGACCGATTGGGAGTACCTGCCTTCTTCGTTGAGCAATAGACGCACCTATACACTAAGCAGCTCTTCCCCATTTGGGGGCAGTTGGCCCAATTTTAACAACTATTTTCCGCAAATGCCCAATCCACACAATAATAACGATTGGCCGAACTTTGAGTTTGCGGCAGGTGTTACACCTCAGACGTCTACAAAAACTGAGCTGGACGATCAGGGACGCACTGTGACGACGACGACAAAAACTTATAATGGACCAGTGACCAGCAATTGGACACCAGCTACGGAACTAGGTGCCAACTGGCCTAAATTTGAGTTTCCAGCAGGTGTTATACCCCAGACATCTACCAAAACTGAGGTGGACGATCAGGGACGCACTGTGACGACAACGATAAAAACTTTTAGGGGACCACTGTCTACTAATTGGTCACCAGGAGCTGGTCCTGCCGTTGAATCAGTACCTGCCACTTGGCAGCCCACGCCTAGCCTCTTTGACTTTCCGCCCCCGAATTGGCAAAAGAATCCTATCTTCGTTGATGGAGCACCAGCACAGGCCCCTAGCTTGACGCCAACCTCAGCGCAACCAGTTCCAACACCCCTACCATTGCCTACACGCCCTACTGTGCTGCCAGTGTTCCCACCTCTGCCCACACCAGCGCCCAAAAATACTGTTGATGAAGTGGGTCCATGGATACGTACCACCACGCCGCTTCCACCACTGGCGACCTTTCGCACACAAACCGTCAGCCAGACAACCCCCGAAATAATATCCACCTTCAATTTGGATGATTTGCCCGTTAACACCAGGACAAGAGTAACCAGCTACACTAGCGACTTCAATGGCTCTGCACCTCCAAAGACCGCGGATCTGGAGCCACCCATACGGGATATGCTAAATCGTGGTGGTATCACCGATGAGGATATACTTAATGCCCAGGCACAGGGTGGGGATCTGACGCGCACACGTGTTATGCCCGATGGGCGAATTATCAAGACAACCGTGCGGGTAAACAACTGGAATAGCGCTTCCCCATCCCCGGTTGCGCCCTTGCCAACCCCACCACCAACAGAAATAACCTTTCGCAGTGTTGAGCCGCCTGTACAGACCCAGGAACAAGACAATTCTATAGATAAGTTTCTGTCACAGGTGAATCTAAGTCCAGCGCAGATTCTGGCCCAGAACGGGGAGGTGGTCAAGACTATTGTGGACAAAGATGGACGCGTGCTAAGCGCCAAGTTTGTGCTTAGCACTGTCAAGGGTGAGGACCAGGGTCAAGGCCAGGGTCAGGCAGAGCTACCCACCAAGTAAATGTGTCATTTGAAAAGGAAACTAAGTTAAGTCAATTGATGAATTGTATATAAAAATGTTTTAAAAAAATGTAAACATATAAATACACGCTTATCAGCACGGGTAATGCCTAAAGATTACATTAAATCTCAAGTCAGAAATTTACATAGGTACAAACATATATACAAGTAAGTATGTGCGACTCGAGAGTGCCCGATTACGAGATACACCTCTTCAATTCCCAAACAAATCTTCGTAGTACTACATTCGCATAAGAATATACACGCACGCATCAAGCAGTTCGCTACTTGCTTCAAGCAGTTCATTGGCACGTCAATAGGCAGACAAGAAACTATTTACCCGTCGGCCTAATGGAATACAGTTTCTTGAACAACTTTGGTAATTAGTATCCAAACGGTATAAAAATAGTAAGATAGATAATATGTCCCAAAAACCAAGGCTAGATCTAACAAGTTAGAGTGTTCTTATTGAGTGGACTCGATTGAACGAATCCATAATAATTCTTCTTACTCGCAGACTGGAAACATTAGTCCGGAGTTAGAAACATCCCTCTGGTTAGTTCTTATTTGTATACGTATGTATGTGAATATATGATATTTATAGAATGTTAAGAAACAAATCAATTAAGATATGGCCTTGTACTTACCGTAGGTAAAATTCCAAAGCCTGAAAGTACTACTAAGAAGACTAAACAAGCTACGCGTATATATTTTAATAAGCTTTCTAATTTATTATTCATTACACATTGCGTTTGCGTAGTAATTAAAAATGCAAAATAACAATGTTAGATACAAAAAGCGTGATATTTGGTGTTTTACTAATTTATTACAACAATTTGGTGGCTTGCCCTAATAACTGAGCTGGAAAATAACAAAAAAGAAAAACAGACAACAAATAAAATAATATGCAATTCAGAAAAAATAAAGCATTAAAATAAAAATGATTACACAAAAGCATTGCATTAAGCATTTTTACAACATTAAAGTAAAAACATAAATTGCAGCAAATAATTCAAGAATTAAGAGATCGAAAATGATATTAAAATATTAATAGGAAATTCAATTTGATGTAACAAAAACTATTGCATAATTTTGTGCGTCGCGCAGTGCAAACGCATTTGGTGTGGCCGAAAATGGTTGTTGTTGTATTGTTGTACTGTTGCATTGTGGCATTGTCTTAGTTGCGTTGGAGAGGTCTCTTTCAAAGTCTCGATTACATTGCGATAGATGCGTTAGATTTATAAGCCAAGCATGTCAGAGAAAAGAGAAACTAAATTAGTAAAAAATATTGTTGATCAAAAATGAATTTTGTGATAACAAAACCTATTTAAATATTTAGGTCTAAATAGCGCGCTTAGGTATATAAAAATCGGCGTACATATATTGTTAAGCAAGATTGAATACGTAAAATATTTCCTTCGGGGTGCCGAAGATTAAATACACTTGTAGGAATGCCCATGTATCAATCCTGTACAGTGGGATTATATGATTTAAGTACAATTATGTATTAGGGGAGAGCTTTATTTCACTATTTCTGACTGATCCTATGGTTATTTAGTTATATGATAAAGTAATAGGGGTCATTTGGGTCCTTTTGGTGTACTGTCTGCAACATAAAGCAGTCTTTGTAACAAGTAATATCAACATAGTTTTAAAAGTAACATATGTCTATTGCATAGAAGAGCTACAGACGGACATGGTTACATCGACTCAGCTAGTAGTCTTGATTGACTTTAAAAAATTGTATTGAAGGGAAAATGCTCAACTTATTGCATTTGTTACAGAATTATCATACTTTCTCACTCAAGTGTATAACAACGTTGTGCTCAAGGCGTTCAACTATTTAAAAAGCATTGCCTGCGAGTTTAAAAAACATGTTTGCGGATAGCAACAAAACATTGAATATAAATTTTTACCGATGGTTTGTTTGCATATTTATATTGCATCATTTTGCCATTGCATTGTTCCGAATGTAGAAGTGAGAAAAACTGCATTTTTTGGTTTAGGTATTAATAAATGTCAAATTGTGCCAATGGCACTAAAATGAAATAAAAATGCGTCATTTATAATATAATAAATATAATATGAAACAAGTTGCAAATTCAATTTTTTGTAGAGGAAAAACTGATTTGAAATTGTTATGTTGGCAACAAAAGCGATATAAATTGTATAATTCTTATAAAAGTGATAATAGAGACTTACTTCTAATAATATGGTAAAATAAAGAGGAGAAATCGTACATGTGAATAAAATTTGAGAGTTCTGAAGAGACAATATTCTTTGGCTTACAATTTATTTGCACTTGTGTTATTTTCAAACTGAACAATAGTTAAGAGTATAGTATTTAAAATTTGACACGATTACATCTTCTGTAGATAAGAGATCATATAACTGAGTTGAGTATTTTATTCAATAATACTTAAGAGAGATTTCAAGGGTCAGTATTGAGGCTGTTATTCTTCTAACTCACTTTGTACTTGGTTAACTTTATATTTTTTTTGGAATTTCAATTGTCTTTTTATGCAATCAATTCAAATTTGAAATCAAATAAAATGTGTCGTTTCATTGTTGAATTGTTGATTGCCACGGTGCAATTAAATGGCTCCAGAGCTCCCATATACTATTATCAAGATATTCTTATGCAACTAAAGTGTATATTTGAAATCTTTACTCACCAAGTTGTCGAACCGCAAGGCATCCTCATCGCTTAGACCCATGCTACGCGTCAGCTGCAAATAGGTGGATGTTATGGGCTTCAATCGCTCCAAATCCAATGGCGGCAATGGCATGGGAAGCTGCTCTAATGGAGGCGTTCCACGCAGCAATAGTTGAGGAATACGCAGATCTGGCAGCGGCTTCGGTGGGCTTGGCAGCTCGAGCTTTAGCGGTGTGGCAGCAACTGGAGTGGAGGTCGACGCTGGTTGTCCGTTGCTGGAGCTGCAAAACGGGGCTTTAGTTAGATTGATGGGTGTATGAGGTAGTTGTGGGACTGAGGGCGTGGCTGTTGAAACGATCGGTGAGCGTGCCCGACTTGAGCTATTGGGGGAAGTCATTAAGTTCTGAGAGGTGGACGAAGCAGGCGGAGGGATAACAGCAATGGGAGGTGCCGAGAGAGACAACTCTTTGGACTGTGGCTGACTGTTGTTGGTTGATGCTGTGGTGTTAGTGCTTGTAGTGGTGGTGGTTGGATAGCTGAGGCTTTGCAACAGACTGCTGCCATAGAGGGGCGGTGCTAAAACTGGTTGACTGAGCATCGAGCCACCGGAATAGAAGCGTCGCATGAAATCGTAGTAACGCACAAGATTGTCCCGCGATTTTAGCAGCTGCATGTCAAAGCTGTGGAGTTGTGGGGTGGTAGGTAGGGGTTTAGGTGGTATTGGAGCTGCTGTGTCGGCAGTAACCATTAGCGGACTAAGCGGACGCTGCAAATGTGTCTTGACTCGAATCTTGGGCACGCTGACTGGAGTCGTTTCGACAGCCCCCTCTATTGACTGTGGCCTTGCCACATTTAACATGGGTATGGGGCTCGGTGGTGGAGCCGCAATGGCATCCAGCTGTGTGGCACTGGCACTGCTAGCCACAGTTCCAGGGACCATCGGTGTATGACCCTTGAGATCGGCGCTCGAATGTCGACGCCGCTTGGCCATAGGGCCCGCCTCCAGGGAGCTTTCAGTGTGTGACGAATAGTTCAAATAGTTTTCTACTTCTGAAGAGCTCTCATTGCCAGCCAGCTCAGACTCTTTACAACCAGCCGAGGGCGACGAGGGTCTTAGATTCTTCTTGCACTCTGGGCAGATGGTCAGAAAACGGGTGACAGCTTCGCGGGGCAGAAATGCATAGGTTTCGGTAATCTGAGAAGAAAACAATTAAGTCGAATTAGGAAAAAGTAATCGAATTAAAAACTTTGATTCAATAAAATTTAATTTTGATAAAATATTGATGTACACATGTTGATATATGTATATCCTCGGTTTCTAAAATGTCAAGGTCACCCCCACGCCCACCCCGTTCTGCACAAATTTGACGGAACATTACCGTTAATCTCTTTGACAGGTCTGCATCAAAAAATGTTTGCCACCCGATTCACAATGCAAAATACACGCCCACGGTCGGCAACTTTGTTTGCTATTGTGTGATTTGTTTCAAACTTATTTTTAAAGATTCACACAAGACAAATTTATTGTCATCGATTTTGTATACTGGCTGAAAAATTTGTCTAGATTTTTGTCTGGCCGTTTAATATTATTCTTTCGATTGGGTTCAAGCCCATTTTCAGAACGAATTTTCGTTCATCTAAATCCATTCGATGCCATAGGTGGAAAATAGGGGTTAAGGTGAATTGTATGAGACTATCTATCTTCTATATATATATATAACAAAGTCATAAAAAACATATATCTCCCTCAGCTGCCCTTAATTTTCCATCAATTTAGTTGTTATTTTTCTTCTTAAATATAGATTACTATCAGGTAATAACCCGGCTTGCCGACAATATATTTAGATGCACTTTGCATTGCGTTGAGTTTGACCACATTCGTCAACCGTAAGGAATACACAAAAATAGCTTATCACAATTTTCTCTTCTGTGGAAACTTAATAGTTGAGCCACGTGACTAATGTTTCTTGTGTAGGGCTTTAAAAATGTCTTTGCAGCCGATCTAACTAAACAAATAATCCCATTCGTTTTTCCTTGACTTCCATTTCCCGCCCGTGGCGACCTGTAAGAGTAGTATTTTCCAAAATCATTTGGCACTTGAAGCCAATTCCAAGAATAATACTAACATTCCAGACTAAAGCTTTCCAACTATTTTCTGCCTGTTGTGTTGCCTGCAAAGGACAAGGGTTTTTATACTGTGTTCCCGAAAGGAAAAAAGTATATTGGGTTTGCGAAATGTCCGTCTGTGAGTTTGACTACTTTCGTCAACCGTAAGAAATACAACTAAATAGTTGAGCCACGTGACTAATGTTTTTTTAATTTAAACCAAGAAGTTTTATACCCTAGGAGGAATTAATTGTTATACAAAACTTAATTTTCGCCTGATTGCTCCTACGGGAGCCATGTGGTCCGGCTTTGATGAAATTATAGTAAACTATTATGCAACTCTTAATTAGTTTGTGTGAAATATTTGTATAAACAAAAAGTTTGATATATTGATATAGTGGTCCGATTTTGACCAAATTTGGTCAGACTGTTTAAACTCTCTAGAGACTCTGTTTGGGAAAGATTGGTTGGGATACATTTATTAACAAAAAAGCTCTTCATACAAAAACATAGCTGACGACCTATCATTCCTATGGCAGCTATATATTATAGTGGTCCGATCCGGCCGGTTCCGACATATCTACTGCCTGCAGCAAAAGGATGGGTCTGTGCCAAGTTTCATTAGGATAGCTTCAAAACTGAGAGAGTTTGCATAGAAACAGACGGACAGACGGACATCGCTATATCGACTCGGCTATTCATGCTGATTCAGCATATATATACTTTGTTAGGTCGGAAACGTCCCCTTCTGACCATTACACATTTCGAGACAAAATTATAATACCCTCTGCTAGGGTATAAAAATAGTGTGGGGGCAAAACCAGTATCTATCTTTATATACATATAAAAGAGTTCAACCTAACTGACTGACTCATGACATTCGGGCAGCCCAAGCGGTACAAGCTACAGGCCTACAATTTTACAGTACCTTCTTATTATAAAATTAGGTGGAACTTTTGAAAATAAAATGGTTAAATATATATCGGAAAGTATAAAAAAATTGTATTTGAAAATTGTATGATAATATCGGTATGCGCCAGCTGCTGCATAACAACGTGAAGGTGGAAATGAGATAAAACATCTCTGTCTTGAATGGCTCTCTCGGCCCTAAAACTTAGACTCTGCCTAGCTTAGCTATCGATCTATGGTAGATGACGCGCTGGTGCTCGACATATGTTTGGCTGCTAATTCTTTAGTATAGTGCCCCCATATAAAGACTACGTCTAAATGTCTGACTTTGGTCTTAAACGACGCGTCTCAAAATTAGAAGGCAAATTCTGTCGGTGGAACGAAACCTTATTATCGAAATAATGAATTGAATGCAAATAAAAGATGACCGATATGCGTATATCGACAAGAGAGTTGTTCGTCTTCGTGTTGGAAAACATCAAACATTTACCAGAGTTGCCAGACTGTTAGATATAGAGCCGCACAAATTTGAATTTGTTAATAATAGTTTAAAATAAAATGTGAATAAGCCGTTTAATATAAATCTCGCGATTTATCGCTCTGTCGGCGCTAAAACTTAAAAGTGCGACTGAAATTTACTTATTGCTTTTGTCTCTCAACTTCTGCCTACGCTTTGCTATCTATCTACGGTAGATGGCGCGCTGCAGCTGGAGTCAAATATTTCTGTTTTACTACGATTTGGTTAATTTTAATAATTTAAGTATATTTATTAATTATGCACATTTTTAGTTAATATAATGTGAATGATTTACTACATAATCACATTATTATTATAATAAAATTATAATCATGTAGGAAATTGGTGCAGCCGCATTCTCATTATCAATTGATGATCGATTTCCCTAAATGTGGCGATCGGTTGATATTTGTTAGTACCAACATGTAATCAGTTTTCCGTCAAATTGGAGACTTACGCAACAGAATGCGATAAATATAGGGTTGCGCTATGTTTTAACAATGTAAATAATTGATTTAACAATGGTCACTTGAACTTTGACTTTTGCCAACCATTACGCAATTTTCTGGATTTTGGTATTGTGTATTTCTTACGGTTGACGAAAGTAGTAAAATTCAACACAATGCACTTTAATGGAAATATTTCGCCGGGCAAGGGCGGGTACTACCAACTAGTCTACATATATATAAAAAAGAGTTCGTGCCGACTGACTGACTGACTTGCAATCATCGCACAGTAGATTGCAATTATGATGAAAGTGCACACTAAGACTGGATTTTGGAAAACTCCACCCACAAGTGTGGAAAACTGCGGAAAACTGTTGTATGAAACTTTTCTTCACGTAAAATAATTCGATACGTGTCTTACCGATTTTATAAATTTCAGCTCCATGGTCGTAAAATTGGTGGAAAACTGTGGCATTCGACATTTTTAATTTTCA
Source organism: Hirtodrosophila histrioides (assembly GCA_037075165.1). Taxonomy (NCBI): domain Eukaryota; kingdom Metazoa; phylum Arthropoda; class Insecta; order Diptera; family Drosophilidae; genus Hirtodrosophila; species Hirtodrosophila histrioides. Next base: position 342,053 of record JBAMCL010000603.1, on the reverse strand, counting down.
TGCGATTGGCTTCAAACTCATTTTCAAGATTCTACACGAACACATAATGGGCGCGGCGCACTAAGATTTTGGAAAATCTACCCCAAAGTCGGAAAATTGGCGGAAAACTGTTATATAAATCTTTTTTGATTATCGTCCGATTGACTTCAAAGGCATTTTCAAACTTTTCTGTTTATCATCCAATTATTTTGAAACAAATTTTCAAAGCACCTCACATTAAATATTTCGACACATACGCTACCGGTTTTGAGAAATGGACGGCCACGGTCGGAAAAGGGGTGGGAATACTGGGAGGGAATACTGTGAAACGCTATTTTTGTGTATTTTTTACGGTTGACGAAAGTAGTCAAATTCAATGTAATGCACTTTCCTCTAAATATTACGCCGGGCAAGGACTGGGTATTACCTGCTAGTAAAATTATAGGAAACTATAAGAAGTATATTGAAAGTCGCAATTGTTGAGCTTACAAGTAATATTACTATAAACAAAAAAGTTGTTATATATAAAATTTTGTACACCCCATTGTTCCTATGCCGGCTATAGTATGATAGATTGTACAGACTATGCAGAGACTTGTTTGGGTGGAGTTGGATATCTTTATAAACAAAGAAGTAAGAATAGTCTAGTCAAGTATACCCGACTTCGAGATTCATGGTATCCAGGTCTAAGATTTTTAGAAACATCTTCGTGCACTTAAACAAACACACTCATGCCTACAAGCGGAAGTGCATTTCAATAGGCGTCTGAGCTGCTACTTCCCCCGCTTTGCAGTACTGAAACTAGTTTCTTGAATAACTTCCGTGATTATTATCCGATCGACCTGAAATTAGCACAGTAGATCAAAAAGAACACAAAATTCATGCATTCAACACTTTTGACACTTTTTATCACATTCTCGGAGTGCGGGGGAAGTATCTGATATCTGAAACAAACTTGATAAGGAATCAGGAATCCTTAGCTCTTATAGTTTCTGAGATGGGTGTGTTTATACAGACGGATGGAGAGACAAACAAATATCGATATATTATCTCGGCTATTGATACTGATCAAGAACGTGTATACTTTATAGACCCTATAAGATGTCTCTTTCTGGCTGTTACATACAGAATAAATACCCCCTTTTTATCATTTCATTGGTACCGGTAGTAAAAGATTTTTAAACGAAAACATAATTGTCAACCGATCGATCTTATAGTAATATGTATAGCGGTCCGAATGCGACCAAATGTGGCCAAACCTATAAACTGTACAGAAACTTAGCTTGGATAAGTTTCGTGAGGGTATCTTCACACAATAAACCGATCGTTTCTATCGTATCGGTCCGATCCGGTCGGCTCCGACACATGTACTGTCTGCAACAAAAAGAAACATCTGTGCCACCACGGTACCTCTAAAATTGTGAGACTAGTATGTATAGAAACAGACAGAAAGACAGACATCGCTATATCAATTCGGCTCGGGATGCTGATGAAGACTATAAGTATATACTTTGTGGCATCGAAAACGTTTCCTTCAATGCGTTACACAAAAGTGAAAAATATTTCGACACATTGTAAACTGAATATTCAGTAATCAAAGGTATCATCATTTGACAGATGATTTCCCAATTTCGGAAAAGTTAGGAAACAAATTTTTTGCTGTGAATCAAGTTGAGATTGTCTTTAAAGTCATGTTTAAGTTCCATTTACAAAATCTTTAAACGTGCTTCTGCTAAATTTGAAAGATAACGCATCCACGGGTATGGCATTCTCTATTCTTATAAAATAGATTTGACCTTATATATGCAATTAATTCATACGGTACACTCACAATACGATATGTGCGCTTCTGTCCCGCGTGCATGCCACTACGTCCGCCCAGTTCCATATGCACATTATAGATAATGTCGAAGAATTCCTCCACGCAAGCCACCTTGCGATATATGCGACGGCCAAAATCTTTGCTGGTGGAGGCTGCAAACAGATCAACGGCGCCAGGATTGTCAGAAAGAATTGCCTTGATTGGCAGAGGTTGGAGGCGCCGTCGACTGCCAGGTGCCTCTTCAAAGCCATCGGGTCGCTTGGTGGTAAATCCTGCGACGAAAACAAAGCAAACTTCGGTTAGGAAACTGTATGCAATGGAATAGAGACACTTTCTTACCCTTCGTCTTCACCCAAAAGCGAAACTTGGAGCTATCTGGGCGACTGTGTTCCTTGCCCTCGAGGGCTTTCAGAATGCGCGCCTTCTTACGCAGCGTTATCGTCTTCGTCTTTGCCTGATCGCCATAGGTTTTAAGCGCCCAGGGCTGAAACAACTCGTAGATAACCCCCCGGTCACTTGCAATCTTGCTTTGCGATGGGCACCCAACGGATTGCTCCAGCTCATCCACATCCGCATCGTAAGCCGCCTCCGGCTCCGCCTCCACCTCACCCACAGTCACCGGCGAGCTCTCCTCGCGCTCGTCTATGGCGTACAGTTTGCGCTTATTGCCACAACTGTCCGCCATGCTAAGTGCAATGGAGGCTGCCGAGGATTCGGTGGGTAGTTGGGGCTGAGCCTGATCAAGGCTGTCCTTTCGATTGCCATTGGACTGCTCCATAAGGATGTGAATGGAATTGGGGCCAGACAGCTAAGCGATATTTGTTATCAATAATTTTGATCAAGGCAAAGTCAAAGCGATTAACGAGCGCATTGGTCAACAGGTTAAATTTTAAATAGGTTGTTAAATGTCTACAAGGCTTCACTATGTTGAAATCTATTCTTCGTTATATGGGATTTCATGGAGACTGCTGCAAAGGAGAAGGAAAAGCACTTTAGAAATCACTTTTTTATATAATTTTTAAATTTTCCATTTTCTTTAAACTTTTCTTATTATAAGTATATATTAGTTTTTATATCACTTACATTCGATTTTGTATTTGCAACCCAAAATGTTAACAAGAATACAAAACACAACGAACACAACAATACTTGATAACGAAAAATTTAACAAAAACAAATGTTAATTTAAACAGAAATAAATTAATAAACAGAAATCCCACATTAACGATAAACAAATGTGAGAATTTCCATTCAACAAACAAAGCCAAAATATTGCGAACGCGACGCGACCGAAATGAAAGTTCAAACTCAACTGATCAGCTTTGGGACCAGTAGATCCATCGTAAAGGATGCTGTTCAAAGAGAGGTTCACGTCCAGGTCCAGTTGAAGACAGGCTGGGCCAGATGCCAACCGGTTATGTGACCGGTCATCTTTGAACTTTGCACGTTAACTTAATGAAGGCCAGACTAAAAGGGGTAGCTCTCACATGCTCGTATATATAAATACTGTATATGTAACAAATAGATATCCATGTGCCTACCTCAATAAGTGCGCAATTGTACGCAGAGACAGGGGCAGGAACCCAGCAACCAACCCAGTGAAGGCAGCGCAACTTCCTTGCGCTTTTCTTAACAGAAATTCCGCTATTCCTCTAAGCAACCCCTAACTTGGCATCGCATATTTTGCATTTTTCGTAGCATACTTTTCGGTGGCGTTGCGAGAGTTCACTTACGGCTTCCCTAAAAATACTTTGCGCTCATTTTTCTCGCACGCCCACATGTTGAGGGACATTTAGACGCCCACTCACAGGCGCCTGTTGCGCCTCTTCGCCTTGAAGTATGCATTGTTTTGTTTTGTTTTGGCATTGCCCTTTTTTCTCGGACAATGTGTCACATGTTGCGCCACATATAAATTTTCAAAGTAGTAGTACCTGAATTACATAAACACGCAAAATTTTAATAAAAAAAAATAATAAAAAAAAAATATTGCTGTGCTCACAACTCCATATATAAAATAAAAATTAAACAAGAACATAAAATTGTAATTAGATAAAATACTAGATTATCATAATAACAAATGTAATTAAGATATTCATAGTAAGTAAGCTTAAGGCTTTAGCAGCTTTATCTAGTTGTTTAATTACGTGGTAATATCTTTATAATAATATTAATAATATTGCTGTGCTACCAATTGAGATTAAGTAAGATATGCATATTTATTTCACTTGGCTACTGCTACGTTTTTGGCAGTTTAAACTAAGTAGTTGTACATAGGGTATACAAAATTGATAATTGATGACATATTTAATCAGAGAGACAACTAGAATATACTTTATTTAATATGAGTAATCAATACTTATTAAATTAGCATTTTCTTATATATGTTAGCAATAATTCACTTCATTACAACTTACTGAAATTTTAATGTTGCGCACAAAAGTATGTTACACTTTATCGTGTTTGGGGATGGGACTTTGAGATCAGGGTGGTTGTTGGTTTGTCTGCTTAAGGGTTAGCTATTTGCTTTGACTACACTTTGTGTGCTGGCATTCCAATACAAGTATCTTGACTCCTGATTGGTCGTCACTGTCCCAGAACAAACGATGTACCATCTATGGATCTTCCCATTGCGACTTTGTCTCCTATTGTGACTCATGTGTGCATTTAAGCATCTTGAAACCAAGTTCAACTTAATTGCTGGACCCTCATATTTTGAAAACAAAACTGGATATTTTTGCATAATTTCGAATCTGGCGACGAACATTTACTGTCGTTTATTTAAACTATCAAATTCTTATCCGGTTTTTGTGAGAATCTTCATGAAATATCTGGAAAGTGGCGGTAATTTGCACAACGTATGGAATGTTAATAAATGTCCCACTGCGATCACAGATTTTGCCTCAAAAGTAACAGTTTTACGCGACAGAAAAGAAGAAAGTGATGTAATATGTTTTTAATTCATAGTTTATTCAAAAATTGTCGCGTATATATAATAAATTGTACCGAACTAAGAACATAAACTGCAGAGCAGCGCCACGCATTAAAAACATGTATTGACTTCTTTGAAGTCTTAAACAATTTTCCTTTTTTGGGCAAGAAATTTGACACCTTATCTGTCGTACGTAGCTTCAATAACGTCGAAAATATGGCTATGATACTGAAAAACAGATGAACGTTCCACAAACCCAGGTTATGAAGGGAAACGCTTTCAAAATTTACCTGATAGGAAACACATTACGCCCATCTTTAGAGTATTGATCCTCTAAGTTTGTACTCTGTCAACGATACATCATACTTGTGATATTTTTTGTTTGACAACTTGAAAGCAAAGTTTAAGTAAATTTGGAAAACGATTAGTTACACTTTAAACACAAATTCATTAGGCAGCTGTTTATTTGTGACTGAATCGCATCCCTTCGCTAATCAGGTGCTGCCGTCAGCTCATTTAGGACTGCGTATCATCGTTTATGCATTGAAATTTGCAATTTGCAGTCACTTGTGAAAAAATCAATGCATGTCTGAGTAATCGATGCCGCCTAATGGAATATCTAAGCTAACTAATAGGGTCAGTGAGCGACGGATGTCAGCAAATCAGCTCGGAAGGAACTGAAACCTGCATAGACAGCGCCTTCGAGGACAATTAGTGCAGCGAATTGGAGGCAAACAATGCTGGAAGCTGGTGGCCATTTGGTGAGCTAATGTTTGGCAGTGAAGTCTTGGATTGGCATTTGGTTAACAATTAGCCAACTGGCCAAATAGCATGAATAAATCGCTCGCTTGGACTGCTAAATGGCCTGACTGCATGAAGATGGACAACTGGTTTCGGTAGGAGCAGAGGGCAGCATTTGTAGCGGGACATTTGGCATAAACAAGTTTTCTTAGATGCCGATTGAATCTTTCTCACGCTCAGCATCCGTGGCAGGACATAAAACTTTAATAAAAATCTGCTGAACTTTCACATCAAAATTTCAACAGATTTCAGCCTAGAACCAAAACGAAAACGTTCCAAACTCAACTGATCCATTGCCAGGCCGGTTTTTTAAACTGGACACAGCATCATCGTCTAACGGGCAACTGGCGAAGTCGAGACGTTGAACTTTGACACGTATCCCGGCCAAGATGCAACCCCTTCCGGTAACCAGTTTGAGTTTCCAGTGGGTTCCTCTGCTGGTCAAGCGCACGCTGGTCACTCTCCGTTTTCGGGGTGGTTTCGAGGCGATGTTGCTGTCTTTTTGATTTGCAATCTTCTTGGCCCGTATACTAATGGACAGCATCCTAAACTTTTTTCTTTTTTATAAAGTTTTTGGGCAGATAATGACCAGTTTGTTATGCAGCCCTTTATGTGTGTGAAAACGCTGTAGATTTCCACACAATTCGAGTGCTTTGCTGCAGATGGGTTGATCTCACTATACCACTTTCTGTTATTGTTGTTCACGTTGATGCTGTGCCAAAGGACACCAATAAAAAGTCCACACATCTTGACTCAGTAAGATTTTGGTGATGCCTAGCAAGATTCTGAAATAAAACCAGTTTCACATCTGAGTATTAGTTATGTTGATTCAATGTTTTTTAGCTGAGGGTAGCCGAATAAATATCGAGGGTATAGATTGATTTGTGTAACATACTTACTATTCTTTTTATATACAGAAGTTATTATAATTTTCTTTGCGATCCCACAATGTAGATATGAACAGCATTAAAATGAGATTCGAGGTCTATACAGGCGACTGATTGGCCCCCAAGGCCTTTCCACTTTGATCCATTATCTTCCAAATGCACAGATTTTAATAAAGTTTTACAACAATTTGTTTTTTTTATTTTCAAGTCATCTTCGAATTCTAACAATAATATAACTCGACCGTCAGCTCCTGTTTGTCATATCCCATTCCCCTTCCAAGGTTGCACTCGTTCAGATGCTGGTCAGAACTGAAAGTTCAGATAATGTTGGCAGCACGGCAACTCCAGGATAGTCATCTGTACATATGGTAACTAGCATCAGTGTAGTCATCTGTACGTATTTTAAACTGGCGTATGCTTTGAAACGTATATATCTATCTTATTTTTATTCATTTGATAGCGTTATCTAAGTTTCTTAAAACTGCACAATAAATAATTCAATAACTACTTTGCCAATCCGGAACATCAGCCACTGCTGGAGGAACGGCAGAAAATTTCGTACGATTAGCTTCAATCTCATATTCAAAGCTCCTGAAATAAGCTAATTCGATACGTCTTGGAAATTTTGCAAAATTGCACCCAAGGTAGAAAACTTGGAATCTTTTTAAATTCCTATTTTTAAATCTCAACACATAAACTAATATTTAGTTACAATGCTCTAGTCGAGTATACCCGGTTACCAGGCACCAAATCAAACACATCTTCGCACATATACATATACACATACGCATCAAGCAGTTCAGGGACAGTGCAAACCACAGACCTTCCCCTGCTCGCCAGAAAGGAAATTATATCTTGAATAACTTCGGTGGCCACCACCACCCGCAAATGTTTATGATGATGAATTAAATGTTGTATTGTTGTATAACGAATCATTGCGTTGACCTTTATAAGTATTTATATAAAACATTTAATAATAAAAATGATTTAATTCATGTGGTTCTATTGTGTTATATGAACCTTCTCTTGAATGATTGTACATACTATTATTTCATGGATTTAATTCAAAAATGAAGAAAAATATTGTTTGATTGAAATATTTGCATTAAAATTTCCACAATTACACTAAGGATGTAATGACCTAAAGGGCGAAAGGAAACTGCTTAAATATCTATAAACGACATGAAAAGCTGCACTGTATAATATACTGCATAGTCGGTGCGTTTCAAAATCAGCAGCATCCAAGAATTTCATTCATTTATGTATTAAAATTAACAACAATCTAATAATGTTTAGTTAAACGGTAGATGATTTACGTACATACATGTGACCCACAAAGGCACAAAGTCACAAAGGCATTAAACCTGTTCAAAATGTATTTTTTTGCTCTGAAATAACTAATTTTGGATGATTTCGTAATCAGTGGGTGGTGGGTGGAGGTCAGCCAAATAGGAGGAAGGTATCAAAAAGGGCGAATAAGTAATTTCGTAATATGTTTAAGAGCCCAAATCTCCTTCACTCTACCCACAGCTCTGCCTAATCATTAAGAGTTTCTTTCATGAGCGCTCCTTCAAAGTCATTCAGGGTGGCCTGTCTTCTCAATCAAAGAGAGTCAGAGCTGGTGTACCGCAGGGTAGCGTATTGGGGCCAACTCTCTACAGCCTGTATACGCATGACATGCCTTCTACCGACAACACGTCAATGTCTGTTCCCAACAACTTGCTTGTTGCCACCTTTGCGGACGACACTGCGGTTATGGCCAGGGACAAATGCGTCTATACCGCCACAGATCAGCTCCAGATCTACCTAAAAAAGTTCGAAAACAGGGCCTGCCGATGGAACATTGCTATAAACCCCGATGAGTGTGTATCAAACACGTATACACTTAGAAAAGGCACCTCCCCTGGAGTCCTCATACATGGAGAACTCTAAGCCCACAAGGATGCCTATTAATACCTTGGCGTCACTCTGGACAAGCGGCTAACTTTCCAGCGCCACATAACTGAGGTAGCTGGGCGCCTCCAGGCAAAGGCGAGAAACATGGTTTGGCTCCTTAATGCGAGAAATAAGCTATCGATTACCAATAAGGCGAACATATACAAAGTAATTCTGGCGCCCATGGCATAGCATCAAAAACGAACCTCAACAAAATACGAGTAGCACAGTCCCAAATTTTACGAAGAATGTCTGGTGTGGCATGGTATATACGCAATAGAGACATCGAAAAAGAGCTCAAGATACCGAAAATCGGAGACGTCATCAACCGCCAAGCGGCTGCATATCTGGACAAGCTTACAAACCACCCGAACCAGCTGGCGCAAACAACAACAATTTAATAAATTTTAATATCCTGTTGCTACCTTATTAATTCACCCTATTATCCAGGTCTAAGTTTGTACATACATATGTATATATTTTGTTGAATAGTAACAATAAAAAAATCCAACATTCTAAAAAGTAGAAGTTTAAATTTTAAAACTTTCCAAAATCTTTTTTATTCTTTTTGGTGTAAAACGTTTTTATCTTTAATTTTAAGCATTTGGTTAAAAATAAACCAAAGCGGGAATACTTCAAAATATGCCACTTTATTTTCTAAGCTTCCCAGAATGTTGTTAATTCTTTTCTGGTATAAAACGTAAGAAATACTCTCTTTATGTCGCCATCTCTGTTATCTCTCTCACTGTTAATAAGCCTGGGCGGTTTCATATCAATACTTAATGTAATGGTAATATAAACACACCTTGCTAGTTTAAAATTAAGATTTAATACTTCAGAGTGTTATATGCAATGCGGCTTATCACTAAGCAAACTCGTACATATATCGTAGGTTTTGGCTCAATTCTTTCCAAACTATTAAGAATATTATTGTTGTCGCTTCAGGTCGCCAAACAATCCCGCTATATCCTATCGCTCCTACGCTAAGTCTGCAGGACTATTCCAGGTGTTCTCACGGGAAACTATACGACAACTGCAGGAAGTGCAGGTAGCCAGGGGTATCCAAAACTGAACTTACCCAGCGGTTATGAGAAACAGGCTCATTCATGTGGCATCCTATAGCTTCACTTCCTAGAAGTGTGTATTAAGGACACCGCTAAGCCAACTCCTAAAATTCGCTAAAAAGTATCTTTAAAGAACCCTAGGATGGAACCCTCGCATGGTTGCATCATACCGTATGCCCCAGATGGTCTATGTGAGGCCACCCTTTTGGCGGATGAGCTGCTGTCTCAACCTAAGCTAACGTAACAGGTCGATTCGACGCAATCGACGTGGTTTTGTCAAGGGACCAATTAAATTCGATTCTGTTCAAGGGCAATAACTTTTGGGAACCCCGAAGAAAGTTCTAATATCTTGTTTTAAATAGCTTTGGCGTTATTAATTTGAACAAAAGATAAACCATAAGCTTCTTCAAAATGTTAATTTTGATTAAATTCAATACTTTTGTATATATCAAGGATGTCCCTTTTGAATAATTACAATTCCAATGCTCCAACATTTATATTAATAACTTTAACTGTTTTTGATTGTTTTTCATTTTCTACTTTTCAAACATGCTGAAATCCTTTTGGTGCGTATTGTGGTGTCTCTCAGGACTGTGTCGCTTCGGTGTGCTGTCCGTGATAGCGTTCAATAAATTTCAATTACTAACCCAATTAAAAAATGTTGTGCGCTTTTAGGCGCCCAAATAAAACGCGACAACAAATGAAATAAAAATGCAACAAAATATTTGCAATATATTTCAGAGAGTTTAACAACAACAACAATGAAAGTGGAAAGCACACAACAGCAGCTCAAACATTTTTTAATTTATTTTCCTGTATTGTTGTTGGTGCGCTTATTTGTTATTGTCGTCGCCGCCGTGACACATACGCACCATTGGCCCCGCAGGCTGTCCGAAAGGTTTTTTCATGACTACCTCTGCCTCTGCCCCTTAACGCTTCCCTCCCTCTCACATGGTCCGCCGATGCGGTGGTAATCAGTGCACCTATGTATGTGCCCCGATCCTGGCGAGGACTATCGCTTCGGCTCGTTTGCTTGCACGCGTTCTCGCATTTGGGCATCTCTCTTGCTTTTTGTTCATTTTTTGATGGCATCGGTGAGGCCGATGGGGACGAGGGGCAGCCGCGACGAGGCCAATGGTGGTCACAATGTGCGTGCGAAGCGGCGACGTCGACGCCGGCGTTGTTGGAACGGTACCGTTATATATTTTTATATATTTTATTTTTCATTCACGCACGCACACAATAAGACCCGTAAAAAACAGCAGCGGCTGCATTCGCAAAAAACGAAGAAGAGGTAAATAATGTACAGCAAGTGCAGCGTCAGGACGCAGAGGTGGGGGCAGCGCAGCATGCAGCACGCAGCGGCAGCTGGACGCAGCCTGACAGATAGGCAGCCAATGCGTTGCGTACTTTTAGGTGCGGCGACAGCTTTTACAGCACATGTATTGGGGCTGTTGTTGTTGGTAAGAGGGGTGTGTGTGTGTGTGTGTGTTTGTATCATGGGGCGTTGTCTGTTTTATTCATTTTTTGTGCGTGCTGCTGCAGCAGCAGCAGCAACAACAAAAAATAATGCGCTGTTCTGGCACTTTTGACAACAACAACAATGTTAATGATAACAACAACAACAGCAACAATAACAGCAAATAATTGAAACGTTGGCGTCGCTGTCGACGTCGATGTCCGCTGCAGAATTCCATTCGCTTTGTGCGTTTTTAAATTGCAACTGAAATATGCGTTAATTTATGTTGCGTTGTTAAGCTGCACACACACATATACATACCCACACGCACACACACACACATACACAGGCATATCTCCTTTTTTTGTGTATTACCTTTCTACCAACGCTCATTATCTGCCCCTTCAACCAACCTCTTCACACTCGCTTCATGCCACCTCTTGTGCCACAATCCTTGCTGTTTGTTTGCCCTGTTCCCTGTTCGACCCGTTTGCCCATCAATTTGTGTATTTGCATGCCTGTAAATTCTACCAACAAGCAGATGATTATAATGCATTTGAATTGCAACACTATGAGAAATCATCAATAACTCTAGTTTACAAAAAAAAAAAAATAAATAGATTTGAGGCTTAGATGTCACAGCTCTTTTCATAGGGTGCGGTCACACGATATGACATTTTGCCACATATATGTAATATCCTTATCGAAATCAACCGTAAAAATTTTATATGGCAAAAGTAAGAATATATGTTAAATATTTTAACATTTAATCTCATATGGCCCGTTTCTACTATAGAAATCTTTGATTTGCTATATCGTGGAAGCAGGTATCTCAATCACAAAATTAATGTGGCAGCCTGCCATACCGTACTCACACGCTATGGTAACTGCCGACTGCCCCAAATGTGGCAAAATGCCATATCGTGTGACCGCACCTATAGATACTAGTTAGACCTTCAATCAACGGTATACCAATTCCCAGTTCCATTAAAACAAGCAGTTTAAACAGTGGGACAAATCACTTCAGATCAACATTGAGCAGTGATTTGTGTCTCTATTCAAATGTTTTTAAGCACCCTAAGTCGCTCTCCAACAATCCCGCATTCTTGGTAGCACTCGCACAATCAAAAGTGCAAAATGATTCCTCTGCGTAAACGGGCTCTTTTATCATAATTGAACCTCGTCGCGTGAATATCTGTAGAAAAGTTTGCAGAGTTACATCCAATGCTCGGGTTCTTCGATATATGCGGCCACCTAGATAATATCTGTGTTGGTGTTGGTGGACTTATCATCAGGAAGGATATAATTCACCACCCGACATATAACATGAGACTAGTTAATGCACAGGCCCTGTTGGTTGAGGTAGGTATCGATTCCAAGCTACTGGAACACTTACCAAATTCCGAGACTTGCAGGTTTGCTGGAAAACCATCCTTATCCCTATGAATTTAGGAAAGTTCTTCTTGAGCACTGAAGCACAATTCGTGCTCCAGGATAACTCCTCTTAACTCCGAGCTCAAATCAAGCGTTAGCTGTGTGGTTAGGGAAACGGCAATGAGTTGTACTGAGGTTGGGGATTCGAGTCCCGACCAACGGGGATGGCGTACGTGCAATCTGGAGACTTCTGGACCATCCAGAATGCTCCCAGAGACAAATTTCGCAGCTGGGAAGCTCCATGAGCCAACGGGCTGGTCGTAGGAGAAAACTGGAGCCCCAATATTTAATAAGATCGGTTTACAGAAACAGAAACTCGACTTACTCTTAATCTACTAGCTAGATTCAGTGCTGTAGAGAAGGGGAAGCAGCAGCGCAGCGGCACCTTGAAATTCCACGCTTGCACTGTAGTGCAATGTTGCTTGTGTGTGTATGAGTAAGTGTACGAAGATAGGTTTGGAAATACTAGACTTGAGTGACTTGGTGGGCTATACTCGAGTAGAGCATTCTTACTTGTTTTCTTTCAATAGATGAAGTAAAGGGTGGAAATGTTGGAGAGAGTTTGATGGATCTATTATAATACGATAGCTAGAATAGAATAGCTGCTATTTGGACAAAGAAAGATGCACTCCTTTTTACTCCCTGTAGTCAAAGGAGTAAAACGGGGTAGTATAAAAGGGGTAAAAAGGGTTACATATATTATGTAACAGGCAGAAGTAGACATCTCCGGCCCTATTTTTTATATATATTCTTGATCAGTATAGTCGATTTTACCATGTCCGTCTGTCTGTCTGTCCGTCTTTCCGTCCGGATGCACGCGTCGATCAAGCAACTATAAGAGCAAGAGACACCAAATTTGGAATGTGTGTTCCTGTATACTATACGCAGATCACGTTTGTTTCAAATTTCAAATAATTCCCCCTGCTCCCCCGCAAATCGAAGAAACGATTTTTCAATGAAAATTTATAAGATATAGCATTGGGACTTGGATAAAAAGTTGTTGGGTTACTTTTAATGTTTGGCAGTGTTTGTTAGACCATGGTATAGGGAGTTTCGTAGTCGAGTATACTCTACTAGAGCATTCGTTTCATTATGAGAAAACTCATATATAAGCTATTGCCCATGTATTTTAAAAATGTTATCTTAATTCAGTATTACATTTACTTTCGGTACTATTTTTACGTTGCAATAAAAGAAAGATAAAATGAAAATAAAAACAAGTAAGAATGCTATAGTCGAGTATACCCGACTACAAAACTCCCCGTACCCAGGTCTAAAACTTCCAATCATATGTTCATCTCTTACTCATGCACGCACACATACACAAAGCATACACACACACACGCGAGCCACAGCGCTGCAGCGTACTCAAGGCATTTTAAGTCGTTGCTGTGCTGCTTCTTCCCCCCTCGCTACAGTACTGAATCTTGTTCGTTGAATAACTTCCGTGTTTATTATCCGATCGACTTTAAATTTGCACAGTAGATTAAGAGTGACCGAAGTAGTGTACATGCCAAATCCCAAAGCTATATATTTAGAACTGTGGCTGTAAAACGTTTTGATCGATTTGCGGGGGAACGGGGTAAGATATCTGAGATCAGAAACAAACTTGACCTGCTCCCGCTATACACGAACCTACATTCCAAATTTGGTGTCTCTAGCTCTTATAGTTGCTGAGATCCTTGCGTTCATACATACGGACAGACAGACGGACAGACGGATGGACGGACAGACGGACAGACAGACGGACATGGCCAAATCGAAAGCTCTTTTGATACTGATCAAGAATATATATACTTAATAGGGTCGGAGATGTCTCCTTCTGCCTGTTACATACTTTTGCACAAATCCAATACCCCCTTTTTACCCATTTTATGGGTACAGGGAGTAAAAATATTTTTATCAAAAATTAACTTTATGCTTAAAACTAGTCAAGAGTCTGATGGTTATATTTCTTTCGAGATACATACAGCAGTAGTTTAAGTTGAGTTCTAGTTTCGTTTCGTTCAAACATTCTTTTGAATGAAACAAAATGTTAACTGCTTAAATGCAACCCAATAAACAAGTAAGAACGTTGCAGTCGGACGCACCCGACTGCAGAATACTATGTTCCCAGTTCTAGGAGGAGGTCAACATTAGTTTGTATGCCAAATTTGGTGACTCTACCTGTACAGGTGTGGGAGATATAGGTTTTGCTCCATTTGCGGGGCTGGGTGTGGTGGGTTCAAAAATGTTTGATGCAGTTTTATCCAGGGGGTCAACATTAGTCTGTATTTGGTGACTCTAGCTATGAAACTGGAAACTGGGAGATCTACCCCTGTGAAAAACGTGTTTTGGGGATAGCAATTTGGTGACTATAGCTTCAAAAATGTGGAAGATACAGGTTTTCCCCAAATTGTGGGGGAGGGGTTGGAGGTGGGTGGGGGGCGATCTTGACACTTTATATATTGACGATATACACCAACATGTGTACCAAGTTTGGTTGCTCTAGCCAAAAGATAAAGGCAAATAAATTACGTTCTTACGGACAGACGGACAGATGGACATTTCGCAAACCCAATATACTATTTTCCCTTCGGGAATATAGTATAAAAGGGAAAAGAAAAATACATACATACATATTTTGTCCTGAAAACATCATTCGAAGAATGTGGCCAAAGCCTAGCCTTAATGTACACTATGTACATGTGTGGACAGATGCATGCAGTGCATCTCTATTAATGCAATTTGGCAACCTATGTGTGTGCGTGGACATTACAACTACAATCAGACTCATACACACACAGTAGTTTGCAGGAAGCCATGGCCAACTATTTAAGGGCCGTGTCACATAGGTTTGAGTTGTCTTGAGAAATTTACAAAAACAATAGAATCCAGAGGACACAACGTGTAATGTTAAACTGCACTAAGAACACTAACAGCAACAACAAACACAAAAATGCAATTACTGAAATGATAACAAGGCCTATGTAAGCAAAAATAATTCGGCACGATTCCTTCCTTAACTTTGTTGAGCAGCTCAGGATATCGAAATGCCAAGATGAATAGTACATTGTATCTACATATATGTGTGTGTATGATCAAGCATCAAATATATATTAATATATACTAGAATAAAATCAATTCTTTGCTTATTATAATGAAAACCAAATACTCTTGCAAACCTTTTTAATTAAGACTAATTATTAAATTGCAAGCAAATTTCAGTTATGGAAACGTCTGCTATTAACATATTAAGCTGTTGCTGATAGCTGCATCACTATTATTAAAAAGTATATACAAATCAATAAAAATAGAGCAGCTGAGATTAAAGCACACATTAGAAACCTAATCATTAAGCAACATTGGAAAAGATATTTTCAATCAAGACAATCCTACAAGTATAGTTGCTTACCCTGATAAAGAAAACGTACAATGTAATATTTTAAAATTCCTAATAAAAATCTCAGATATACAACAATGCTTTAGCATATAAAATGTAAATAGACACTAATTAGAATTAATAACCCTAGATTTAAGCACCTACTAAAATGTTATTTATCTGAAGGTCCTGGCAGCCATTGCTGATACACATTTATAATATATGCTGTCTTTAGTATATTATCAGTTTTTAAATAAATAATCAAAAGTATTTTGTTTAAGAGTTATTTAAAGTTTACTAAATTTGAAAATAAATGTATTATAATGTATTTGTTATTTCCAAAGTGTATCCAAAATGAATGTTAATACATATATTATATAATTCCACATTCGTGTGTATGTCATATGCCTGTTTCTATACTTATTAGATAAACGTGCCTGTATGCTTATACATATATTTTATATATGTATATTGAGTCAAGTTGGAGATTTTCTAATAAATTTTAAATAATTCAATTTTACATTCTACCAACAACATTGCAAATGAGTAAAGTCAACTAACACACACACGCACACTGTTGCAGCTGCATTCTATGGTAGTTTCGGGTGTGTGTGTGTGTGTGTGTGTGTGTGCGTAGTCGTGCGTGCTGCATCTTGTCAAAAATGTTTCATTATATTTGGTTTTGTCTTGCCCTTGCATTGTTCGCTCCAA
Organism: Hirtodrosophila histrioides; assembly: GCA_037075165.1. Taxonomy (NCBI): domain Eukaryota; kingdom Metazoa; phylum Arthropoda; class Insecta; order Diptera; family Drosophilidae; genus Hirtodrosophila; species Hirtodrosophila histrioides. The sequence goes on along the minus strand of JBAMCL010000603.1, from coordinate 325,671 downwards.
GAAAATCTTAAGCCTACTTGCAGGCGGCAGGGCTTGGGTTCTATTTCATTGTCTTTGCTTGAATATCTATTGCATATGCCAAGGCTTTGTGGGGGCCTTCGGTGCGGTGGTAGTGCGACTTTCAAGTGATTTTTCATTACGCCGCCCGCCTGTCCAGGGTGATTCTTATACTGTTTGTATATAATTAGATGCCATGTGCGAGTACAGTTTTCTATGTGCAGTAAAACTGCCAGCAGGCCATACGGCACTTATGTATATATCTAGTACATGGCATCAAGAGTATATAATAAGTACTATGTGTGGGTGTGTGAAAGGGTTGTGTGTATTTTGTTGTTTGTTTTCTGTTGAATGTGCATTGAACATTTGTTCATTTGCCATTAGCCAAATTATGTAATTGGATACATTTTTAGTATTAATGACACAAACTACTCGTTTTATGATAAACGGGTATCTTTAAATTGCATAGTGCATAATGCTTAATGTATTTAACTAGCTTATTAAATTAAACACCTTTCTTTAACCGATCTGTTTTGACCTAATCGGACCAATATATCTGATAGTCCCCATTGAAACAATAGGTAAGAAAATGTTTTTTTGAAGACAATCGTAAGAACGTAAAACAATAGTATGCCATCCGACACTTCAAACGTTATCAACATCAACATTAAGCATTGTGCGTCTGTCTTTCAGTCTCTCTGTCCGTGCGTGGGCATATATAAATGCGCCGATCTGAGAGATAACAAGAGCAGAAGGCACCTTATCTGGAAGGTACAATCCTTAACGCCGATCATGTAAATTTTAAATTATAAGCTCGTAGATAACAAGTATGAATGCTCCTTACGAGTATACCCCAAGTCAAATTTTACAATCTTCGTACACTTACACATACATACACTTACACGTACACATAAAAATACACATACAGAAGCGGCAGTGCAAGCAATGCATTTTAAGAGTAGCCTGCGCTGCCATAGGATCGATTGAAAAATTATTTTTTGTATGCAAAACTTTTTGTATTACATCCAAACTAAGTAAGATTCTTATTATACTTCATATAGCTCCTATAACTTCATCAAAATCGGACCACATAGTTCCCATAGGAACAATCAGACGAAATGAGTCTTGTATCTTGCCTATATATAATTAGTATAATTAATTGGAGTTTTTACTCCATGTACCCATAATATGGGTAAAAGGGGGTATTGGATTTGTGCAAAAGTATGTAACAGGCAGAAGGAGACATCTCCGACCCAATAAAGTATATATTCTTGATCAGTATCAATAGAGATTTCAATTTGGCCATGTCCGTCTGTCTGTCCGTCTGTCCGTCTGTCCGTATGAACGCGTCGATCTCAGCAACTATAAGAGTTAGAGAAACCAAATTTGGAATGTAGGTTCCTGTATACCATACGCAGATCAAGTTTGTTTTCGATTTGGGATTTAAAATGTACAACACTTTAGTCACTCTTAACCTACTGTCCAAATTTTACGTCGATCGGATAATAAACACGGAAGTTATTCAACAAACAAGATTTAGTACTGCAGCGAGGGGGGGAAGAAGCAGCACAGCCGCCGCTTAAAATGCATCGCTTGCGCTGCCGCTTTGCTGTCGCTTGTGTGTGTGCATCTTTGTGTATGTGTGTGTCTTAAGGGATACTAAATATAAATGTTCTGCAGAATTTTCAAAAATGTCTGATATCTTTCGATCCTAATTCTTTAAATTATAGAATACTAGCCATTCATCTCAGCGAGCCCTGGTTCGGCCATACCCTTTCAAATTCTTCGAGGACTCATTGCCTTAGAATCAAAAGGACTGACTTTCTCGATTGGCATTTAAGGATTTCCACGATTTCACCGAAATAAACACTTCACTTTTTGGCAAGGGGGTAGGTCAAAAAAATGGATCTAAAATCACAAGATCGCCTGTAACTCGGTCATTTCAAGGACGATTTTGATATCCTTTGGCAAAAAGATAGGACTTATCCTGTTAAACCCGGATATATAACCCAAAGGTCAAATATCCTTACAGGAGCTGAGAAAAAAAAACTTTTCTGTATACAGAAAATTAGCGATATCTCGGCCGTATTCTTGCCTATCCTGACGAGTCCTGTGTCAGACAACTTGGCATTATCAGGGCTACCAACTGGCCAAAGGACATCAGATTCGTCCTTGTAGTTCCCAAGATATTGAGTATTTTGTATTTTGAGCACGATTCCTTTCGCCCTCGGACTGAAAATTTCCAAGTCGATGGACCTTAGATGACCCCATAATCCTTGAATGCTAATCGGTGGAGTAGGTCCTTACGATCCTAACACACAAGGTCCTTTTAAAATTTGCAAGGATATGGCTAAATAGGAGCTACTAGAAAACCGTTCCATATGTGTGTGCAGAAATTCAAAATATTTGTTGCTTACTTTTGGGCTGCTGATCATAAGCTAGAGAGCCTTGCGGCCTATTATATGCTATAGCTCGGCCAAATTCTTAAGAATTTCGAAAACCCATATATTTCTGTGCTCGTGGGAATCAGAACTGTCGATCGGCATTTAAGACCTCTCCGAAAAAACATTTCACTTTTTTGGAGAAGGGATCGAAAGTCACAAAATCTATTATAACTCGGTCATTTCAACGACGACTTTGATGTCCTTTGGCCTAAAGATGGAACACTTCACCCCAAATCCGAATATAATAACCAAAGGGCTAAGATCCTTCAAGGAACCCAGAAAGGACTTTTCTGTTTACAGAAAATTGCTCATATCTCTGTCGTATCCTTGCAGATCCTGGCGGATCCTTTGTCAAACAACTTCTCATTACCAGGGCTACCAACTGTCAAAAGGACATCAAATTCGTCCTTGAAGTTTCCCTAGATATCGAGCATTTTGTATTTTTTGCTCGTTTGCTCTCGGCCGTGGACTGAATGAAGTAGCACAGCCACCACTTAAAATGCCACGCTTGCGCTGTCGCTTGTATGTGTGCATCTTTGTGCATGTTTGTGTCTATGCTTAATTGTACGAAAATGAGATCGGAAATTTTTGACCTGGGTACAGGGAGTTTTGTAGTCGGGTATACTCGACTATAGCATTCTTACTTGTTTAATTTTACTTCTTTCATCAACCGTAAGTAATACGCAAACATCGCGGGGTAGATTTTCGACAATCCTTCCTTACTAACCACCACGCCTAATATGTTTTTGTGTAGAACGTTGAAAATGAGTTTAAAGCCAATTGCATGATAATCAAATGTTGAATGCCAAAGTTTTCCATCAATTTTCTGACCACGCGGATGAATTTCCCAAAATTGGTGCGATACGTATCGAATTGTTCTGTATGTAGAGTTTTGAAAATGAATTTGAAGGTGATCCGACAAAAATTAGGCTTTTGCGCATACAACATGACATGCTCATTTGCCCATGGGGTCGAAAATCGGTAAGATGTGTCAAATGATTTTTCGTAGAGATCTAGGAGAATGAGTTTGAAGCCTATTGCCATCCTGACATACCAAATACCTTCCAAACGATCATGGAAACAAATAACCGTGCAACATGTCTCGATATCGCGAGACATTACATTGCATTCACATCGTTTTTATTGAAATAAGGTCCAATGATTCCACCAGCGCGTACCATACTGCGCAATTGGGTATTGTAGTAATACAGAGTATCAGCATGTGCAATATAAGTATATAATCAACGTTAGTTATAAAATATTCTGTAAGTATTTAAATGTTATCGACAAATATCATAAAGATATTTGTCAAGTAATGAAGTGTGAAATTTATCGTAATGTATTTAATAAGTACTCGATAGTTATCACAAATATCTGCTATTGTTTGAAAAGAAGTATCGATGTTGATCTTTAATCGATCTTCAGTCAGTCGAAAGTATGCGCCGAACAAGCAAGACGACTAAGACTACAGTATTAATTTTCACGAAATGTTTAAGGCATTGAAAGAGACGTTTCCGACCCTACAAAGTATATATGTTCTTGATCAGCATCAATATCCAAGTGGATATAGCAATGTTCGTCTGTCCGTCTGCTTATATGCAAACTAGTCTCTCAGCTTTAGAGCTAATATGATAAAACTTGGCACAGATGCTTCTTTTTGATGCAGGCAGTACATATGTCGGAACCTGCCTAAAACATATAGCTGCCATAGGAATGATCGGTCGATAACTATGTTTCTATACGAATAACTTTTTATACTCTGTTTCAAAAGGAATCTATTTTTTTTAAAAACTAGTATATTATGTCTGCGCAATGTCCGGCTGTCTATCCAATTTTTTTTTTTTTTTTTTTTTTGCCATCCCAAACTTAAGACTAACCTTGCATTGTAAGACTATTAAAAATGCTGCAGTCGAGTATATCCGACTACGAGGCACGCTGTACCTGAAATTCTCAAACACATGTTTGGTTATATACATATGCGCCAAGCAGTTTAGCGGTGTTGCAAGCAAGGAGAGTTTTTCAAGTGGCGATTGCCCTTTCTCTGTAGTACTGCAAATAGTTTATTGAATCAAAGCCCTTTTAGACTGGCCAACAGTGGCAGCGACAGTGGGGCTTGACTAGTGCTATCCCATAATAAATGCTCTAGTATAGAGTATACCCGACTACGAAGCTCCCTGTACCCACGTCTAAGACTTCCATACACAACTACGTCCACTTATGCATACACACACATAAACAAAGACACACACACGCACAAGCGAGAGCGCAAGCGAGGCAATTTAAGTTGTGGCAGAGCCGCTTCTTCTCCCGCTCTGCAGCAATGAATCTTCTTACGCGTTTTGTGTCCGATTGACTTGATATTTCCTGCAGATTAGGAGCAACCCAAGAAATATATGTACATGCCAAATCGCAGGGCTAAATCTTTAAAATTGTGGCTGTAAAAAGTATTTATCAAATTTCGGGGGTGTGTGGGGGGGTATTATTACATATCATTACATTAAAGTTATATTTGAAAATTGTATGCATGTAAATCTTTTTCTTGAATCGCTCTATTGCTTACGTCTCTTAAGGTGGGAACTCACTTCAATCATGATCGCGATCCATGCGTGTACGTGTGTTCAATAGAAAAGCAACAACACATACGACTCTGAGCGCGTTCCATACGAAGTGCATGCAAAGAACTACCACCAAATATGCTAATGAGCGTAATTTGGCAACAACAAAGCTTCATGATCGGAGACAAATATCAAGCATATGTTGATATTGCTGCGATCAAGAAACTTTCGGTTGAGAGGAGTGCGCTCTTTAGTTTCTGTGATCGCGCTCATCTTGATGGCGATCATAGACAAAGCTCACACATACAATAATGCTGGATCGCGATCAAGATTGAAGTGAGTTCCCACCTTTAGACTCTGCCCACGATTGAGAGAGCTGTCTCTCAATCGTGAGACTCTGCCTATGCTTTGCTAACGATCTACGGTAGGTGGCGCGCATGTGGCGGTCGGTTGATAATTGTTAGTACCAACACGTGCAAACTTTGCCGACAAATTAGGGACTTTTGAACTTCTGCTGACTGCGAGCACATTTCTGCAGTGCACGGGACTTACGCTAACAGAATGCGAGAAATGTGGGCTTGGATTATATTTTTACAATGGGAATAATTGTATCACAAATGTTCACTTGAATTAAGTACAGGCTTTTCCCACACTTCCGCTATTTTCTGGATTTTAGAATAATACTAACTTCATTAACTTCATCAAAAATATTTTAAAGGTCAGGAAATAGGGTCAAAGTCAAATGAGTGAGATTCATTGTTTATTTAGATCGTCTTTAAAGTCATTGCTATAGCCTTACACAAAAAATCATTAAGCAATTGGCTCAATTATTTAGTTTCCTACCCTCAAATTGTTATACGCTAATTTTGTGTATTTCCTACGGTTGACGAAAGTAGTCATATTCAAAATAATGCACTTTTGTGTAAATATTTCGCCGGGCAACTCTGAGATATTACCAGCTAATATTAATATATAGTTTAGAACTCAGAAATCAAAATATTTTTATTTTGCTGTTAGTCATAAAGTTAACTTGTAATGTAATGGGAAATTTTAAAACATTTTATTAACATTTCTTGGTGTGAGTGTTAGTGGTAGTGGGTAGTCCTAGATGAAGGGGTTTGCGCTTATTCCTAAATAACCAAAGTAAGTTTTAAATCAGCACACTTACGAGTATTGCGCCTTCAATTGCATAAATTAAAACTGAACATAAATTTAGCCATAAGAAATGCCACCACGACGACAGACATGGATGACCCCCATGGAGAACAGTCACACTACTCTGAGGTCCTGTCAAATGCGTACTCGTAATTTGTGCTTATTGTGCAGTCTTGCAGGCTTGGTTAGCGGTTACCGAGACGGGCAGGTAGGGGTGATATGGAGCTGGAGGTGAGACTGGAGACTGCTGGGACTGGTGTCCAAGATGCAAACACAAACCCTGGTCACAAAAGAAGCGGACAGCGGGTGTGCTCAGACCAATGACATCTACAATAACAACAACAACGCACATACACAGCACACACGCACACAACCTTAACTTGTGTGTGCTAATATTGAGGTAGGCTCGCAATAGACAAGAAGAGTGGGGTTAGGGTGAGTTGGGGGTTCATTGGGGTCGCCACTTGCACTCATCATCAACTCAAACTCAATCAGCAGCAGCAGCAACAACAGCTCGCTCCATTTATGTGTGTGTGTGTGTGTGTGTGTATGTGTGTGTCGCTTTGACATTTACTTTATGTATTACGTGTAATCAGTGGTACAAGGGGAAGTTAAGAGGTGGAAGCGCGGCTTATATACGCGATACGTTTGCCCACTCGCATTGTACATATGTGAATTGCCGTTAATTATATACTTTACACTAGCCTACGTGGCACACGGACGCATACACACACACACTAACAGTAAGACAGGCGGTAATTTTAATGTACAACAAAAGCGCGATACATTTTCCATTGTTGTTGTTGGTCTGCTGATGCAATTGTGCGTGGGTATTGTGTACATAGAAGTCCATCTACATAACCAACGACAACAATACATAGGGAGGCTGCTATGTACACACATACTCGTATATACATATACTACACAATGCACTATAGGTAATTTGGACACTTTTTCGGATAAAAATTAATAACTCGAGAACGAATAAAGGTTTTTTGGTTTGGTTTTTTGCATTGGGCTTATAATATCAATTAACAATTGGAATTGAAAAATGGGCGTGGCACCGCCTTTATTGTTAATTTCACGATATGCAAATTTTTTGTTTTTCGAGCAATCTATTCCAAACTTTCAGCTTTGGATTGTTGTTGTGCTACTAAATTTCTGGTAAAATATGATCCAAATCGGACAACTACATCATATAGAAATAATAGGAATTATCGGTCGAAAACAAATTTTGTATGAAAATCTTGTTGTTTTCAATATATCGGAGCCAAACTCACCAGATATGATTTAAATTCGGCTTCTGACAATAAGTCATCATTGGACTACTATATCGTATCGATCTTATAGGAACAATCAGTAAAATTGCAACTTTTTCTGGCATAAATTTATAAAGCTGACTGTCATTGCTTAGATACAGGTTATGTGCTAGAAAGTTAAATTTTAGAAAGAATCGGAAAAAGTAGGATCTAAAATTAACTGTTACGTGTTAACAATTAATTAATCTACAAAATGTATATAGTCACTTGGTGGACAAGTGTGGACAAACTTTTAAAACTCTTCCCAAAGATAAACTTTTGAAAAAAAAAATATTTTTGGGACGTCTCTTTATTGACACTTATAGTAGACAAAACGTACAATACCAACAGGACAGGTTAACCAACATAAAGTACAAACCACACTGATCACTATTCATTATAAATTGCATTCACTAATATCAATTTGAAAGAACTTGAGCCACTCAAACTTCATCAAATTTGTTGCAAAATTTATGAGCACGTGGTTTTCGTTTGGAGCAGCTGTTTTAACAGCTGTTATCTTAACAGCAGAATGCAATGTTAACATTTCTGGTATGCAACATTGTGGTTTGACGTATTCCTAACAGATTACCAACAAGAGTTAGTTAATTTAAATACTTTTAAAAAATGACTTTATATCCGAAAAAGTGTCCAAATTACCTATAGTGCAATGTACGTACATACATAGTTTATATACAGGCTTAAACCGCTTTTGATGTTGCCTGATGAGTGGGTAAAAAAAGTGCATATTATTTTTTACACGCACAAAGTATGCAATGAAAAAACAAAAACAAACACAGTGCCTCATCACATAGGCAATAGGGGCATAGAATGAGAGAGTTCTCCCATTTTTGGCATCATTATCATCAGTGGGAGAACGGTCCAGTCCTCCATGCCCTCATACCCTCACACCCTCGTCCTCTGTACCACCTCTATACACATATCCCTCATTGAAGCGTTTGCTTTGAGTATTTGCCGTGCAATTTTTAGCTACATGCCCCGACAAAAAAACACTTTGTATGGTCAACTGTTGCTGTTGTTATTGTTGTTGTCCGATTACAGTTGATTTGCATTCTTCGTGTACTTAAATGTGCAGAGTGTGTGCGCTGTTGTTGTTTTTGTTTGTATCTAGGTTGTTGTTTGAGTTGCAAGTGCAAAAAAGAACGCAACATATTTAAGCAAACTGCGAATATTAGCATCATGTGGCAGTGGGGAGTGTGCTTTCAACAAGGCTTAGATATGTAAGGAGGGGAACGGTATAAGCCTGGTATAAAATATTTAAGTGAAGCCACAGAAGTATGTGAAAAACGGCTATATCAACTGTCGAATCGAGCAAGCAAAAGTAGTGTAGTGTAGTGTAGATGGGGCATCGATCTCAAAGACCTTAAGGACTGCAACCTTTTGGATCATAACGATGACTGGGAAGTCTTCTAGTCAAAAGCGCCAAAACATCCTGTAATATGGCTAAGGTAATGAAAGTAATCACTGGATGATGACCAACTAATCATTGTCATCCAATTGTTACCTACCTAGAGTATATTTATCACAGAGTCGTTAACAAATATGCAGAGAAAGGCAGTTACATTCATTTTGAAACAATTTTGCGCATTTATTAAACTTGTGTTAAAGAGCTATTTCGAAATAATGTGGCAAATCCAGCGACACATTCGAAGAAACATTGTGCGGGTGCATGTCTTAACTATAAATTTGCCAAGGGTGTGTGTCTACGCTAAAGCGGTTAAAACTATTCGTAGCAGCCAACTTTGCGTCCAGTGCAATATCGTCAAATTTGCGTGCGGCAAACATCATGTGACTCGAAAATCTGCGCAAAGTGAAGTTGGCTGCAATTGCGTACAAGATGTCAGATACATGAAGTTGGCTGCGTGCAATTCTGTGACTCACTTGAAGTTGGCTGCGCCTTACTGTATATCGCTTAGCAGTAAGTTGGCTGCGCGCATTTTGACCACACACGTGAAGTTGGCTGTACCAATCTGCTTGCGATTCGATAAATTGAATCGATAGTCGATTGAAATAACTCCTCATCCAATTTCTGCTCCACATTTAACGAAAACCACAAAAGTAAAACAATATGAATTAAAAACGTTATAAATATTTTTTATTACAATATCTTAGTTAATGATTTGAAGTTTAATATTTTAGAAGTTATAGAAAGGTTGATAACAGTTTTTAATGTCCTAGGTTCCGTCGCTTGTCGCAAAGCCATTTATGATTCCAAGTTCCGCCTTAAAAGAAAAGTTTTCATTCGATAAGAACTTTGTTTTCATTATTTTTATACTCTGCAAAAGCACTCACCTCTCCAATACACCGCATTCCATTTCGCATGAAAGAAATAGTTTTATGAATTAGTTCAAAATTATATGATAACTGAAATTCTAAGGCTAAAGTGAAGTGAATTTGGCATGCAAATAAAATGTAAGCAAATGCATATCTAAGTGCAGAGTAATGAAAGAAATGGTTTTATTTTTGGATTTGTTCATTTTTCAAGAATTGTTTTCTAATTGATAGTGGAATTGAAAGAAAGTAGCAGGAGTAAATAGAGATATCATGCCGAACTGGTGGATATATATAGGCAAATTTTCGAATAAATCAGATTGTCAACATTTGTACGTAGTATTAATTGGAAACATAGTGAAAATAACTTTTATACATACACGCAGCATCCGCTTTCTACTCTAGGTTGATGATGTTGTTACGCTTGCTTGATATAATTTCATTTTTCATTTTTTGGAATATGTGATTTTTATGATTATTTATAGCTGTTATAAGAAAGTTGTAAAGAAAGGACTTGTTTTTATTTTTTAACTGGCTTGTTGACAAACTGCGCGTGACATCAGAATTTTTGAGTAAAATTTGCTTTGAATGAATCAGAATGACGTCAGGTAATACGACCCGATGTGAAATTTTACCACTTTGAATATAAATATCTAAGTATTGTAGACTTTCAACGATGATTTTGTTTGCATTGATTGTTATATATAAGCAGATTTTGGTTTCTGTTATTACAATAATAGATATACGTATTTGGTTTTTACAAGAAAATGATTGCATGAATGTCAAATAAATATAATGTAGTGTCAAAGGTCTTCACAAAGATTTGCGGTTAGTGTTTTTGTAAAGATTATGAATGTTAGTTAACTAAATAATATTTACATTGAAAAGACCCTGTGGTGTTTATAATACATTGCATTAGTTTTACATGTACTTAGACTAGAACGAGCGCCACTGGATTTACCTTTCCTTGCGCGCCGCAGGAACCAGGTCTTCAGGAGCTGAATATCTTCAAGCTGTTTCTGTGTTGATGATCGATCCACTAATACGGAAATCAAACAGGAGCGATGATTTCCAATAAAACTTATTAGTCATCAGCGTTTTTGGTATTTCTGTCAAATCGTTTCATTTTGTATTTTTATTATTGAATAATAATTAAAATTTTACAATTGTTTTTTTGTTTTTTTTTTTTGTTTTGTTGTCTGGGTTTGCCTTTTAACTTTTTATATATCCTTTCTATAATTTACTATTTAGGTCAAAATGACCACTTTCAATTCTTCTAATTTATTATTTTAGATATTTCTGTTTTGTTGCAATTTTTTGTTTTGGTTTTTCATTAATCGTTTATAGTTTTTTATGCAATTATTTGAATTTAAATACTAATAACGACATAAAAAATCAGCGCATTTTCTTTTTGGTTTTCTCCTTTTTAAAAATTAATTTAATTTCAATATTTTCTAGTTTACGATTTCATGTTCACTTGACTTGTGTTTTCTTTGCTTCTTTTGGTTTCCTTTTTGACTATTATAAATGTCTAATTAAATATTATATTAAAGTTTCCTTTATGTTTTAGTAGAGAAAGGAGCTTGGTTTCATTTGTTTTTTTGTTTTGTTTTCTTTTAATAAATATATACTTTTATGTATATTTTTAAAATTCATTTAAATGCAACTAGTTTTTAGGAAAAAGTTTCATCATTTGCTTTTAAATATTTTTGTATTATTACATAGTATGCTAAGTATATATATGTATAATATACTTATACACATATATATATGTATATATATTTCAGTGTAAAAAAGAAATATATATACTGTATATACATATATGTATACACATATCTGATGAAAGAAACGTTTTCCAAACTCTTCTTTTTATGTATGTATGTATGTACTAGAAATGTATTTATTTTTCTTACTTATATGTAGTATTAATCTCCTCAACTGCCTGTAAGCTTCATAGATCTTGTCGCCTCAATATTTAATTGAGTTTGTCCTTCCGCAGAGCTGAGCTTCATTATTTGCTATTAATTTAAAGATACTTGCTGTGTTGCTGACTTCGTTTAAAAATTGCTTATGTGTAACTTCCATGGGGTTTCAATTGATAAGATCTGAATTTAATGCCATTATCAATTGCTAAGCCTTACTCTGATGCTGTATTCTCAATCTCAATTAAACTGCCCACAATTTCATCAGTTGTTGAATTGTTTCAGTTGCTTTTGAATTCTTGCTGATAAGTGAGCTCAAATAATGAAAATGTATAAAATATTAAAATTAATTATTGTTATTATATTTCGTGCTGGCAGCTTGTTTGCTATGTATGTTCTTTTCTATTATTTGTATTATTATATTCTTATGTATGAGGATCGAAATTTGTTCCATCTAATAGTATTTTAAGTTCGTTCAAAATCATATCCCAAAAGTGTATTTAGTTTTTATTTTTAGTTGTGAAAGTAAAATATACATTGTGAATGAAAATAAAAAAAAAGTATGTTTTCACCTTCCATTAATATATTTCTCGCAAAGATTTCATAATAGATTTTCAGATTTCTTTTTTTTTATCAAAAGCTAAACCTTAACTTTATTAAGCTGTCCCATAAATTTCTGACATTCTTAAAAAACACTACGATTTCAAAATTGATTCAAAAATAATGTGTACTCGTATTGTAAAACTAAAATAACTCAAACTTTGTATAGTCTCAAAATTGTACTTGCTTATTTATAAATTGTATAAAATTTGTGTACAATAAAACTGTTTATAAAGTTCCTCAAATGGAAAATTATACAAAAAATGCAAAAACAAAAGGGGCTTCGATCCCTTCGCACTATTAGCTCGGCGTTTTTCTCATTCACAATATACAAGAAGTTTTATAAAACTATTGCTAATCTGATATTTGTTGTTCTGCTTATTATGTTGGGCTCTTGAATAGAATCTTTATTAGTTTTACCATTTGTTTATGTGTAGTTGGCTAAGCTTAGTTTAATTGTATGACATTGTTTTGGTTTGGTAATCAATCGTTTTATTTCATTATTTCTATATGCAAACTTGTAGTGTTGCTTTCTGGCTAATGTTGTGTTAACGTCTTTTTTATTTTTATCATATTCAAAGAAAAATTCTGATTGTTTTCAATGCACAAGATTTACAATTAGAAGCAGAATTGCTGTAACTTAAAAATTATAAAAAAATGCCATCTCGAAAAAAGTTTAGTTTATTTCTGTTTAGGCAATTTGAATCATTTGAGAGCTGAAAATAGAGTTGATTGAAGACCATTTAGTCTTCCATTACAATTGCTTCATAGCGATTGGTATTTTTCCATAGCAGACCCTCGAATGACTCACATGCAGTAGTAATTTTTAAGATTTTGTTGCTATGTGTATTTCTTTATGTAAAGAAATTATGTGCTTGGCTAGTTTGTGGACAATAACGTACTTCAAGATCATATATCTTGTATGAATACATTATTTATATGTAATATGTCTAGTATGTTTGTGTACGAACTTGTGAATAAAAATGTATTATGATGAAGACTCATGAGGCATGAATCCATTGTTTGGTTTGTGATCTCTATATACTCGTATATGTATAAAGCTCTCTCTTGATAAGTGACTTGTCTGTGTCTAATGCTTCAATACAAAAGCAAAGCACATAATTTGCAATGCACCGAACATTTTTTGTGTTTTATGATGTTCATTGTTATTGGTATTTATGTATATTTTTGTATTGTGAGTATTATTTTCATTTGGAAAGTGTTGAATTGCTTTGTATGCATTTTGGTGTTGTACCAAGTTTTAGTATTCAGTATTCGCTAATTTAGATATTGAGTTTATATTTTGGCTTTCTAATAAAAACAACAGATAGAATATAAATCATACAAATGATAATTATTCAGAAAAAGGAATACCGAAAGTTTTAATACTGTGCACAATAGTTACATTCGCTGTTCTCAATGCAGTGAACGAGCGAACTCTTGCTTAGAGGATTTATCTATGCAATTGATCGATCGATCATTGTTTGCATCACCAAAAAATCATGCAATTCATCAACACGCAGATATTATTGCTCGCAACCATTAAATTTATCAATTTGCTTTTCGATTTCGATCATGTTTCGTTCACAATCAGATGTAATGCCTGAATACGCATTTCATTTGTTGTGCACACCTTGGGCTTGGTTTCTTCATACACTTTGGAATGCTGTTCAGATATTATTTCATTTTATAAGTATTCACTGCTCATTTTTTTGTAAGGTTTTTGTTCTTCTTGCTTTTTCTTCTTTTTGTTTTCTTTTTTTTTTTTAATTTTGTAATTCCAATTGGGTTTTTCAATTCGATGGATGGGTTATTCTATTGGTTTTGTATATACATTAGCTTTGGGATAGGTTAGTTTTATTGTTCTGTTTTGTTGAAATTAAATTACTAAAAATCTAAAGAGTTTTACGTACAAATATTAGGATATGTAGGTCGTCATATTGGTTCTGTTTTAAGAAGTGCAGTTTGATCTACGGATGGGACTATAGTCTTATGTGATTTATCCAACTCCCTTAAAGACTGTTTGGAAGCAATGTAATTGATGATCATATTACAAAAACTGGAAAAACTACTTGCATAAACTGACTTAAATAATGCTCAAGAAGAGTTTTAGATTCAGTAATTCTAATAATCTTGCTAGAGAGACAGGATATAAAACGATGGGTTTCGCCTACCATTTGAATCCATTTAATTTATACTATTTAGTATTTTCCATTATAAAGCTCAACGTTTTCATAATGAATTTGAGCGTATACAATGAAGTCTTCAAAATATTTTATGTAATACTGCAATTTCTTGAAGTTTACCAAAAATCTGGAAAGTGGTGGTTTTATGAAAAATGCTCCCAAATTGTAAAATATACAAATCTTAAAAAAAAAAACTATACCCGTTTCATTCTTGCTTTCAGATACATTAAATGGAAGAAACTTAATTACTGGCTTGGGTTTTATGGCTTGGATTTAATGGGGAATAAATTTATTATAGATTTAGGGTTGTTTTTGGATTTTAAAAGCTGTAAACAATTTTAGTTTTGTTTTTTTTAAGTCTTTTTTGTGTTTTTTTTTTTTTTTAAAGACTTGTTTAAACAAGTTTAAGTTTTTGGTTTAAATTATTGTGTTTTTATAGACGTTTTTTTTATTTGATTTTATTTTTTGTTGGTATTATTTAGTCAATGGTTTTTATATAAGTGTTTTTCTCTTTTTTTGTTAATTTTTTTAAATGTTTTTAAATTTACTTAAAAAGTTTCGTTATTAATTTAATAATTAACAAATTGATTTTATAATAAAACCAATAACAATAACCACCTCGCCCATATGGCTACGAGACAATAATATGTGGTGCTGATAGTAGTACAGCTATTGTGGCTAATATTGTGAACATTGTGAATATGATAAGGCACAGTCTGTCAACGACCATAGCTGCAAATTTCCAATCATTGGCAATGTCATTGTCCTCGTCATCTTTACGTAGCTACATGATTGCAATTTCATATTTGATTATCAACAGTTTATTATATTATTTTATATTATATTATATTATATTTGTTTCGAGTATTTTTGAGAATTGTAAGAAGTTTGGAGAGAAAGAGAAGCAAAAATAATTTGGTGTTGGTTTTACTAAAAATTAAATTATTAAAGCCGCTTTCCATCTAGGATTATTTATAAAATATACAATGTTAACAGTTGGTGCAGTAAAGGTATGTGCAAAATACTACATTTCTGATATGTAGTTCTAGGTCTTTTTACCGCTTAAAATTTCACATGCATTAAAACATTATAAGTGTCTAATATCTTATAAATTAATTAAAAAGTCGAGAGAGGGGATATCCTATACTCAGTACCCTTCCACACATTCGTACTGTATGAATTGTACGTGATATAAACATCATGCACACATTTCAGGGCGGCAAAAAATATCCGAATTTATTCAAATATATCTAATATCTATACCAAACACGCGCTTCATTCAATGCTGTGTTCTCCTTATTTGTATTGAATCTTGGCTCCTAATTGTTCAATGCCACCTAATTATTTCCTCGGTTAATTGATTGAGTACTACTACTTTGATCTTAATCAAAACTTGTAATAATTTATAAAGCTAATTTCAGGGGTGTCACGGATATCTCCAGAGATTTTAAATGGGTATGTATTTGTATTCGCTCCAGAAAACAGTCGCAAAGTTACATAACTTTGGGAGATTTCAATTTTTTACGAGGTGTCCTCGAAGCTTTTCCAATCGAACTCTTTCAGGTTAAAAATTTAAATTTATAATTCATACGCGTTACTTAAAGCCTTTTGAAGTGTCTAGTGCTTATTCAAGCGATTCAGTTAACTACACTAACTGTTAGCCGACTTTCAATGTCTGAATAACACAATTTTGATTTTAAATGCACTCAGCAACTCCAACCCAAATGTACAATGGACAGACATACTACAATAGTTTGCTTGACACGATAACTTGCTTGCAATTAAGTAGAGTACAGAAACAGAAACATAAATAAATATATTAAAAATATTTGATATAAATTTGGATCTGTAACACAAACAGCAGTGAGATTTCTGCGAGACCCCGAGCGAAGTATCTTTTATAAACGAAATTATTATCTTGCAGATGTTAAGCATTATAATTCTGTTGCGAACAGAACCATTATCTAAGCATTTAAACACCTAAATATATTTTTGTTCAGAATGTCGAACTAAGTTAATATAACCCTTTTCGTCAGTCCGTTTTCTTGTTTGTTTCTGAACCAAATGTGCTCTCAGGTTTACTTTTTATATAGTACTATATACATGTCTGTCGAATGATTGTTCGACAGATCAGTGTTGAAGTGTTGGAATTTTGGGTATTTTACGGCTGCTTATAGATATGCACACATATGTATCCTTTCCCGATTTGGTTTTTCTCAATATATGCAAACGCCTTTCCTCTGATAAGATTATGTCTTGTTTACGTTAAATGTATCGATAGTCACTTTCTCAGTGTCTAGTTAGGGTGGAGTTTAACCAAACTTCTTATATATTTTATGTCCATAAAGTATCGATTACACGTTTCTGTTATTTCAATGTCAGTTTAACTGGCAAGTCAAGTGTACACAACACTACGGACCAGTGTGTACACACATAAAAAAATATGATGGCAATGATGTGGACAAAACCATTTGTGTTTTGTTTATGTGTAAATTAATACAGAAGAACAATTTAAAATATGGCTAAAGATTGGGATTAAAACGAGAACGTTCTAGATGAGCTATTAGAGGAAGAATTGGATGTATACGAACACACAAAGTAGATGCTTGGATAAGTCCCAATCCAGCTTACCAGTTTCATTTTGCTGTCTAACTTTATCATGGGCAAAAAACTTAACTGGCCCTAAGTAAGAAAGCTCAGAGGAAATTGCATCACTTTTGAAACTAATTTGATTTAACATAATATATCATAGCAATCAGCAAAATGATAAGGGATCCAGTTATGGTCACCGTTTTATGTTATTGCAAGATACTTATTCAAGTCATTTTCTGTATTACTGGATCTCTTACTCGCATTCAATATAAAATGATGATAAAGTGAAACTAATTAACAGATTAATTACTTAAGCTTAATTCCAAGCTAGTTTCTATGATGACAACGAAAGCACTTACCTGATCAGTAATAAAGCGAATTTCCTTTAAGATTAAACCTAGTTCATAATCTGTTGAAGATTTGATGCACGTGTGATGTGTGACCGCATCGGGCATTCGTGTGCTGCCAATTGGCCCAATGCTGCCATCGTCGCCTTGTCTGTAAAGGGGGACATGGAATGAGATGGGTTTATTGTTATATGTACCACTAAAGTGAGATTAGCCTGAGGGGCGGCTTTTGTGTGTTGTTGTTACCCATAAACCGTGCGATAGAAAGCTGGATTGTGTGGCAGTGTTCCGCCCGGCGTCATGGGGCGACAATTGTGCCGAAAATCATCATCAATGTCGAGCACATTGGCCAGCAGAGACTTTGAAGAGCTTTAGTGTCCGAGTGGGGAGAAGAAATTATTTAGCATATCAAAAGATCATTGAATTATATCTAAAAGCATTGCATAATATACCGCTCTTTCAGCTCAACATCGGATAGTATTTGATGCTTGCGCTCGGATGAGGTGTCCGAGCAGGGCGTTGTCGGGAACTCCAATATCAACGGACGTCCCGGTCGACTCATGCGCAATATCCATGGCAGCCAGCATAAAAATACGATGCGAATCTAACGGTAGTATGTGGCAGGTGGAAATTGAAACGTTTAGTAGACGAACTGCAGGCAGACTCGACTCCAAATGCGTGTAATACGAGAGTATCTCAAGTTCTGTGTGCCAGTCTGTATGCGTGTGTGCGTCTGGGCCAATGTGTGGCATACTTAACCGGGTAGGCAACGATTTATGGCGCCTTTGCATGAACAGAGACAGCGGCGCACACACACGCACACACACACACTCGCAGACATGGCACAAATATGATTTATATTTGATTTTGATTACAACTAAAGCAACAATATGCCCCCATCGAGAGCTTTGATGGGGCAACTTGTTGTTCTTGTTGCTGGTGTTGGTGGTGCTGGCGACTGCCAGGAGTGAGTGTTGGGTAGTGTTGTTTGATGTTTAGAATGATGTTGGCTACACTTAGCTACACTTAGCTATAATAATATTTATGTGCGTTTCTGAGTATTGATCTGCCTCTTGCCGTGGCGGGTAGCTGTTTATTTATAGCTGTGATGCATGCAAAATTTATGATATAGTACAACAAACATGTTACAACAATAACGACAACAATAACAATCATACAGACAACATTCTGGTATTATCGCTAAGATATACACAAACATACTCGAAAAGCTGCTAAGCTGCCAGTGGTCCAATTGGTTTCTGGCTATAAATTATTAAAACACACATACTCGAACTCACACTTTCATTCAATCTTCCATTCAATCAATGCTGACTACGTGGAAACCGAGGGCTCTTCTGTGCCACAATGCAACCAGTTTTCCCTGAATAGTTTAAAGTTGGGCAACAATTTTGGCCTATTTGCCTCAAAGAACACTTTCAAATTGAAATGTTAGCGGTTTGAAATTTAATTGTTTTTTTTTTTTTACATAAGCATACGCATCTTGCCTGCGGCTGTTAATTCCCCTTGTACTTTAACTCATTTCGTCATATTTTTTTCTAATGTCCAGTTTTCATAAAATTGTGAGATATAGACAATTTTTGTTTGAATTTTATTGGATTTTATTTTCTAAGTTACTTAATGGTTTACGCTATAATAATCAATTAGCTGTTCTTAGAGCACTTCAGCTCGGGTCGGTACACAGTTATTCAGTTATACAGGATATTGACCCTGAAAATGTGGAATCAAGGGTTTGGGGTCAATTAAAAAAATAAAGAAAATAAACTTAGAAGCTGCATCTATATCTGAAAAGTATTAAGCTCTGGCTTATAATAGGGCTTAACTAATATAATTTCAAATTGGCAGCAGTGTAAATATCGTTATTGCGTTTGCACTTTACCATTTTACCTATTTACTATTGTAGATAAGACATGTCCCTAATATAGAATAAGATCTTATAACTTTTTTTTGAATTATGAGCTATTAATTACAAAGTATTAACATTTGATAGTCAATCCACATGTGAAATTGGTCGGTGAATCCGAAAAATAGTATACAATTTTTCCCCGCGGCTGGTCTCAAACTAGTTGAAAAATGCTAGTTTGCAATACAGCCAAGAATTCAAATATTAACTACGAGTACTGCAGAATAAAGACAATTAAGAATGCTCTAGTCTAGTCTAGTAGTATACCCGACTACGAACTCCCTGTACCAAGTCTGAAACTTCCAAACACATCTTCGTCCACTTACATATACACACACACATACACAAAGACGCACACACACAAGCGACAGCGCTGTACACAGGTCTAAAATTTCTAACCACATCTTCGTACACTTACACATACACAAATACGTACACATACAAGCGGCAGTGCAAGCAAGGCATTTCCAGTGGCGGCTTCCCGCCACACTGAAGTACTGAATCTTCTTTGGTGAATAACTTCCGTGTTTATCATCCGATCGTCTTGAAATTTGTACAGTCGACCCAAGCATTTTATATACGAAGCCCCCGAACTCAATTTAAGGTTCTACACGAAAACATAATAGGCACGGTTAAGCATCCGCACATTTTGGAAAATCTACCCCCACAGTCCAATCCGCAGATAACAGTTCATGAAACTTTTTTTAATTGTCGTCCAATTGCTTTTAAATAAATTTACAAATCAATTCTCACCGGTTTTGGAAAAATCACTCAACGGTCGGAAAAATAATGGAAAAGTTTGACATTATAGACTTTAATTGTCATGCGATTGTATTCAAACCCATTTCCGAGGTTCTACATAGGAACATAAGATTTTGGAAAATCTACCCCACCTTCGAAAAATTCACGAGAAACTGTTTTGTTTATCGTCCGATTAATTTCAAACTAGTTTTCAGAGCACTTCACATTAAATACTTTGACACATGTGGCACCGATTTTGGTAAGTGCTGAAAAACTCTGGAGTTAAACAAAAATATTTAATCTCACTCGTATGGCTTCATACTACTTTCCAAAGCTATATATAATATTCTCGGTGCATGAGGACGGAAAATAGGTGGAAAGCTATTGTATGGTAGTATTGCACTTGAACATCAAACTCATTTTGAAAACTACACCAAAAGTAATTTAAAAGAGTGCCAACCGATTTTGGAAAATCTACCTCTACCCGTCGCCACGGGTGGGAACTGGGAGTTCAGGCCAAATGAGTGAAATTATTTGTTTTGTTAGATCGGCTTAGAAGTTATATTCATAGCTCTACACACAAAAATACTCACAAATAGATAATGGATAGAAAAATGTTATGTAATGTTATTTTAAATCAATCTACTTAAAATCTGTAAACATTGGTTGAGCAAGAAATAATGTTGTAAGATTTAATCCAATTTAATTTGCAACAAGTTCGAATGCATTAGTCGAGTACACTTGAATACAAGACTCCCTGTAGCCACATAAGCACACAAACAAGCGTCGCGACATGCAAGGATGCCATTTCAAACGGAGCCGCTTTGCTGCTGCTTCCCTGCTCTGCAGGAATGAAACACTGGAAATTTGAGTACTAGACCCAAAATTAAAATTTTTGCTGTTAAACGTTTTTTGTTTTTAAATTGCAGTGCTGAGAAAATATCTGAAAATTGAAACAAACTCTGCGTATTGTATACAGGAACCTAAATTCCAAATTAGGTCTAGCTCTTACAGTTCCTGAGATCGACGCGTTCGTCCTGACGGGTGGACAGACGGTCAGACAGGGCCACATTGACTTGGCTATTGATACTGATTAAGATTCTGTTCTTAATTATATTGCGTTTGTGCTGCGTTTTGTCTGTCGGCTTGGACTGTGCGTTGATTAGTAGTCAGACAATCAGGAAAAGCTTGTATGTATTTATAAATAAATATATTTAGCTTACAAGTATGTATAAGTCTTTTCTAACACCTGTGTCGCACATGTGCGACTTCGGTGTCGACCAAATATCACATCAGACACACTATATACTATATATTTAACTATTAAGTTTATGTATAAGCTGTACTACTAAACACTAATGAAAAATCAATAAAACTAGTAATATTTTTATTAAATAATTTTTATATATAAAGAGTTAGTAATACATATAAACATACGTACTTTTATCTAGATTAATAATAAGACCAATATGTTAAACAATGTTTGGTCTAGCTCCGATAAAATTCTTCTATTGGATACTACATAGCCCTGTGTACCTTCAAAGCTCTGCTAAGGAAAACAACGAAGCCCCAATCGATTGTCATGCTAAGCTGTATTTTATCCTGGCACTACCACATTTTTCAACTCGGGCTGTTTAGAACGCAAACCACGTTGACATCTGCTGCACCAAGCTCCGCCTTCCTCCTGCCTTACATCCTTTGGACGTTGGTGGTTTCGCTAACAAGCGACAGTTACATAGAAATGCGCTTGAGTACGTGGCATGCAAACCAAACGCAAAGCTTCGAATGGAATTGAATGGAGCATTGGCAAAGGAGTATCCATATCGCATGGCCACCGCGGCATTTCCTATTACTTTGTATCCGTATGGTATAATAGAGCTTGTATAATAGGTAGAGAGAATGAGGCATCTAAGACTGTCACGTCTGTCCTTAGACAGGAGACACAACTTTTAGTATGTACATACTAACTTTGAACATTTGATTGGCTTATTAAAAAAGCCAAATATTTATTAATTATTTTCGAAAGGGGGAAATAGCAGCGTTGCTGCCACCTTAAGTGCAGCAATGTTTGGAGATGTGAATTCTAGGATATGTTTTAGAATTTCAGACTTCGGCACAGGGTATCCCCAATTCGAGTACTCTCAACTAGAACATTCTAGATTTCTCTTGCTATTTTTTGCTTGCTTGCTTTGTGGAAATTTTGTGCAAATTGATTTGTTGTTATCACACAAACGGAAGTGCGCGGGGAAGCCATTTTCAAGTAGGAGGCGCCTAGAACAAGTTTGGGTGAGTGAAACGGCAGCTGCTGCATATGTTATGTCCTAGGCTGCACATTTCTAATGCACCTGCGTTGCCAATTGGCTCAATTTTCATGCCCTTGTCACGACAACCTGCAACTGGGCCAACTGTCGCCTGGCTGCCACTTTCTGACTGCGGGCCTTAGTATATACTATAAATTCGTGTGCTAAATTTGGGTTTTTCTTCAATTGCTTCAAATTGAATTGCATGTCAAGCTAGAGCAAGCGCGAAAACCATAGAAAACTTTCATGTGACTGACTTCTTAAAAGCCAATCGACTTCCACTGAACTGCATTCCGTTTAGCGGTCAAATTCTCTCCTTTCCTTAGCAGTCGCCTTACATACATACATACCTACTTGCAACATAGCAGGCATTGAAACTTTCCATTATGTTTTTGCAATTGCTATAATGTGAAGAAATTGCCTGGCACTTAGCATCTTGGGCATGTTCAATTGGAATAAAAAACCGCTCATGATACGTATATTACACGAGTATTTTGTTTGTTATTCTCTATTAGGACATGAATAGATACGAGTACTTATAATGGATATACTTTCAAAAGATAAGTCAAGTAGTTAAATATAAGATATAAATATGTCGGAGAATAGATGGTATGTATGAATTGAGCGCTTTATCGATAGGTCTGCATATCGACAGTGTTGTTTGATAAGTATCGAGTGAGATGATAGTGGCAACGCTATTTAATCGAGCGTGGCTCTGAGAAGGTTGCCAGAAGTCTGTTAAAAGCACATGGTGATATAGGCAACTATAGAGACTCGGTGCACTCGCCAATATATTTTAATAAATATGGAAAACGATATAAATAACGGAAGTCTCTCGTCGATAAACATACTTACTAGCCCAAAATTTAATAGTTGTTCGTTAACAGACCTCAGTCAAAGCAAATATGAACTAAAACATATGGTTCTTTAACTTAATTCTTAACTCACAATTTCTAAAGTTTATAATTTTAAAATCCCAAGCATGTCGCGGTTTCTCAATTTTTTTTATTAACTATTATATCAAACAAAATTTGAAAGACTTCTTAGCCATTCAGTTATCTTACTCAGAGAGAACTTATATTTTCAATTACTACACAGCAGCACTTAAAGAACCTAACCAATAACACTCAAAACAACAAACATTCAATTCACTTACATTTAAGTATAGAGCTGTTTACACAAGTGGAAACATAGACTTTCAAGTTTCAGTTGGAAATTAAATAAATGGTTCCGCACTTTAATTTTTAGAAATACGTATAAGTACAAATAGAAAAACATTGTGCAACTGGTTAGTTTGTGGATAGGTATTGCGGGATTTTGGAGGCTGTGATGAATTGTACAGAGTGACATAGCTTACATAAGAAGTTATGGGCCCAACATCAACATTACGATATTTTTCATTACATAAATTATTTTATAGTAGACACTTTTAGTACTTGTCGGTCGTGACAGACATGTTGGCTAGTTACATATGTAATTACAACATTCATTTCGTACTCTGTACATCCGTCCGTCACATTTGGGCGTGGCATCACATTTGGTTTGCATTTGATTCGCTTTCTGCAGTTTTTTTATTGGTCACACACACATGGACTATAGCTCAACTGACATTTTTGGCTAAGGACAATTCTAAAACAACAAAAACAGCTTGCATGAGCGCCTCTAAGTAGGCATTTAAATAACACAATATGAAATCAAATTTAGAAACAGAAGTTATGGGAACGTAAATAAAAATGTTGTTACGACAACACAGCAATAACAACAAACGGGCGGAGCAACAATAAAATTACAATCATAATAACAACAACAAATATATAGTTTAGTTAGTGCTGCAACTAGAAGGAGTTCATTTTGCATGGCTTGTAAATTTATTGGATGCTTCACGGAAATTTTGGAAAACATGTGGATATACTATTAAGCAATGTGATATTTTCTATGAGATGTTCAGTTATTTAAGTTTTAAGTATATATATGTTCCACTCCATGATCCGTTCAACGGGAAGCACTCCAAAGTTTGCGGCTTTGGCCGGAAACCTTAAGAGCTTGGAAACTTGGCTTGCACACTTTTAAGCACTACATTTAAAATGGAATTGCTGATCGAGGTGTGGCTTAATTTTGCAGGAACACAAAGAGAATTGACTAATATATGTAATGTAAATATAGCACAATAATAAATGAGTAACACAACACAAGGTACAACGTAACAACGAGAAAAGAGGAAGCACAAAAACACTTTCTAACTAACACATAAATTATTTTGCGCATTTCTCAAAAATATATGCAGTTGTTTCTGTTTGTTTGTGGCTAAGGACATAAATCATATGAAAATGCTAATGCTCCGAGGCAGTGGACAGAGCAGCAGGCGAGCAAGTCTAATGCCAGTACCAGGACTCGGTCCTGAAAGGAGATTGCTCCTGCTGATTGTTGCTGCTGCTGCTGCTGCTGCTCCTGCTGGAGGCTATGATAAGTGATGGTCGCATTTGCAGTTGTTGGTTGTTTGTTGTTGATTTGGATACGAGTTGTTGGTTGTTGTTTTTTGGTTGTTAGGTTGGTTAGCTGTTTTGATTTTTGATTTTTGGTTGGTAGAATGACCCATTTGAAACTTACCCATTCGGACATTTCGTGCGTATCAGCATTTCGATGATGATAATTTAATATTAAAATCGTTGACACAACGGATGAAGCTACCATAAACATTATGCAATTGAAATATGTACCTGTTGGTTGGTTGGGCGTGTTGTCAATATATAAAACAGTTTATCGTTTATCGATGGGTGTGTTAAGATTGTTATTCAGTGTGTTGTGGTGCGATTGGTTTTTGTTGGATTTGTATCGTTATTGTTTTGTTTTGTTTTGTATTTGTTTGGTTGGTTAGTTGGTTGGTTCATTGGTTGATTGGTTAGTTTGTCGAGCATAGTTCAGGGTATCGTATTTCGATCAGAATTGACATTTGTATTATTTTTGGTTATTGAGAGTATTTGGCAAAAGGTATACAAGTTTTGAAAGAAAGAAAAAAGGCAGAGATATATACAAATATTTTAGTTAGTATTTATATTAAATGCAAATCTTGTTTCTGAACATTTTATTATTTTGTATTTTTAACTTAATGGCATAAGAAATACATTTATTTCTATCGAAAAAAATTACTTTCAAACACACACACAGTTAACTTTATATTGAATTTGTTTGAGTAATATTGCAGACGTTATATAGTAAATATTTATATAGAATTAAACACGCAAAAAATATATGCGAAAAACTGAATAAGACAGATAAAGTTTAACAATAGAGGTAAGTGTTTGAATTTGAAGAGACTCTTTTAAGTATATAATTGAAATTCTAACAATTTGATTTGGCCGAAAATTGTAATTTAGTTTTAAAAGAATTTTTGAGGAAATATTATTGATCGATTGTTTTTTAATACAAAATCAAAAAATATATTATGTTTAGGTTGTTTAATTTTTACATATTATTAAAAACAAATTTTTGATTGAGAACTCATTAGATACGACATTTATTATTAAATATATTATTTTAAATAGATTTTCGATTAGGAAGCTTTCAAATATATTATTTAAATATGATTATTTTAACTATTTATTTAGAGTTTTATATTTTTTGTATCTAATTTGGCTAATTTTTATTACGTAAATGGGGCAATTAACGCCATGATTGTTTTTTACGACAATTCTATAAATTTCTGATCAGGGAGTTATCCTGAGTAAAACTGTTCTACGTCAATATTTGTGAACTACATTTTAAGATTTATAGTACGAGTTTAAATGAGACTAGCTACAAGAGCTTTAAGGTTTCGATACAACTTCCAAAGATTAATCCACGACGGCATGAATTGCTTAATACAGTACCTTCTGTCTAATTATTAAGTATTTGTATTAAGTAATTTGCCTCTATGAGCAACCTATACATAACATATCCTCTCAATGAAGCAACTTTCATTACTAAAACGAAATATTATAGCGTGCAAGAAACTCGTTTTCAAATGTGTGCGCATTAATCAAACCAGCTCGTGTGTTCTGTGTGTCATAGTTGGAACTATTCTTAGAATGGTTTTGTTTTTAAAATTTAATTTGATTATAGTTTTAATTACATCATTTATCTTTCCTATATTTATTAGTTTTTCTTTCTATACGGGTTTTAAGACTTGTATTTTAAGCATCAGCGAGCGGGTTCTTTTTCGCTTTAAATCCAAAATTATTTGACTTTAAAGCGAAAAAAAATGGCTTTTAGAAGATCATAAAGTAGCTGATTCGTGCTCACTTTATTAATGGTGTGTCAAAGTTTTAATATTATAAAATCATCGGATTTTATTTGGTTATTAAAATCGTTTTAGAAATGCATGAAAATGAACATGAATGGAGCCGCAATAGCAACTGTAGAGCTATAATATTTTTAACATGATTCTAAGAACTATAAACAGAAGAGCACATGAACTCAAAACATGAATCGAACGTAGACACAGCGATTATACGAGTATACGAATAGAATTACGAAGATTACAGATAGAATAAGCAATATAGCATATATCAGCAACATAATTGGTAAACAAAATAGTCTTACCTAACAAAGGCACTGCATCTGAGGTGGCTGGCATTGTCTCGGCAACCATATTGAGGAACACGGTCAGTGAGAGCAAGATCGTAACGCCTTAGTATTGAGAAGGACGTGGTGAAAGTAAATATTACAGGTGAATGTTAGATAATGTAATTTTAATTAGGTACAGATTAAATCTAGCTAAATATATGAGTGATGTTTGTATGAGTACTCAATTGTCTTACGGTTCTATTTTAACTATTCTACTTGGGTTACACAGTGGCAAAATTCAATTCCCACTCTGTGGGGTCTCCCTCTTACCGCCCATTCCTGACAACATTAACAGTTCAATAGTTTGTTTACCAACCAGTTCGGCTCTGCCGTCATCATCATCATCATTGCTCTGGCAATAAAGTCTAATGTGCGACGTCAGCCAGGCTCCAGGCTCGTCAGGATTCTCTCCAAGCACTCATCAACGGCAACGGTATTCTGAGGGGCTTCTTGCCAATGATTGGCTTAATTTCAGATTCAAGGCGATGAGCTGTTCGTACTATAGATAGTACTAGGCAAATACTTTTCGATGCAGCAGACAAGTTGATTTGTTTCTTGAACTATTATTTCCGTGTCTTGGCGCCATGATATTTTGCGCTTTATTTTGGAAATTTTGACTGCTTGATTACTTACCGAGCGATAACTTTTCTCCCGAATCTGGCGGTAGAGTGAAGCCAAGCAGAGCCATTGATGCAATCAGCACACAGGGTATGATCAGATTAAAAAAATAGTACAGAGTACGTCGTCGAATAATAATGGCGAATGTTATGTCTATGTACGGTTCCGGGCAGCAGTTGTAGTATATCTCATTCCGTTTGCCGGGCACACCTGTAGAAGAGTGTCGAAGGGGAGGGGAAGGTGGTGGAGGAGTGAGTGCAATAAGTGATGATTCAAAATTAGTAAGCCGTATACTTGATATCTGATAAGTTTTTGGGTTCGCATTTGGGCTCTTCTGTATTTATCTCAGGTCTTACTTGGGTCTTTGTCTGAGCTTTATGTCTATGCTATAAGTTCGAGCATGGCATACAGGCAAGAGATTAAGTATATAGAGAGTTAGAATGTATGTAGAGAGTAAAGCATGTTAAGAGTTATGAAAAGCGTTAAGAAAGTTGAGTAAATTGAAGCGTTGGCTAACTAGAAGTGGTTACACTTCAAGCTCTTGTATAATTGTGAATACGCTAATAAGAAATGCGAGTATATAAAATATGCATTGAGTCTGAAATCTGTGGATTTGTGTGCATGCTATGGTTTCTCTAAGTGTAGTCAAAAAGTTCTGTGTGTAGTGTGTACATATGCGGAACTGTAGTAGGTTCAGTGAAAGTTTTATTTGCACACGAGCAACTAATTTGAAGTAAGCGCCGACTTGAGTTTGTCTTAGATAAACATGTTTCAAAACTTTTATCAAGTTGCTTTTAGTTGAAATACTGACAAGTTAGTTAAAGTAATGCATGGAGTTAAATAAAGTGATAAAAGGTGGATTTCCATTTAGGAGTTGGGCTTGTATGATGTAAAATTCGCGTTGGATTGTTAGGAAAATCTCAAACTACTAAATTGTATGTAACCTTACTCTATTATATTTAAGTTCTACGTGTTTGTTCATAATTACCATACGGTTTGTTTATACATACATAAATCTTATTTTTGAAAACTCTATGCTAACTAGTAGCTTAATTATTGGCCCAACTTAGTCCTAGATTACCCAAGGGATTACAATAAGGCGCTTTCAACTACCTTTTAAAACTAAAGCACACGATATTATTTGCATAAACTGGCAACGGCAAATGTAAATGCGCAATAGAAATTGCTGCAATAAACGTAACCAAAAGAAAACAATTAAAAATGATATTGCAGAGTATGCTCGACTTGGAAATACGCTCTACCCTAGTGAAGTGCGGGCATTGTAAGCAGTTCAGCGGAGTTGTTGAGTTCACATACTATCCACTGCACATAAATAAGGTTTTTTAAATAACTTGTCTGATTGCTATATGATTGCCGTGGGTGAATTCCATGATAACTTAAATTGGAACCAGATGCTGATATATGATATACTGGATCGATTTTGATCAAATATTGTCAACTTGCATAGAGTTTAGTTAATGTATCTTGGAAGGAAATATGGTTCATACGTAAAGTGAAAATTCGATCTATCGATTGTATTGGAGCCATGTATATTATGATTATTTTGTGTTGGGGCGATTGTACTGAGACCTAGAAGATCTATTGTAGCCCCTTCTAATCCTAAAGCTCACTCATCAACCCTGTTTCCTGCACGAATGCAAGAATTTTTGTCGGGTTGAGAGTTCTTATATCGCCCATTTGAAGGATATACCCACCCAGGTGCCTATTTCTGCTTCTAGCGTTCCTCTAGTTCACAGAACCTGCATGTCCGGTCGCTCACAATTCCAAGCTTACTCAGTCTGAGTGAATTCTTCCCCAGTGGAATTCTTTGCTTGAATCTTTTCAGGTCATAGTTTTCTAATAGTGCCTTGACCTGACTAGCCCTGGGGTTTTTTTCCTGCTTGACTGCCTCGTGGTGTCCTCTTCTATCCTCAAGAGTTGTGTATTGTATAGTTGAGTATTGTGTGTCTGCATAGGAAGACAAAACGGTTCCGGACCTACATAGGGCTTCCCTGCTCCCATTTTAGCTAGTTCATCTGCTGCTTCGTTCCCGGGTATATCCCTGTGCGCTCTAAGGTAAAGTAATTTTTTTCTGCCCAGGTGGTTTAGTTTGGTTCGCACTTTTAAACTAACTTCGATGTTATTTGTATCCTTCTTAAATGTATATAGTATACAAAATATGTACTACTTGTGGCAAACTTAAGAATTTGCTTCATAACGATAGCTTTAATAATTGAGGAAAAGTATGCATAGAAACAGACAAACAGGCGTCGGAAGAATGGACAGACGGTCATGGCTATAACGACTCGTTTCGTCGTCCTGATTAAAATGTGTATATTATGAATCGGAAACGTTGTGTCACACTTCACGCCAAGTTTTTGATAGCCTCTGCAAGGGTATACAAAAACGAACAGTGAATAAAAATAAAATTTGTTGCACAAACTTTCTTAGCACTTTTGTGTGATGTGAACTTTTGTGGCCAGTGTTGAGATGAGAACTTTCGGTTCTACTTCTATGTGTATGTGACGGTATGCATCTGTTAATTTATAGTGCTGCGTATGGGTCTGCATGTGTATGTGTATGTGTATGTGTATGTGTTATTGGGAATGTATTTGTATTTGTCTTTTAATTTCTTAATTGGTTTGGTGCGTGGTTGTAGCCAACTAAAGAGCAAATCTCTACTTCCATCTGAGTGTGTATGACTGCTTTGGAGTGTGTGTGTGTGTGTGTGTGTGTGTGTGTGTGTGTGTGTGTGTGTGTGGGTGTGTGTGTGTGGGTGTGTCGGGGTTAGTGGTTGGGGCTGAGTGAGCAATTAGCTGTATTAACATTTTATTCGGAAAGTGCAATATACGCCTTTGTGTGCAAGTCTTTTCTTCGCTTTAATTAAATCCCCCCGCTATTTAATTTGTCCATTGGGTTTTCAGAACTACTTTCTTTTCAATTTCAGAGTTTCGAAATTATTTCATGCGGGGAAGTCCTCCATGGAAAAATTTAAAAGCATTTTGTGAATCCGTTCAAGAATTTTGAGCGCATGAAGCAAAGGGAATAAAATTGAATTTAAGCAACGCAAATTAAAGCAATAAAATTGACTGTAAAGTAATTCAACCAATTATTCATGCCTGTTCTGAATTCCACTTTCGAATCAATTGCACAGAAATATGTATGCATGTATGCATGCTTTTGGGTACGTCTATAAATAAAATTAATATACAAGAAATCAAGGTTTTTCTATCTTCCTGGATCCTCACCTTATTCATGTTATTTTTCACATACTTTTAAGGTTAAATGCAATGTAATATCCTTGTAAATAATGTATAATGATAATATGTAAATAATTTGTAAATTCCCCATATTTGTACATGTGTATCATCACCTCGTGATCATATTATTATTATTTTATCCTCAATGAAAAACTTGCTTAAGGACCCACGATAGGTAGCAGGAAACTTGTTTAATAAAAATATATACAAATATACAAAAAAGAGGAAGCAAGGTTTTTAATTATATTCTGATCTAAAAAGTATGCTACACATTATTCTGTGGAATCGATTCGGAATGGAATTCGGAACAGGCCTTGTAATCGGATTTTCGAATACTTGAATTGCTGGTTAATTTTGAAAACTATGACGAATCTGAACTTTTCAAGTATTCATTATGGTTGATTGTAAAAAAGTTAGAGGACGCTGCAGCCTTTCTCTATTGGTTTTCCAAGATCCTACTTAATAGTTAACAAAATGCAATAGATAGTTCAAAATTGTTATGTACAATATTATTTCTTGGCAGCATTCGTCATAATCTTAAGGGGCAGTTGAGTTATGAATTTGTTAATTGCTTTAACATGCCATAATAAAGATCATAAATGGAAAATATCTATGTGTTGCAAGCCTTACCTCTTGCTTAGGAGGTTTCTTAATGAGGTACGCGCAGTCGGAGCAGCATATTTCTGGCTGTATCTAGCCTAAAAGTATGCTACAACGCTGACATGTACTTAATAATAGTTGTCATTATTTATTGTATGGTAAACGAAACGTTTACGCGGCTATTTCGGACTTGAAAAGTTAAAGCGCCCAAGTTTGATGATAGTTTTAAGTATATTAATAGAGTTTTGTTAGAGTAAGTGAGTGGGAGAACACTGGATAAGCGTGTGGTTTTGAGTTTGAGTTGAGTGTACTTGAAGAAAAACAGTAGTAAAGTATTGTAGATAAGATGAGTAGTAGAGGGTAACAGGGTTCATTGGGTGCCATACTTCATTCCGTATTCATTGGCATCGAAATGGCGTAGGATATAGTATGATTAAGATGTGGGCAACAGTGATGGAAAGCGTTTTCAACAGACGATTGATTGAAATTGCCCACTAATTTTTCACATACGAGAGAGTAGTTCAATCAATTGTTGAGCAAAACGCACTTTTAACAGTATGAGTTTCGAACGGAACGAGTTCGGAACTTTAGCTCGCAACCTGAACCCTGTCAGAGAGTTGAGTGAGAAATTTGTATGCCATTTTGTCCCAGAGTTAAGCTATAGATGAGCTCTTGTATATACGCGTACTTGAAAGCCTGAAGGCTAAGTTAGCTATACCATTGTGTGTCATTATGGAAACCTATGGAACCATCTCCGAGAAAGATGAGAAAATATATTTTCTCTTTGTTTTCTGTCTGGGCAAACGAGTTACGGTCAGACATAGATACAAAAACACGCACACACACACACATTCAAGTACATATACAATGACAATGCAGACATTTCTCAATTTTTCTAATATGTGTGTGTTTTCGTTTCATTTGTCTGAGAACGTGAGTTACTTAAAGTAAGCAACGGCTGGCTGCCTTTAGAGCGCAGCCCGCTCCAGAGCCAGTTCGATGGGTTTAGTTCTGGCATTGGCTTACTCACCCAGTAGTTCCCACTCGCCGTTGAGCACGTAACTGCTGATATCACCGCCAGTTTCATCTTGTAATTGCAAATCCAGCTTTAGTTACAATGGGGAGAGGGTAGAATAATATAAATATATCGCTCCGCCTTCTGCTCCTCCGCCTTCTTATTCTTCTCAATAAATAAACTGAAGAAATTATAAGTTCCCGACAAAATTTAAATAAGCATAACAACTACGAGATGTGTACTCCCTGGTTGCCTTGCTTTTTGCATACTCGGGTGACTGAACCAAACCTGAAATCCATCATAGGTCCAGCTGCCAAACTTCATCTCGCAGCGCTGATCATCGAACGGAAACCACGTGATGTCTATCTTGCACGTTGACTTAAAGATGCCCGGCGGTACATACAGGCAGGAGCCATTGTTCCGCACTACCACGTTGGTCTGGTAGGTGCCATCAAAGCCCTCGTCGGCGCTGTTGTACATGAGAACGTCGGGTTTCCAGATGCGATGCGGCGGTATGCGCAGATCCTTAACCCCACCATAGTCGGAGGTGTTCCAGCGCAGATTCATGTCGTTCCACTCCAGTTTGAGCCACACATTTGTGACTAACAATTGATTTTTCTCGTCCTGCCAATGAAACAACAATACACAGACATTTTACTATATTGTTATTCCCACAACAATTTGATGTTCAATTAAACTGGTACAAAATATTTTAATTTATCTACAAAATAGTTACATTAATGAAGGCTAAGCTTCATAAAACTTAATTTTATGACACGGTGGTTTCCTCAGAAGTCTCGGAACTCATCCGACCTTTTACCGATTTCATTAAAAAGAATTTAATTCTCAATAAAAACAAGAAAGAACGAACTATAGAAAACTATAGGAAGTATAATAAAACTCTCAAGTATTGAGTTTGGATGTAATATTTGTATAAACAAAAAGTTCTTTATACAAAAAATAATTATTCCCTTTAACGCTCTTGTTACAGTTTTCTCAAATGTTGAATTCATCTTCTCGCATTTAGTTCGCGGAAAACTTGTTAAAAGCTCCCGAGTCTTCCAACAGTTCTATACCCATCAGGCCAAAAAAATTTCCCTGAATTGATCTTGACACCAACTTTGATCTGAAATCTGCAAAAACACATTCAATCGCACACAAACCAAAAAAGTTGCCAGTCGGAGATTTCAAAATATTTATCATCGACTAAAAATGGAACAGGAAATCCGAGTACCCTCTGTACCATTGTCTAAAATTCACAACCACATCTTAGTACGCACACACTCATATGCAGACATAGCAATATCTTTATTATTGTCCTTATCGATTTGCGTGGGTGAGGGGGAATATCTGACATTTCAAACAAGATTAATCTGCGTTTGTTATACAGGAAACCGCATTCAAAATTTGGTGTCTCTAGCTCTTTTAGTTCCTGAGATCGGCAGATGGACGGAGAGGGCCTGTTTGATTACCAGGTTCTACACATTGTGTGTATACAGGGAGTAAAAATAGCTCATGATAGTAATTGGGCTCTTCCGTTTCCAAGCCCAAGCTTGATGATTTTTCGTTATGTATATTAAATATTCCACATTTAGTACTCCCAAAATATTTTTCATGAATTCATCGAGGATGAGAGACCTGAAAGTCCTTTCTTGAACCCCAAAGCAGGATATATAAAACTTATTAATAGCTTGCACTAACCACCGGACTACCACAATACTAATTGAGCTATCCATACGAATCATGTGTTAACCTCCCTCACATTTCCGTCGCCAAACAAAATCCAATTTTCGTTCTAATTTGTTGAAAACGAATTTGATTAGGTTGATGCTAAGCAAACAGGAACAGGGTCATCGAAACAGCATTGCAAAATTTCAGAGTTCATTTTGTTTGTTTGCGTCTAGAGCTACAAAATGCATTTCAAAACACGTTGGCGGCAGTTGGGGAGAGACCAATGACGGACGGGGGGCCAAGTACGAGTATATTAAGTGAGTGAAATGGAAGCTGCAGTCAAGTGCAATAATGTAATAGCTATATTTAGAAAGAGAGAGAGGGAGAGAGAACGTGGTTGTTGTTTTTGTATTGTTATGACCGCAATATTACGTGTCCTGTGCGCATTCCGTGCTGCATCCTGAATTGAAGGCAACGTTGTTAGCCGCTGCTGGTATTTTTATTTGCCAGCATTTCGATTTTGTTAGCCCCAAAAAAGGATATTGACAGGTGGAGTTCGACTCGTTTGTAGGCTGCCAGGCACAGGACTTCTGCCTGGCCCCTGCTCCATTTCATTTTACCGCATTTCTGTCTCAATTTTCCTGGTATTTTTGTTACAGTTGTTTCTCCTGCTGCTCCTGCTTGGCGCATTTTGTGATTGCACTTCCCACCTGCGCACTGTTCCTACCCGGAAATTGCTCGGTCAAAGTATTTGTGCAATGCCAAACACGGCTTACAGAACACCCCGAACATCCCCCTCGGCAGCATCCCCTTTGCAACTTTAGTAAAGCGCCCAGAGATTTGATTTTTGGCATTACTCTTGTCGGGGCCACCATGAATATTTCAGGCATTTAATTGTAAATTACACATACGCCCAATGTATACTTTATGTATTTTTTATAATTGTTTGCCAGTTGTTGTTGGCTCTGTTGTTTATGTTATTGCTGCTGGTTTATTGTAATGCGCGGATTTGGTTATTGGGACACGTGCCTTGGGAGAGGGCTTTTCTGGGTTGGTAAGCGCGCATTTAATAATTTAACTCGCTTGATTAAAGCTTTTGAAAATTGAAATGGTTTCGCTTGTCGCTTGCTGCTCTTCAATAATATAATAGTTTGGTGGATAATGTTAAGGTCTGTTCACAGAGCCTGTGATATGTATGTATTTGGTATTACTATGGGGTAACCGAGCTGTTTTGTGAGCCTTTAAGCCTTTCATAAGCTGCTCAGCTTCAACAGTTTTCAAAATAATCATTTTTAAATAGTTAGAGTTGTATTCCTTATTACAATGAATACGTATTTGTGTGGAATAAATGAAGGAAATTTGGTAAAGTCAATTAAGAAGTCCATTGTCAAGGGCAGTACAACTTTTACATGAATGTATATAAGCATATAGAATGTATATAAACATCTACATATATAGACGAACTTTTTTTCTGAAAGGCGTACAAACAAAAACAAAATGTTATGTTGGCATCCCCAAATAGCAAAAACTTTAAAAGTTCTGCACCGATTGAGCTCAAATTTCGATATAATATGTGTATATCGCTTTAAGGATTATTTTCATATGCTTATCGTGTCAATATTATCCCGGCGGCCGCGAGAAAACATCTTTTTTACTTATTCGTGCTGTGTACCAGCAACATTGTGAACAACGGGCATATGACATTGGAAAATCTACAACAGTGTCGAAAAACTGTTGTATGAAACTTGAAAAATCTTCCAAATGGTCTTGAGGGCAAATGTGTAGGAGAAGGTTTTTCTTAGATCGCTTTCTAAGGGCTTTAAACCTAATATAAACAAGTAAAAACGTTGCAGTCGAGCGAATCCAACAGCAAAATATTGTATTTCCAGTCCGTTATAGTTTTCTTATTTGCGGGTTCGGAAAAAGACGCGATAAAACAGTGGTCTGTATGTCGAATTGTGTACAGGTGTGGGAGATATGGATCTTGACACTTTATAAACTGAGCTTATATACATTTCACACAAACGAGTATAAAAATGTATACGATATGGCACTCAATTTGTTAAGATTAAAGATTAATATGATAAGATATTGGATTTTAATGAAATAAACAAATAAGTACAACTCATCCTAAAAGTCCCATATGAAAATTTGAGCTCGACAACTCAACAAAATATTTTAAAAAACGAACCCCCAAAAACCCCAAAACCCAACCCACGCAAAAGCGGGCGAGTCCCCCCCCCCCCCCCCCTTACCCCCCCACCCACCACCATTCCTTCAATACCCCCCTTTTCCCCTTTCGGAGTAAAAATATATAAATTTTTGCCGGTTGCTGGATGCGAACCATAGTTAACCGTAAACTGTTTTTGAATTTCGAAATTACGTACATATTTTAAGGTCAAAATATGATGAAAATAATGATATTTGAAAAAAGTCAAATTCACCAGCACTAAGCAAATTGATATTCACTTTTATTGTTGTGTAGCAAAAGAAGATTTTTTCGCGATTTTAAATTTTTATGAATGGTTTTTAAATATATAACTTTTTCTATCCGGTGTGTACCTTAATTATCAGCATTTAAAAAAAAAACCAAGTTAATTGATGGAAAATTAAGGGAAGCGGAGGGGGACATACGTTTTTCGTGACTATGTTTTATATATAGAGAAAATGTAGTCTGTCGCTAATTGTTGTTAAATTCAGTAGCTTTATAAATAGGTATAAATGTAATTCAACAAAAATCACAACTTCGAACTTTGATTACTCACTAGTATTATGGCTGCGAGAGCAACAATCAAATACAATAAATGTTTTATTATTTGATCGTTTATTTTTAAGAATATTCTTCTATGTGATTATGTGTGATTATAATCGTCGAATAAATAAATAAGCTTGATCAAGCTTAGAACATTATATCAGAAACTACCATGACAAAGTCTTATATGTTTGCCCCGTATACTTTGATGTATGTGTATATTTGTGTAATGTTAAAATACGCGAAAATTGATTCGGGAATGGAATATAAGGCATACTTCATAAAAATTTTGAAGTCTTAATGTTTGAACACAAAACTTTACAAGCCAGTCTCGTTATACAAAATACTTCCACTCTTGCAATAAAAAAAACTCTCAGAAAAAGCCACGACCAATTATAATCTAACTTTTTATGCATTTCTTACATTTTCGTCTCATGAGCTCACCATCCTTCACTTCACATAAAATTCGTATTTGCAAGCACATGTTTTCTTGCAGTTCCAGTAAAACTTTCAACACAATTATAAAGCTGCAATAACAGGCTCAGAACGAGTGGTTGCATACAGCTAAAATATGTTAAGAAATAATAGAAAAGATTGCTTCAAGTTTAATTAAAATAAAAACGTGGGAACAGGGAGCAGGGAAGAAGAGCAGGCAGAGCCAGACGAACGCGGAACAGAAGCCACAGAAATTGTGGCGCTTATTTGTCGTCGCCTTCGGTGGCCTCTGCAGTTGTTGTTCTTGTGATTGTTGTTGCATGCATGCAAAACAGCAGACAGCAGAAGTGGCTGGGGTAGGAAAGTGGTATGTGTTTGATGCTCCTTTGGTGGCTTTTAAGTGGAGCAGCACAGTAAGCAACAGACCTAACATAAACGAGGCTTATTCCTATTCAAAAAGTGCGAGTGTATGTGAGGCTCCTTCTGTCCCTATTCCTCTATTCCTCTATCCCTCTGTCCATTTTTCATTTCCACTCTGTCTCTGTGGCAAAAATGGAAGTAGCGGCAGTTGTTGAATTTTAAATGAGCAGAAAAAAGCAAACGGCAAAATTATTACAGCCAAGTTGGCGTTGCTCGGCGCTCGGCGCTCGGCGCTCGGCATAGCTGCAGCGCTGCCCAAAGACATGTTTTCAGCTGGCGTACTATAATTTGCATATATTCCCACACTCACAACACCAACACCAACACACGAGAACTGCACCAGTTCATTGACATGCGGCGCGTTTGGGGAATTTCAAAACCCGAAGCCAAACATACAAAAACTGTAGCATAAAGTGCGGCGCACGCACACACGCAGGCCTAGTTTCATATTGCCCTGCGCGTAAAAAAAATGTTGCTTGGCTCCTGCTCGAGTTCATTACTCATTTTCACTGATATCCGTTAATATGCCGCGGCCTTTGTTGGCTGCCTGCAATGCCTCCTGCTTCGCCATTGCCGGTGTCTGCTTAATAGACTTTCGTCCTTGTCATTTTGCTCTCTGTCTCTTTCACACACTGGAGCCTTCCTCTCTTTGTCTGCCGCTCATTGACGCCAATTAATCTGCGCCTTTTAATTAATGCGCCAGGGAGTTGTTTTGTTTTTCGTCCTGTTGTTTGTATTATTTTCATTTCATCGTTGCCTTTTAGTGGGATTTTCTTTAGCTTCTGCATAGGTGCCGATTAATGCCATCTTTAATTTGTTGTTTTGTATTTGCCCGTGATTTAAAATCCTGCTATTATTTTAATTAATAGTGTCATTTTTATATTCGTGTGCAGAGAGTTTTGGAATATTTTATAATAAACTAGCTGTTAATACCCCGGTAAATGTGCGTTATATTGAATTTAACTAATTTCGTCAACCGAATGAAACAAATTTCCTTCTCGTGGCGATAGGAAACTAAATAGTTGAGCGAAATGACGCCCCCATAGTCCTTTAAAATATTTTTGATGAAGTTTGAAGAAAAAGTCTGAACTTAAATCAAGTGAAAACTTTTAAAATAATTATTCCCTTCCTACCGGAGGCAATAACCTCAAAACTGATAGATGTGGGAGTTGCCCGTCCCCTGGTCGAGCTCAGTAGTCAGTAGTAGAGGCTCTCCTTTAAGGAGGCTTCCCCTCTCCACTTCTCTGGGAGCTAGCGGTAGGCAAAATGATTCGCACCCTTAAAGAGGATGGACACACGGTTGTTGGCTACGCAGACAATGTTGCTATTCTGACACAGGAAAAATTTCCACAGACCCTATGTGACATTATGCAACGAGCACTTAATGCTCTCGCAAGATGGACCCAACAAGTGGACTAGGAGTTAATTCAAGCAAGACGGAGCTTGTACTCATCACGATTAAGTACAAGCTAACAGTTATAACCCTCAAAAAATCAATAATACGAATCTTACCCTTACCCCTTAACGCAATATATCTAGGCGTAGTTCTTGACACCAAGCTATATTGGAAGGAAACCATCAATCACAGAATCAGCAAAACTACAACTGTTTTTTTTTGCCTGAAAAGAAGCCATAGGCTACAGATGGGGATTCTCTCCATCCGTAGTCCACTGACTATACACGACAGTCACTAGACCCATCATACTTATGGAGTGCTGGCCGGCCCTTGAGCTACCATCAAATCTCAAGACAGTCGATATAGTTCAAGGAAGTGTGGAAATCTGCATGAGTGGAGCCTTACGCACCACCAGAAGTGATGGCTATCCAGGAAGCCATCCTCTGTCTCTGGTAGAAGGTCTCACGGAGCACTGCTTGTTACGTAAACACGCTAACAGGCTAGGTGTACCACATCACGACTATTGCAGAAGCTGCAACAACGAGGAAGAAGAAGAGTGTGTGGAGCACCTACCCGCACTCAGAAGCAAACGACACCACTACATGTGGCAAGTCAGCCTTAAGAATTTATCGCAAATATCCGATATAGGGATAAACAGTGTCCTTAAATTATAGTCTTCACGTACTGGTTCAAAGGGGAACAATCGGTTTAAAAGACATTATGTGTGCATTGGCCTAGGCCTAAGTTTGGATCAGAAATCAAGCTGTCTCATCCAGCTATTGCAACCTCACCTAACCTATGTCAGTGTAAACAATGTTTCTTAAACATACATGAGTTAAACAAGTAAATATCGTACTTTGGAGAAATACTGGACGGTATAAAAAGCAGCAGTAAATAATTCTTTATGGAGGAGTAAAACAACCTTTAAAATTTAAGTTGAAACTACGAAAACTCTTTTTATAGCGAAAAATTCGCAATAAAGAAATTCCTTATTGAGAGATCAAAACACAAAATAATTGAGCAAAATGGCAGTGTTCGTGAAAGACTCTCAATGGAGAAAATTCATTAAAAAAGCGTTCGTTATAGTATTAAAGTTTGGCACTATTGCAATTGTTTCAACGCTATGAAAGATGCTTGAGCAAGAAAATTTATTAAGTATATGGGTGTATATGCCAGCGTTGGTTAAACCGTTCACATACATACATATTGTATTTTGCTTTAGGGGTGGGGTTGGGGGTTTTGATATGGGACTTCTGATGATCACCTTAAATGATCGGAATTTCTTTCTAATACAACTTCAAAGTTATTACTTGTTTTTTAATGATATTAATTGAGAATGACAGCAAGATATTTTGCTTCGTGCGCTTCCAAAATGCAATTAAGTCGGATCATGGTGGTAGTGTAGGCGTGGTCCTTTTGTATATTTTAGGCAGGTGGGTGTGGGTCTGTGGCAAGTTGCCGAGTGGCAAGCGGGGCTGTGAATGTTATCCAGGGCTTCTGGAATCGGAGATGGTTCAATGCCTGGCACAGGGGCACAGGGCTTACCAACATGTGTTTATGAGCATGAATAGCAAACATTTGAAACATCATTATCAAAATGACAGCTGCCGGAAAATATTTACGAGGCGGAAAATGTAAATATAATATTATTATATTATACATATACATATGTATGTATATCGTATGCCGATACGAGCAAGGCCAAAAGCAAGAGCCAATGCAAAGATATGATGTTGCTGTGTATCTGTATCTGTATTTGTATCTGAAGCGCGCATGGCTCATGTTCAGTTAATGAAATTACGCTTTTATCATTATACATGCATACATATACACACTTACACACATACTGCTGGTTGTCGAATGTTTTTAAGGACTTTCGACAACTTGACTTCCATTCTGAAGTATCTACGTAATGTTCAGCCGGAGCCACGAACTTATTTGATAAACCAAAAAGCCATTGTGGCGCATAAATGCCATCACTTCGCGCAAACTGTCCTTGTCTTCATAAGCAATTACAGCCATTTGTTATAGGGATTTTCATCTTAACTATACATTAACTTCGGCAAGCTAATGAATAAAGAGATTAGGTTGTAATACAAATTTTGCGAAAGGGAAAGAACTTCAGAAACATCCGAATGCAGGGTTACAAAAGTAGAGTAGTTTTGCATACTTCAAATTTTTAATTTACTTCCCAAATTTGCATTTATAATCTAAATTTTAGATTCAGATTCCATTTTGACTATTCAGTCTAGAATGCTATTTAATTGATATCACTTAATCATCGACATATTCTTCACTCCTAGGCCTGCGGCTATTTCATAGTTATATATACACTTCTAATAATCTCCATAACATTCAAAGTCTTATAATAACTGACCATATTTTAGTTATGTTTAGAAAGCTCTTTTGTGTCTGCTCAAGCAATGACGACCAGCTTAAACTCTTAAGCATGTATAGTGTTGGCTTTCAAGCGGAGGTATATAATTTATTGTCGAAGTGCTGTCCCAATTTCGGCAAGCACTCGCACAGTCTATTGAGCCATGCTCCGGACATGAAAACATCTGTCCTATGTGTGTATATGCTCATTTTACAAACTTTATGCCTTTGAAGGAGCCTGAGAACACAGATACACACACAGAAACACTCGAGTCACAGTTATTCTCCATGCAACAACATCAATCAAAGGAAAAGTGACTACGGAGCTGCAGCTCTGCCTATCCAAATGAAACCAAAAGCCAAATGCATTGAAAACTCTGAAAAGTATGTCATGTATGTCCGTATGCATGTGCGTGGTTGGTGTTTGTGGGTGTGTGTTGAGGTGTCCTGTTTAAGTTGATGAAATGCATGCATTGGGCTTAGAAATACATCTTTGGTGCCTTTGAGCCAGGCCAGCACCAGAAAATCTGTGAGCGAAAACGAAAGCGGAGCTGAAATTGACGGAAGTCTGGAATTAGGCGAATATTGCAATGGACGTGGACAGAGGGGCAGGGATATGATCAGAAACAGGAGCTGCTTGCAAACAAACTGCAACATGATAACATTCTAATTTGAGCGTCGTCGTCGTCGTTTCCAACAGGTAAACAAAGATGTAAAGAATAGAATACATAGCACACTTTTCAGGGCAACGGCGTTGCAACGCTCCCATTCATTGTTTGCAGTTCTCGCCATGTGCTTGTATGTGAGTGTGTGCGTGGGTGTGGGTGTGGGTGGGTGGGCATTGTGCCACAATGTGTCGCATAAATGTGACT
Source organism: Hirtodrosophila histrioides (assembly GCA_037075165.1). Classification (NCBI taxonomy): domain Eukaryota; kingdom Metazoa; phylum Arthropoda; class Insecta; order Diptera; family Drosophilidae; genus Hirtodrosophila; species Hirtodrosophila histrioides. The sequence continues at coordinate 283,304 of JBAMCL010000603.1, read as the reverse complement.
TATTCAAATGCAATTTTCAGCCGCACAGCACACCGCATAGACAGGATTACGAGCAGAACTCGTTTTATTGTCTAACTCGTATGTTGTTTCATTTCCCTTTGCCGTGTCCTTTTGCAGTTAACCCCACAGTCGAGAAATATTGACATATGCCTGCTACTTGCAGGTGCCTGTATAAATCACGTGAAAATGCATTTCAGATAACAAAGCAGTGATTATATTGAAGCCAAATCCATTGTACGCCTTAGTCGATTTAAAACAGTTTCGCTGGCATCCTTAAAGCTTAATCACTTGGCAACTTGACAGATACGAGACGTTGACTGCCGTGCTGATAAGCAGTTGAATTGATTATGCTTTCCACTCCTTGCACATAGAGTTATTTTTGGGTTTGCTCTAGATTTAGAGCAGCTCAAATTGAATTGCAACTGCTCTCAGGACATCGTCGCTTGGCCTTTAAAAAAAACCATTGTCCTTGCCACGCCCAAAGCTGCCAACAAAAGCTGCAGCAGCAGCTGTCAGGTGTTAAATCTTCAAATTGCTTTGAGACCCGCCCCAGCATAGGAATGGACGAGGAGCGAGCACATAAAATATGCAAATGCAGCTGCGAGTGCAGTTAACAGCTAAAATATTGCCAGTGTCAAATGCCTCAATATCCCGGGGGAAAGTGATGGCATTGCAAAGCGTTTGCGACTAGGATAGCCAGAGATGGCCAGAGACATAAGAAAAGGAACGAGGGTAGTTGCCAAATAAAAAAGGATGCATAAATATTTTTTTGCTCAAGCATAAATCAGTTTGAATTATTTACGGTGCGTGTAAAATTTTCACATATTTTGGGACTTATTTTATATCTTTCCGTTTTTGGCAGTTAGCTCAAAAGTTTTTAGTTAATCTGTTATGTAATTCATTTGCCAAATGTAAGACTTTAATTTTATGTTAGTACCCTTGAAACAAGTGAATCCTCTCCCGACCCCATAGAGTATATATTTCAAATATTCTCATTTCGAAATTTCTTGCCTGTTTGGAATCCCACTTTCGAAATGATCTCGCACATTGAACTGGCCTAAGTTTGTCGTCGTGAATTCAATTCGCAAATGTAAGAATCAGTTAAAAATTTTAATCCTAAAAAGCACTACAGACTTAAATAAAATGTATACATATATGTTATTTTTACCTGCTTATAAATAAATTACAAGTAGATACCTTTGGTGCAAAACCAAGCTATGCATTTTCAGTAACTTTAAGGAAAATTGAGCAAAATTTAGGGGATTGCTCTTGTGTAATAAAAGTTCAATAATCAATAAAAAGATAAGTGAGAACATCGGACGTACCCGACAGCAGAACGCTCGGCTTCAAGTGCGGTATAATTTGGTTATTTGTAGGGGAGGAAAAAGATGTGAAAAATCTGTAGTCTGTGTTTCAAATTTGGTGTGAGAGATATAGATTTTGTTCATTTGCGGGGGAGGGTAATTTTTTGATGCAGATTTGTAAACGTGGTCAACAAAAGTCTATTATTAAATTTGCTGACTATAGCTTTAAAAAAGTGGAAGATGGGCGTGATGTCCTAACTTTAGTTGCTCTAGCTTCAAGGGTGTGGAAAAAATTGCGCTTACACGGACAGAGGGAAAGACGGTCTTTTCACAAACCCAATATACTCTTTTCAAATAATTGATTGAAACCGAGTATACAACCTTACTTGTTTAGGGGAGTTCGGAACAGCTAAAGCGATTCGTAATTTCACTATTGCAACTTTCGAGAAAAAGTGGAATTGGAAACAGACCTGATATTCTTAAGCATCAATATTCTTGTTTGGAAGACGTAAGATATTTGATATTTGTTTGTTGTACAATATGCCGAACTGTCATGTTAAATGTTGTAGACCGACTCTAACTTAAGTTTCAATTATATTAATTTTAATATATTTCATCTTATATAAAATATGTTAATCAATTGTAAAACCTACACTGGTAGAAAAATTGCATACTAAGATCAAGTCAAAAACTGCATTCAAGATTTTTTTGTACTTGAAATATCAAGTATAAACTTCGGCCACAAATCTTGAACTGAGTACAAAATACTTGAACTCATTCTTAACAGGAATTCTTAACATTAAGTCTCATTCGGGCTTGATAATTTTTGTTGAGAGCGAAACCAAATTTACTCTCTTAGCTATGAGAGCAGCCAACAGAGAAAATTTGGTGGTTGAGTTGAATAATTCGATGGTTCGTCGAAGCACTTGAACAGAGGTTCCGAGTTTGAATCCAGCGAGAGTTTGGGTGATAGGCTGAGTCGACTAGATAACCGTCATGTGGAGCACAATTTGAACGAACCGACGGGTAAGGCGCGGGTTCGATCTTCGGCGTCAGCGGGTTGGATGGATGGATGGTATTTATAAAAAGTATATACATTATTCTCTTATGTACATATTTTAAAATATTAATTTAAATAATAATTAATAAATAAATTTCCAAGATTAGTAACATTCTGAAATTAGTCTCGTTTCGGGGATTAACATGATAATCCCATCTAATGCAGCTCGAACATATTTTTATACCCTAGCAGTCATTATAATTTTGCCTCGAAATGTGTAATGGACAGAAGGAGACGTTTCCGACCCAACAAAGTATATATATTCTGAATCAGCATGAATAGCCGAGTCAATTTAGCGATGTCCGCCCGTCCGTCTGTCCGTCTGTTTCTATGCGATCTAGTCTCTCAGTTTTAAAGCTGTCGTAATTCAACTTGGCACAGAACCCTATTTGCTGCAGGCAGAACATATGCCAGAACCGGCTAGATGGGACCACTATAACATATAGCTGCCATAGGAATGATCGGTCGACAGCTAGGTTTTCGTATGAAAAACTTTTTTGTTTATAGATGTATCCTCACCAACCTTTCCCTAACCGAGTCTCTAGAGAGTTTACACAATCTGACCAAATTTGGTTAAGATCGAACCAGTAGTAGACCTTGATGAGTTTAGTAGAGTTTTATAACACTTCAGATAGTTTCCTATAATTTCATCATAGGAGCAATCAGACAAAAATTAAGTCTTGTATAAAAATTAATTCCTGCTAGGGTATATGGCTTCGGCACCCCGAAGATAGACTTCCTTTCTTTTTATTTTAAATTTTAAAATTCAACCCGATTTAGGCTCAAAATAATCAAATATCAAGATTTTCGGTGTCGAGAAAAACGTTATCAATCAAGATTGTTGGTTTCAGTTCAAGTATTCTTAGGATCATGTCGTCATTGCATCGATTCGTATCGGTCTAAGATGAAATGGCTTGGTGTTTTCTCTCTGTGTATCTATTCTATATATTTGTTACTTCCCTATGGTTCTGACTGCTATTTGATTTGTTTAACGTTCTGTATCCTACAGGAGTCTGCCTCTCTGCCGTTTCCCGATCGCGCTGTTCACACCGTTTATTTTGATCGGAGATTCCGAAAGAAGCACACTCCTGTTTCACATTATTGTAGAATGGCATTAACTGAAGACCGCATAGGGAACAGCCGAGCAATATTGTGTAACGATCTTTGTTCCCATTAGGATATATTTATGTCATTGTTCTTGTAATTATAGATATTGATATTGCTTTGACTTTGCCAGCTGGCAATTTGAGAATCATTTTCGATGTTCTTACCTTTATTGTTCTTGCTGTTTATGGATGCACTTAACAGACTGCCTCATTGGTTTCCTGAATTAATTGACGCACATAAGCAAAGTATTTACATGCAGCATGCACAGCGTTGCCACACCTAAGCAATTCGCAACTTATTCCTCGAATAAAACTTTAAGCACCGTTAGCTTAAGCCAACCCACATACTTTGCACTGAGATGACGCTGACACTTTGCACAGAACATAAACTTTACGGCCAGAGCAGCAGCAACAGATCCCTTTGCTGCTCTTCTTGGGGAGCGGGGAGGTGGTGGCAGCTTTAACACCCTTCCAGTACCTCTGTAACAAAATGACCCGATTTTCGGTTTTATGCCTGGCACACCGAATGTAATTGCTGCTGCTGCTGTTGTTGCTGTTGTTGCTGTTGCTGCTGTTGTTGCTGCTGTTGTTGCTGCCGCTGCTGCTGCGTGTCGAGTGTGCGTGCTGCAGTTTTTAGTACCAACAATTTTTGCGCAACGCCAGCAACAACAAACAACGCAGGCAGGGCAACGCATTGTGCTCCATTCGTTTTCAACTTCATTTTGCAGCAGCAACTCGCACTTCATTTCTGCGCTCAACTTTTATGTGTTTTAGCGGTAGGTGTGAACAACACATGTGCAAATTTTATTTATTCATTTTATTTGCATGTCACGTGTGTGTGTGTGTGTGTGTGTGTGTGTGTGTGTGTGTATGTGTGTGTCTGTGTGTGTGCGAGTGAGTTTATTGTGAATACTTTGCAGTACTTTCATAGTGTGTGACTTTTAACGCGCCAGTGAATGCGCAGTTCTAGGCCTGTTTCAGGCCAACAGCAGCAGCTCCCCCTTTCCGCCTGCCCGCTAACAACTCTTTGGCTGGCTGCTTTCAGGCGCGGTGTCTTTTGTTTGTGCGCTCCATTTTGTTGAATCCCAACTTTTCTCGGGACACTGGCGGGCAGGCAACAAACAGCTCACACACACACATAGAAATCTAATATGAATTGAGGTTGTCTCACTAACAAAAGCAAACGCTTCGCTCCGACTTGTGTTTATACAAATGTTGCCACCTTTCTGCCCTCCACGCAAACTTTGCCCCATTGAATGCATCATGCAATTTCGTAGTACCACCCATCTCCCAGCTTTCGAAAGGTGAGAAAGAGCCAAATGCCACACGCCACATGACGTTGCATGTAATTTGCTCGACACTGCTTGGCAGTCAAGCAGGCAGCTTGGCAGGCTGGCAGGCTGGCAGGCTGGCAAGCTGACAGGATGTGTGCGTCCTGTCTACATCCAGGCCAGTCAGCCAGGAGAGAACTCTGGCCACGCTGTCATTCAGGGAGCAGTCACACGCAGCTACCTACATAAGCAAATAATTAAAATTTCACTTTCTTGGCAATTCACTTTCGCAAAATTGTGTCATCAGTTGTCACCTTCGTTTTTTAATGCAAGCCAACTCCGAAATACAGTGAAAATGAGCTTCACAAAACTGGGTATTTAAGGAAAACATTTTCAATTGCCAAGTTCTTTAAGAGCACACACATTAAGATACCAAGTTTCTTACCCATTTGAATAGACACAATGTTTAAGGTTTGATCCCAATTTTGAAGGCTTGAATTTTTAATATATTTGCACTTATCATATTGTGGCTGTTAAAGAAGTTTGTTGCTTTGAATTAGTGGATTTTTTAAAATTGCGATTTTATTGGGTAGCACTGAAAATAATTAAATATATTGTTCAAAGAACGTTTGAGAAATTATCATTTAATTTTCGTTAGTTGGCCTTATAAAAAGATATAGAGGCAATATCTTGGTATGTTAATAATAATCTTAATTAATAGAGTATATTCAGTGCACCCTCGAACGAGTGCACAAACGTCAAAGTAAACACATGATATAAACTTCTCTCATCAATTTGCGAGGCACTATCGAGGATGTACTGTATAATAATAATGAATACTGTACTTACCACATCAATAATTTGCATTAGAGTTAAACCAAAGCTTAATTGTAACGGGTCCGATTCATTGAGAACCGGACGCTCTAGTGTATTATAAGGATCCAAAAGATCATGTAACAGTCTCTTTTCATGATATCCTGCTAAGCAAACTGCAATGATACAAAGTTAAGATAAAAACGAAATTAGTTTGTTCAAGTTTGAATGCAGTGCTTATAAAGATGGAACAGAGTGGATAACGTTCTATGAGCCAGAGGACAGAGGGTAGCTGCAAGTGTTTCCCATTTCACAAAAGCGCCGCAAATCAACATCAATAATTCGTGCGGCAAATGGGACAAGAGATAGGGGGGCGACAAAAGAGCGGAGCAACTGAAATTTATTGATATGCAAAAGTTTACGAGTTTTTGGTTTGGTTTGCAACTTGGCCAACTGATTCTGCTCCTGTTTCTATTTGAGCATGCGGGTTCGGTTCCAGGGAAATTTTGCCTTTTGGTTTTACGCTTTTTGTTCACCATATGTCTATTTGCTTCTTGCTGTCTCTTCATTGTTCTGACTTGCAAATAACAAAGGGAAACTTTTATTGTGCAAAAGTTTTTAACATACAAATTTTCTTGCTTTCTTGCTTGGACTGCTCGCTTTCTTGGCGATAATAAATTAGCCCCGGCACAAGCACACACATACTACATCCAACAATAGAGAGACACTCACCCATACGCCCCCTTAAATGTCTGTACCTAGCCAAAGCGTTATCGTCGAATTATTTATGCATGCAACGAAATCCACAATGAAAACTAAGAATGACGGTCATGTGGGGAATGCTCCTTGGCTCTATTCGCTGATTTTCATAATTTCCTATGGATAAAACTTGCACTAATCGATGCATAGAAATTAGTTTCCGCTTTTAGAGTGCAGCAACTCAGTTGAAAAAATTTAATAAAATCAAAGAAATTATAATAAGAAAGAACAGCGACTATCTTCCTCGTGCCGAAGCTATATGCTCTGCAGCAATGTTTTTTATACAAAGCCTCAATTTTGGTGTGATTGTTCCCATGAGAGCTATATAATATAGTGGTCCGATTTTGAACAAATTATAGGTAACTACACCCAGAACAATAAATGCCATTAAATTCATAAAATCGCCATATAATAAAATTCATTCTAAAAGCCAGAAAAAATGTCCGTTTAATAGAAATAATATCTAAATTTGAGAAACTTATATCTTAAACTCAGACAAAATAAGGTTAACTGCCTTTGGCTACAAAAGTATTGCGATTTTCTACAATTAAGGGCATTTATTTTGCTGAGTCCATATGATAATTATTATAATAAAACTCTCACTTAATTTGGATGTAAGATTTGTGTTTTTAATACAAAAAAAAAAGATTATCATACAAAAACTTAGTTTTCGATCGATCATTCCAATGGCAGCTATGTTATAGTGGTCCGATCTGATCGGTTTCGACATATGTACTGGCTGCTCTCCAGAATCGAAAAGGGCTTGAGGGAACAAGTAAGAATGTTTCCACCACAAAAATAAGCTAAACCTGAACAATATCTCTTAAAACTCCATTGCAACAGTCACATAAATTAGATCATTTTGACAGATGACAGCAAAAAATAATTTTGCCACGCTTCAAAATGTGCAAGTATATATGAATTAGATCCGATCCTAAATTGAATATATATTGTTTATCGACATTAGAATTTAGAGACACCAATTATAGAAAGTATATTCCTCGTTGCGTCGCGACAAATCTACAAGAAACGATTTAAACCCACAATTTTAGAGATATTCCTTGACTCAGAAGGTATGATTTATTGCCAATAAATTATTGGTCACCCTTTATTTACTGTAATAAAAAACATTGTTGTTATTTGAGACACTTTTTTCAGTGCATCGTGCAGTGTGTATGTGTATATTTGGGGATTTTCGACCAGGGCACAGGGTGTATCGTCGTCGAGCATTCTCAACTAGATAAGTCTTAGTAGTACGCTCTTGTTTTAGTTTAAATTTCTCTTTTAGTCATTTGCATGCTAGTGTACACTCGGTGTGCCGCTTTGCCTGGGTTCTGCAAAATGAAAAATTCTTTTATTAGACTTTCTGGCACTTTTGCATATTTCTTTCTCTTCGTGCGTCTGCGTTGCATTTAAAATTAAAAGTTCTTAAACAATATGCAGTGCCCGCAAGCGTCTCAGCTAACGAGCATAGCTGGCTGACAATGAAAGGGGGCATGGCAGCTAAGCCTCTGGGGCAAAGCATTGACATCAGAGCACAAAGCAACAGGAGAAGGCAAAAAACAGGGCCAACGTCTGATTAAGTGTCAAAATGAATGTAATAATAAAACAAATACTTCAAGCAATAGATACATGAGAAGAGATGGAGAGAGGGAATGACGAGGTGAACCAACACGATGAAAGCATTGCATAGAAAAAATACATTATTAGACTAGTTTAGACGTTAGACTGTGAAAATTTGATGTAAAACAGTCGAAAGTATCCAAGTTCCAAGTTGGCATCTTTGCTCATTTGCAGGGGCAAGAGTGGGGCGTGGCAAAAACATCTGTTGTCACATTTTTCAAGGATCACATCAGTAGTCTTCATATAAGTTTTGGTGATTCTATCTACAAAGATGAGGGTCTAAAAATATTCTCAACTAAGGGTGTTATCAACATACATATGTCCCAATTCTTTTTTGCACAAACCCAATATACTCTTATTTCTAAAACTGTTTGGAAACCGAGCTGTGAGTTGGGGCAACCACAAATTTTTTTGAAACAGATCTGTCAAGGAGCTCAATATATGTCTATATGTCCCATTTGATGAGTCTACCTGTACAGGTGTTGGAAATATAAATTTTTCGGGTGATGGGGCTTGGGGTGGCACAAATTGTTCGATACAAAACAGTCAAGGAGTTTAACATTAGCCTGTATACCAAATTTTTCTAACGGTCCATCTTGACACATTAAACTTAGTGTATACACCAACAAGTGTACCAAATTTGGTTGCAAGAACAAGTAAGAATGTTCTATTCGAGTATACCCGGCTACAAAACACCCAGTACCAGGTTAAGTATTCACAAACACATATTTGTACATACACACATATGTATTCATCAAGCAGTTCAACGGCATTGCATACAAGCTAGATCTTATGTATGTTTTCAGTGAGCCTCGTTTTTATACATATGGACGGACAGATTGCTGTTGATACGTAAAGAGTATATGTAATTTAAAGGATTGGAGAAGTCCCCCTCAATACATTTGCCCAATTTTAGTTCCTCTCTCTACCACTTTATGGCTACTGGGTGTACAAATCGGAAAAGTGTGGATTATTTTGAGTTCGGTTTGATTGTTTGTTTCATTAAGTTGTCGTTTATTTAATTTGATCACGCAATTAACTTTGGTTTCTGTGGAGTAGCTTTCAACACTGCTGGCATAATGAGAAAGCCCAGGGGAAATTTATAGAATGATTCGCGGGAATTTGAGGCGAAAGTTTGTAAATTTGAGCGTAAGCAAATACTCGAAAATATAAACAGATTTAATAATAAAGTTGACAAACATAGGCAGTCTTTTTTTGCACACTTTGAAAGAAAGCAAAGAAACACATTAAATGTCACTCTCGTATTCACAAAAAGGTATTCAATTCAAGTGCAATTGGAAGACACTTGTAGAACATTCATCGACCCGTTCTTAAGTTTATAGATTTATTCATTCACTTTGCTGGCACTCATTAATGACTCACGTGGACAGACATGAACAGTAACATTCTCTAGACATGGCCTATTTTGTGGCCCTAACTTGTGGTAGCTGCTTGCTGGCTTTCCCGTTGCCACCATAAGTTGCGGCCATTTCGAAATGCCTTTTCAATGGCTGCACTTCCGTTCGGCGACTTTGCTCGTTTATTTCGTGGCTTTTCTTTGGATTCGGTTGTTTGGCGGCCGGCCGCATAAAATTGCAATTTTATTGCAGTGAAGCATGAAAAAGTAATTGCTATTTCACAATGCTAACGAAGCCGCGCAGCAACAACAAAAAATGCGGCAACAGCTGCGATGTCGAGCAGCAGGATTACAGCCAGGACCTGGCCGAGACTGAGGATGAGACCAAGCCTGAACAACAGGCAACAAGGCAGAAGCCAATTTAATGCGCAAAATAAAAGGCAACAAAATTGGTTAGAAAATGCAGCCGCCTACAAAAGCAGTAGCAATAATAACAAGAGCAAGCAGAGCAATGTCGTATGATGGACTTGGACTTACCGTGTATCAAAAATTGAAGTAGTTTAATACTCAGATGTGGGCACTTTCATTGGAATATGTAGTAAAAGAACGACAAACATTTTAAAAACCCATTTATGAATGCATAAAATTAAAAAGCACAAGTAAAAATGCCCCACAAGACACTCAGGTGTAAAATTCCCAATAACATCTTTCGTTTTTATCGAGGAGCTATGCTGGAGTATCGAAAATTTAAAAACAAATTTGATCTATGATCAAAACACTTATTCAAACGAGGTTATATTCCAAAAGTACCCAGTTTGATGGCTCTACCATTGAGGGTGTCGAACAAATTGCGTTATTAGGGTCACACGAATATTGAAAAATCCTATATATCCTATTCAAAAATGTTGTTTTTAAAAAGTTAAAAAAAAAGTACAGGGTGGGGATAAAAAATTTGTTTCAGTTTGGCTTTGGCATGAAAATACCTAGCTCAACCATTTAAAATTTGAGTAATTTTTCGTACTTTTACTAGTACTACAACATATACCTTTGAAAAGTAGTAGTAATTCTTGTTTAAGAGCTGTTTTTGATTCCAAATTTGGATTTATTTAAGAATTTTGGAAAATTCATACCCCTGGGTTCAAACTTATGATGAGGATTGATTTACCTATATCGGCGAAACATGTGTCAAATGATTGTTGTATACAGCTTTAAATACGAGTTAAAAGATATTTTCCACTCTGAAAAAGCCTAAGAATATTTATAAGTCGGTCAGTCACTTAGTCTTTCAATCCTATATATATTTAGATAGGTACTTGCTAAAGCTCATTGAATAGTTATAATAGCCTTTAAAAAAAAGTCAATTGGCAAGCAGTGCCGCCATTTTGCACTTGTGCTGTCCGTCGATATTAAAAATTTAAGGCAAAATAAAAGCTGACGCGGCGCCAAACCACTTCAGCTGCAAAAACCGATACAAAGAAGTGAGGAGAGCTATGCGAGGAGGTCACTGCTCCTGCCAGAGGGGTGGGGATCGCCACTCAGCTCGATGGGAGACAAACTTGCGAGCTGAGAGCTCAAGTCGACCATTTTAATGGCGCCAAGGTGACGCTTAACCATTCAAAGCTTAATTTATGCAATAAAGTTCCAAAGGTTGCGCTGCACACTCACAAACATATTTAGCTACATAAACCATAATTGGATAAAGCTGAAGCGTAGGGTATTTAATTGCTTTCTTTTTTGCTTTCCAAGAGTAACCTGAGACGAGACAAGACTCCAAAATGGATACAAATTGGCAGGCTGCAGGAAGGCGGCATGTAACGCAAAGTTGTGGAGGCTGGCAAACTTCCTGGGCAGGCCATCAATCAAATGCCTGTGTCCACTATTGAAATTATGAATGCTATCATATTTGATGATTGATTTCAGCCCAGAAAACTTTTGCCTGCTGATTCCACGCTGAGTCTTTTAAGGGCGGTTGGGGAAAGTGTGTTGTGTGTAGGTTGTTTGTGCAGCATAATGGGCCTGATACCAAGTATGAATATGCTTATGTGTGTCTGCTTGTGTGAGTGTGTACTAATGCAAATGGCAGCAATGATATTCTGTTTTTCTTTTTGTGTAACCCTTTACCCTAATGATGGAAGCATGTGACATTTAGAGGGAGAGACGGCTCGAATATAGATTGATAGACTCGGGCTGAATAGCGTTTGAAAAGCGCATGTGAACGAGCATGTTGAGTTTGAAAAATGAATCAACAGACGGCAGAAAACTATAAGCTTTAGTGGGTTAGGTAATGGACGGATAAGTATGTCAGATACACATAATACGTTGCAGAACTCAAGTACAGTGCACGCTCAAATAGGCGAACACTCAAACACATGACTACCTGTTAAAACAGAGCAAATAATTTCAGACAGAAGTATTTCAATTACAATTTTACTCGATAATCTTAAAAGCTACAAAGGTTAAACAAAAACCATTGAGAACGTTGCAGTCGGACGTATCCAACAACAGAATTCTCTGTTCCCAGTCCGGTACAATTTGCTTATGCGAAGAAAACAGTAGTCTGTGTGTCAAATTTGGTAACTCTACCTGTACAGGTGTGGGAGATGTAGCTATTGCTAAATTAGGTGACTCTAGCTATGAAACTGTAGGAGATATACTACTGGGAATGGGGGACAGCATATACCGATTTTGGTACAGATTTGTCAGGAATCTCCACACTATTCTGTATGCCAAATTTGGTGACTATAGCTTTAAAAGTGTGGAAGATACAGGTTTTCCCCAAATTGTAGGGGAGTGGGTGGGGCTGGGGTTGGCGATCTTGACACTTGATAAATTGAGGGTATCGATATTGATTGGCGATCTTGACACTTTATAAATTGACGATATACACCAACATGTGTACCAAGTTTGGTTGTTCCAGCGTCAAGGGTGTGGAAAAAAATTGTGTTCATACGGACAGACAGACATTTCTCAAAACCAATACACTATTTTCCCTTCGGGGACATACTTAGTATAAAGAGTGGAACGGTCTGGAGCCAGATCTCTTAAATAATCTTACATACTCTATGAGTGGGTGGTTATCTACAGTGGCATTGGCTAATGGAGGGACCATAGACTAATATTTAATCATTTCAGATAATGTTGTTTGTGCTAAAAATAAAAAAAAACATTCGGGGCGCAAGTAAAATTTTAGGTGTAGTGTATAGTTTTGATACAGACTTTAGTTGTTAAGGGAGAGACCTGCTTTGGCTATCAAGATATACGGAACAAAACAGGACTTAAATCGGATATATTATTGATACCAAAAAAAACGATCGCTCAAAATGGGATTGTCGTAGGAAACTTTTTATTCCCTGTACCCATAAGATGGGTAAAAAGGGGGTATTAGATCTATGCCAATGTATGTAGGCAGAGGAAGACATTTTCGACCCTATAAAGTATACATATTCTTGACCAGTATCAAAAGAATATTCAATTTGGAAATGTCCGTCTGAACGCGTCGAAACAAACCAATTCAAATATTTATTAAATTATGCTCGATATAAATTGAATAATTTGGTTAGGATCGAACTACTTTATGGTATTGCTTCCATTGGTACAGTTGGTTGAAAAATGAGTTGTTATTTACAGGAAAACTTTATTGTTTTTCAAGATATTAAAACCAAACACCCTAATTCTTTGTTCTTAATTCTTGTTTGTTGTTGTGTTCTTATCAGACTTGAACAGAAAGGGTTTACTATATCAAAACCTTCTATAAGACTTATTAGTAGAAAATTGAGATTTTGTATGATAACAGTTTTGTAAGGGAATGTATCGAAGTTAGTTTCCCTTTCATGATTTAATTTTCATTCATTTTACCACTTCTTGGCTCGTGCAGCTCGTTAGTCAAGAGCGCAAACAAAAAGCATTAAAATCAACTTGGTCGCTTTATTTGGCTGTCAAATGGCCAAAGTCTTAAAGTCTTGAAGCATGCCAAAATGCTTTCCGTAGCAATAAACGTCATAACAGGGGCACTTGGCTGGCCAACGGGGCGTATGAACGATGTCATAGGGCAGCCAAGAAGCAAGCCCACACTTACATACATGCAAATGCAAGTAAGCGACGTTGACGTTGTAGAAAGTTTAAATCTGATTATCGTTGGCAGCGCAGCGCTGTCTTTGGGGCGGTAGGGGTAGTTACTTATATAGTACAATATGGCATAACGGAAACGGAAGTGCTGCCATAAAATCATAAACATGCACACACGCATATGGACAGCGACATTGCCTGCATGAAACATGAACTCGCCCAAGCGATAGACACAGCCAGAGGACAAACTACAGGACGACGACGGAACGACGATGTCGGCTGCAGAGACAAAGACGTTGCCGCACACACACAAGCACACACATGAGTGCATACATAATAAACAAGTGTGTATGTATGTGTGGTCATATGTTTTCATAGCTGGCAGCAAGCGCGACACGCAAAGCCCAACGACTTATTAAGCACCAATGCGCAAGGGGCAGGAAAATCAACAAGGCCACACTTGAAATTTCTGCCAATGTGATCACGTCTCCCCACAACTTACCTTACCTAAGCTCTAAGCCCGCATGTGCCCATTAATAACCCCAATATGTGTAAGTGCCAAGGAACGACGCGTCGACGTCGCGCCGTCAGGTGTACTCACAGCCATTACATTCATAACGTGCAGCACAGGCTGGGGCTCGGGCTGGGGCTGGGGCTCGGGCTCGGGCTCGAGGCGTTAAAAGTACTGTTGTCACGGCAAAGAATTTGTAAGCTGATAAAAAGCCATTAAGGGATTTTCCCCAACTACATACAAAATGCACAAAATAATACTGCCTGCCATCCTGCACATTGAGTGTAATACAAAGGGTCAAATAGGATTGCAACAAATGAACACATATTTAACATCGATATATTTACGCAATATAACACAAGCATGTTCTGGCAGGAACTTCACTGCCTAGTACTAAGTGCAGCTCCAGCCCTTTGGTTAGTAAATTAGTAATAAGTTTAGGCTTAAGCTCTCTACCAAGATTTTTACATTTCTTTATTAATACAATATCAAGAAAAATCGAGCGCTCAAACCCGGGACATTGTATACTATAATAATATATAAATACCCAAATAAACACCACAAAAAAAGAAAAAAAAAAAAATATCAAGAAAAAAGTATGTAATTTTAATTATCTAAATTATTATGTTCCGGCTTTTAAGATAAAACAATATTTAATCTCTGTTTCTGTAAAGCTAAATTTATATTATTTGGCAATAAGCCAAACAATAAGAATTTTAATTTGAACATTGTTTAACTAATCATGGGCAAGACTAATAATTTTTTAAGTACGTTATTCCAAAACATTTGGTTGCCCTAAAATCTCAGATCGAAATATATGTATATCTTTTTTAGGACAGAAGATGCCTACATTTGCGTATTACAAACATAATCAGTTGCACCGTTTAATTACCCTCTCTTGCCAATATAAATGAGAAGAGGGTGTAAAATGCGGAGGTTCTCTCTGCCTGGGTGATCAAATGTTGAGACAAAACCTATGACGTTATAGGGTGTGTATTTACATCCGTACAAGGGAGTACTATAAAACTCTACAAATGTATACATAACATATGTATATAAATATATAGGGGTACAGGGTGTCTCGTAGTGCAGTATTCTCGACTGGAGCATTCTAACCTGTTTTCTGTTAGTATTTCTTTTACACTATTTCAATCTTTAAAGACAGAGGCACAAACTTATATGTTGATTAATAATGAGCTTTTGAAAGATGAGGTCAACATTTTTGGAACTAAAACTTATGTAATTGCTTTTATGTGCTTATTTTTTGTATTCCTTTGGAAGAATGTTTTCAATACTACTATTCTTAACGTGAAAAGTGTTTAAATAATCTCCTTAAGCCTCAGATAATTCTATTTTTATTACAGTTTGAGCTCAGAATATTTTTTATCTTGTCAGGATTTCTATTGTATGAAGAATATTATAGCACTCTCTTAAGCGGTTTTAACTGTCTACAAAATTCATTCAGGTGGCAGCCGCCCAACTGTCGCCTTTATGCGGCTTACCGCGTTTTAGTTCCAACCAGAAAAGCAACAAAAACAACAAGGACTACAAAAAACAGCCCTAGGAGCAGACGCTGTCAAGTGCCATAGACAGTGAGGCCTGAACAGAGGCTGAGGTTGCGTCGGAGACTAAGGTCGGGTCTGCTGCTGCTGCTGTTGTTGATGTTGTCGGCATGCTTCACTTGAAGCCGTCGTAAATGTCACAACTAACAAACGGCAGCCACACCCACAAAAAATTGCCCACTCTTGAGTGGTTTTATGTGTCAAAGTGACAATATGTTGCCGGCGTGCATTATGAAGTTGCTGATGGCGTGCAGCTAAACAATATAAGGACTTGCGAGGCAACAGTTGCCACCAAGTGCTGCGCCTGCAACAATTCTCTACAGACAGACAGGGGGCTTTTGTTGCTGTTGGCACTCAAGTGTTGTACTTTTTGAAGTCTTGATAATTGGATAATTGTTGAGCACCACTTACCTTTAGCAGATAAATTCAAATATATCAATAAAAATATCCATGAGTGTTTATTAAGTCCGTTGATTATTTGTGTGCTGCTGTTGTTGCAGCTATGGTTGTTGCTGCTGCTGTTGCTGCTGCTGCTGCTGTTGCTGCTGCTGCTGCTGCTGATATTGGTGCTGTTGTTGCTGCGTCTACAGCTCAGCAGATGCATGGCAATGGCATGTACGTAGGAAATGATGGAGATGCTGCTTTTGGCAATGGCTCTGAACACTGTTGCTGC
Source organism: Hirtodrosophila histrioides (assembly GCA_037075165.1). Classification (NCBI taxonomy): domain Eukaryota; kingdom Metazoa; phylum Arthropoda; class Insecta; order Diptera; family Drosophilidae; genus Hirtodrosophila; species Hirtodrosophila histrioides. The sequence continues at coordinate 267,200 of JBAMCL010000603.1, read as the reverse complement.
TCGCTGTTGCAGTTGCCACAGCCTCAGTACCGGCAGCAACACTTGCAGCACACTACCAACGCTTACTGACTCGAAGCCATGAAATATATTTGCGCTCTTGTTGCAGCTTCGGGCCATCGAGTATGTTGATGTGGTGCTTTGATTGCTGTTGCTGCTGTTATTATTGCTAAATGTTGTTGCTGATGTTGCTGCTGTTACTGTTAATGTTGCTGTTGCTGATTCTGTTGGTTTTCTTTTTCGACGCCGACGTAATCTCTGTCGTTTGCGTGCGCACAGTCTTATGTTTGTTTGTGTTGCTTGATTGCGGCCTGCCTTGGCCGTGGACAACATGTTGCTGTCTAGCTGCTGCTGCTGTTGCTGTTGCTGCCTCTGCGTTTGGGCCCGCTTAACATATTGCTGGGCGCTATCGATTGATGCGATGACTACATGCTGTCTTGGTGCTGATGCTGCGGTGTTGCTGGGGTATTTTGTACTTAAGCTCTTTAGTTGCTGTTGAGTAAGTTGGTTGCTGCTGCTGCTGTTGTGTGCTAATCTAAACGCAAGTTGCTCCTGCTGTTCCTGCTCCTGCTGCTGTTGTTGCTGTTGTTCCAGCCACAGCTCATCATCAACAACTTCACTCAGCTTCAGTTGCGCATTTTTCATAGTCTCTTTCGGTGTTTCTTGTTGACGCTGCATATAATTCTATTAACCCTAATCCTGCTGCCGTTGTTTGCTTTTCTTGCAATTTTTCAGTGTGTGTTTCTCCTCTTTTTGGTGGCTTACATTGTCTCTCCTTTGGTTTATTGTAGCTTCTGCGTCCAATGACAACTTTTCTTATAAGATCTTAATTTTACAAAAATTTCGACGTTTTTATTTTATTTTATCAATATGGCGAGTATATGTTTTATTGTTTGCCCTTAACTGCGATATTACTATGTTTGCTTTCTTACTTTGGTTTCTTTGTTTGTCTTTACAACCCAAATAGTGTTTTTTGTTGTCCTATAGTTAAAGTTTCCACTTTAGCTTCAGTTTTAGTGCGTTTTTTTTAGCCGTGTGCTAGTTGGGAGCCTTGTACAATTTGTTTCATACAATTTTTTCTTGTAAATCCTTTTCCAACTTCTTAGTTGCTACAATAATTTGCAGCTTCTTTTGTGGTCAGCTTTTTGTAAAATTTCTTTGTCTAGTTTTATATGCTATATTTATGTATATTTAATTATGTTGCGTAATTTAACGTTAGTTGCTCTTGTTGTATTTGTTTTTGCGGTTGTGGGTCAATTGCAATTTGATGCAGTTTTAGATGGCAGTGCTTTGTAGCTCTTTACTATTGTTGCTGTTGCTTCTTATTGCTGTGAGAAGACGGTCCTGTAAAAAGCAAGCAAATGCAAATTGTTAGTTAATTAATATGAAAAAATACTTGGATTCATTAATAATAATAGCAATCAATTTGGCATAGATATAAGTTTTTACCGATCTGTGGGGTCGGTGCTGGCGGTGGGAAAATTAACAGAACACTTTATCTGCCTAGTATACAACAACATGTGATCCAAACTTACTGACTACTACATCTAATAATCGACAAAAATCGCATTCATATACAGAAAGAGTGATATGGCACCAACATAATATACTCTCTTTTGTGTATTCAAATACGTTGTATATTCATTCCCACACATTTCTAACTATGTGTACATCGCCACACTTCGCTGTGGCACATAGTTGTTGCACGGATGAGAAAGTAAGAAATAAACATAACTAACTTACCACTACGCACTACGCAAAATAAACACGGAAATTATTCACGAAAGATGTATCAATGCCGCTGGGGAGGGGGGCGGGGAGGAAGAAGAAGCACAGCTGCCACTTCAAATGCCCCGCTTGCGCTGTTGTTTGTGTGCGTGCGTCTTTTTGTATTTGTGTGAGTATTTGTAAGTGTGCGAAGTTGTGATTGGAAGTTTTAGAGTACAGGGAATTTCGTAGTCGGGTATACTCGACTCGAGCATTCTTTGTTGTTTTTTATAGGGTATGAAGAAATTAGAAACCGATCTTACAGAAACCTTCTCTCACACATTCGACCTTAAGCCAATTTCTAATCCGTGGCCACGGATGACATTTTTCAGGCTTCGTACAACATTTTTCGCCCAGGGGTGTAGATTTTTTGAGAAATTCAACCCAAAGTTGGAAATGGCTGAAAAACTCTGACACTCAACTTTCTTGTGTCTAGTGGATCTTAACACTTTTGGAAACTTTTGAAATTATTGGTAAGCATGTAGTATCTTAGCTTACAGTTTACTTATGGAATGAAATTCACGATGATCTAACAATAAGGCACTGAAGTAAGTTCAAAAATATGTTACGGCTATAGTTTATTAGTAATGCAACTGGTATTTGTAACAAGGACGAGTAAAAATTGCCCTTTACCTATCTTATATATATTAAAGTTACCTCTACATACACACACGATCCATTAATATCACAATGTGTGTAACTCTGTACGGGAATTGGTCCAAAAAGTTAACTTGTCAAGATATTGGTATTAAATTTAAATTAAAAAGTGCCTAAACTAAGGACAGATGGAATTTTCTCTAAATATGTTTCTAAATTATTAATTTATCAAACAAGTTACTCAGATTATGGCGTGGGGGGCTGGTCCTAACAACAGTCTTCAACTATATTGTGGGATTAATCGAGCATAACTGCGTTGCCCAAAAGGCCAGAAGCTAAAGGACTCTGTCCGAAAATTCCAACTGATTTTGTGCCAACCCCAACAGTCAATAAGTCATTTGTAAGTAGTACATTTAATCTTTGGCAGTTTCAGTTTATCAGTCAAGGGGTTCATCTTGTCGCTCGAATTTATGAATTTCAGCCAACTATTACATACACGACTGAAGCGAAGCGTAAGACATGAAACCATTGCAAGATAAATGCAAGTCGATTCAGTTTCAGCAGCTTTAAATGGAATGTACGGGTGGTAGCAAGGGGTAAGGGCGAGTTTAAGTTTCAATTACTGCTAAAACTAATTAGTTTTGCTAAAACAATAAGCCGAAACAGTTTGCATGCTAATCACTCGCTGGAATTTGTGCAGCTGGTGCAGTCAGGGCTAACCAGAAGGTGAGAGGGAGAAGGTCCTTGCTTGTCCTTGTTTGACAGAACGGTCGACTCGAAGGCCTACTTAATGCTGCATGCAAAGCTGCCTTTGCCCTCGGCTTTCATAAATAATGCGTATGCAAAACGATAAATACACAAGTGCATCCTGGACGCCTCGTGTTTAGTCTGTGTGTGTGTGTGTGTGTGTTTGTGTGGTCATCCAAATGGCCATGCAGCAGGTGCAGGATGCAGCACAAAACTGTGCAACAAATGCAAATGATAAAGTTTAGAAATGGGTTTTCGGTCGGGCACAATGTTGCCCCTGACGTTGATGGACATCTGCGGGGCATAATGCCCTGTCCTATCCTGTTGGGCAGCACACTTGACATCAGACGGGCAAATGGCTTATGCATATTTATAGCAAAACTTGTTACATTTTGCATTCAAGTTTTGCATAAGACAGCTAAAACCAACAAAAAGCTGAGTAGTTCTTGCAACATTCAAATGTGCCCTTGGATAAAAGGGAAGGATGGACGTTGTGCAACGTTCAAACTCGACCTACTATCAATTGTTTTTGAAGCGAGAATTATTATTTTCGTTTTTAAATATTTCTTTTGATATGTTTCAAGACCAAAAAGCTGCGATAGAGAAATCCAGATACATTTTCTGTCAAACCCAAGATATCAATTGTTCTAAGTTTGGTTGCTCCAAATCTAATAGTGCTGAGAATAGACAGGCATTGAACAGACAGACATTGCACTGTGGATCGTTTCCGGAAAACTCGTTGCAGAAATCGATTTACGAGTTGTTCGATTGGAGAAATGGGTTTATATTTTTGACTTAAGAGTTGATTGAAATATTTTATGCAGGTGTTATATTTCAAGATAATTTGATGTAGACGGTGGAACTCGTAAAAGTTAATCAATTTTCCAAAAAATTTAAAACGAGAAAATTCACGCTTTTTAAAAAATAAAGCAAAATAGAATTTGGCGTTGCACAGAAAATGGCGTAAATGAATTATCAAACACGCTTGGATTTATTTTTCACGCAACATTTTTAATTAATTTCAAAATTTTTAAAAATTAGAAGAAAAGAAAATAATCACCACCCCCCCCACCCCCCCCCCCCCCCCCCCCACCCCAACCCTAATACTCCCCCCCACACCCCCCACCCACACCCCAACCACACACACACACACCCCCCCCCCCCCCCCCCTCCCCCCCCCCCCCCCCATTTACCCTCTTCCCCCCCCAACCCCCCCCCCCCCCCCCCCCCCACCCCCTATTTTTTCGGGCCAAACATCTCTTCAAACAACACCCCCACTCCTTTTCTCCTCCTTTCGCCCCCCCCCACACCACACACACACACACACCACACACACACACACACACCACACCACCTCTTTTCCACCCACAAATATACATCTATAGACGGCCTCTCCCCTCCCTACTTTCCAACCCAACCCCCCTTTTTCCCTTTTTGGTACAGGGAGTAAAAATATAAAAATAATGATATTTTTAAAAGTCAAAATTACAAAAATTTGTCGCTTGACATTTATTTTACACCCTTTTCTGTGCAACGCCCAGTTTTATTTTGCTTTGAAAATTTTCTTTTATGTATTGAGAAAATATATTTAAAATTTCATATTTCAATTTCATTCCGATATCTCACCTAGTTCCGAAGCTACAGATTTTTGCCACCAACTTTGGCGAAGCGAGCCACTGTGTATTACACAACATAGTCTTTTCCCAAAAACGTAAAAATTCGATAGATTTTAGTACAAAAAGGGGGCGAGAAGCAAAGTGAGCTGTCAAAGTTCAATTTAGATTTGTCAGTTGCATTTGAAGTTAGAAGTGGAAAAAACTTTTTGCGCAGCATTTTTTTCTATAGTTTCTACTTGTTTCTGACATGTGACATAATATGACAAATGTTTCGAAACTAATAGGTTGACATAGAAAGAGAAATCGATGGTACATGGTATACACATACATATGTGTGCACTTAGAATGGGAAGTTGATATAATATCCGATTGTCACTGTTTTATGCAAATATTTTGAATGCAAATTATATTTAGACTAATTGAAACTGTTCTGAATTGATGAATAATTTGATAGACATTTGTTGATGGCAGTTTTGAATGATTATTCATGACTTGTCAGTCATGTTCAATTTGCGAGCTCTGTATTTACACCCTTCTCTTGTTTGATGCGCGAAAAGAAACATTCAAATTAGCTGCTCTATATGTTACATTTATCTCGCTGTTATTCACTCCAGTGAGTTCTCAGTAAAAACACTAAATTCTTGTCCCATGCAAAAAACAACTTGAAACTGGCCGACAAATGCGAAAGAATAAAACCAAACGAAATTCGCGCAGTTTGTCATCAAGTTTTGTTATTTTTTTTTTGTCTTTTTGGTGCTACTAGCGACAAAAGTAAAAAACAGAACCCAAAATCCACTTGAACAAATATTAATTTTCCGGCACTGTCGCCAGTACTCTAAAATATGCCAACAACAACAATGAAGCCAAAGCCAAACATGACTAAGAACATTTTGCACATAATTCTTACTAGCCGCAAAATAAAAACGAGCCACCAACTTAAAAGGCAGGACAAACCAAAAAAAGGAACAAAAAGGGGTGGGGGGGGGGAGAGGAAGAGGAGGCAGGCAATGGTGGAAAAAAGTTTTGCCACTTCTGCTGCACACAAAACGAATTCATAATTCATTGAGAGAGGCAAACCCGAACGGCCGGTTGGAAAGCGGGACAGGAACCGGCCCCAGGGCTGGGACCTCTGCTAAGAGTTCGAGTTCTACTGTCCGCCATAACATTTACGCCATGCAGTTCACCCATTTTCCCCATGCCTAGGGAGAGCTTGTGTGTTGCTTTATACCCTGTCAAAGCTTTCAAAGGGCATGATAACACTGTGACATGAAATGTAGCTCGAAGCCTACAAGAAATCCAATGAATTTTGGATTTTTAAGTATTACTGATACTCGTATGGTCATCGATACTCCTTAAGCTCAAATGGTATCTGAAGCCCATTATTACGACTAAGCTACTAAGTATTTCTTTATACTTAAGCACATTGGCACCACTTAAACTTGATGTAGGGAATCATCAAAGCGAGCACACTTGATATTGTTTTGTTAAGCTCGACGATGAAAATTAATTTGCTCACGCGCCAGCCGAGAGAGAGCCTCACAGTCGTTCACTTCAAAAATGGATTCATCTGCAATGCGACGCGGCCAGTTACCAAAAGTATCCTCATCTCCCCCCCCCGCCAACCACTGCCTACCACTACCCCTTTCTGCCGTCAACAGCTAACCACTCTGCGCTATGAATGTGCGAAAATGGCGTCCATTTTAAGCACACAACTCGTGCGGCGTGCGGCGGCCGTCGCATAAATTTCATGAAATTTCATGAAATTCCATACATCAATATTACGCTGCCCGAATACCAAGAATGGGCCAATGGCTTCCATTTTTATATGCTCTGCGGCTGGCACTTCGGCTGATTAGAGAACAGCGACTCCCATCACACACAAAAATGCAATAAAATTATTTGTAACTGCATTGAAACATGCGGCGTATGCGCAATATGTTTTGACTATTGGCTCGCTTGCCAAAAAATAAGAACAAAAACGCCGTCCACCATTTACCTATCCACCAAACTAAATATTTCCGTCGGAGAATGAAAGCCAAGTGAACCATAAAATGTCGGTCCACCCGTTACAGAAGACTGCCAACTCTGGTTGCCACCAGCCAGAAGAGAGTTTGCAACAGTTAAACACGTCGTGACTGTTGCCGTTTTACATTGCATGCCACTAGCCAGATTTTGCCATCTCCCTATGCATTTTACTTACTTTTATACACTGTTTCCAAACGGGAAAGAGTTTGCTGAGTATGCGAAAAAGCCGACTTTCCATCTAGTGCAACAGACACTAAATTTGATTTAAAGACAACTGACCATGACGATATGGACCAGTAACAATTTATGATACACCCATTTCCGCCCCAATAATCAGCAAACTCTATATCTCCTACAGCTCCTAACTGCAGAAGTGGGAACAGAGAGTTTGTCAGTCGGGAACTTTAGGCACCAACTTTCTCACTTGTTTTCTATCTTTTTCAGCAAGTTCAATTGCAGTTTAAATGTTGTTTTGGGCGCTGTTGTTATCTTTTGTGTGGAGTACTGACAAGTCTCTGGACTCGGCTGTTACCTCGGACCCTTAGGCATTTTGGGCAGTGATTTTGCAAGGCACGGATTCTTAAAAATATCCGTTTAGGCTGTGCAGTAAAATGGAAGGCAGATGGAACATTATTGAAAGTAAGTATTTAAGGTTCATCGCTATTTAATTGGGCTCAGGATATATCTCTATTGTTGCTCACAAAATTGCAACAAGAGCATAATTTTGTCCGAAAAATCAGTTTAAAGTCGACGAAAACTTTTTAACATTGTAATTAATTGAAAGCTATAATAAAATAATAGTTAAATTTTCTTCACTCTAATGTACAATACTTCAGAACCTTACAACTTCTACAAAACGTGTCAAAATAGTTAAGTGGCTGTGGGAAAAAAGATGAAAACACATTATCTGCTTATAGTTAATACAATACTAGTTGGCAGTTCTCAGCATTGCCACGCGAAGTATTTTGATTAAAGTTAATCAAACCCAATTGGCTCAAACGTGACAAATGCACATCATATCACAGTTTCACAACCGTGGGGGTATATTTTCCTAAGTCGTTGAGTCACTTGCCTAAATAATTAAGTGGATAATAGACTTAAAGGTCGATCTAACAAAAAATATAATCTAACACGTACCTTAAATCAATCGCAAAAGTCGTCAGAATTAAAGATCAATGCTGATGGTCGTATTATTGATTCGCAGGAGTGAAAATTAACAAAATATTAATTTAGGTTTTAAATACATAGTATGTAAGCCTTTTAGCAAAATTTATCAGGAACATGTACATTGATTGCATTTGCACAGATTTATATTCCACCTCTATGGTTCTGCGTACAAGCTAATTATCTGATGTTTTTAAGAAGCTTCAAGTGTTTTGTCATGATACGAACTCAAACATCATCACTACACTTTCAAATTTGTATCTCTGCCAAAGGTCTCTCATATATTTTATCGAGGCTACTCTCCAAATTTATCTATTAATTCTCGATAGCTGCCCTCTAACAATAAAAGTCTTGTTTTTAAGCCACCATTATTAGTATGTACACGGAGATAAAGTAGTTTTAAGTTCGGATTCCTAACGTTATAAACCAGAAAAAAACTAACAACATTCTTGGAACAAAGTAAACTTGACTATTTTAAAAAAATACCCGTTTTGGTTTAATTTTAAATTAAAATGCTTAGAAATAAAACAATTTTGGGAAGTTTAAAATTTAAACTTCTATTTTTTAGAGTCTTGGTGTCTATTAAGCTTAACAGTATGTTCCCAACCTATGTTTGACTTTTATTAATCTCTCTACCGATGCTGTTCAATGTCCTTTATTACATATTTGAGAATGTCTCGGACTTCCACAGGGCTTGCACTAGTACTGATGATGTGATTGGTATAACTGAGTAAGTGCAGCAATGTTAACGAGTGCATTGACCTTCGAACTCAGGCGATAATATCATGAGCGCCCCCTGCTTTGGCCATAAAACAATTGTTTGGCGTCGCTTGCATTTTAAATGCAAATAAATTGTCTTTAAGCGCATATGGTAAGGGAAAAAGAATGGGCAGGCGGCAAATGTTGTTCGTAAAGTCGAGAAGTGGGCGCCGGAGAACATGATGAGAGGAGGTCCCGTCGCATAGCTGCCTTGTATTCTGGTATCTATGAGGCTGCAACATGACAAGCTCATGAATATTTGCCAGTTGTTGCTGTCGATGTCGATGTCTGCCTGAAAGTTCTGTCTTGTTGTTGTCGATGCTGCTGTTTATGCTGTCCTTCTACAGTTCGCTTGTTGTTTACTGTGGTTGCCAGCTATCATTGGATATGTTGTGGTGGTGCATACCACATACCCGTATGTGTACACACAATGTATTAAAACCTGGCGACACTTTAGTGGAGCTGCCCACATAAGCAAATGTCTCCCTATCCGACTGCTTGCCATATCAAAATTGCAAATGATATTGTGTCGCTTAACGCCTATACCCTCTCGCCTTTGACAGACAAACCAACGTAAATACTTTAAATCCAGCGCATATATAATGAATATGCCCGGGATGCAATTGAATGTTCTGATTCTCGGCATTTGTGGCTCGGACTTACTAGTATTTGTTTATTACATTTACTTATGTATATACACCAGGGCGCTGGAGCTGGAGGACCCGGGTCTGAAGTTTGCCAAAACATGTTAAGGCCATTAATAAACAGCAAAATTGCAGGTAACTACTGGGTCAAACTGAAGGTTTCTTTTGATATAAATTTAAAGCAAGAAAGAATGGATATATATTTTACTAGCTGGTAAAATGCCAGCATTGCCCGGCGAAATATTAAGATAAAAATTCATTAAATTAAATTAAAACACACAAAAATAGCGTATCACAGTTTTCCCGTAGCGGTAGGAAATTAAATAGTTGAGCCACGTGAGTAATGTTTTTTATGTTGAGATATGAAAATATCTTTGATGCTTGACGTCCAATTACCGCCCGTGGCGAAGTGGAGTATATTTTCCAAAATCATTTGGCATTTGAAGCCAATTCCAATAATAATGCTTAAAATCCAGATTAAAATTTTCCAACTGTTTTTCGCCCGTTGTATTGCCCGCAAAATACCGATGCAATGATTTTAATACAAAAAATAATCTTTCATTCAATTATTCCTATGGCAACTATAAGATATACTTGTTTGACTTGAACCAAATTTGGTCACCATACCTAAAATCTATATATATAAAAGAGTTCGTGCTGACTGACTGACTGATTGGCAATCATCGCACAGCCCAAACCATAAGAGCTAGGATGCTGAAATTTTCACAGTAGGTTCCATCTATAATGAAAGTGCACTCTAAGACGGGATTTTGGAAAATTCCACCCACAAGCGTGGAAAATCGCGGAAAACTGTTGTATGAAACTTTTTTGTTTTTTTTTTTACCATCCAATCAGCTTCAAACTCATTTTAAGAGATCTACACAAAAATTAATTTGACACATATTTCATCGATTTTGGAAAATCATGGGGGTGGAAAATGGGGGTCTCAAGGTTGTATGGGCGAAAGTCTAATTTTATTCCGATTACCTTAAAATTCATTTTCAAAGCTCTTCACGTAAAATAATTCGACACGTGTATCAGCGATTTTGGGAAATTCGACCACATGGTTGGAAAATCGGTGGAAAATTCTGGCATTCGACATTTTTAATTTACATGCGATTGGCTTCAAACTCATTTTTGAGGTTCTATAGGCAGAAATAATAAGCGCGGTGGTCAAAGTTATTGGAAAATCTACCCCCAAAGTCGGAAAATTCGTGGAAAACTGTTGTATGAAACTTTTTTGATTATCGTCCGATTGGCTTCAAACTCATTTTCAAAGCTCTTCACATTAAATAATTTGACACGTGTATCAGCGATTTTGGGAAATTCGACCACATGGTCGGAAAATCGGTGGAAAAGTCGGGCATTCGACATTTTTAGTTTTCATGCGATTGGCTTCAAACTCATTTTCAAGGTTCTACCCAAACACATAATAGGCGCGGTGTCCAAAGATTTTGGAAAATCTATCCCTAAGGTCGGAAAATACGCGGAAAACTGTTGTATGAAATTTTTTTGATTATCCTCCAATTTACTTCAAACTCATTTTCAAACTTCTATTTATCATTCAATCATTTTGAAACTTATTTTCAAAGCACCTCACATTAAATAATTCGTCACATGTGCTATCGGTTTTGAAAAATACACGTGGCTTTATACTAATTTCCAAATATAAATACGAAAACCTCGGTACTTTGCGGGCAAGACAGCGGGCGGAAAACAGTTGGAAAGATTGAATTTGGATTCTTAGTATTATTGTTGGCTTAAAATGCCAATTGATTTTGGAAACTCTACTCCGTGTCGCCACGGGCGGGAAATGGAAGTCAAGGACAAATGAGTGGGACATTTTTTTGTTGTTTTTTTTTCCAAAGACATTTACGTAGCCCTACACCGAAAACATTAGTCACGTGGCTCAACTATTTAGTTTTATTTCTAACAGTTGACGAAAGCAGTCAAATTCAAGAAAAAAATGCATTTTCATCTAAATATTTCCCCGGGCAAGGTCGGGATATTACCTGCTAGTATCTTTATAAGATTTGAATACAAATAAATTTTCGACCGATCAATATTGGATCGTTTTTGAATTCGTATGTTACTTTGAGTTGGTAAATTTCTTTGTGATATCTTAATTTTCTTCAAGTTATATGTGTTTTTTTTTGGATTAGCCTTCCCACACTAATGCCCACTGGGCGTGCGTGGATGGCAGATTTCCATTTCAGAGTTGGGCATTCGAACTTTTCTCCTATGAAGCCATAAGAATAAGCATCTAGCAAATTAAAAGAAATCTAAGAAGTTCCTTATCACAGTTTCCTTCCAACATTTCGATTTTGAGATTAGACATTCAAAATGTGTGATGAAACCATCTTTGAACACTTACGTTAGGGTATGATAATAAGTGAAAGAACGATGCAATAAAACACATATTTTTGAACTCAGCATGAAGCGAATTCAAAATGAAATCTATATATATATATATATATATATGTATATATATAATTATCTAATGTTGTTTTAATCAAACATCAAAAACTCGAAAAGTTATGCACAAGGACATTTTTCATTTCAAATTTTCAATATTTCTCGCAATCATTTTTTTTCAATAAAATAAATACATGGACTTTGGAAAATCTACGCCTACAGGCGGAGAACTTGAAAAATCTTTTCCTACCCGTCCCCACGGACGTGAACATTTTTTTTTGATCGGTTTCTTAATTCTTCATACTCTATACAAAAAATTATAAGGCACTGGAGGAAAAATAGTGTCAAATTTTTGTTTCTTTCTTAGTTTCTCATCCATGCAACCACAATGTGCCACAGAGAAGTTTGGCGGGGTACATCTAGTAGAGTAAAACGAAATAGGTGTTAAGGATTTATGTTATGTGAAAAGCTTGGAAATTTAGTTAAAGTAATACTAGGCCTTTGCTAATACAACATTAGCCTATATTTTCCACACAGGGGGTTGGTCTCTTAAAGCGGATAACCCAATATCAATTGATTTATTGCACTTTGTGGGAGAAATTTTCGAAATTCAATAGCAAACGACTTTTAAGTATGCAGCTCTCTTCTACCTACACTGCTTTTGGGCAGTGTGTCGATCCCCTGTCAGTCAGTCAGTGAAGACAAGCTCTTTTATACATTTAGATGAGGGATACATGGCATTTAAAGCGCAAATTCGCCACAAAGAGGAGGAGATGACTTCTGTCATCTACTTTGTAAAAATGTTCAGGGAATATTGACAATTTCGTCATAGAGTCGTTTTCGTTTCCATGCTTAACCATTAAAAGCGTTCTAGAATTGCGTCCCAATCCGAAAGAGTCCTCAATAGCAAATAAATTCATATGAACGAAATTTAGCAGCTGCAATCATAAATAAACATATTCTGTTGGCGATTAACTAGCCACAAAATAGCAACAAAAGAGAAACCTTTTGGATATAATATTATATATAGCTCAGCACACACACGCACACACATACACGCACACACATTCGCACACAAGGAAATTTATTTTTGTACTCTATGTGTGTGCACTCTATAAGGCAATAGGATTAACCCTTAATGCGCAACAGCAATAATTGCCATGACGGCGACTGTGACGCCAGCAGCGACGTCGACTGCGACGACAACGGCGACTGCGACTGCGACGACTTAATTTTTAGCACAGGCGGCAACAACTTGACCCATATTTCCAATGGCTGAAAAGCAGCCACCAATCTTCTCCCCCGGCTCACCAAAGCTGCTCACATACAAACACTTCACCCCCGACCATGCCCAGCAAGCCCAATATTTGTACACCTCCCCCACCACCAGGATGCTGAGGAGGGAGCAATAGCTGAAAACTGAAATTTTGTCGTCGAAGCGGCAAATGAGCTGGAAGCGTGTATCGAAGTTAAGGAATGAGGTGAGAACGGCAGCAGGGGAGCAGGGAGCAGGGAGCAGGGAGAGCTGGGATGCTGCAAAATAAATATGTATGTATGTATGTATACAAATAAACGAAATGAACGCAAAAGCGAAAGCCGAAAGGAAGCAAAACTGATGTGAAGCGGGGAAGAAGATGCGCAGAATATGGGAAAAAGACTTTGTGGAAATTTGCAAAGCAACGGCGCGAAAATAAATTAAGTAAAAATAAATGTCACGATGCGAAAAATACAACGACAACAACAACAACAAGAACAACAACAAAACAGCAAAGAAGAGCAGCCGCCACAACAAACAACGGCAATCCTAGCAAAGAGCTACAAAAATATTCCACATACGCAGCGTGGGCAACTGGCTCTTTACTCGTTTCGCGTGGGTGTTCGTTGCTTTTTTAATGAGTTTTATTAGGCAGCCCCAAAGCCGAAAAACACACGCATAAACAAACACTTAAAGAGCGAGTGGTATACTCTCACACATACACACTGTCTGCCGACTACAAATCGAATTAGTGTTGGTGCCTTTTGCTCGTACATCAAAGAGAGCGAGCGTTCGCTCGCTCTTTCCCTAATTCTCTCTCTCTCTCTCTCTTTCTGCGTATGCGTGTCCGTGTGTGTATGTCTGAAGAGACAACATCGTCAGTCACGAGTCTGACAAAAGCTCGCCTCCGAAATTATCCCTGGATGCTGCTGGAAATTCCTTTCCTTGGCTGCTTGGTGTTTCGCATTTTGTGTGTTCCTTTCTGTTGCCTACTTATAGGCTGTATAACGCATAGAAATGGTAATGTTTGTCTTCCGTGTTAAGTTTCGAGGGCAACTGTGTGTGCGAGCTGCTCATGTATCTGGAAGCAGCACGCAATTTCTTTTTGATTTTTATTGCTTTTGTAGTTGCGGCTTGTATAATCTACATACACACTTACTTGTGCACATATGTACATACATAAGTGTATACTATATGCTGCGAGTGTATCTGATCATGGTGAAATAGTTGTGCATCCTGCACGTTTTCAATATTGTGGAGCACTAAAGATTATTTTGTCACCTAATACTCGTATGTACAATCACGGCTTGAGATGCAATTTCAGTATATCTCTTTGACATACTCGCACTCTGTTTGCCCCATTCGATTTGGCATTCTCAAGGTAAGTAAATGGTATTTTCTGCAACTTGAAACAAGTTTCAGCTGCTAATGCCTTTTAAAGGCAAGTTTAAGATAAAGTTAATCCGCGGAAATGCTTCCTTGAAGTGATATAGTTATACTAGATAACCGATAAGAAATTCCATCAGCGGTCTGTTTCTGTCTGTCTGTTTCTGTCTCTTAATGACTGTTGTAGACATATTATCTGAATTGTTCCTATAGTGTCCTTACAATACTGTAACCGGATCTTAATAACAAAGTAAAAATTTGAATTTTATTTTCTATTTTGCGGTCATCGCCAAGGGGCATCAACGTCAGACACAATTTTAATGAGTCATAAGTTAAGACAATCCCATGACTGGGTTTCGATCCCGGAAGTTTGGGTGTTAGGAACTAGAGTGTGCCCTAACACAGCAAACTTTTTAAACAACACAAAATTATATAGATCAAAACTCGATCGTTCCTACATCAGAATGTCCAAATTCTGTAAGGCAAACTAATAAAATTTGTTGATAAGTTTGGCTAAAAACCGCCCACACATCAACACAATGATTGATCGAATATTCTAGCTATAAAGGATATACAATTTATTAACCCTTACAAACAGTACATTCGAAGACGAAGGAAGTTTCTAGAACGTATGATCGGAACTGCAAAACTTATTTGGCTGATTAATTCAGATAAATCAATTACTTCATGAATTAGATTGTGTAAAAAAAGTACACCAATTTTCGGCGATATATTCGAAAAAGGAAAAGGTAGGCTATTATTTATGTAAGGATTACTAATTTTACTACAAAGACCTCTTACATTCCGATAGCCAAGTAAGAGGGGGTTGTTAGTTTCTTGTGCTATCAGAGACCACAAGATGTGCACCAGATGACGGAAGTAAAATCGGCGGCCAATATTACTTTATTGCAGTCATTGCTTAATAACTAGTAAGCGGTCAGACCAGAACTCTTTGCATCGAATATTGTTAAAATGTTCGGGCGGAACACTTATTTTAAAGGACGATGTTTCTCGAGTATTCGTTTATTTTTCCAACAGTTCTAAACCATCTTCATACATCGTAATCAGACTTATAAACATAGCCAAAATATTGAGATGGAGAAGTGGAATGTATATTCTTACGGTTAGCGAACAATTTGTTACACCGTTGTAAACGTAATGCTATCGGTTGAGTAAGCTAAATAATCGCCATTAAACGAAAAAAGCTGCTTATGCTCAGGTAATTAAAGTAAGTAGTTAAAACGTTCTCAGGCAACCCTTGTGAAAATACCAACGACTACCTACCTTAACCCAATTTCCTGAATACCTTGTGCATGCAAAATGCAGTTACCCAACCTTAAGCTGTTACAATCGCAGAAGTGAAGTCTCAGGTGCAGTTTTCCGCCGGTATCCATTTCCCGATATGGGGCGGCTAGCCTCAAACTCCATTAAAACTAATTACCTCAACCCATTGCTGATGTAACAAGTAAGAATGCTTCAGACAAGGGTACTCAACTACCCGATATCCTGTAGCCTGAACTGAAATGGGTGAACACATCTTTCCACTCAAATATATACGCATGCACACATGTATACACTACACCTGCAAAAATCGACATTACTTTTGGAGTTATAGATGGTTTGTCCTTGTCTGCGACTATAACGTTATTGATGAAATATCTAATTAATCGTTAAAGGAAACTATCGATATTTTTGCTGTGCATACCCAAACACGCTACGAAACTTGACTGTTGGCAAAGATCATGAATATATATATTTTCTGGGGTCGGAAAGGCTTGTTACCTACACTTACACATTTTTAGTATCCCCTATTACCCGTTTTATGGGTACGGGGTATTAAAATAGTTAGAGCTATGAATATAGTAAGGTTCGTGGCAACGATGGATAAATATGGGTACAATAAAATAATAACCAAAGTTATGATGAACATAACTTGCACAGGATACACATAGGTAGAGGCAGCTGCACTCTCTGCGTAGGTTGGCCGGTGATACTAGTAGGGAAGGTTGGTGGTGCGGCGGTGCCTTGTGGCTGCGCTTCCTGCGAGGCAATTGACCAACATTTTCAATTAATTTTTGCTCCAATAATCAGGCAACATTACGTAGAGACGCAGAGTGGATGTTGTGCCGTATAAATGCGCGACATGCCCCTCACACAGCACACTGCCCACACTTCCCCCGCCCACATCCTTGCAGCTATTAGCACAAACATTTACAGAGGCAAGCTCAAGTTCCAGCTCCAACCTACCCTCAATACCCCTTAGCACTTTGGGCCCGCCTCAACTCACAGTTGAGTTATTTGACGCGCAGCTGTTGGCCAAAGCCGCAGCAGCCTGCCGGCCCGCCGTCCCCCGTCCCGGAAATATTCCCCAGCCCAACTATTTTACAAAATATTGCAGCATAAATTTATATACGCATATATATACGTGTATATGTGTGTGTGTGTGTGTGTGTGTGTGTGTGTGTGTGTGTGTGTGTGTGTGTGTGTGTGTGTGTGTGTGTGTGTGGGACTCGTTAACCTTTTTTGCCATAGCCTCATACAGACCTCAGAGTTTCTTGGTATACACAAACATTTATCTTGTAATTGAGGCAGTCGCACAGCAAATTGTTAATTTGAGTGCGGGGACGCATTCGGGGAATGAGAATGTTACTCTAGAGTTACTTTTGTCTCGTTGCAAATGCAGTTGAGCTTTAACTTTATGACAGGTGTTAACGGCCACATTCAACCATTATGGCCGCATTAAACATTCACTTAACAAAGTCTGGTAGTCTCGATGGGGAATTGCAGCTGAAAGCCTTTTACCCTAATGTCCCTGCCGACCAACTAACAGGGTCATGTTTATTGGACAGAGCTTCATCAGATTGAACCCTTGACAACCTACAGCCGAGCCAAGATAAACCAGTTTAAACAGCATAAAAGAATAGAGATGCAAGGAGCGGTGGTCTTCATCTATATCAAAAATCTTAGAAATAGTAGAAGAGTTTAGTGGCGAATCTGCAGTCATAGTTAACATTTTCTTTACTGAGCAAATGATTACAATAAAGATACAACAAATGTGTTTCTCAAATAAAGTTTTTACTACGAGTACATCCTTAAATTATTTACAAACCTTTAATATTGTATGTCTATAATTTTATGTAGCTTATTATTCCATGTTAACATTAATTAGTGAAAAATATCTATACCCTTAGTGAAAAAGATCTATACCCTTTTTCGCTAATTAATAATATTTTTCAATCCGCATAACAGGCAGAAAAACTAAATTTTCGATCCTGTGTTACATCTATAAATATATATATAAATACTAGCAGGTAATATACCGATCTTTGCCCTGAGAAATATTTAGATGAAAATGCATTTTTTTTGAATTTGACTACTTTTGTCAACCGTAAGAAGTACATCTAAATAGTTAAGCAACGTGACTATTGTTTTCTGTGTAGGGCTATCAAAATGTCTTTGAAAAAAAAAAACAAAAAATGTCCCACTCATTTGTCCTTGACTTCCATTTCCCGCCCGTGGCGACGCGGAGTATATTTTCCAAAAGTCATTTGGCATTTTAATTTCATGAGTCAATCGGGCGATAATCAAAAAAGTTTCATACAACTGTTATCCGCGAATTTTCCGACCTGGATTTTCCAAAATCTTTGGACACCGTGCCTATTTAGTGTTTGGGTAGAACCATGAAACTGAGTTTGAAGCCAATCACAAATTTTCCGACAATTCCCACAATCGGTGATACACGTGTCAAATTATTTATTATGTAGAGCTTTGAAAATGAATTTGAAGCCAACCAAACGATAGTCAAAAAATTTCATTCAAAGATTTTCCGACCTTGAGCGTAGATTTTCCAAAATCTTTGATCGCCAATCGCATGAAAACTATAAATGTCGAATACCAGAGTTTTCTACCGTTATTCCGACCATGTGGTTGAATTTCCCAAAATCGCTTATACACGTGTCGATGTGAAAATGTGAAAATTTCAGCATCCTAGCTCTTACGGTTTGGGCTATGCAATGATTGCCAATCAGTCAGGACGAACTCTTTTATGTATAAAGATTACGTGCTCCTATGCATTATGAAAGAAAATTATTACATGTTACCGAAAATTTCATACTTAAATTTATATCGATCTTAGCATATTAAAATCAATGTTCTATAAATTACTCCAAGTAAAAAATTATCTGGTTGGTCCCAGCCTTTCCTCTAGAGTCTAGAGAAATTTCTGCATTTACCGTATACCAAATTACGAAAATAAATGTACTTAGTTTGAATATGGTTAAAGCTAAATTACAATATTTTTTGAAATTCGTTAACTTTTAAAGACTTTAAACAGCTATTTTAGATAGTTAGTTTAGCTTGACAGCTAAATATATTAAGACCTGATGTATTCATGAAAAATGTTCTTGCAACCAAATGTTCAGGCAACCAACCACAAAGTTTAGCAACTCAAAGAAGATACCCCGCTCACAGCCCAAAACCATATTAACCTGTCAAGCCGCATTTCGAAATGTATGTATGAATAAGTTTGTTGGTGTGTGTGTGTGTGTGTGTGTGAGTGCCACGTGCATTAACTTAAATGCTTTGTGGGTTGGGCACTTTGGTCTCTAAAACGCAGCACATGGAGAGAGAATAAGCGAAACCGCTTTTCAAACATTTAACGATTTTTTTTAGGTCAGGCTGCAAAAATATTTTAGCATAAAAATGTGAATGTTTTTCTGACTTGCCCGCGGCAGTTTGCGAATGTCAGTATACACACACAGACACACACACACACATACAAGCAGCCTAATATAAAGTGCAGTTTATGAGCATTTCCTGTAAAAGCAGTGAAAAAATACAGCCTAAGCCCAACTCGCGCTCGCATTTGCAATGCGAAACTTATTAACATACTTCAGGGCGCATGCATTAGGAGTGTGCAACGTACACCTAAGTTCGCTTGTGTGTGTGAGTGTGTGCGTGTTTAATTGCAGCTGCGCTTAGTGGGCGTAGGCCTGCCACAGCTCGACAATAAAGTGCAGGATACATGGCTCGCAAATTATGAAAACTACCAGCAACGGTTGCAATGGTTATTGAAACCCATAGCCCGCATCGCACACACACCTGAGTACACACACACACACACACACACCTGGCACACACATGCAAATAGCATACCTGCAATGCGAGCTGCGCTTGCTGTGTATCTGTGTGTATCTCTCGCTTGCTAGCTGTAAGTAATTTGAAAATCTGTATATGGAGGTATGTGTGCGAGTGCGTGAGTGCCTGTGTATGTTTGTGAGTATGTGTGTGTTGGCAAAAATAGGTCAGCTGTATTGCTGTTGCTGCCACACTGCTGTTAAACTGGGCGTGACTGCAAAGTGAAGTTGCAGTCCCCCACTGTAGCTGCACGGGCAGCAAGAACTTCAACCCATAAAGTAGCTACCAAACTCGCCACTTAATCGGGAGACACTGGGCGTGGCATGCAGTCGCATACCACGTGCAACTGGTGGTTAATATTTGATAGCTGCTGTTTTGCATTTCCTTTTGGGGCTGCTGCAGCAACAGCAACACCAGCAGCAACAGCAGCAACAGCAGCAGCAGCAGCAGCAGCAACAGCGACCTACTTTTTGACAATGCATTTTTGCAGCTGCACCTACATGAGTGGGTCGGTATGGGTGCATGGGTATGTAATGTGTGTGTGTGGGTAAGAGCTGCATCAACAAGTACACACCGAATTCCCCAGCACGGAACTGCTTCTTAGCCTTTATGACAGTAACTGCAATTTTAAGTTCAGAATAAAAAATGGGAAATTTTAAAACCTGTAACTATTATAAAGTGCTGCATTTTGGATAAGCTTAAGCAATTTTCACAGATTGGTATACAAGTTTCAGCTTCTTAATCAATTTAAGTGTCATTAAAGAACATTATGGGCTCAGACAGTCTCTCTTGGCACCGTCTAGCCAAATACCTTACTCAAAATTAATTATGTCGATTTCCCCATATTGCGCCAATACCAGGAAAATTCTCCTAGTCAATGAGACATGATGATTTTTAAACTTTGTTCACATAAAATGTGTAAAAGTGGCTAACATATCTGTGCCAAAGTATGTACCAGGCAGAAGGATGCACCTCCGATCTATCTATTAAATGATGATGATGAAAGTGCGGGGTCTTGGCAAATTCCACCCACAAGAGTGGAAAATCGCAGAGAACTGTTGTATTTGGCTTCCATCCAATCGGCTTCAAATTAATTCTTAAGGATCTACGCAAAAAATTTATTTGACACACATTTCACCCATTTTGGAAAATCCACCCAATGGAGGTCTCAAACTTGGATGTGATCACCGATTTTGGAAAATTCACCCCTACGTTCGGAAAATTGGTAAGAACTCTGGCATTCGACAATTTTAATGTTTCGTGCGATTAACTTTAAGCTCATGTTCAAGGTGCTACACAAAGACAAAAAAGAGCACAACAATTTTTGAAAATCATTCCCCAAGGTCGGAAAGTTTCCGGAAATCTGTTGTATGAAACTTTTGTGATTGTCGTCCGATAATTTGAACTTCATTTTAAAAGCACTTCACATTAAAGAATTCGACACATGTGCCACCGATTTTGGAAAATGCACGCCCACGGTCGTAAAAGTGGTGAACTCTGAAAATCAGCATTGCGAATGGCTTAATAATAATAATAATAAACTCTAACCTAACACCAACAGCTCGGTACTTTGGGGGTCAACTCAACGGGCGGACAATAGTTGGCAAGCTTTTGTCTGGAATCTAAGTATTACCGGCAATTGGCTTCAAACTCATTTTTAGAGGTACACCAAACATTATTTAAAAGAGTGCTAAACGATTTTCGAAAATCTACACATACCCTCCTCCATGGACAGTGGAAGGTCAAGGGACAAATGAGTGAGATTATTTGTTTAGTTATATCGGCCTCAAATTTAGGAGCGTCTACCCACGTGGGCGGGAAAATCATGGTGCGTTATTTTTGAGTATTTTGATAAAAGAAGCAAATTCAACAAACCCATTTTAATCTAAATATTTCCCCGTGCAACGCAGGGGTTTTACCAGCAAGCAAATCATATATTATGTTATTATATTATAATATATATTATATTATATTTGTGATCATTATAAGCACCCGCGACGACATAGTTATGTATATCTGTCCGTCCGTATGAACGCGTAGAACTCAAGGACTACAAAGGTTAGAGATTTAAGGTTCGGCTTGTATTGCAGTTTGAATTCGATGGCATTTATTTTTCTGCGGGTATGCATGTCATATGCAGTTTCCACGGCTATTTGAATTAAATGCAGATTCGCAGCTGGCACTTTTCACGTTTTTTGCTCTTGAGCAAAAATCAGTCAGGCAAACAATAAATAATACATAAATAACTAAGGCGGCAGCGAGGACAGAGCTACACCAAAAAATAAATATGTACTTATGTATACATATATGTCTGTATGTATGTATGTATGAATGTATGTCTGTAGTAGAAACACATATACATAAAAGCAGAATCGAAGAGAAGTTAGAAGAAGAACAAGAAACAGCAGCAGCAATAGTGAAGCAAATGGCAAACGAGGCAACGGGTCCATGTCCTTGGGCAACGTCCCACGCAAAATGTTAGCATAGTCAGCAAAGGTTATCAACACAAATACACACGAAACACACACACACACACACACACGCACAAAAGCAATCAAAGAGAATGGCTGAGGCACACACACACACACAGGGGCACAGACGCACTCAACGCGCCGACAAAGAGAAGAGAAAACAACATAAAAATTAAAGAAGCTTTAAGTATCCTTGTTGCTGTGAGGGCAACGTCAACGCCAAAGGAAATGTGCACGGTGGGGGAAAGGGGGCATGGTAAACGGAAGAGCAGAGAGGGCAACGGGGCTGCTTTCAGAAATTGGTTGCTTGGTTGTCTTTGTGGTGTCTCTGCATGGTTGTTGTTGCTTTAATTATTTTTTCTTCTAAGATTTTGCAAGCCTGCCAAAGTTTACGCGCTCTCACGCACTCGGGATTTCTCTCTCTTACCCTCACTCACTCTCTCTGTCTATTGCGCACCTTAAAGCTTCCGTATCCTTGTGTGCGTGTGTGTGTGTGGCATTTGGGTTAGTGCAAAGAATATATAAATGTGCAGCTATTATGGTTAAAAGATCTTTGTGCTAGTGTCACAGAAACAGATACAGCTTCCAATACAGGCACAGATACATGCCACACAGATACACTCACATTTGCATATTTATATGCAAGCATATATATCCTTGTATCTGCAGTTGATGAAAATTGCCGTGGATATTAAAGCAACGACTTTGAAACTCTCAGTTACATTAGTGCGGGTGACAGGCGGCCTGTACCTGTGTATATGTGTGTGAGTGTGTGAATACCTTTAAACATTTTGAAGTTCTTGCCGCTTAACAGACAGAAGGATCCGTACCCGGTACTATAAATACTACATTTTCTCCATCAGCATCAACGAACTTACCACTCCCGTCTGTTAGTTATCATATTGGTATCAAAATTGGGAATTTCTCTCACATTTCTTTACAATTGCAGAGGGTTACTACCATAGGAAAAATAAGTAGAAAATTCATTAATCTTGATGTCGAAATCCTTTGTTTACAAACATTTCTTGACTATAGATATAGACCAACTTTGATACAAATCGTACCATTATAGTATATAGATGTCATTATATAGACTGTTGTTTTTTAAGGAATCTCAACCAATCTCAGCAATTGCAGGTTATATTTACTTCATATATATTGGTAAAATTTGACAAAATCGGATAAGTACATACCACATATGTATGTGGCATAAAAACGGAATATATATACCTACGGAACCACGAGTATAGCCATTAAATGTAATAATTTTTCTGCTTTCCGTTCTGAACTTTTTATATAAGTTCCCTGCAGAACAAGCGAATACCTTATAGTTAGAAAAAGTCTTTTTACTTTACAACTACGACTGACTGTAGCTTATGCTACATACACAAAAATCATATGCCAAAATAGTACATGACCATTTTCCCGCTGGTGGCGGTTTACTTTCCAAAATCGTAATATTGAAAATGTACTTAAGTCCGATTTATCGAAAATCCCTCACATTTGTTCGTGACATCCATTTCCCGACCGTAGTGGGGGACAATTTTCCAAAAACGGTTAGCACTGTTCTAATTTATTTTTGGTGAAAAGAATATAAATATAAATAGAAGAGAAAGCTCATTTGTTTAGAGCTGATCTGACAAAAGTTTAATACAACTTAAGACGCCCATTTTACACCCAGAGAGTTTTTCTGAAACTACCTATTTGAAAAACCGGAAACCCTGAAATAATGTTTATATAAGTATCATAGGTAGTAAAACGTTCAGATTGGGTATAGAATACGATTACAGGGCAATTTTGGGAGCTTCCGGATGCAACGTTGTTAGTTATTTTATATATATTGATGATCTTCACTTTCATGTTTGCAAACGAATTTCTTAGCTATGCGAGAATATTCTACATCCGCAATGTTTCAAATATTTTCATGAACATTGCGTTTTA
Organism: Hirtodrosophila histrioides; assembly: GCA_037075165.1. Taxonomy (NCBI): domain Eukaryota; kingdom Metazoa; phylum Arthropoda; class Insecta; order Diptera; family Drosophilidae; genus Hirtodrosophila; species Hirtodrosophila histrioides. Next base: position 243,280 of record JBAMCL010000603.1, on the reverse strand, counting down.
TTGTGATAAGCCCCCAATTCAATGCCAATGAATGATTTGATTTGTTATTGTGGCCCGACAATAACTTTGTTAAGCTATCTCATCAAACGCATTTAGCTCGGCTTGCCTATTAAGATACAAATACGAGAAAGTTTGAGAATGCAAAAGTCGATTCAAGAAAACCATACGGAGCATGAGTAGCGTACTCAGATAATTAAGATTAAGCCCAAAACCTTATTAATAATGATCTAAAATGTTTATTATGATAACCTTAGCAACTAATAATCAAAGTTGAACTAACACAGCCCACCAGAGGAAACTATTCACAAATTATCCTCTCCAGCAACCGCTTCAGTTCCTTATGGCACCCATTCATCCACATCGTAAGACTTTTGCGAGAATTCGCATTGCAGCTCCGGGTCTTTGGGCAGCGTCTCGTTTTCGAGCTGACCGCGTCGCCGCCGAAGTCCACCAACCAAGCCCACAATGAGTAGAACGAGCAAGGAGCCAGTGGCAACTCCCACAATTGGAATAGTCAGCGTATTTAGCTCATCCTCATCGTCAGCGGCCTCATCAATGCTTAGGAGCTGCTCCAGCAAACCACGCCGACATGACAGCGTTGAGTTTTCATCCTGTGACTGCTCCTCAACGTAACCGGCAGCGCAGATGCAGCTACCGAGCTCATTGCAGATTTTATGTGGCCCACAGCCTGTCTGGCGGCAATCCTTAACGGCTGACTCATTGCTCTCAAAGAACTCGACACGACATTCACCGGAATAGAACACAAAGCCATCCGCACAGTCAACAGGATATACTGTTGTGTCTGCGCTGGTGCTCAGGTAATCGTCAGGTTCGGTGACATCTTCATCCTCAGTCTTCGGCAAGCAACTGTTGGTGTCCACGCTCCACATATAGCCGCGATTGCACACACATCGCTCCACATCTATGCACTGGCCATTCGCACAGCCATCGCCCAGCTGGCAGCTTGGCACACAGGGAGCACTCACGGCATCGCCGGTTGGAGTCAGCGCCTTGTAGCCTTCCTTGCAGGTACACGTGTTGGGTGCCACACACATCGAACCACCTGGACAGCCTCGCTCGCATACAGGCTCACAGTAGTGGCTGCCATCGCGATGGGCCACAGCTGAGACATAGCCAGGAGTGCACTGGCAGCGCTGTGGAGCCACGCAGCTGGCATGTGCTGGACAGCCGCGCTCACAGACGGGCTCGCAGAGACCCGACTCCATTTGTAGATACCCCGAGCAGCATTCAAAGATCAGCTGGTAGCTGATTACCTCCTCATGCGTACTGTACGACTCCGTGATACGGTGCGCCTTCTTCCACAGCTTCCACTTGGGAGGCTGCTTAATAACCGTCCGCTGCTTGGTCACTGGCACCAGGCTGCTAACGGTAACATTCCGTCCGCAATAATGCTCCCTTAGGGCCAGACTAGTGCTCAGCAGGCACAGCCACACACAGAGACCTACGGAGACTGGCTTCATAGTTCTTTAAATACGTTTCAACTGATCGACTCGAGGTTCACATGAGAACTGAACTGCGCTGGCAATCGATGCTCGCTCGAGAGCTGCCCAAACCCTCAAACGTCAACAACATCCGCAGCTAGATAAGTTCCAGGCGACCCTTGCTCTATTTTGGTCGTACAGAAATCTCTGTCCCCGCTGTGATAGCCGAGGGTTGCTTCGCACTGAGAAGGGACAGGCAGACAGGCACAGACATATCATAACATAATACACTACACAACAAATCGAAAGAAATATTAAGGACAAGCACAGAACGTTTAATAGATATATTTACTGAGTATTAATAAGATCATAAGATCATTTCATTTGGTGTCAAACTATAAAACTTAACAATAATCGTTATTTTTCGTCGATATATAAAACTAAAAAAAAATATTCAAAATATCAATTTTATTTTAAGAAAACATTCATTAAATTTGTATACATGTATATTACTTATAACCGTTGCGTCCTGGTATTTATTGATATTTATATACATAAGTAGATTTATACCCTTATAATCAAAATCACATTGTTACAATCGTTGTCAGCCTTAAAAGCATAGCTTGATAGTGTTATCAGACCGCAGCCAAAGGTCACTCAGCTGTTGCTCCCGCTGCTGCAGACAATACATGCTGGTGGCTGGTGGCTGGTGTCTGAGTTTATTATAATACCCGCTTGAGATATGCATAATTCGCTTGAGTCGCCCGCATAAAGATACTGATAAGCTGCAGAATAGCTGCAACTCAACTAAGGAAAGATACATTTGTTTTTCATTGAATGGCTTGATGAATCACCAAGACATCAAAGCGAAACTAAATATTTGCTTTGCCGGCTTATCATAGAGAAGGTCCATTCGGCTGTTATCAAGCCAAGCGCCAAGTCACACTTGAGCTAAGGGACTGCCGTTTTGAAATCTCCCACGAATCTACAGGGTTGTGTTCGTGGAACCGGTTCCTATTTGTAGACTGGACTTTACACAAAAAGACACTTTGTTCTTATCGACAGTATTGTCGTCTACCTGTTACACTGATCTTTACCTGTTTGGGACTGACATTTATAGATTCTATATGAATGGAGGTCAGCAAAAATGTTAAATGATTGCCAGGTAGCCGCCTAAGGAATTCTTAAAAAGAAATGTTTTCTCATACATCGTCCGCGTATTAAATGGTGATCAAGGCATTTATTAAATACTTGTAATGTTTCAGAAGAGTACACTGCTCAAAAGGCAAAAACGCTAGTATTAGAGCGACTTTGAAAATTCTCCAAGAAAATTTCAAAATAATTCATTAGGAGTTATTCGAATTATTATTACTCATATAGAACTGCTACCTATGAGTATTTCTGTTGTCACAAAGCGCAGCTGTGGTATCAAAAAGTATAAGGATATAGGCATTGTACGGCCAAATGAGTTATATCATTTAAGCTAATTATCTCATGTCGTGACACTAAAAGTTACATTTCCTTTTAAGCTAAATAAAGTGAGTTTTTACCCTCCAGATTGATAAGTTAGCTACATTTCATTATCAAGTTGCAAGAAAGTTTGATCCGCCAACCGCAAGCGCATATTGGATTATTTGTGCACTGTGCGTAGACTGCGATTTTTATTTTTTATTGTTAAATATTATTTTATTATATTAAATACTAGATGTACCCCGCCACACTTTGCTGTGGCACATGGTTGTGGCACGAATGAATAAATTAAAGGCAAGGCAGACAGGATAAATGTTTCGAGCAAAATCAAGTGTCTCTTGTTTTGGGCAAACTACATAGATTTAAAGTAAATTTTGTTTGCCGGTCACACGGAAAAGTTGGATGCGCCGATTATGCACGAAATCAACTTTCATGCAACCAATTTGTATACTGGTCACACATAGGGACAAATATATGTAGGCTTGCAACCTAAATGTCAAAGTTTGTCGATAACATTGCTTTAAAGTTATCGTTACATGATGGAGTCGGAAAAAATAAGAATATATTAATTTTTAGTTTTGCTGCTGCATCAATGTATCCACTAAATGCTTTAGAGGAGGGTGAACTTAGTAAGAATGTAAATATTATTTTTTTTAGAAGGATGGTTGCATTATTTTTGTTCAAAAGTCCCATCTACGAAGATATATAGTTACATATCTGCATGTTTGGATCTTTCCTGTCATCCTCAGACCTTTTTTAAACAGCCTCTATAGCATCCATCATAGTATCTATCAATTGAACTTACATTATCGGGCTCCTAAAAATCCACATTTGACAATGTTTGCACAGATTCGGTCTTGCAGGTGTTTTGAAAGAACAAACGTACGCAAACGATTTTTATTTTGTAACAGGGTGGTCACACTGCAGGCAGTCAGGAGTAAATGCAGTATAAAATTTTTGTACAAAATGTGACAAAAGCGATTTTCACAAAATTTGGTGTTCAAATTTTAGGCATTTTGCTACAAAAATTTAGCCTGTCTGAGCGTACCTTAAGAGATAAACAAAAAAGCCACTATATTCGCTTCCGTCTCTTATTATTATACTATGTTCCCGAAGGGAAAAATAGTATATTGGGTTTGCGCAATGTCCGTCTGTCCGTCTGTCCGTATGAACGCAATTTTTTTGCCTTTATCTTTGAGCTAGAGCAACCAAATTTGGCACACATGTTGGTGTATATCGTCAGTTTATAAAGTGTCAAGATCAGCCCCCCACCCCCACCCCCTCCCCCAAAATTTGGGGAAAACCTGTATCTTCCACATTTTTAAAGCTAGAGTTACCAAATTTGGCATACACACTAAAGTTGAGATTCCTGACAGATCTGCATCAAAAATTTTTGGACAAATATGGAGCAAAACTGCATCAAAAATTTTTGGACCCCCCCACCCCCACGCACCCAAAGGAGCAAAATCGCGTTTCTTTCTGAACTCACAAATAGCCATATTATATACATAGGACTGGGAACATAGTATTCTGCTGTCGGGTGCGTCCGCCGTCGGACGCCACCGCCGACTGCAACGTTCTTACTTGTTTTTTGTATAGGGATGAGAAACTTAAAAGCCGATCTAACAAGAACCCTTCTCTCACACACTTGACCGTGTGGGTCCCAAGGCCCGTTGATCACCAATCAGTCAGTCAGTCGTGTTAGGGAGCTGTATGTACATACATATATATAAATAATTAGCCGAAGGCCCTAGAAGCCAATGCTATAGTACACATGTGAGGTATAGTTCTTATAATTGTATCTAACTCAAAATATCTAATTAAATAATTGGCAACACTGTACAAACAGATTTAAAAGGAAGAGCCTTAATTGGTTTGTGTGTACTGAATGTTTGACATTAGCCTACTTTGTTTTCATCAGACCATAAAACGAAACTATTTCCTCGCGGTCGTCGGTATGTTATTGAGAAAACCAGTTAACATGAATATGAAAAACGATATCGAGTTCGCCAGGAGTAGGAGTATGTAGAACAGAGTTAAAGTCTTAAGATTCTCATCAACAATCAATTTCTATTCAGAGAAATATTTGAAAGCATTTGTTAGGTGAACTCAAATGCTTTATAAATTTTTTAAAACCTAAAGCCAAACGCACTGACGTCACGCTCACCGACAACTTTATGTCAGATCTTTGGGACTTTGCCATTCAGTGGGTTTTTTTGTAAAGCACATTTACAGGAACCCACACACACACACAGCTGACGGACACAACGCAACAACTGTCAATTCAGAAACATTCAGAAACAGGCGTCACGGGGCACGTATCCTGCGTTCTGTCTTCCAATCTGCTTGTCGCTCCTGCAAGCCAACAAAATGAACATATGAACGGATGAATGACAGCTGACATAGAAACAAAAGTTTGCGTGTGTGAGTGTGTTTGTGACACAGTCACATTCTAATCTAAAATAATTGAATTGAAGTCAGATTGCAACTGATGCCTTGCGTTCTGTAGCCAGCAGATATAGATACAGATATACAGATACAGATATAACACGTTGACTTTGTGAGTGCGTGTGAAAAGTGTAACTGTTAGATACATATTCCGGCTCCGGCTCCGGCTCCGGCTCCGGCTTCAGCTTTGGTTTGGTTTGGCTTGCTGGGCATGTGCCACCAACAGTTGTCGCCTCGCCTCGCCTCAGTCTTGGTTTGTTTTTCAGCTCGTATCCTAAGCTTTTGCTTTTGCTTTTGCTTTGTTCGTGGCTCTATGGAACTGTAACTGTGTGTGGAACTGTATTTGTATCCGTCGCTTATGCTCCAGTTCGCACACATATGTGGCGCGCCGCCTTTGATAATTAATGGTTAGAGCACTCGCTAACTGAATTTGGGTTTGTCATTGTCTGCCTCCCCGCACGCCATGCCTCATCGCACTTCGTTCTGGCCGAGATTTCGCACGTTTGGCAACTGCAATTAGGCCACAACTTTGGGCTGGTCGAAGTTCGCTCGCTTGAGTTATTACCGTGGCTTTGACTACGATTCGCAACCCGCTAATTGCCAGCCATAAATTTGCATTATCTCACGTAGAAAGCGAACGGTTCATCCTTTACACCCCGCTAACCATCCTACCATCCCACCACCCACCCACCCACAATCCCCCTACCAATGCTTCCGCTTAACTGTTAAATTATCTAAGTTGGGAAAGGCGAAAACTTTTACCAACCCCATGTGACATCTGGTGCTCAATGCACAGACACGTAATGGTGTAGTCTAAGGGAATAGAAAGAGGGGCACGGGGAATGGGGCATGGGGATGGGGCATGGGGCACTGTGCATGTCAGCAGACAGAGTCTAAGCCAAGTTTGAGAACATTATAAGTAGTTCCCAAATGATTAGGCAATCGTTTAAATTATGAATTAGCAAGGACTCTCAGCTGTGCAGTAGAAACTAAAATATAAGTACAAATAATAAATATAGATACCTAATAGCAATACCGGTGCGACTAACATAAATAAACTCCTTAAGAGTTTTTTAATACACATACAGGAAATGTGTATAAATATAAAATATGTAAAAGTGAAAAAAAATAAATTAAATAAAATTCGAAATAAGGTACAAATTAGCAGACACAAAATTTGAATCAACTGAATATAGGGTGTTGAAGGTAAGGCTGTATGGACTTGAAGTATGAGCAGCGAATAAGCAAGCTTGACTGTAAGGAATATACCGGTTCATAAATTGCACAATCTTACAAAATATATATAAAAGCGTCGATCTCAATTTCGAAGATTTCATCGATTTCCAATTTATTTTTTCTAAGTTCTATGCGACTTGGGCAGTGGCTACGCCGTTGCTTTCGTCTACTCCATACCACAATAAAGCAGCTTCATTGTATCTTAAAATTATAAGACCGAATTCGTTAGATCCTTATTAAGATTTAAAGATGCAAATGATCATTTCCCAGTCATGATCATTGTTATGAATACTCGACTAGGAGATAAACTGTTATTTTCCAATTAAAGAAAATTATATTATTTAATAAGTCGATTGTTGTTGCATGAGAATGGCATGTGGCACCATTCCTAAATCAAAAATTTTCCAGACCTTGTTCAACCTCTAAAATGGTATTCAACTTGGCCCGGTATCACAGGTCACCATCCGAAAAGCCGTTCCAAATTAAGAATTTTGCGCTGTGCTCCCGTCGCTGATGGAACACAATTGAATTTTCCTAGCTTCAAATGCGAAAATTTTGCCTATTAACTAAGACACTAACAGAGAAATACCACGTGTAATCAAAATTAGCAAAGGGCTCTTAAAACATATGTATATTTTGAAATAAAAATAAAAAAAAATTTGTTTGGAAAAAAAGTATATTGGGCTTGTACAATGTCCTCGTGAACGCAATCCTTTCCACAGCCTTGAAGTTGAAACTATTAAACATATATACGAGTATATTCTTGTCTGAAGAATATGTAAGATTTAATTTGCAAGCAATGGAAAAGGCTATCATCTGTTTGATAAGATCTTACAACAAAAGCTGCACTTATCAGCTTCTTTAAAGTCACGGCAATTTATAATGATTCCAAATTAATAGGAAACAAATAGTAAGTCTGTTTTTAGATTCCACAATGTCAAAAAAAGTTTTCCACACCCTTGAAGCTAAGTAATCAAATTTGTTGGTGTATACCTTCAATTTATGAAGTGTCAAGATCGGCATAGGCTATCCCAAAAACACGTTTTTTACAGGGGTATATCTCCTGCAGTTTCATAGCTAGAGTCATCTAATTTGGCATACAGACTAATGATTGCCCCCTGGACAATTCTGCATAAAATAATTTTTGACCCCCCCAACCCCTCCCCCAAAAATAAGCAAAATCTACATTTCCACACTTGTACAGGTGGAGTCATCAAAATTTATTTATTTTATATACAGACTACTGTTGTTTTCGTGTCTCTTTCTCTTTATACTACAAATAATCAAATTATACAGGACTGGAGACAGAGTATTTTGCAGTCGGGTGCGTCCGAAGGCAACGCTCTTTCTTGTTACTATCGACTTTTAAAAATAACATTTGATTTGTGGTTTTAAAATAAAAATTGACAAAAAATGTGTATTATAAATATTGAAAAGAGTTATTTGGCGGCTTTAACATATTTATAAAAGTTCAATTATTAATTCAAAACGCTCTCTTTTCTGTCAAAAAATTGTAGTTGTTTTGTCGAATATAATGGAAAAGAAATCAATAAATAATTGGCAATTCATAACTTGTTTATTAAAAATTATAATCGCTACGGTCACTGGGTAAAACCTATTGAGTTTTGCCACTGAAAAACACCCCTGATATGCACACCTACATACACACACACACACACAGATTACATAATATAACAAGGTTATAAATAGAAATGTGCAAACAAATTTTCGCTTTAACTCAATGAACATTTCGTTGTACAATACACAGATAAAAGCTTTTCAGGATGTCCACCACCTCTGATAAATATGTATATAGGACGTTTTCTCTTTTACTGGGGAAACTTCTACGCTGGCCTAGTTTTAAATTAAGTGGCACAACAACAATAACAATAAAACAAAATTTTAACCTTAAATTTTTTTCTTATTTCCGTAGCGAAGGTTATGAATACGCAACCAAGCCAAACAAAAATGTTGCATTGTTTCTAAGCATTTTGTTTCAGCAAGGCTGGCAGCAACAATAAGGACGTTGGCACACGTGAGAAACTTTACAAATGGTGGAAAGGAAAGGAAGCTGCACGGCGTCTGTGATTAAAAAGCAGCTGCGCCATTTTGTAGCTATTCTTCTTGTTTTTGCCTTGCTTTTATCATATTCTTCTTCATCTATGCCGCGCGCGGCTATTTTCATTTGCAACAAAGTTTAAGGTCCTTCATACATAAATAAGCAGTAAGCAGGCGGCGTCGCCTCAAAGTGCCAGGGAAACAACAACAACACTAGCAACAACTAAACGGACATGACACACACTACAACGCGCTCTTCAAAAACGCCCAGCAACAACAACAACAACAACAACAACAGCAACAACGAGACGACAACACTCATCAACAACGTCCAAACACGGGCGATCAAAACAAGCGCAACAAGGACTTGAGTCTCGAGACTCTCCGACATGACACATCAGGACGACAAGTCGCGAACGCCATCGAGCTTGACAGTTATGCCTACAAGTATGTCAATGTGTGCGTGTCCTTTCAGTCAGTGTGGCAGTCAGTCATGGCTGCACATAATTAAGGATGTCGGCCAACGGCAGTCAACAAATGAAAGCCAACTGAAAACTGCCGATGCTCAAATACGCTTCCAAAATCACCACATTTTTAACAACTGTCGAACTATAACATCTTAAAGGATAGCAAGTTTTTGCATTAAAAACTTAATAAGACTTCGAAATTCAAATTTTAACAGTCGTACTACAAGTCTTGTAGATAGATAGAGGATGGTGGTGCTGGAAGCTGATTTCTAGATCTGAACAGATTACAGAATAAAAAACTCGTTTTTTATCACGCCTACATCGACGTTTCCAAATAAATCACATGAACAACACTCAGAAATTCATAATTTTCCAATTTTATTTAAAGTTTCTTAATTGCCGAGTATTCATTAGGGGAATCGGTGAAAACAATGCCAATATAATAATATACATGCGATAAAAATTCGCACATTATTCACATTCAAATTGGGGCTTAGGTATATTTCCAAATATAAAATCATCAGGAAATTTCGGAAAAACATCAATATGAAAATGATTCCGTCTCGAAACAAGAACGAAATTTGCCAAAAAAAAATGTAGATTCTCCTGTTTATTTATACTCAAGCCTAAAATGGTTTTGGAGTATTACAACGCTTCTATTGATTGAAATATCAATGGGGATAAGCAGATAAAAATCGATCGCAACTCCATTGAAGTCCAAGGATCCTGCTTCAAAAAGTATAATAGTTAAAGCTTCAAGCTTTGCAAACAGCATAATACAAACGAGAACACCCCACTTTGCAAGGGTATCTTTAATTCACGCACACACAAACGCACACAATATTGCACTTTTGTTTTGTTGGTCCTCTCGCTGCCTCTGTTTGCATTTGGATTTGCTGATGTATCTCGACGTGTACGTGTGTGTGTGTGTGTGTGTGTGTGTGTGTGTATATATAATATAGTATGTGTGAATGTGTGTGTTTGAGTGTGTGATGCTGTATGAATGAATGATGAAAGAAAAGGCAAAAGACGCTGGCTGCCAGTGCGGGACTAGAAGACAAAGCCTTAAATGAGCATAATGAGCATAAGGAGGCGTCAAAGCCAAAAGTGCTCTCAGGCGCAGCTGGCCAGGACAATGCTGAAGGAATTGTGTCATATTATTAATGAAAAAGCAAGAAAAAGCGACTTAGTTCGTAAGGTGGTAAGGGGACTGAGCAAAAGAGAGTGTAGATTCAGAGTTTAGTGCGCTAAATGAGCAGCGCGCTGCAAAATAAAAACAAGAAAAAACAGGAAGCTGAGCACTTTTAATATGCAACAGTCTTGCGCCTGAAAGTGTGTTCTCTCTCTCTTTTCGTGTGTGGGTGTCCTCCGTCCCATGGGTGTGTGTGTGTGTGTGTGTATGCGTGTGTATGTATGTGTGTGTTTGCGAAATGAAAATGAAAATCAAGCCCAGGCCTCGGCACAAAGCAAATAAACGCGCCGAGCGAGCGTCAAGTTATTTATTTGGCAATTGTTCGCTGCTTTTTATTGTCATCAGCGTTGTGGTTGCTGCTGTTTGCTTTTGGGCATTGCCCAACCACCCAACCACCCAAACGACCCAACCACCGACACACTCAGCCGCAGTTACCTGCCTGCCAGTTGTGTATTTGAATGTCCTGTTGCTCCACTGAGTTGTCGGCAAAGGTCAATGAAACAATTTTCAAATGCTCACCCATGAACTGAACCCCAAGCATAAAGCAAAGCAAAGTCGGGCTGCGGCCATTTGGAGACACACTGCACCTGGGAGCCAGGGTGGAAGGGGTCGATCGTTATGCCCTTCTATAAGTGCCTGCCGTTATGGCTTTTGCAACAGGAGGTCTTTAGATATCAGATATCATAGCACGCGAATTATGTCAGAATCAATAAAAGCTGCCCCAAACATACATATGACAATGTTTGTAGCGATCTATTGCGAAAATATATTCGGAATATATTATCTATATTATAAAAAACTCCAAAGTTTTCTATTTATAATAGAATTGCAAATTAATGTATATTACAAATCAGTATGCTGGGCTTTGGACAGAAGTACCTCATTACATAACATTCAAGTAACAAAGTTCAACATCCGGCAGTCACTGTATGTAGAACAACACCGCGCAAAACAAGAGGTCACTGAGGGCGATCTCTGACAACACGAAATATATCATCTGACCCATTGAGTTCTGCCCTAGAGTTTCGCATTTTAATGGACAAAATTATCCCAAGTTGTCTCTTAGTACGTCGTGAAAAACAAATATAATTCTTTCCTTAAATTCGGTTGTTTTAGTCTGCAGTCTCGTCAAATGAAATCATTTCAACACACTGAACGCGAAATGAACGTAGACTATTGGGGATCATTGGTAAACTCTTTTTCCAGAGATTTCATTTGTTTATGCAACGCCCGTCAGCCTCCATAAATGACCAAAATCTATATCTACCCGTCATGATAGATTCAGTCACCAAGATTAACATGAAGTCATTTAATGAATGCCTTAAAAGATTTAATTAAAACAGTGTTTGGCACTTCCACTCAGATTCCAAAAAAAAGTGAAACAGACTTGGAACAGAGAATACCACAGTCTGGACCTTTCGACTGCTATTTGCCTATTTGTTTTTGCTGCAATTGAAGTGAAAAAATGGTTAGTTAAGTTGAAGATGGGAAGAGTCTAGTCTCAGTATAAAACTCACATCGCTGAATTAGTAATTACTGCAAAAAATGCTAGACGAGTATGCTGGGCTACGAGACACCCTGTCCCCAGATGCGAAATCCCCAAATACGTATTTTGATTCTATTTAATTCTTAATTATATTGTTCTATTGAACCAGGGTCCAAGTGGCCCTCCAACAACTCATTCAAATGTTAAGAACTCTGTAAGCATATTCCTTTCAAAATAATCGAATAAAAAACATTGAAAGCTATGTTTTATGCGAACACAGTCGAGTTGATCATTATTATTAGCTTTTATACCATTTTTCAAAAGAAAAGTTTGGGAAAAGGTCTATATTGGGCTTGGGCAATGTCCTTCAGGTTGTCCGCAATTTGTTTCCACACACTTGAAACTAGAGCAACCACATCCTCAGTTATATGGTGTCAAGATCTCTCCCCGATAAAACATTTAAATATCTACGGCAGCTATTTGTATTTCATAAGCAAATTTCAATTCTTCCATTTTTGTTGGCAATTAAGTTTCCAAATGTTATTTTGTGTAAGTTGTCAAAAAGCTCTGGTCAACAGGAATGCCAGATAAAAATGTTTGTCGAAAAGCTGCCAGATATATTTTTTTGGCGTTTACACAAGGGCGAATAAGTTCTGGCAGCCTCTGTCTAAAAGGCAGTCTTTCTGGCAGGTGTTTACACATGTCTGGCAGCAAAATTGGTCGAATGTTCGGCCTAATGCCAGTGTGTCTAAACAGGCCTTTAGAGTAAAGCTTTCAAAATTGGCATATTGATTATTATCTATTTCACTCCCCCTTCCGACCCCACAATTTACCAAATTATAAAACCGAGTATTCTGCTGTCGAGTACGTCCGACTGCAACGTAATTACTTGCAAATATGTATAATACACAAAATACTTCGAATCTAATTAGAAACTCACCTTTTCTCTTTAATTGAGTTAAATGAATCGCTTTCCAAATTTGATGATTGTTGTATATGTATAAAGATTTTGTTGATCTTGCTGAATTCTATAAATATTCCATGTATTGTTTGCTAATACTTTAAATACTTTATCAAATTTATGATGCTTGTTATACACTATGCGCATTCGCAATTGAATTGTGATTATGGGTAGTTATGTTATGTTGTCAAGAATTAATGAATTTAATTGTAGTACAATTAATTATTGCAGATTTGTGAATTTGATAACTATTATTGTTTTTATTATTGTTATTGTTATTATTAATGTAATTATTTAGATGCGAATATCAAATATGCATATGTATGTATGTCTCGAATGTCAGTAATTAAAAATGTTTGTTTATTTGAATTATGAATAAATTTGCATGGAATCTACATTAAAAATGTTAATGCACCAATGCAATACAATGTGCTGAGTCGTCAATGCAGTCAATTTGTTGACTTTAATCAAAACTCATCGTTTTATGTTGTGCGTGTCTTTTAGTTGCTTATTGAACTTTAAATAATCCTTTAGTTGTAATATTCATAAGTATCTTCTATATAATAGAAATATTTGTATTCAAATTGATTTTGGGAATTACAATTTATATTAAAAACGTTTCATTCAGCAAAAAATGTGGCCATCCATTTGCTTGGTATTGGTATATGTATTAAATGTAAAGATCTTTGTAGCTTTTAATATTTACAATAAATTTCAATACTTTCTTCTCATCATCTTAAACATTATTCAGAGTGTATTATTTATATTAAGAATTTGTTGCTATACATTTTGTTTCGTTTTAAGCCTTTTCAATTGCTTCAGTAACAGATTTGTAGATGTTTTCATTTGTATAGGTGTTTCAATTTGTTATGGTATTTCATAGATTGCAGGATTCTTTGTTAATTTTATTGGTTTAACAAGCACGAACACTGGTCTCGGTATATTACTTTGGTACGTCTCACTCAATCATTAAAATATTGCTTAGTATTAAGTATTATCTTTGCGCTGATTTTATTTTTATTTTTTTGTTTGCTTCTTATTTAGTTCTGCCATCCATTGTTTACTACTGTTGTTGGATGTTTGTTTATACTGCAAGGAAAATAGAAATAAATTAATCAATTAAGAATCAATGGAATATTTCTTTTGGGGGAGAAAACTTTAAATATATGGTGATAATTAATTTAAAATCATTTAAGATTTTGGTACATAATGCGGTAAAAGACAGCTTAAAAATTCACAAAATTTATCTCAAAACACGAGGAAAAACCGATTTCAGATGAAGGAGCCTAGCTTTGTTGAATAATTAACCAACAAAACAATAAATCAAATGCCTTCAATAAAAGTGTTTTTTTCTGCGCTACTAATTGACCAGTGTTGGAAAGTATGCATAGGATAACCGGGTAGTGTTGCCAAACATCGCGAAATAATTGGCGCGTCCAAAACTTTTCTTTAATTGTTGAATATACAATTAAATTTTACTTGTATACCAAAATTTTTAATCATATTTCAGCTCCTAAATATTATTTCAAACTATGTTTACCAACACTACTTTATAAGTTAATATCAAAATTCATTTTATTTATTTTTTAATTAGTTAATTGTTTAACAAAGTCAACCTCCCCAACGAAAATCGCATCCTGGTTATGAAATTTCGAGCTGTCTTTATATGAACTGAATATTTAGCCAAAATACGTGCATGAATAATAATAATACGAAAGTTGACTGCGAACTCAGCTTCAATTCATAATATGAAAAGGCGTTGCCACCTATCTGCGAACTTTTAATGTGTATTTGCAACATGAGGTTTATTTTGTGAATTTGAATGTGTATAAATGAAGACAAATATCTTCTATGCTATGCATCTATCCATACATACATCATAAATTCACAATTGTCACAAGTTGCTCATATTTCGGCAAGGTTAAGGCAGTTTACAGGTTTATTTTATCGCCACTTTTTCAAAAACTGACACAATATTAACATAAAAGTTGGTATTCCATTTATATACTTTGGCACCTGTTATACACACACACACACACACACACACACACACAGCGACCCACACAACCTTGCACTTGACATGTAGCTGAGAGATACTTTTTGAGCTGAGTTTGAGTTGAGCCTGCCGCTGATGAAATTTTGAAACATTTATTTGATGGTCAATTAGATATTTGCCTGCCATTTGCAATTCGTTTTTCACATTTCGTTTTTCCGCAGCAATAAAAAAAAGAAAAGCAACCAGTAAATAAAATACATAGATGATGAGATAGAGATGACAGGAAGCGATGTGGTAAGGGGAGGTGGGGGGTTAGCGGACAGAAGGAGAAATATGTGTACAACAATGTTACCACCGAGAACGATGATGATGATGATGGAATTTTCACAACCACACACACACACACACACACACACACACACAAACACACGCACACACATTGGCAGAGAGAGAGCCTCGTGCAGTTATTTTTTGCAAAAGCACAAGAAGAAATAAGAATATCAATTTCCTCCTGTTGGAAAGCGCACGCCACGCCACGCACACAATGGCAAAAATGTTAAAATCCACGCACACATACGCACGCACTTTGCGACTCAGTCCATGGCTGTATAAATGTAGAAATGTAGAAATGTACATGTGTATATATACTACATGTGTACATATATATATATATATATATGTCTCTGACTAGTTTGGATGATTTTCTCGATTTACCTACTAGTGGGTTATATCTTCCGTTTCAGCATCCTGCCCAGAGCTTGAATGTTGCCATATATGTGTTTATGTATTAGTGTATATATATGTATATTGTATTGTATTGTATTGTGGTGCACAATAAACGCACACGCGCACATACATATGGTCACACTGGCTTACACACATACACACACGCACACGGGCACGGACACTGACAAACGCGCGCGCACCGTTAGCGACAGACAACAAACACACACACAAGCACACACGCACCCACAATCACAGTCACAGTCACAGTCACAAACACAGGCACGACCGAGACGCGACTCCGCTTGGCTCTGCTTTGCTGTGCAGGAAAGGCAACTAACAGCACAACCCGAAACCGGAACACCAACTGAATGCGATGCCAGCCCGCAATTGGCAGCCAGGCGACGCTGGAAGTGACTGCAGGAACTGAGCCAGGCACTAGCCGAGAGCTCGCGCACGAACATCACTTGCAGAAGACGCGCGGATGCAAAGCACTCGCCAATACGTGGGGATGCTATAATTTGACTGGAAGCTACGAGCTCTGTGCTCGTGCCTGGAACTCAGCTGCGAGCGGCTGCTTGTGAAACGAGAAGAGAGAGACTCGACTGTTTGAATGTTGGCTTAGGCAGCAGCCCAAAGCTCTCGCTGTTGTTCTCATACCCTGTACACAATTTCGAAAAAGTGGTATATTTAAGTTGAGGTTAACTATATTCTGGATCAGCATCAACGGCCGTGTCCACCTGTCTGTCGGCCAAACCCGTCAGCCTGTTACATTGCTCCTAGTCTACAGGAACTGGAGAGCCCATATACGATCCTGAAAGACACAAATTGATTGATTGAATTGATGGAAGAGGAACCAAATTTAGTATGGAGCTTTGTAAATTATTCCAAAGGCGATCGAAGTGATGCGACCGGAAACCTCCGCCATAGCTAATTATGACCTTCACTAATGCCCCCGTAAATAGGCAACAAACTAATTACTTACTTACTTTCAATTTATTGTGAAAACTTCGTAGCGATCAATTAATTAGGATTAATTAGAGCTAGTTAACAGCGCAGACGATGGTTACAGGGTATCGCGGATCAAACACTCTCTATAAAAGCAATTTACTTTTTTCATGGCATCATTGTGCAAACCGTTCGGGAGGCTGTGTAAGAGAGCGTCATTGAGGTAGCAACATTGGGTGAGCACAAGAGACATACAGGGTGTGAGCTTAGAGCTTTGATGTGGCTCACACGCGTTGTATTGAGTTTGTAATGGAATGCGCGTTGGCTCGCAACTTCACTGCTGAGCTGGTTATTAAGGTTACTAATTTCTCTATTTAAAGAGATAGGTTCTCGAAAGTACTAATATAAATAATTGAAAAATCTTATATACAAATTCTCTGTTTTAGGCTGATCTCTAAAACATCATAAGAGCTTTTTGAAAAATCACATTTTATATTAATGTTATGATCAAGCAAGCTCCATAATTACAGAAGATTTGAATTGCACATTTTGAAATCCAGTTATATAAAAGAATATATTTATACTAGAGTTTTAAAAGACTCATTTTAAAACCTGACAACTGCTGGAGTAATTTTGATTATAATAAGTCCATAAATTCCCTACTGCCTCAAAATTTAAGCTTCCTGTTCAAAATATTTAATTTGGATGCATTCCATTTTACTGAGTTCTTCGTCCCACACATTAGGCAATTGTTACTCCCTGTACCCATAAAATGGGTAAAAGGGGGTATTGGATTTGTGCAAATGTCCGTCTGTCTGTCCGTCTGTCCGTATGTATGAACGCAAGGATCTCAGCAACTATAAAAGCTTGAGACACCAAATTTGGAATGTAGGTTCGTGTATAGCGGGAGCAGGTCAAGTTTGTTTCTGATCTCAGATATCTCCTCCTGTTCCCCCGCAATTCGATCAAAACGTTTTACAGCCACAGTTTTAAAGATATAGCTTTGGGATTTGGCATGTACAATACTTTAGTCACTCTTAATATACTGTCCAAATTTCAAGTCGATCAGATAATAAACACGGAAGTTATTCAACGAACAAGATTCAGTACTAGAGCGCGGGGAAAGAAGAAGCACAGCCACGACTTAAAATGCCTCGCGTACGCTGTGGCTCGCGTGTGTGCGGCTTTGTGTATGTGTGCGTGCATGTGTAAGTAAACGAACATATGATTGGAAGTCTTAGACCTGCGTACGGGGAGTTTTGTAGTCGGGTATACTCGACTAGAGCATTCTTATTTGTTTCACTTGCAAATATTCAAATTAAAGAAGCTGATTTTCAAGACATGATACTACTCACTTCAAATGGTCATATAGCCAATCCGTCGTTGACCGAAGCTCACTTGACCCAAATGTTGAAAATCCTTCAGTGCAATCGCAACTGACTCAGATATTTCAAAATTTCACGCACGTTCATTCATGCATAAGAGCACATACAGACACATACGCTCATACACACGCACATTCTCTCGCACACACACACAAACGCACAGGAAGAATACACTCTGTTGGTCCAGAGCCAAAAATGATTTATGGCCCCACAAAAAAATTAATTTAAAGTAAATTCGCATGAATGAAAAATGGTTTTTACAAACGGAAAACTACAGGGCGCCTACACAGAGCGCAAGAGAGCAGAAACCAAGTGAATGCTTAAAATAAATTTAAAGAGAAATAGTAGTGCAAGCGGTCACACTCTCTTTTAAGGCGGTTCGCTCTCTTTACTTGAGCTTTAAGCTCGCTCGCAGCTGCTGTTTCACTCCGCTCTCTCTTTCTCTCTCTCTCTATCTATTTCTTAGGTGTTGTGACTTCCATTGTACTGTTTGTGATTCCAGTGGCTGTCAAACTTTTCTCGCGCACACGAAACGCAACTGAACGAAAGACATATGAGGCTGGTCCTGTTCTTGCTACTCCACCCGGTTGTCTTCGGCTCGGCTCGGTTCGGCTCTGCCATAGGTTGGTATCCATGAATGAAGGCTGATAATGGTAGCGGGCGCAGCATTTGCGCCTGGAACGCAGCGCAGTACACATAGGTGATGTCCTCAAAGGATGCTGAATGTGTTGGACCGTTCTGGGATCTTGCAAACATTTTTGCTAAATTAACATTTTTGATTATCCCGCTAGCCAGGTTATGTCCTTGGTAACACTGTCATACGCGCACGCACAATCACACGCGCGCACACACACGGGCACGCACACACACACACACACACACACACACACACACACACACACACACACACACACACACACACACACACACACACACACACACACACACACACACACACACACACACACACACACACACACACACACACACACACACACACACACACACACACACTTACATACACCAACACATACTTTGCTAGATGTTTTGTTTTTGCTGCATACTTTGTGGCACGTTTTTCAAGTCTGTGCTGATTTACCTTTGTTTTGCTTGACTATTCGGTCGGGTTTAATAACATTGTTATAGTGTCGAAGAGACCTAGGGGGGCTTTTTGAGTTTAGAATTAATGCATAGCTCGCGGAAATACGTCTAACATTGACCCAATAGATCTACTAAAAATACTTAAGATATTTAAGACTGTATTCCTACTATAAATGGCATTGTGCAACATTTTTGTGTCTGTCGGTCCGTTCGTCATTCCGTTCATATAAACATATATTGTTATTCACCATTAGAGTAAAATGTAGTATACCTATTATGGTATAAATATAATCGTAGGCAGATAAGGTGTGAAATACGTTTATGGAACGCCCACAGCCGCCCCTTTCTCTCCCTCTCGAATTTGACATACGGACAACTAATGAACTTATAAGGTTGAATCAAACAAAAATTTTGGTACGCACTCTCACAAATGAGCAAAATTTACAATATACCTATACGACACTCAATCCATAACCCAAATAACCTAAGAATAAGTACAATGCAGTAATCATTTTATGAGCTAATTCACTATACCATTATAATTACCATAAATAATTAACTTAAACTGTTAAGAATAATAAATAAACTTAGCTTAAGGCCTATGCTATAGCTATAATATTTGTACGTACGTAATTTTCACAATGCATAGGAATACGTAATAAATAGCAATAAATATATCTTAGCCATCTAAGGACTACTAATAACATCCTTGAAAGATTTAAACGAAAGCATGTTTGGCTCACAAGGAATGAATACTCCCCATAGCTGCTTCATACAGCGGCCATAGGAACGATCAGTCAAATATTGAGTTGCATGAGAAAGAAGCTTTCTTGTTTATAAAGATAATTGGATAACAAATTAAAGCAAACTATATAAAATACAATAAAACTCTAAATATCTAAATTTGAATAAAACAAAAAGGTTTTGATATAAATTCCCATTTGTCATCCTATTGGTTCTATGGCAGCAATACGATATAGCAGTTCCAAAATTACCAATTCTGGGGCTCGGAGCAGTTGGCGCTAAACAAAATCAATGTATGGATTTACTCAAAACAGCCCCTCGTTATGAATGGAAAATAGTACCTCAACCTCATATTTCTTGAACGACTCGGGGCCATACTCCAGGATAAAGACGGACACGTCATAAATTTAAAATAGATAGTTGAGCTCTACATATATGTTTTGACATTTAATGATTTCAATATAAACAAGTAAAGATGCTCTAGTCGAGTATATCCGACTATAAAACTTCCTGTACCCAGGACTTAAGCTTCCAATCGCATCTTCGTCCACTTACATACACACAGAAACACAAAGCCGAACACGCACGTGCGACAGCGCAAGCGGCGTATTTTAAGTTGTGGCTGTACTGCTCTTAACTCCCTGCTATACAGCACTGACTCTTCTTTCGTGAATAACTTCCATGGTTATTTTACTTTTGACAGTAGAGTAAGAGTTACCCAAGTATTTTACTTAACAAATCCCAAGGCTACACCTTGAAAAGTGTGGCTGTAAAACATTTTTATCAATTTGTGGTGGTGCCGGGGGAGATATCTGCAATCGGAAACAAACTAGATCTGTGTATAGTACACAGGAACCTACATTCCAAATTTGTTGTCGCGTTCATACGGACAGATAGACGGACAGACAGACGAACACGACCAGATGGAAATTGATTAAGATTATATACTTTATAGGGTCCATTATAGATAACTCCTTCTACAAACATAGTACCCGCTGTTGAAACTAAAAATATTACAGTAGTTTGAAAAGTTGAGCTTCAATACAGAAATAATCGATGTTTTTGAAAGAAAATTTCTAGAAGTTATATTATTAAATCGGTTTTATTTCGTTTTGGGCCTACAATTCCCAAATGGTTTAAGCATTTTTATAATGAAGTGGCAGATGTTTGCCAATCATTTTATGCAAATTGTGTTTTTTTTTTTGTGTGGTTAAAAAAAATATTTTTAAAGGTGTTCTCCCCTAATAATAATTGTGGTTAATGATGTGCGGTGCTGTGAAATCATAAAATCAATGCAAAAAAAATTTTCCCAAATCGAAGTAGAGAATATTCCCAAATTTTGTCAGTTGGTCAATTGCAATTTCTCTCTCATTGACCCATTTCAGAAATATCAATTCCTAAATTGTGAAGCACCCCTTCCCTGTGTTGCTGTTCTCCACTTGACATTTGGTTCAGCAATGCTCAAATATTAATTCCTATCAAGGTTTCGGCATTTATTTTGAATGTCGGTCACTTGGTGTTGTCTCCTCAAACTCTGGTTTGGTTCGGTTCGCTTCACTCGGATCGTGTAATGAAATTTAAGCAGAATTGTAAACAAAGTTGTGCAATAAAATCAACAAACCGCAAATAAAGTGCAATTTAGAACAGACCCCGGCCCCAAAGAAAGCAAAGCAAAAGACTTTTCGCTTTATTTCAGCTTTAGTTTGGTTTTTCTTTCCCTTTTGTCTTTTTGTCAATATGCCTTCGAAAAACCGGCAGAGATGTGGGGCTGCTAGTTTCAAAGGCAGCCCTGGTTGTGGATGGGCGTGGCTGTGCTGATTTCACGAGCCATTTGCAAGAGTCCTTCGCACAACTGCAGTGACTTGAACTGTAAGACGGAGGATGAAACGTCGCGACGTTGCAACGACGCGAAAATTGCCGCAAATTGAAGCAAAGTCGGCGAATTTTATTGAAGCTCGAGCTGCCAAGGGACCTTTTGAGATCCTGTCGGTTGAAAACGCAACAAACGCTCGCTTCATTGTTTCAATTTATGCACTTGGATTTCCAATTGGCAGCTGATATTTTATTCAAATTCCAACTAAGTTTTTTCTCTCACTTCGTTTATTCACTTTGCCAATTGATTTCGTGACTTTCTTGGAAGCTTGTAAGCAGATTAGTTATGCTATAGTGGTCTGATTCGGCCGGTCCTGACATATGTATTGCCTATATCAAAAATATCTATCTGTGCCAAGATTCATAATGATACCTCTAAAACTTAGATACTAGTTTGCATAGACGGCCATCGCTATATCGACTCGGTTATCAATAATAACCAAGACTACCTAATAAGAGACACTTAGTGGGTCGACGACGACTCCTTCAAACTCAATTCAGGATGAAATTAATTCCTTAAATTTCATACACGTCTGACAAAAATCAGCGATAGCTTTATGAATACCTTATTACCTGTACCCAAAAAATGTTAGAAGGCGACATCTCCGATTCTATAGAGTATATATATTCATGATCAGTGTAAATAGCGGGGTCGATTTGGCCATGACCGTCTTTCCGTCCGTCCGCATAAACGCGTCAGCAACCATAAAAGCTGGAGACACCAAATTTGGAATGTGGGTTCCTATATACCATACGCAGATCAAGTTAAAAATCAAGATTCAATACAGCAGAAGCGGGGGAAAGAAGCAGCACAGCAGCCACTGAAAATGCCTCGCTGGTGCTGTTGGTTGTGTGCGTGCTTATTTGTTTATATGTTTGTGTATGCATAAGTGTACAAAGATGTGTTTGGAAGTCTTAGACCGAGGTAAATAGACTCTTATTGTCGGGATACTCGACTAGAGTACTTCTTGTTTCTATTAGTCGACTTTAAAAGGGTCTTCCTTCAATGTTTGAACATACAGATACATATGTATGTATGTGTGTTAACTTGACGTTCAGTAAAATCATAATTTTGACAAAAAGCCACTTTGTACATAACAACTTTCTTATTGCTCTCATTCGATTCTGCTGCCATCCTGAATTCCTAGTCTCTTGACTATCACAATCCTACTAGTTTTACTGTTGAGCAACACCCGAAAGACTTGTCGGAAATGTTTCTCGTATGCATTATATGCTGGAAGGCACCCAAAATATGGTTGAGAGCCACACGAATCATATCCCTGGAACTCTTAGCCCCGCACACATAAACCTGACTGACTGCGCACACACTTACACACGAACAGACAAAAAGACACTGCAACGCTTACACACACTCGCGCTTTAGGCCGCATTTCGTGTTGCACTACAATAAATCATAATGGCGAAGTCAGAAACTCGGACTGGAGTGCTGGCAACGGCGATGGGCGATGGTAGTGTTGCAATCGGTCATAATATTATTATTTGTTTGTTGGGCGTGTTGCTACTGTTACCATTACGGTAACTACTGGGCATCGGTCATTGGATGCAGTTCGTTAGGCGTTGTTCCGTGAAAGTATACTTGTCATAAAATTGAAATTGTTATCAACTCGTGCGTTCGACGTTGAAGATTATTGCATTAAAGTTGGATGAGTAATGGGAAATGCTGGTTCGCTGAACACAGGTGCAACGCCCGTGAAGCTGCTACTTATTGTATAACAGCGCTGCGGGCTACTGAACTATGTGACCGGCGAATTAGAGCTGGCAAACTATTCCAAGCCTTGTACCGAGCTCCTCGGTCCTGCAATCTGTTTATCGGCAGCGTGCCATAAATATACATGTTTTGAGCTTAAGCCCTATGGCAAATTTCGCTGTTTATAGTACCAGGTACAGTCAATCGACGGAGCAGACACATTAAATTCACTGAAATCTAATATTAATCAGTTGATAAAAAGAATACCAAAACCTCGAATTACTGAGATTCGTTAAAATACCTTTAATAGAAAGTTTTTTATACAACTAGTTTGTCTGTCGATTGTTTCCAGATCAAATAATTATTTAAACACTATACCAAAACATTGATTTGATCGCGATATCTATCAAAAGATGAAAGTTCTTCATACTACAAAAATTTGTTAGTCTGGTTAGAATAAGCAAAGAAGTTTTAACTCCCTGTACTCATAAAATGTGTAAAAATTGGGTATTAAATCTGTGCAAATGTAGTATACAACAGGCAGAAAAGGACAACTACGAAGCGATCTATATATATAAAAGAGTTCGTCCTGACTGATTGGCAATCATCGCACAGCCCAAACCATAAGAGCTAGGATGCTGAAATTTTCACAGTAGGTCCCATCTATGATGAAAGTGCACTCTATGACGGGATTTTGGAAAATTCCACCCACAAGCGTGGAAAATCGCGGAAAACTGTTGTATGAAAGTTTTTTGTTTACCATCCAATCAGCTTCAAACTCATTTTCAAAGATCTACACAAAAATTCAATAGACACTTATTTCGCCGAAAGTCTAACTTTAGTCCGAACACCTTCAAATTCATTTTCAAAGCCCTTCACGTAAAATAATTCGACACGTGTATCAGCGATTTTGGGAACTTCAGACTAATGGTCGGAAAATCGGTGGAAAACTCCGGCATACGACATTTTTAATTTTAATGCTATTGGCTTCGAACTCATTTTCAAGGTTCTACACAAACACGTAATAGGCGTGGTGTCCAAAGATTTTGCAAAATCTTCCCCCAAGGTCGGAAAGTTCGCGGAAAACTGTTGTATGCAATTTTTTTGATTATCGTCCGATTGACTTCAAACTCATTTTCAAACTTTTCTGTTTATCATCCAATTATTTTCAAAATACATTTCAAAGCACCTCACATTTAATAATTCGACACATTTGCTACCGGTTTTGAAAAATGCAGGTCCACGGTCGGAAAAGGAGTGAAGTCTGAAATTCACCAATTTCGTTTTTCATGCGAATGGATTCATACTAATTTGCAAATATAAATAAAATAACCTTGGGCAATACATCGGGCGGAAAATAGTTTGAAAGTTTTTATCTGGATTCTTAGTATTACTCTTGGCTTCACATGCCAAATGATTTTGGAAAATCTACTCCGCGTTGCCACGGGCGGGAAAGGGAAATCGAGCACAACTGAGTGGGACTATATGTTTAGTTAGATCGGCTTCAAAGACATTTTCTTAACCATACACAAAAAACATTAGTCACGTGGCTCAACTATTTAGTTTCCCAGCTCCACGGGAGGGCATACAGTGAGTGATAAGCTATTTTTGTGTATTTCTTGTAAGTAATCAAATTCAAAAAAATTCACTTTTATCTAAATATTTCCCCCGGGCATGGCCGGGGTATTACTTGCTAGAAAAGTATATATGTATATTCTTGATCAGTCGATTTGGACCTGTCTGTATATATGAACACGTCGATCTCAGCAATGGAATGTATGTCCGTGTATACCGTACGCAGGTCAAGTATATTACAGATATTTCCCACACGCCCTCGAAAATTGATAAAAACTATTTATAACGACTAATTGAGAGATAAGGCTATGATTTGAAATGCATAGTTATTGGATCACTCTTAATCTACTGGTAATTTCAAGTCGATCAGATAATAAACACTGAAGTTATTCAAGCTCCAGTACGTCAGAGCCGGGGAAGCTACCCAGCTCAGCCGCGTATTTGTATATGTGTGTGAGTATATGTAAGGGTACGAAGATGTGATTGAATACTTTCGACCTGGGTACAGTCAGTTCGTAGTCGGCTATAGTCGACTGGATCATTCTTAATTGTTATAAAAAAAAACATTTTTGCAAGGGTATATAATCATTTAGAGCACGTTGAAGATAGCTGTTATTTCTTGTGAAAATTTCCGTTGTTAAAAGCTTTTGGGGATTTGCGGCTGTGAAGCAAATGGCTGTTGATTCTGATCAAGAATACAATACAGTATCAAGTCAGATATGGCTGTCTCTTCTTCAATTAACTAATTTTTTAGGTACAGTAAAAATTGTGAGCTCTTAGCACATTTGAATATATTATAATATCACCCGGCTAATTCTCACAGCGTGTCCGTTGCCACATGAAGAAAATTCATAAGTAAGAAAATAAAATTTAAATATAATTCTATTTTCACTAGTCAGTTACTCACTTTAAAACCTTCAAGTAATTTGGACAGTTCAGTTGGGAATTCATGAATTTAAGTGGTTTTGATGTGTTCTACAGTCGTTGAAACATGACTCTGATTTGTTGAAAGTTTCGTTGTCAGCAGCAATTAAAACAACGCCCAAAAATGCACAGGAATTTCTTGTACAGCAGAAAACCAAAGCAATGTACAGCAAAATAAAGTCGGAACTCAAAAAACCCAGGGAAATGGAGCGCAAGGTTGCAGCCAGCATAAATGAAATTAAATGCAAAAGGCGTGCGGGCAGAAAAGCGTCAGTCGGTCAACAGGCTATATACAGTACAGGAAAGTCAGTCCGACATCCGGCCAGCCGCAGCCAACGTCCCTGTCCTTCTATTTTTGTTCCTGCTACTCGTTTTAAATTCACATTCTCGTTTATTGTTCGCATGCCGAATTTTTGCAGCTCACCAAATAAATAAACTCACAGATGGCAACATTCATTCCCTCACATACAACATACGTAATATAGATTACATACTAGAAAATGTATTTACAAACAGACTTTTAGAGACTTCAGAGCTTCCATCAAGTTCCTAAAAGCCATTCGACACTTGAATTTAATTAATTGTTAAGTGAAAGATTTTCTGTAAATTACGTTACGGACCTCACTTACCTCATCGAGCTACTATCCAAAACCGGTGAATTAGTTCGTTATACGTAAATTTAGTATTACAATTTGTATCTATCGATCTTTGTGAATGAATTGGAAACGACCGGATGACAAGCAACTAAGTTACATCCGATACTATTCCATAAATATTCTAGGGCTACGTGTAAGATATTCAGCCTTCTTCTTACGGCTTGAACTATCCGTTGAGGGTCAGCCAGTCAGGGCGAATATACATAAAACTGATATACACAAGCTGGTATTAACCAAGCATAAATACACAAGAGAAGCCTACCGCAATTTTCCTTCGCTCCTAAATTGCCTAATGATTATACTCTATTTCCATAAAAATGTTGAAAAGATAGTGTATAGGGTTTGTGCAATGTCCGTCTGTCTGTCTGTATGAACACAATTTTTTCCACACTCTTGAAGCTAGAGCAACCCTCTGTTTAGAAAGTCTCGAGATCATCCATAGCAATTTGACTGCCTGGACAGATCTGCTCCATAACTAAATATATATGAGTTTGAGCCCGATCTAAAGAAACCGAATCTGGCACATTTCAGCTGAACCCTTATATTAAGCCCGTGGCAAAGAGATTTTCTAACGTTAATGATAAGTCACTTAAATGTTTTTAAATTTCCAAACGGCTTTCACCTACTTTCCAACCGTAGGCTTGAGTTATCCAAAATTTGATGCTGATCGGACTAAGATATCCGTATAAAATCTGTGCAAGTGTAGGTAACAGGCAGAAGAAGACATTTCCAACACTATAATGTGTATATATTCGTGATTAGCCTGCATTTATTTAATACCAACGAACTAAATTCGGAATTATTCAATTTTGGCCGCTGAGCTTACATTTGATTAATTTCAAGCTTCTCTGATGCGATCACTTAATTTTGATCATCTTATTATTTCTCCTGAAGACATATTTAGTTTTGTTGAGTTACTTAATCAATGTATCTTCGATGCTGCGGCACAAGCGGCTCCCGTATAGCATGCGCACCCCGCGAATGTCTTCTCCAGCATGATGAACTAGAGGGTCGTTTCTCTCCTCCTGCTATGCCTTTCACAGCGAGGTCGAGACGGTAAGAGCCCCATCGCTTATCAGAGATCCAGCTTTCGCTCCTTCCGAAAAATAATATATACCAAAGTATGCTTCTCCTTCGGCGAGTGATGATGAGCTGGAGTGCCTTGTGCTACCCGACCACCAGTTTGATTTGGCTTCAGACCATGACTTGAAGGTTTTTGTCAATCAATGTTGCCAACGGTAGCGCATTAAGTCATTACATTATACATTATATGCTATACGCGATATAAACTCTATTAGCAACCTGGCTATGAGACACAGTGATATGCTGGCCTTATGTTTACGTGATATAAGCCCACTTGCGAGGAATCTTCCTCTCCACTCGTCAATGGTTCAAACGAGTAGGCTCAAGAGAATACGTTTGTCGTCTACTGATGAAGAACTTTCGGACATTGATGTTTTAACGAACAGTAGATACAAGTGGCCCAACGACACCAAGCACGGGCTTGTTAACGCGCGGACCCAAGCATAAAGTAACCCACCTCCCGCCCAATGCTCCTCCATTATTTCCACTCGCTGTCACCCATCCGATATTGTCTGATGTGAAACTATCAAATACTCCAATGCCGTTGCCCCAGCCTTCTTAAGTCGTCGGATTTTGACATCGGGAACTCTTCTCTCTCATGTCAACACCTATATGGAAAGTCTTCAATGCCAAATTTAAAAGTATATAAATAATGTGATTAATACTGTCATTTCAACAATAGCCACTTTAATCATTAAAAAAAAAGTTTATCATACAAAAACTCACGTTTCAACCGATCCTATGGGCAGCTATGGTATATATATTTGGTCAGATTCTATAAACTCTCCAGAGACTCGGTTTGGATGAGTTTGGGGAGGATATATTCATAAAGAAAAGTTTCCGACATATGCACTGCCTGCAGCAAAATGAAGGATCCGTGTCAAGTTTCATTACGATATCTGAAAGACAGACGGACGTCGCTATATCGACTCGGCTATTGGTGCCGATTCAGAATAGATTTTATTCTTTGTTGGATCGGAAACGTCTCAGTCCATTCAGTCCATTACACATATGAGGCAAAATTATAATACCCTATGCTAGGGTATCATAAAAAGGGAGTTAATTATTTGCACATAATCTTAACTTGGAAAATACTGGTGTATAAATGCAGTAATATTGTAATCTGTGGTGCAATTTGAATTTAATAAGTAAATATTTTTGCACTTATGTTTATTACGAGCCAAGAAAATATATAAAAGGAATAAAAGGGCAAAGGAAAATTCATTTTGCGGAACTAAATTGAAATAATTTGGCTGCCAAAATATGCACAAAAATATTTTATTACTATACCCAGACATGAAGACAAACACAGAAACAGACGCCGAAAATACAGATAGAATTCTACAGCCATATGAAATGTGCAAATAAATGCGGTTTGTAAGTGTGCAAATTCCCGCGCCTTACCACCCCCAACGTCTCCTTAGTTAAAATATGCGGTCGCTTGGGACTGGCTTTCCATCTGGCATTTGGCCAAGTCTTTTTTTGGCGCTTGCAACTGCAGTTAAGGGGGCAAGCAGCCAAACAAACAAATGGCACATATTAAATTTGTCAGCTTAGATCAAGTTAAAGCCAAACGGAGGGCTGGCATAAGCCAAGTTATCCTTGTTGTAGTTTGTTGATTGCTGTTGCTGTCAATTGCAATACAATTTAAAATGTATTCGTCGCCATGAAAAGTGAATTACAATTCGCTAGACCTGCGCATAAGACCCATTTGCATCCGAGTTTCATCTCTGCTTCTTTTCTAGTGACTCAAGTTTTGCTCCGTCCTATCTATTTAATTGAAGTCAAGCTAACTGTATGTATCTTATTTAAAATCCTTTAAGCTTACTTTATCCTCTAGCACTGATATAATTCCAAGTGATGTCCTTAAACTTTGCGCTGAATCTCTTTCTTTATCTGTACTAACACTTTTTAATTGATCTCTTTATTTTTTGATGCAGATCTGACAAGGAGCTTATCATGTATGCCAAATTTGGTGACTTTACCTGTACAGGTGTGGGAGATATGCATTTTGCTCATTTGATTCGATCTTGATACTTAATAAGCTTACCACCATAAAATATACACCAACATGAGTACCAAGTTTCTCTGGTCTAGCGGACAGACAGATGAACAGACGGACATTTCACAATCCCAATATACGAGAGTAGATTGAAAAGATTTCCATACACGGCTTAAAAATTTGTTTTCGAAAAAAAGTACGAGGGTAGATTGATAAGTTTCCGGAATGGGCAAGAAATGGCGCGCGTATCGCGAAATTGTTATGATGGTTGACAAGGTGAACTTATTTTAGGAAAACTGTCAAATTTTTAGACTGATACGTTGTCCAGTTCTTGTTTACTAGGCAGTTTTGTGAAGCAAGTCAGGCACTTTTGCAAAAATGGATAAGCACGAATTTCGTGCAGTCATCTAACATTTCTGGATGGATGGGAAAACGGCGACGGAGATACGAGATACTTTGCAAAAAGTTCATGGCACCTTCATTTTCGACTATCAGTTTCTGGGTGAGCGAGTTCAAACGTGGCCGTACGAGCACCAAGGATGAACAATGCACTGGACGTCCAAAAAAGGCCACAAATGAGAAAATGGTCGACAAAGTGATCTCGTGTTAGCCGATCGTCTAGTGAAGTTGCGCGAAATAGTAGAGACCACGGGCATCTCATATGAACGTGTGCAAAATATCGTGCATGAACATTTGGGCATGAGGAAGCAGTCGGCGCGATGGGTGCCGCGTTTGCTGACTGTGGACAATAAGCGAAACCGCGTGACCACTTTGAAAGAGTGTTTAGCCCTTTTGAAGCGTAATCGAACGGATTTCTTTCGCCGATTCGTGACCGTGGACGAAACATGGATCCACCACTACACACCAGAGACCAAGCAGCAGTCGAAACAGTGGACTTTTCCAAGCGAATCTGCTCTGAAGAATGCAAAGACAGTCCCTTCGGCCGGAAAGGTGGCCACCGTTTTTTGGGATTCGCAAGGTGGGATCTACATCGACTTTTTGCAGACGGGAAGAACGATCACGGGGCAACACTACAGCGATTTATTGGATCAATTTGATGGCGTATTGAAGGAGAAACGGGCTCATTTGCAGCGGAAAAAAGTGCTCTTCCACCACGACAACGCGCCGGCCCATTCATCCCGAATCGCCACAACTAAATTGGTTGAATTGGGTACAAGGTAGTGCCGCATCCCCCTACTCTCCCTAACTGGCCCCGTGCGACTTTGTTTTGTTCCCAAACATGAAGACTTGGCTCGAGAGCAAGCGCTTCCGTCAAATGAGGAGGTCATCGCCGTCGTATAAATCAGACATTTTGAATTATCGTTGTTTTTCAAATCTTTCTGTCATTCCCAAAATTTTTAAATAATTTTTATTCATAATTGAAGCATTTTTGCCTCCTCCTGACCTCGCAGTGTCAGTCACAAAACGTTCAGCTTTGACCAACTTTCTTGATTTCTTAACGCTGGGTTTCTTAGTATGTTTTGAGCGGATGTAGTTTATTCCAGAGCAGCAAATAATGATAGTGTACCTATTTTTAAAAAGAACGTGTGGTACATAAAGATTTTACTCATTGGCGGAGGTGGGGTGAGGGTCAAACATTTTTTGATGCAGATTTTTTTTAAAGTTATACAGGTCAATAATATTTTATTTATATAATATATCTTATTTTATATAATATAACTTTTCGCTCAGAAATAAAAATTATCTCTTGAGTTTTATACTTTTAAGAAAAATAATAGATTGTTTTTTGACTGCTATATTTTGCTTAAAAATATAACTTACAAACCTCACCAATAAAAACACAAAAATTCTTTTTCATTTCCTAAACAACACCAACTTGATACATAAAATATAACACAATATCCAATTACACACCTCACCAGCGCTCATACACACATTATTCAAAATATCGCACTTCCATACAAATCTTGTAAATAATGTAAACAACACTTTTTTAATACATATATACACATATACTTCATACATTCCCCAATAATAATGTAAATAATAACTATAAAATGTAACTCCAGCTGAAGGCCCTGGCAGCCATGGCTAAAAATTCAATGTTAACTCATAGTTTTAACTAATAGTTATCATTACATATGTCAATAACTTAGTTCCTGAGTTTTTTTTTTTTTCTTGAAGCAAAAAAAATATTAAATTAATACTACTTTATTAATTTGCATTATTTGTAGTATTGGGCTCAAAAATATCCGGAATTTTCGAAAATACTAAAGAACATTTTTATTTACTATCTTTTTAGTATTTTTCGCAACCGAATTCAGTATTTTTCAAGAAGTCA
This sequence comes from Hirtodrosophila histrioides, assembly GCA_037075165.1. Lineage (NCBI taxonomy): Eukaryota > Metazoa > Arthropoda > Insecta > Diptera > Drosophilidae > Hirtodrosophila > Hirtodrosophila histrioides. The sequence continues at coordinate 211,501 of JBAMCL010000603.1, read as the reverse complement.
AGAGTCGATTGTCCGAAGCTTTTGATTGCCTAACACTTATAACATTTTACTCCCTGTTCTCATAAAGTGGGTAAAAAGGGCGTATTAAATCTGCGCAAATGTATGTATCAATCAGGCTGAAAGAGACATATCCGACCCTATTTATATACATAAAAGAGGTCAACCAGACTGACTGGCGACTTTTGGGCAGCTCAAACGGTAGAAGCTAGAACAAGGTGTATTTATTTATTATAAATTCACCTTGAGCTAGAAGCCTGGAATATTTACAGTACATTCTAATTATACAGTAGGTAGGAACTGTCAAGAAAATTGATTAAATATATATCCGGAAGTATGAGGAATTCGTATGAAAATCTCGGTACTTGTCAGCTGCTGCATAACAACGTGAAAAAGACAAAATAACTCTCTCTTGAATCGGTCACTCGGCTTTAAAACGTATAAGTGCGACTGAAATCGCCATATTACTCATGTCTCTCAATCTTATGTTTAATTATGACTTGCTATCGATCTTTGCTTGATGGCGTAGTCATATTTTTTATTAAGCCACGCTTTAGTTATTTTGAATCATTTTATTTTATTCATTAATTACCTAACTTTTAAGTTAATAGAAAGTGATTGCTACTGGGCCGCGCAGCAGTCGCATTCACATTATCGATTGATGACCGATTTTCCATAAATGTGGCGGTTCGTTGATATTTTTTAGTACCAACATCATGTTACCAACATGTAATAAATTTGACGTCAAAATTGGGACTTTAGAACTGAATTGCTGACATCGGTGCACATTTTCGCAGTGAACGGGACTTACGCAAACAGAATGCGATAAATGCAGGGTTGCGCTTTGTTTTAACAATGGAAATAACTGTCTTACAAATTTTCACTTGAATTAAGTACAGACTTTTTCCCACAGACTTTCTGGATTTAAGTTTCATTCTTCCAACTTCATTAAAAACATTTTAAAGGCCTAGGCCTACACGTCGCCACGGCACAGTGGTTGATTTGTCGAAATTAGCCGTTTTTAATTTAAAACTTTAAAATTGTTCGCCGTATGTCAAGTCAGTCATTTTTACAATATATAGGAAATGGTTCATATAATATTATCACAAAAAAAACACACATATTAAAAAATTTTTTTTTTTATTTACTTTGACAGAAGTACAAGTAATTGAAATATTTTTAAAAAATATTCTAAAGCAAAACCCATTTATTTGTACATTTTTTTTTGTCCATGCAGAAAATTTCTTGCAAAACACTTACTTATCGTGCCATAGCAATCAATAGTCTCCGCTTTACCACCGACATTGAACATAAAAAGTTGATTTTCAAGAAAGTTGCAAAAATGTTTTGACATTTCACGATCACAAAGACACATTAATTTATAAAATTGCAATAAGCTTGAATCCTTATGAATTTTCAGTGGCATTCCACAGAAAGTCTGAAGTTTGCTCTTATGAAAAAATGATTGGAAGGCCTAAGTTTTAAGTCAAAGTATGACTATAACCGATAACCACAGGTTGCAAACAAATATTATTTGTATAGTACATACCTTTATCTTCAACAAAAATCAATTAACTTGTTTCACAATTAATCTTGGCACTTAATAAATTGAGGATAAACACCAACATATGTACCAAGTCTGGTTGCTGTAGCTTAAAGGGTGTGGAAAAAAATTGCGTTCATACGGACAGTCGGACATTTCGCAAGCCCAATATACTCTCTTTCCCTTCGGGAACAGAGTATAAAAACTGGCGGTAATCTCCACTTTGATATTTGAATTAAATACAGCTAAATCGACCGTCTCGACTATGCTGATCAATGATATTTAAATATAAAATGAACTTCTTCTTATACGTTACTCATTTGCAAGGGTATATCAAAACATCCTTGAAGTTCTGACGCGGGCCACTGACCCGCCAGGCTAGCCCACTGACTAGCCCACTTTGACTAGTTAACGGGTCAATCCATAGATTAGTCAACGTGGGTCAGTCCATAGACCAATCCGCGTGGGTCTAGACTAGGTCACGCGGATCAACCCATAGACGGACCCATGCTGATGCAACGCCGGACCGAGACGTCAGCCCCAATGACATCGTGTGTAAAAATGGTATAGGATTTTACATTTAGACGGTTCGACCCGTGGGCCAATAGTGACTCATTTGTGTTAGTCAGATGGCTAGTCACGGGTCAACTCACAGAACTGCAGGGATAAGTCAAGAATACAATCGTGTATTTTGTCCATACTTAAATGCTGAAGTCAATACATTTCATCTTATACAAAGAATCGATTTATTATTAATTTCTCAGAGAAACAATATTTATTAATTTGCAAATATTTATTTACCAGAACACTTGATAAAAAGTTATTCCAATTTAGTTATGATTCAGAAATAAAAGTGAATTCAATATCGCTTTACCGCAAATCTAAATAATATATGTATATACATATGTTGTATATAAGTAAAGGGTATAATCGTCACATGCTCCACTAGAGTAAAGCCCACAATGGAATAGTGTTTAAGAGAGAGGAGATACAATAAGGAGACATATATTATTGATTATTTTTGTTAAATACTTTATTAAAATTATATGAAATATGTTTCCGGAATATACAAAGAATACTAAACTAAAATTATGGAACAAGAGTCACTACTTATGGAATTATTCCCTCTTTACAATGCTGTATATTATATACTGTGGTTGAACGTTTAAACGTATATTTATTTCATTTGCAATGTATGAGGATTTTTGATTTTTGATTCTTGTTTTCGACTTCCTACTCTCTATTTCAATTTCTATTCTTTACATACATATAAATGCTACACATTGTAATAAATATTAAAAGACAAAACAAAAGAGTATAGATAACAATATTAATGCCTGTGAAATGACTATCATTCATCGGTTTACAACTCTCCAATTCTGGCACAACATCATCATTAATTTTGTCTGGTGTGTAGCCCTTATTGCACATGCACTTATTTGGACTCGCACAGTAACTGTTGATAGGACAACCCGGCTCACATACGGGCTCACAACTCTGAATATTTGGCATAACATCAGCATTGGCTCCTTTCGGAATGTATCCTTCTTCACATTTGCAGCTATTGTCAGCCACATAGTAACTATTCGCGGGACAATTGATATCATGTGTTGGCTTACAGCTTTTTAAACTTGGCTGTACATTGGGATCGGTTTCGTCCGTTGTATATCCACTACTGCATTCGCAAACATTTTGGCTGGTGCACTTGCTGTTCTCTGGACAGCCGTTTTCGCAAAGGAGCACACAATTTGGCGGATTACCGGTGCAGCCATCACGACATTTAGGAACCAGTATCAGAACTATCGATCTGAGAAAGGAAAAACCTGCTGCTTTAATTTTGTACAGACTGCAGTTTCCATAGATCGTACCGCATATTCATAGGAGATGCAATCATTTGTCTCACATAAGCATAATCCCGCGATAAGGAAAACAGAGAAGATGGTATATTTAATGTATCCCAGCATCTTTTTGTTGATATTTCAATAATACTAAGCAGCAATACACTACGCGACTTGCACAATCGAAGGCCACAAACTAACTAAATTCACAGTTCTTAACATAACGACCAGATTAAATTTTTACTCCCTGTACCCAGTTTCAAGTTGATCGGATAATGAACACGGAAGTTATTCAACATACAAGATTCAGTACTGCAGCGCGGGTGGAAGTAGCAGCACAGCCGTCACTTAAAATGCCTTGCTTGTGCTGTCGCTTGTGATGTGTATGTATGTGTCTTTGTGAATGTGTGTGTGTGTATGTGTAAGTGTAGGAAGGTGCTATCGGTAATTTTTGACCTGGGTACAGGGAGTTTTGTAGTTGGGTATGCTCAACGATAGCATTCTTAGTTGTTTTTCTTTTTTGGAAGAGTGAGTATATTCTGAATCAGTTAAATAAGGGAATTAAGTATAAGCAAACGATAATAACTTATGAGACTTCATAAGTCACAACTATGACTAAAAGCAATTGCAAATGTACACATTTAAAATCATTTTATTTATATAATGTATTATTTTAATGGAATTACAAAAATGCAATGTAATATGATGGTTACAAATTTGTATTATATTGGCTTAATGCTTCCATTTCGCCTGATCGGACTGTGATCAATGTTTTGAATTTTCGGCGAACGCACATAATTGAAACGACGATTACAATTAGAACTCCTAACAAGATTAAGGAATAAAATGCATAACTTATCAAAGTTATTTTACTTTCTTGCAATCTACAGCTTTTGACTGCCTTTAAGCCATAATAAAGATACGTTTCATCTGTCTCATAATCCGAATTGCAGCCACACACGTTTGGAATTACACAGTGGCTATTTGCAGGACAACCCATATCGCATCGGGGCAGACACTGATTGAAATTGGACGCGATATAGCCTGGACAACAGTAATTTACAAGCACAGGAATATAATCATCCTTATGTAATGAGAAAGATCACTTTAACAATTGCACACAAATCAAAGGAATATAAAGCATCCTACCGGTGGGCCATAATTCCATACCGTACAGATACCCTCACCCTTAGCAGATCGAATGAAAAGTACGAATAGAGCGAAGATAGGGTATGTGATTTTTAAATTACTAGTATATTCGTCAATCATAATGAAATAACAGGTCTTCCACATTGAAAATGCATTGAATAACTGAGCTTTGAGCTTCTATAAATTAATATGAGCGTTGACTTTGCTAGAAATATTTACACTCTGACAACCCGTAAGCTTTAAAGGAGAAAGTGCTCTCTATGTACAATACAAGCACGAAACCGATAAAAACTTTTATCTATATATGTATGTACATACGCAAAACAGTTTGCCCTGACTGACTGACTGATGATCATAACTCAGACCAAACCGTAAGAGCTAGAATGATGAACTTTACATAGTAGTTTCCACGGGCGGGAAAAAAGGATACAAATGGGGAATGATTTGTTGAGCTCGGCTTCAAAGGTACTTTCATAGTCCTACAAAAAGTCATTAGGCATGTGGGTCAACTATTCAGGAACCCCAACGGGTGGAAAAGTGTGGTGCACTATTTTTGTGTATTTGTTACTATTGACGACGGCAATCAAATTCAATCAACAAAGTGCATTTAAATTTAAATATTACGCCAGGCAACGCTGGGGTTTTACCAGCTAGTACCATATATACGAGCACTCTCTTAAACTACTCATATTACTATATATTCAATGTATTTTAATGCACGGTCGAGCTTGCTCTGACTGAATAATAAATACCGCAGAGACGGCAGAAAAGATTTTGGAGAATGTGTGGCAATTGAAGCTGTATAACGTAATATTTTTGCTTATCATCCAATTGGATTCAAGCACACTTTCAAAAATCTGCATAAAAATAATATTTAAAGACTGCTACCGGATTTTAATAAATATATTTTTTAAAATAAATTGTTTGAAAAAGAGTATATTGAGTTTGTGAAATGTCCGTCTGTCCGTATGAACGCAACTTTTTTCCACTCCCTTGAAGCTAGAGAAATCAAACTTGGTACACATGTTGGTATCTATTTATAAAGTGTCAAGATCCCAAACTCAAAATAAATCAATTTTAAAAAAAGTAAGAATGCTTTAGTCGAGTCTACCCAAAACTCCCTGTACCCAGGTCAAATATTTTCGATCGCATCTTCGTACACTTTCACGTACACACACATGCACAAAGACGCACACATACAAGTGACAGCACAAGCGACTGCGCACTATGGGGAATTTGCCCATTCTTTTGGAATTAATTAATAACTCGAGAACGAAGCAAGATTTTTATTCCCTGGACCCATAAAATGGGTAAAAAGGGGCTATTGGTTTTGTGCAAAAGTATGTAACAGGCAGAAGGAGACATCTTCGACCCAATAAAGTATATATGTGGGATCCGATCGATCGAGATAACGTCGTTGATCGTTACTGGAAAACTCGTCGTTTCGGGAGCGTCGTTTCCCACACGTCTTTTTAGTTTGCCTTCAGCGCTCAAACTCTTCTTCTATTTGGCAGTGCTGCCACGTGTGGTCAGGCTCAGCTGTGCAGGAGTGACAACCATTCGGCGTTGCCAAACCATTCCCACATATATATTCTTGATCAGTATCAAAAGAGATTTCGATTTGGCCATGTCCATCTGTCTGTCCGTTTGTCCGTCTGTATGCACGCGTCGATCTCAGCAACTATAAGACCTAGATACACCAAATTTGGAATGTAGGTTCCTGTATTCCATACGCAGTTCAAGTTTGTTTCCAATCTCTGATATCTTACCCCGTTCCCCCGCAAATCGATCAAAACGTTTTACAGTTTTAAAGATATAGCTTTGGGATTTGGCATGTACACTGCTTTGGTCACTCTTAATCTACTGTCCAAATTTCAAGTCAATCGGATAAGAAACACGGAAGTTATGCAACAGACAAGATTCAGTACTGGAGCGAGGGAGGGAAGAAGAAGCACAGCCACGACTTAAAATGCCACGCTGTGGCTCGCGTGTGTGCGGCTTTGTGTATGTGTGTGTGCGTGCATGTGTAAGAGACGAACATATGATTGGAAGTTTTAGACCTGGGTACAGGGAGTTTTGTAGTCGGGTATACTCGACTAGAGCATTCTTACTTGTTTGCATTGGGCTTTTAATATCAATAGGAAGTAGAGCCGAGAAAGTTGGGCGTGGCAACGCCTTTCTCCTTAATACCACCATATGTTAATTTTTTTCCAAGCTATCCGGACCAAACTGGCAGGCTTGGCGTATTATTATGCTTTTAACATTATTCCATAAAATTATCCAATTCGAACTACTATATTATGTAGATCCGGCTAAAAATTCAATTTATGGGAAAAGTGCACAAAAGTGCATGTTAGGCTTAATAGGCCAGATTTAGAATTGATTACTCTAAAAAATGCATACAGTCACACTGCTTAAAAAATGTGAAAAACATTAGTTATCTCCTTTCAAAGTTAAGTTTTTTTTTTCGAAAAATTTTGGTTTGACGCAAGTTTTTAAAATACAGAAAACAACACACAAAACATATAATATCACCAAAACAGATATATATACACAAAGTATAAACCACACTGAATATTATCCACCACAAATCAGTATATATAGTCTTTCCGATTCTTGTTGTGAGGCCCGTGAACTTAACCTAAAACAAGTAAGAATGCTCTAGTCGAGTATACCCGACTACGAAACTCCCTGTACCCAGGTCTAAAACTTCCAATCATATGTTCGTCTACTTACACATGCACGCACACATACACAAAGCCGAACACACGCGTGCCACAGAAAACGCAAGGCATTTTAAGTCGTGTCTGTGCTTCTTCTTCCCCCCTCGCTTCAGTACTGAATATTGTTCGTTGAATAACTTCCGATTTTATTATCCGATCGACTTGAAATTTGCGCAGTAGATTATGAGTGACCAAAGTAGTGTACATGCCAAATCCCAAAGCGATATCTTTAAAACTGTGGCTGTGAAACGTTTTGATCGATTTGCGAGGGAACGAGGGGAGATATTTGAGCTCGGAAACAAACTTGATCTGCGTATGGTATACAGGAACCTACATTCCAAATTTGGTGTCTCTAGCTCTTATAGTTGCTGAGATCGACGCGTTCATCCGGACAGACAGACAGACGGACAGACAGACAGACGGACAGACAGACGGACATGGCCAAATCGAAATCTCTTTTGATACTGATCAAGAATATATATACTTTATAGGGTCGGAGATGTCTCCTTCTGCCTGTTACATACTTTTGCACAAATCCAATACCCCCTTTTTACCCATTTTATGGGTACAGGGAGTAAAAAGTGTACAACATTAGCCCGTTTGCTTTGTTTCAAACAGCCCTGTTTAAGAGCTGTTAACTTAAAAGTGCGCGGCAATGTTAACATTCTGAGTATGTAACATTAATGTTTCATGTATTTCTAATGTATTGTCATCAATATTTCGTTAATTTCAACAACTTTAAAAAACGATTTTATTCCAAAAAAAAAAATGGACAAATTCCCCATAGTGCAGCGCAAACAAGGCATTTTGCGTGGTGGCTGTGCTGATTATTTCCCCCGCACAACAGCACTTAATCTTATTTCGTAAATAACATCCGCGTTTATTACTCGATCGACTTAAAATTTGCACATTAGCTTAAGCACGGTCGAAGTATTATACAAGGTCACGTTTATTTTGGATTTCAGATATTAACCCCCACACTTCCGCAATTCGATAAAGACCTTTCAAAGAACATTTTTTAGAGACATTTGTAGTTTCGGGATTTGGCTTTGATTACTTTTAAATTACTGTCTAATCGGTTAATAAACACGTAAGTTATTCATGTAACTAAGTAGATTGAGTACTGCAGAGCAGGGGAAGCAGCGGCGCAGTGCGCTGTTGCCTGTGTTAATGCCTATTTGTGTATGTGTGTGTGTGTGTATGTGTAAGTGTATGAAGATCGGATACAAGGAGTCGCGTAGTCGGGTATACTCGACTAGATCATTCTTACTTGGTGCACCCATTATACATTACATTATAATTTTGTCACGAAATATGTAACGCCTTGAAGGGGACGTTTCCGACCCAACTAAGAAAATATATACATATGTATACTTAATCAACATCAACAGCCGAGCCGTTATAGCGTTGTCCGTCTGTCTGTTTCTATGCAAACTAGTTTTTCAGCTTAAGAGCTATCGTGATGAAACTTGTCACTTTCAGAGCAGGCTGTACTTACATATGGCAGAACCACTATAACATTAAACGGCCATAGGATGTTATGTTTTTGTTAGTTAGTTATTATATCGTCATTATGCTGTTCTGCTGTACTGATAAAATTTTGTACAAATCGATTTAGTAGTACTCCTAATAGCTGGAACAATCGGATGAAAAATGAGTTTTTGTTTGAGAAACTTGTTTGCTTGTAAAAATATTATATCCAAACTCAGTAATTGTTAGTTCTTATACTATGTTCCCGAAGGGAAAAATAGTATATTGGGTTTGCGAAATGTCCGTCTGTCCGTCTGTCCGTATGAACGCAATTTTTTTGCCTTTATCTTTGAGCTAGAGCAACCAAATTTGGTACACATGTTGGTGTATATCGTCAGTTCATAAAGTGTCAAGATTTCACAAATAACCATATTATATAGGACTGGGAACATAGTATTTTGCAGTCGGGTGCGTCCGCCGTCGGACGCCGCCGCCGACTGCAACGTTCTTACTTGTTTTATACTTCATGTTGGAACATTGTCATTATAGGGTTAAGAACAACTTGAATGTATAACAGCTGATTGATTCCGATAAGTAATTTACACATTGTCATTAGTTCATAAATCATGCAGACTTCACTGTATTAAAGCAATTCAAACCGATTCGACGTTGTTCTCGTTTAGTTTGATATTTCGGGTTCTCTGGTGGTTACGCGATCTTGATCGACACGCGGTAGGTAGTCTACACACGGAAGTTACAATTAACACTTCATATAGTTTGCTATAATTTTATCAAATTCGAACCATATTATTAAAAAGCTTCCATAGGACCAATAAGACGAAAACTGAGTATTTGCATAAAAAACATTCCTTCGCTTTTGCACGGCGAAGATAATTCTTCTTTCTCGATTCCCATTTGCCCGTTTAGCCAAGAACAACGAATATTTACCCATTGCGCTCTTACTCCCAGATAATTAAAACAGACGCTGTACTTAAGCCCCAACACGCTGTATTCCCAGATAGCCTGTTAAGGGCGAGTTGCATTTACTAGGGAGTGGGGCAATTCATTTGGTTGGCAGATGAAAACAGTAGTCGCGACTTGTGTTGACAGAACGATGTGCAAATGTTTAACCAAGACACACGTTGTCCAGTCCGTGAGCTGATTAACTATCTTGACGGGTTGACAGGCACCATGAGCAGCTGCATTAAGATAAGCGCCACCAATTACACCATCTGAAAGAGGAAAATCTTTAGTCTTAAATAAAATGTGCCACGCAACGTTGTCACTGCTGCTGCTGCCACTTTTGCTCTGTGCGGCATACAAGACACAGTCTCTGCAACTGAAAAACTGTAACTCAACTCACTGGAGTGAATTGAGCGATGTGGAATATCTCAGTTCGCTGAGCCTTCGAAACTGTAGCCTGCCACAGCTAAAGAACGCCTTCTTTCTACGTTATAGTCACCTATTGATCCTGGAACTGCAGCACTGCGAATTGACTACCCTGGAGGACTATGCACTGCATGGCCTGGCTCGTCTGCAGATCATCTCGCTGGCCTACAACAACATTACTGAAATCAGGACCTGGTCGGAAGAGCCACTGGTAGCACTTACTTCATTTGATGTCAGTCACAACATCATAAGTCACCTGTCCTCCAAAGTCTTCGAACGATTTCCTCAGCTGCAGCATATCAATTTGAGTCACAATATCATCGATAGCTTGATGATAGACTGCTTCTTTGGACTGTCACATTTGAAGCACTTGCAGCTCAATGGCAATCGGCTAACACTGATTGAAGGTAGCTTCTTTCGTGGCTTACACCGTCTATCCAGTCTGGCACTGCAACATAATCTTATCACAAAGGTGGAACCTTTATCTTTCGAGAGCAACACACATCTCCGCACGTTACGTCTAGAGCATAATTATCTGAAAAATATTCAGTTTCTCAAGGAGCGGGGGTTGGCACGTTTGGTAAATTTAAATCTATCGTGGAATTCACTGCAGAATCTCGAACCTTTGGAATTTTCAAAAAATTTCGAGCTGCAGTATTTGGATTTGAGCCACAATGAATTAAGGCAGTTACAGAATGAAAGTTTTACTGGCCTGGAGACTTTAGAAGTAAGTAAATTGTGATTTGCCTAATCACAAGTTTAAATTTTATCAGTTTGATATTAACTTTATGACCTTAATTGTAAATTGTAAAGCGCAAATTGTGATTAAGCTCTACGCTGTGATTAAGCTCTAAGCCCAATTTTGTGCCCAATTTTTGTATAAGTCGTCCCTTAAATGCACAAGCTGTGCCTAATTGTGCCTGCAATTCTCTCTGTGTTAGAACGGGCTGTACTGGGACCAAGGGTTTCTTCTTATCTTAAAAAAGTTGTTTCATATTTATGAACCCTTGCCGTATGTATTTTAATATTGTCACGAAGTGTGAAGCACAATGAAAGGCTTAGGCCTGATCAGATCAATATATCCTATAGCTGCCACAGCTGATCGGTTGATTAATTAAATTGAAAAACGTTTCGTTATTAAAATATGCGTACATAGGTTATATTTTATATATATAACCCTATATTAGTTTTAGCCTTAGCTATTTCCATTGAAAAGTTTTGTATTTGCTGGAATAATCTCACACAGAACTTTTTGCATGTAAATTTCATCTCGGAAGAAAAATTCTATTGGGCTGTGAACATTTTCATAAAAGTGTTTTTATGTAGCAACACTTCAAATGCTTCCAGCTTATCAAAAAGCCGATTACATATTTACAATCATAATTGGTTCGCGCCCGACAAAAGTTTGCAAATTATTAGAAACGTAATTTTCAAAATCAGCGCTCCATAAGCAATTTGCCGACCGCGCTACGTCAATTTTACGGTCAATATAATGGAAAAACTTACGCTGATATTGAAATTATTGCGTAATTTCGCGGCACGTGTCCCCTTTAAGATATCAAGCCATCGTCAAGAGTGTGCGCTGATAAACTATCGACGCCATGGATGCCAGTGTCATCAATTCGACATGGCTTACTGGATCTTGGTCTATGAGCCTCAACGCAGTGAAAGATTTGTATTTGCTGTACCCATTAAGTAAATGGGTAAAAGGAGGTATTATATCTGTGCAAATACATGTAATAGGCAGAAGGAGACATTTCCGACCCTATAAAGTATATATGTTCTTCATCAGAATTAACAGTTGAGACACCAAATTTTCGGATACCACACGCATATTAAGTTTGTTTCAAACATCAGATATATCCCTTCTCTCCTACTCTCCAGCAAGTCGATAAATAGTAATATGATCTGCTTTCTGGCACTGTCGCTAAAGTAATTGATATGTGTGTGTGCGTTCGAAGATTGCTTGGTAATTTCACACCTGGGCATAACTAGATTTATTATACTCTGTTTCCGAAGCCAAAAAGAAAATAAGGCGAAATGTCCGTCTGATCAAATGAACCGAATTTTTTTCCACAACCTTTAAGCTAGAACAACCAAACTTGGTACACATGTTGGTGTATCTATATATATAAAAGAGTTCGTGCTGACTGACTGACTGACTGACTGATTGGCAATCATCGCACAGCACAAACCATAACAGCTAGGATGCTGAAATTTTCACAGTAGGTTCCATCTATAATGAAAGTGCACACTAAGACGGGATTTTGGAAAATTCCACCCACAAGCGTGGAAAATCGCGGAAAATCGCGGAAAACTGTTGTATGAAACTTTTTTGTTTTTTTTTTTTACCATCCAATCAGCTTCAAACTCATTTTCAGAGATCTACACAAAAATTAAATTGACACATATGTCATCGATTTTGGAAAATCCACCCCCATGGGTGGAAAATGGGGGTCTCAAGGTTGTATGGGCGAAAGTCTCATTTTAGTCCGATCACCTTAAAATTCATTTTCAAAGCTCTTTACGTAAAATAATTTGACACGTATATCAACGATTTTGGGAAATTCAACCACATGGTCGGAAAATCGGTGGAAAACTCTGGCATTTGACATTTTTAGTTTTCATGCGATTGGCTTCAAACTCATTTTAAAGGTTCTATAGGCAGAATTAATAGGCGCGGTGGTCAAAGATTTTGGAAAATCTACCCCCAAAGTCGGAAAATTCGTGGAAAACTGTTGTATGAAACTTTTTTGATTATCGTCCGATTGGCTTCAAACTCATTTTGAAAGCTCTTCACATTAAATAATTTGACACGTGTATCAGAGATTTTGGGAAATTCGACCACATGGTTGGAAAATCGGTGGAAAATTCTGGCATTCGACATTTTTAATTTTCATGCGATTGGCTTTAAACTCATTTTCAAGGTTCTATGGGAAAAAATAATAGGCGCGGTGGTCAAAGATTTTGGAAAATCTACCACCAAAGTCGGAAAATTCGTAAAAAACTGTTGTATGAAACTTTTTTGATTATCGTCCGATTGGCTTCAAACTCATTTTCAAAGCTCTTTACATAAAATAATTCGACACGTGTATCAGCGATTTTGGGAAATTCGACCACATGGTCGGAAAATCGGTGGAAAATTCTGGCATTCGACATTTATAATTTTCATGCGATTGGCTTCAAACTCATTTTCAAGGTTCTATGGGCAAAAATAATAGGCGCGGTGGTCAAAGATTTTGGAAAATCTACCCACAAAGTCGGAAAATTCGTGGAAAACTGTTGTATGAAATTTTTTTGAATGTCCTCCATTTTACTTCAAACTCATTTTCAAACTTCTGTTTATTATTCAATCATTTTGAAACTTATTTTCAAAGCACCTCACATTAAATAATTCGTCACATGTGCTACCGGTTTTGAAAAATACACGTGGCTTTATACTAATTTCCAAATATAAATACAAAAACCTCGGTACTTTGCGGGCAATACAACGGGCGGAAAACAGTTGGAAAGATTGAATCTGGATTCTTAGTATTATTCTTGAAATTGGCTTAAAATGCCAAATGATTTTGGAAAATCTACTCCGTGTCGCCACGGGCGGGAAATGGAAGTCAAGGACAAATGAGTGGCACATTTTTTTGTTGTTTTTTTTTTTCAAAGACATTTTCATAGCCCTACACTGAAAACTTTAGTCACGTGGTTCAACTATTTAGTTGTATTTCTTACGGTTGACGAAAGTAGTCAAATTCAAGAAAAAACAAGAAGAACGTTGCATCGGCGGTGGCGTCCGACGGCGACGCACCCGACTGCAGAATACTATGTCCCAGTCCTATGTATATAAATGGTTATTTGTGAGTTCGGAAAGAAACGCGATTTTGCTCCTTTGGGGGCGTGGGGGGTGTCCAAAGATTTTTGATGCAGTTTTATCCAGGAGGTCAACATTAGAGTGTCCGCCAAATCTGGTGACTCTAGCTCTACTAGTGTGGGATATAGGTTTTGCTCCAGGGGGGGTGGGGGGGGGGTCCAAACATTTTTGATGCAGTTTTATCCAGGGGGTCAACATTAGTCTCTATGCCAAATTGGTGACTCTAGCTCTACTGGTGGGGAGATATAGGTTTTGCTCCATTGGGGGGTGGGGGTGGGGGGGTCCAAAAATTTTGATGCAATTTTATCCAGGGGGTCAACATTAGTCTCTATGCCAAATTTGGTTACTCTAGCTCTACTGGTGTGGGAGATAAGGTTTTGCTCCATTGGGGGGGTGGGGGTGGTGGGGTCCAAAAATTTTTGATGCAGATCTGTCAGGAATCTCAACTTTAGTGTGTATGCCAAATTTGGTAACTCTAGCTTTAAAAATGTGGAAGATACAGGTTTTCCCCAAATTTTGGGGGAGGGGGTGGGGGTGGGGGGCTGATCTTGACACTTTATAAACTGACGATATACACCAACATGTGTGCCAAATTTGGTTGCTCTAGCTCAAAGATAAAGGCAAGAAAATTGCGTTCATACGGACAGACGGACATTGCGCAAACCCAATATACTATTTTTCCCTTCGGGAACATAGTATAAAAATATTTTTTGGGGGAATGACTAAATAATAATATATTTTGAGAATACAAAGGCGCATAGTATTGGAGAGTACAATGCTTTAGGACTTTCTCAACACTGCTTGTCAAAGTTAGACGTGTCTAATTTTTCTGTGCGAAAAAATTGTGAAAAACTATAAAATTTAATGGACAAGTCCACCTATTGGTGGCATCTTTTGCATCTCATCGCGATTGTAATGAGTAACGGTCAAGAGGCATTTGTTAGTGCAGTGATAACATAAAAATTACAACTTATAAGATTAACGGACAAGTCCACCCTAGTGGTGGCAATTTACAAAGTGCACTAGCAGTGCGCCGGGCTAATTGTTCTCTTGAAAAACAATATAAACAAAAACATAAGTGTTACCAATAAACATGAGCGAACCAATGGCTCAAAACCCTGTGTTTAGAAACAACCAACAAGAGGTTGTGCAAAATTCTAGTGACCGGAAGAGAAAAAGCTTTATAATGCTAACAAATGTAAGTAAATATCCTAAAAGCAACAGCAACTACTACGCCCTACTGGGAGACGATATTGAAGCCGACGAGGAATACATAAAAGGCTTTGCAGCAAACGTGCAAAATCTAGCCAATGAGAAACCAAATGAAGATATGAAGAAGACCCAAAATAATCCGACATCAAGCAATGAGCAATATACTCGTAACAACAACGAGAAGAGAAACAGCAATCCACCAACAGTAAAACTGCCTCAAAACAAGATTAAACAAGTAAGAATGCTCTAGTCGAGTATACCCGACTACGAAACTCCCTGTACCCAGGTCTAAAACTTCCAATCATATGTTCGTCTCTTACACATACACGCACACATACACAAAGCCGCACACACGCGAGCGACAGCAAGGCGACAGCGCTGCAGCGCACTAAGGTAATTTGGACACTTTTTCGGATATAAAGTCATTTTTTAAAAGTATTTAAATTAACTAACTCTTGTTGGTAATCTATTACTAATACCCCAACCACAATGTTGCAACCAGAAAGTAACATGCACTCTGTGTTAAGATAACAGCTGTAAAACACTGCTCCAAACGAAAACCACAGCTCACAAATTGTGCAAAAAATTTGGTGAAGTTTGAGTTGCTCAAGTTCCTTCTAAAAGAATAGAAGCAATATAATGAATAGTGATCAGTGTGGCTTGTACTTTATGTTGGTTAATCTGTCCTGTTGATATTGTACGTTTTGTCTACTGTAAGTGTCAATAAAGAGACGTCCTAAAAATATTTGTTTTTTTTCAAAACTTATCTTTGGGAAGAGTTTAAATTTGTCCCACTTGTCCACCAAGTGACTATAACATGTAGATAATAATTGTGAACACGTAACAGTAATTTAGATCCTCTTTTTCCGATCTTTCTAAAATTTTACTTTCTAGCACATAACCTGTATCTAGCAATGACTGTCAGCTTTATGAATTTACCAGAAAAAGTTGAAATTTTACCTTGTCCTATAAGATCTATACGATAAGTAGTCCAAGATGACTTATTGTCAGAAGCCGAATTCAATCATATCTGTGAGTTGGCTCCGATATAAAAACAACAAATCAACAAAAATTGTTCGACCGATAATCCTATATCTATAAGTAGTTGTCCGATTGGATCATATTTTACCAGAAATTAGTAGCACAACAACACTCAAACCTAAAAGTTTGGAATAGATCTCGAAAAACAAAAAATTTGCATATCGTGAAATTAACAATAAAGGCGGTGCCACGCCCATTTTCAAGCCAATTGTAATTGATATTATAAGTCCAATGCAAAAAACCAAACCAAAAAATCTTTATTCGTTCTCGAGTTATTAATTTATATCCGAAAAAGTGTCCAAATTACCTATAGTGCAGCGTAAGCAATGCATTTTACGTCGTGGCTGTGCTTCTTCTTCCCCCTCGCTCCAGTACGAATCTTGTTCGTTGAATAACTTCCGTGTTTATTATCCGATCGACTTGGAATTTGGACAGTAGATAAGAGTGACTAAGTAGTGTACATGCCACATCCCAAAGCTATATCTTTAAAACTGTGGCTGTAAAACGTTTTGATCGATTTGCGGGGGAACGGGGTAAGATATCAGAGATTGGAAACAAACTTGAACTGCGTATGGTATACAGGAACCTACATTCCAAATTTGGTGTCTCTAGCTCTTATAGTTGCTGAGATCGACGCGTTCATACAGACGGACAGACGGACAGACAGACGGACATGGCCAAATCGAAATCTCTTTTGATACTGATCAAGAATATATATACTTTATAGGGTCGGAGATGTCTCCTTCTGCCTGTTACATACTTTTGCACAAATCCAATACCCCCTTTTTACCCATTTTATGGGTACAGGGAGTAAAAAAAGCAAGTATCTTCAATATTGAAGCAAAAGAGATTATCGAGTTCATTAAAAAAGGTCTGAAAATTGAAAACTTTAACATAAAAGATCACACTCATAACAATAATAAAAAGATTTCCTTATTTTTTAATACCATAGAAGATTATATAAAAGCTCGCGCTTATCTTGGGAAAATAAATGTAAAATTCTTTACGTTTACACCAAAAAGCTTAAAAACTAAATCATACTTATTGAAAGGACTAAGCGCTGCCACAGAGACGGATGATATTGGAACTGAACTAAAACAATATGAAAATGAAAAACTTAAATTTGTAAAGGTTACAGAATTCACAACCAAATTCTCGACCAAAGAAGGGAAAAAACTACCAATATTCCTTGTTCAAATATCAGCCGAAAGCGATGTGAACTCGCTGAAAGCGATAAAAACGGTTCTATATCGACGCATAACATGGGATGGTCTCAGAAAACCAGAGATTTCACAATGCCGCAACTGTCAAGGATTTTTTCATAGCGCTGCAAACTGCTTTCTGCCACCTAAGTGCGTTAGATGCAACGAATCACATCACAGCTCAGACTGCGCTAAGGCAAAAGTGGAAGTCAACGAGAGAGAACAATTATACTGTGTTTTGTGCAATAAGTATGGACATCCAGCTTCATACAAAGGATGTGAAAAATTCAAAGAGCTCCAAAAGAAAATCAGAGCTAAAAAAGAAAGGATGACTCAAAGCCGAACGAACCAAGAACCTTCATTTATTCACACGAATCCCAATATGAATTATGCAAATGCTGTAATCCTACCCATAACACTACAACCGAAATTCCCCAAAACAATTCATCCACATTTTTAGAAGAAATAAAGAAATCACTAATGACAATGACTACACAAATAAACGAATTTCAAAAACAATTAAATATCCAAAACGCTAGAATCGACGCGTTAGTCTCTTTGTTTAACGCTTAAATGGATCCAGAACAAAACCAAGAACCTATTATAAATAAAAATCTAAAAATTTTATCAATAAATGTGAATTCGATTATAAATGTCACAAGGAGACTTGACCTTCAAAAATGCCTAGACAAACACCAACCTGATGTGATGCTGCTCAATGAAACAAAGCTCAATCCGAGGCACAAAATATCCTTTAAAAACTATGACTTAATACGGAATGACAGGCCAAATGCTGAAAGAGGAGGGGGCACAGCTATTTTAATAAAAAAGGAGCTCAAGTATGATAAATATGTCGATCAAAAAATTAAAGACATAAATGTGCTAGAAACATGCATAATCAAAATACCCCTGGGATCATCTCAACATTTATTTATAGTGGCGATATACTATCCAGCCGGAAAGTATAATGAATATCTGAAGGACGACCTCAACTAAATCTTTACATCGCTACAACTAAATAAAGCTAATCACTTTTACAAAATGGCGGGAGACCTGAATTGCAAGCACAAAAACTGGGGTAACGAGCTTAACAACACAAAAGGTAACATATTGAAAGAAAAAACAACAAAAACAAAAAAAAAACAATACAAACAAAAAATAAAATACATCAATCAACACCAAAACAAAAAAACAAAATAAGAAAAAAAACATAAAACAACCAATAAAAAAAAAAAAAAAAAACCCAAAAAACAAACAATAAAAACAAAACTTAAGACTCTAAAAACTCTAAGACCTATTAGTCTCCTTCCAAATATAAGCAAGGTATTTGAAGTCTGTGTAAATAAGAACATATTGTGGAGTTGCAACGAAAAGAATTTAGTTAACGATCACCAGTTTGGGTTTAAGTACAAACATTCAACTACTCATGCAATACACGTACTTATTTCGGAAATACAATGGAATCAAAACAAAAAACTTTGCACAGGAGCATGTCTCATATATCTTCAAAAGGCTTTTGACACGGTTTGGATTAGCGGTCTAATTGTCAAACTAATGAACTACCAATTCCCGCTTCACTTAGTTATTCTCATATACAATAAAAAACAAAAAACAAAAAAACAAATTTGGTTTCGTCCCCCGCTTCTTTTCCCCCCCCACGGTTACCCGCCAAAAATGCTCTCTTCCCCCATTTCCTGTCCCCACCCCCTGCGGCATATTTAATGTGGCGGAATTATTTGGCCCGGCGAAAAAAAATCCTACACTTCCCCATTCCGACTGTGGGAGTTTCCCCCACTCCCCTTTCCCCCCCACCCCGATGTTTCCCGCAATAATTGTCGTTCCCCCCGTTTTCCCCGTCCCCACCCCCCCCCTTTCCCGCTTGAGAATTGGCGGCGACCCCCCCCCCCCCCCCGTCCATTTTTTCATTTGGGAAAAATCTCAACTTTCCCGTTCCCCCTGGGGGTCCCCCCCTTCTTTCCTTAACCCTGTGAATCCCCTCTTTTTTTCGGATCCCCCCCTTTTATATATATAAATGATAGGAAACAAAAAATTCGTCATTAGCAATTGCTAGGAAATTAGCACCAAAATATTCAAAATGGCCAATGGACTTCAACAAGGGACAGTCAACTCTCCGATTTTATTTAATGTATTCATTCTTGAGTTATTGAACAACATTACAAACATTATTGCTTTTGCAGACGATCTAGTCATTTACCAGTCAGACAAATCAATAAAAAACATTAATCATAAATTGCAATAGGATTTTAAGGAGATTGAAGAGTACGCAATAAAATGGAAACTGAAAATAAATATAAACAAATTATAATGTACCAAACACTTAGAAGACCTATATTGACGTATGGATGTACAATTGGGTTTAACATCTCGCCGGCGTATATGGAGAAGTTGAGAAGCTTTGAAAGAAAATGCCTGAGATCTTGCACATCGCTGCACAGGACCCCTGAAAGCAACTACCTAAAGTTATACTCCAACAAAAAACTGTATGACGAAGCTAATATAAACCGAATAGACAACTTTATTATTAACCTTATCAGAAGACACATAGTAAATTGCATGAACTGTACAACCAACAGCATGATATTTGGACCTTATTATACAAATGAAATATACATCCTGGAATGCTTAAAAAGCGGCTTCATCCCACCAGAAGCTTTTTTAATTTTAGATACACATGGACACATACAAAACCAACACGGAATACCAGTTTTATACCATCAACACAGAAGAGCCACAAACAAAAAAATTCATCTTAATAACACAGAAGATCTCAGACATAACACGACCATTCCAAAAAGAGATGAGATTAGCAGCAACACACAATACTGGTGGTTGAATCACCAAAATTGACTCATGTCAAACCCTTTCATTCCCTTCATTTCCTATCCTTTCCTTTCCTCTCCTTTCTTTTTAATTATTTATTTTATTTTTTTTATTTATTATTATTTTTATTTTTTTTTCCTTTCAATGATACCAATATAATGATTTTGTAAATAATTTTTCATTATAACTAAACAATAATTATTTTTAACAAACATTGCAACATATCAACTACTAAATGAAGCCGAAAAATTATATAATATACTCGAGAGCTCAAACTCGGGACATTGTATATGCAATTTCACTCTTATTATTTTGTTTATTTAATACTATAATAATATATAAATACCCAAATAAACACCACAAAAAAAAAAAAAAGTACAATGCTTTAAGTGGTATTTGGTTATGTCTGGTATACTATAGACTTGTTTCTTTTTCCCCATAAATATACACACTTGAAAGACCATCATATCTAATAAATCACATTTTTCATCCACAGCGACTCAATGTCAGTCATAATTTTATAACCCATGTCGAGGAGAACTGTCTACAGCCCCTTGCCACTTTACTACAGCTGGACATTAGTTTTAATCGACTTAGCTCACTGCCAGAAGATCTGTTGCACTGGAATAGTCAGCTCAAGGAAATCAATGTCTCTTACAATGATCTTCACAAGCTACCTCCAAACATATTTAAGCAGTTGGCGAACTTGTATCAAGTTAAGCTAGCTGGAAATCGTCTTGAAGGTGCCTCCTGGTTGGAGTATATGGCACCGGCTCTTAACCGTTTGGCGTTGCGTGTGGATCTCAGTTCAAACCGCCTACAAGCCCTGAATTTGAGCAGTTTAATATTCTTTCAGTATGTAAATTTAGCAGACAATCAGTGGAACTGCTCCTGGCTGACCAGAGTTATGCTGAGAGCTCCACCCGCTTCCATAAACTTTGCCCGTTCTTGGCCAATATTGACCGCCTGGAACGACGAACTGTTGACCGTTCGTGGCTTCGATTGTTTCGATGGGCAACAAAATCGATCGATTGTTTTGCTGGATGTGGGCAATTCCCGGCAACAAAACGATCATTTATGTGACAGTATGGTAAGCTATTTGAATGAGAATAAATTAATGGTTCTGACATTAATGTATTGTTGTATTCAATTATAGGCAACCGGAGATGATCTGACTCCTTTAACACCGCCCCTAACCTGGCCCAAAATACGCACAGATCGCTTCGATTCACGTTCAGTGATCATTTGGATGCTGGTAGCCATTGCATTTGCATTTGCAGGACTGCGTTGGGGACAAAAATTTATGGACCGTAAGGAACGCAGCAAGAAGTTAAAGGAAATTGATGAAATGGTACTGTAATAGATCAATGTGTGAAGAGTTGTAAAAAATATAGGAAAACAGACTAAATCTAATTAGTATTCAAGATAAATTACAGACCACCAGCTCGGGTTTTTTTTTCAATTATCAGAATATTTGTTTTATTACACTGAATCCACCGAAATGAGATCAAGTGTATTATAGAGTTATGTGAATAATTGTATGAAGGGCAGTAATTGTATTAGGGCACTCGAACCTTATATATATGTACTTACCGCCGCAATTCTGGGAATATTGTTCCTTAAGGGAAAAAGAGTATATTGGGTATGCGAAATGTCTGTAAGAACGCAGTTTTTTTCACACCCTTGAAGCTACAGCAACCAAACTTGGTACACATGCTGGTGTATACTATCAGTTTATAACGTGTCAAGATCGGATTTTGGCTCAACTACCCACTCATTCTTCAGGTCCCAAAACAATTTTTCGGGATTGGGAAAAGCCGATCTAGCCTTGTCCGTCTGTCTGAGACTATAATAAATGGAGACCACAAATTTGGCATGTGGTCAGATCATAGATCATGTTTATTTAAAATTTCTGATACTCTTGATATACTATAAAAAAATTCAACCTGAGTATAATAAACGCAGGAAACCATTTTCGTACTGCAGAGCAGAGGTGTCGCGGAAGCCATCTGTACAGCTTTGCCTGCTAACACTGCCCCTGTAGTGCTTGATACATATGTGTACGAAAATATGTTTGGAATTTCAGATCTGTATAGAGTATTCCTATTTATTTATTATCAACATGTCATTTTCTTTTACAGTACGTCAACAAAGAGGAGCGGACCGTCTAGGAAAGATCGTGAACTATAGTAGTAGAGAAACGACACAATTTATATTTAAAATATTTTAAAATGAATTTCTTATATAATAAAACAAATCTGTTAAGGCGATTTTTGCCCATTATAACTAAAAGATTTACAAATAATCAAATCAATATATCATTGGTAGAGACGTTCAATCACCTGTGCATACTTCGCATGCACAATATTACGCCTGATCTTCAGCGTGGGTCCCAATTCACCAGTGGCCAAAGAGAATTCATGAGGAAGTAGTGCAAACTTTTGCACCCGCTGAGCGTTTGAAATTGAGTTTTTGTTAGCCCTCTTGATGCCAGCCTCAAGAGACTCAAAGAGTTTCGGCTCAACATTGATCTTTAGCGCGGCAGAGGTAGCATTTGCATCGTTGGGCAGTTGCAGATCAGCGGGAATGTTAAGCAATTCAGATAGATGGGTTTGGGTAAGACCGAGACCCTGCAGCCATTCTATAGTCTCCTCGCGTAGCTTATCCAGTGGAACACCAGTCTGCTGGTCTGAATTTGTCTTTAAAGTCAGCAATACCGTAAGATATTTGCGATGGTCGCCAACCAACAACGCATTGCTCACACAGGGAAGCTCATGCTTGATTAGATCCTCAATGTGCACAGGAGGAATATTCTCCCCGCCCGCCGTTATAATCAGTTCCTTGAGCCGGCCCGAGATAACCACATTTCCCAGGTCATCTAGATAACCCATATCGCCACTATGAATCCAGCCGTCTTCGTTGATGACCTCATTAGTTTTGGCAGGTTCGTTCAGATATCCCATGAATATGTTGCGTCCACGAATCAGAATCTCACCCTGGCCGCTTTGATCTGGCTCGCATATCTTGATATAGACGCCAGCGATAGGTACACCTGAACTATACAGGTTGGTGATCTTTTCATGGAGTGTTATAGCACCACCCGTCTCCGACATGCCATAGACATCACCGAGAGGCATGTCCAATCCAAGAAAGAAATGCTTCAGCTCAGCCGATACAGGAGCACCGCCAGTCAAAAATATCTTGCACTGTTCTAACCCCAGCATTTGTCGAATAGGTCGGATTAGGCGCGAAGCCAGCCAATATTTTGCAGTGGAGTAAATGGAACATTGCTCTCTGCAAAATAAATATTTAGAGCTGAACAATTTGAAGATATTACTTTACTCTTACCTAGAAATTAATGAAAGTTGATGCGATGCGACTATCTCCCGGGCCTTGGCCAAAAGCATGCGGGAATATGGCTTTTCTTTGGCCTCTGCGGCCACAATACGCTCCTGGAACTTTTCAAACACACGTGGCACTCCAAACATACGAGTCGGTCTCGCTTTTAGGAATGTACGCACCAGAGTACCTTTGAGGGCATCCTTATCCGCAAAGTACACACAACCTCCAACCTCTATGCTCAGAAATATATCAAAAATCTGCGCTGCAATATGACTCAACGGCAAGTAGCTAACCAGGCGCTCCTTGCCCACCACAACATTTCCCATAGTGTTTGCCACAACCTTGCAATCGAACACAACGTTATCATGGGAGAGCATCACACCTTTCGGCATGCCCACAGTACCAGATGTAAAGACCAGCATGGCGCACTCATTTGCAGCTATTGATCGCTCCCTCTTCAGCAAGTTTTCCAGCTGTTCGCCGCCATATATTTTCTGCTGGTCCAGCAGGTGTTGCCAGCTGTAGTAGCCAACCTCCTGGTTCACAAAGGATTCATAGGGGCCGTGTATCTGTATTACAGCCTTCAGACGCGGTAGTCTTTCCTTGATGGCTCTCAGTTTTGCCATTTGCCTTTCATCATCCACAACACAGACCGTAGCATCGCTGACATCGAGCGCATGAAAAACTGCTTCTGCCGAGTTGCTCGGATAAATTCCAGCCACGATGCCCGCGGCACGAATGGCACCTAGCTCAGCAAAAAACCATTCGGGACAATTAAACGCAAGTATGCCTACCGTGCTGCGTTCCTCTAATCCAACATACTGCAGCATCAGCGCCGCTTGCTCCACCTTACGATCGAAATCCGCATAGCTTAGTGTCGTCCAGTTATCCTTGGTAGCGCCAGGCGTCTCATAGACCAATGCGGGCAGCTCCGAGTACTTTTGACATGCTTCACGAAAGAATTCCGGTATGGTTTGTGGCGTAAGGTTGTCGTTTTCATCCATGCGCAGCCTGACAGCTTCATGGAGCGATGTGCTCGTATAGCTCGTAGCAGGCTTCAGATTGTCTTTGCTTCGTTCCAGAACCACGTTGTTCATATTGAAGGCGTTACGATGAATAAACGTCGAGGCTCGTGGTCGCGCCTTATTTAAAACATCTTTTGGTTTGGGTTTGGATGGGTTGATAAAGACAGGCAATGACGCTGCCCGCTTATTTGAATGCTTTCGTAATCTTTTAAGAGCTCGTGTCTGCGCTTGGGTATGGCCTGGCTTAGCCTGACCTTTAGACATCTTGTCTTGTTGCTTATCGCCCCGAGACGTCGATAGGCCTAAACTCAAGATTACTCACACTTTGAATGCGCTTGATAAGTGTGAGCGGTTCCGATTAACATTTAAATTTTTAAAAGTCTGGAAGAGTACTCGCTTACTTGTTGTCTGACCTAAATATGATTGTACCACAGTTAAATACGTTAATAAATAAATATATAATATAGTATAGAGTTCGTGGGTTATGGGCTTAGTCAAAGAGATGTATAGATTCACCCATATAAAGAGTACAAGCCGTATCTCTACTTCCATATTCTGTCAAGTCATACTTAATACATTAACAGAAGTACGTAACCACACTTATCTACATATGTAATAACAATAATAATCATACGATTTACGTAAAATGACTTGCAAATGAACAACAAAGGCGACATTTTGCATTGAACATGTAAATAAAATCCATAGACAAAAAGAAATTAAGTACAAATACCTCTTTAAAAATTGCTTGCAATAGATTACCCTTGCATCAATATTTTAATAAGTAACTAAGTTCGGATAAAATATCTGCCTTAAAAATAATTTCACACATAAAACTCAATTTTGATTGTTCCAAAGGCAGAATTACTGAGGTTGGTTGTCTTATCTTAAAAAACAATTAAGTTTTTTAGCACACTTAACCACTTACAACTTCGACCGATCGTTCCTATTGCGGCTATAAGATATAGTGGTTAGATTTAAAACAAATTAGGTCCGCTTGTGAATAATGAAACTTTTACTATGTTGAGAAATGTTAGGATATCTTCGTAAACTAAAAGTATTTCATTCAACTAAATTTTCCTCCGATTGTTCTTATGGCAGCTATATGTATAGCGTTCCGATCCGGCCGTATTTTGGAAGTAGTGCCTTTCATACAACAACTGTGCGATGATTGCTAATCAGTCAGGACGAACTCTCTTATAGATATACATAGATAATGTCTAGTCTTTTACTAGATAATAGATAGATAGATTCAATAGATAATGTCTAGTCTTTAACATGGTTTAGCTTACTACTTAGTAACCAGTGAATTATTGTATTTATGAGCTATGAATTTGTCTATACCATGTAAATGTTTTAAGAATAATATTTTGGATAAGAAGATTTTATTGTTCTTTTCATATCCATGATATTAAAGTTTGGGACTGTAATTATTGGTTCATTACATAGTATATGCCACTCGTTACCCGGTATTTAAGCGTGACCTGGAGCCCATATTATTTGTATACCCTAGCAGAAGGTATTATAATTTACTCTTGAAATGTGTAATGGTCTGAGAAAGACGTATCTGACCCAACAAAGTATATATATTCCAAACCAGCATGACTTGCCGAGTCGATATAGCGATGTCCGTCTGTCCGTCTGTTTCTATGCAAAAAGGTCTCTCAGTTTTAAAGCTATCCGTCTGTCTGTCCGTCTGTATGAACGCGTCGATCTCAGCAACTATAAGAGCTAGAGACACCAAATTTGGAATGTAGGTTCCATACGCAGATAAAGTTTGTTTCCAATTTCAGTAATCTCTCCCCGTTCCCCTCGCAGTTCGATAAAAACGTTTTACACCAACAATTTCAAAGACATAGCTTTGGGATTCGGCATGTATAATACTTTGGTCACTTTTAATCTACTGTTCCAATTTCAAGTCGATCGAATACTAAACACGGAAGTTATTCATGAAAGAAGATTCAGTGCTGTAGCGAGGGGGGAAAAACCAGCACAGCCAACACTTAGAATGCCTCGCTTGCGCTGATGCTTGTGTATGTGCGACATTGTGTTTAAGTGTGTATATATGTAAGTCTACGAAAATGCGATCGGAAATTGTTGACTTGTGTACAGCGTGTTTTGTATTCGCTATAGTCGACTATAGCAATCTTACATGTTCAAATTTTAAAATTTCATTTTCAACTGGCGCCAAACTCAAATCATCGTCGATACCGTTTACTTAGGCGGTATCGATGCACAAAATTAGTGAACTTTTTTTTTAGTAATCGTGGACCTAAAATGTACTGCCCGTGGAATTATAGGAGAGTAAAAAACAATCAATCACAAGAGCATACAATAGTTAGATGTTTACATATCAAAGTCCCGCCATAAATCTTGTGTTTAAAACTATTTTTTTCATAAAAACATCCGAACATTACAGTTGTTTATATTATATGCGTTCCGATGAAAAAACGACTAGGCTCTTGCCTGCCCACTATTTGAGGCATCTCTTGGTTTTGGTTTGGGACAGTTGATAAAGACAGGCAATGATACTGCCCGTTTAATTGCCTGCTTTTGTAATCTTTTAAGAGTTCGTGCCTGCGCCTGCCTGGTCGAATATGACCTTTAGACATCGTGTATTGTTGCTTATCGCCACGAGACTTCGCATAATGGCTCAAGAATGGGTAAAACGACTAACACAGTTTGATAGAGAATTGCTTTTAGGTTATAAAAGAGTTTTTTTTTTTTTTTTTAATTTGGGTAATTCGATTCGGCGGTAGAAGTCATGAAACTTGAAAACTTTATAATTGTAATATTAATATTATTTTTTATGAAAAACTGTTGATTTTTGCGATAGAATTATATCCAAAAGGTTCAGCCTAATATCAAGATGATTCACAATTTGAATGCGCTTTATAATTATTATAAGTTCCGAATAAAATTTATTATAATTTATAAGTTTTGAAACCCTGAGTGACTGGTTAACTGACCTTAGTATTACCACAATTAAATAATTTAATAATGTATAGGGTGTGTTTAAGGGAGAGTGTTCTTAATACCTTTTTTTATTTATTTATTTATTTGATCATTCCTAGTGCTACAAGCTAAAGTTTATAAGTTAGGGCACTAGTCACTATAATTATAAAACATTTGATAACTGAATTATACATATTAGTATTTTAAGATTTAACGTTTACAAGTTTATAGTATTTAATATTTTTGTTATATTAATTTTATAGTTATTGGTAATTGCTTGAATTATTTTTATTACTATTTATTTAATTAATTTCATTTCACCCACAAAAGATTTCAAACCTTATCTAGGCTTGCATTTACTATCACGTCATACACAGAGGAAAAAAGAAACACAATTCAGGCATTTTAGTATTGGTTATACACAAATAAGCCGAATTATCAAACCTATATTAGCTAATTAATTAACTAATAATTAACTAATAACAAAGTGATTTTCCTATACTTACATTCATACATCTTTATACTTAACCTATGTTCAAGACTTGATATTTATTTATGTGGTGTTAAAAAATCTTTATCATTAATGAAATATCACAGATTTTGTATTATCAAAGTTGGACCCACAATCAAGGGATCATAGATTTTGTGGTTATGTATGGTGTTAAAATATATTTAAAATTCCAAACATTTTGTGTTAAACATTCATTAATATCAAATTTTGATGCAGAATTGTCCAGGGGGTGAACATTAGTATCGATCTTGACACTTTATAAATTGAGGACATACACCAACATCTGTACCAAGTTTGGTTGCTCAAGCTTTAAGGGTGTGGAATAAAATTGGGTTCATACGGACAGACGGACATTTTGCAAACCCAATATACCAATCTCCCTTCGGAACATAGTATAAACATTGCGGCAAGGGTACGCATACATATACATATTATTCGGCACGCCGAAGACATGCGTTCTTTATTGTTTTTTAATAACTTCTGTGTTGTTTATCCGATTGACGATGCACACAGTTTAGTTAGTTTGATCAATAATTGGATGTTATCGAAAAATCTGATACTTTCTTATGAACGCTATTATACACTGTATTTCTAAATGGCGGCATAGAAGCATTACTAGGTTGTTCACATTTCAAAGGTGATAATCATGGATGTAAACATGTTCGCCTGTTGTGAGTAATTAATATAAAATATTGAAATTTTTATTAATTTATTCGTTAAAATATATTGCAGTTCTTGATAAAAGGTGGAAGCCACATATGTATATAGTTGTTGATCGATTATATTCAGAAAAAAAAGAGTATTTTCGCAATCTAAAAAGCTCTGCTGCAATACACATGCTCATTGGCGAGATCATATTTGTATTTAGAGGCTTTAATAATATTGTTTCCCATGCTTATATACAAAATATCGATCATTTGAAGAAGCATTTCGATTAAAACAGCTTATAATGTCATGATCAATCAAATGGATCGAAATATTTCTATGATACATAAACATGAATAATGTTCCGAAAATGTGGTATCGATATACCGTATTTGTTGCTATTCCCAGAAAGATCATAGTATTCAGATAAATACCTATCAGGGATCAAGGCATGCTGGTGAACATGGCTAATGTGAGAGCATTATCCCTTACGCTACCGCCTTTTGTAAAAAGGCAGCTCCACCTAGTGCATGTCCAAAGATACATACGAGTTACATACATATGTACATACAAAGTAATAAAATAGAAGCACAAAACTCAGATGTACATACATACACATATGTAATTATACTGTAGGCTTGCCTCAGCTGGTAAACAAGCAGCAGAAAAATAGGAAGCAGCAGAAAGGCGTCATTGCCGTTGTTGTCAGCTGCCTGTGCATTGATGTGCGCCTGGTCGACCAACAGTCATTTTTTGTACAAATTTATAATTTATTGTTTAATTTATTTTATTACAAAATGTCAAACAGTTTTCTCTGTGTATACACTAATCATAATACACACTCACACTTATCCATGTACATATGTATTCATACTTTAAGTAGTACATATGAACATATGTATGTATTTATGTACATACTATGTATGTATTGATTGATGTATGTATGTATGTATGTACAGCAGCTTGTTGCCTTGCATAGAAACAGCAATGACTATGACTTGATATAGAAATTAGTAACCCAATCGTAATTGTTGCAATTTGTAGCTGCGGTTTATCATTTGTCATGCCGCAACAACAACATTATTATGAAATTATTTACCGATGAACAGCATCGCATGAATGCCAGACCAGTGTATACATTGTCATTTCCGCTAAGGGGGTGAAGGGAGGTGCTCGTTGGCATTAAAACTAAAATAAAAAAAAAAAACTTACATATGTATGTACATACAGTGGGGTTGCATATTGCGTTTGTTTTTATTTTTATAGAGTTGTGTTTGATCTTTTGTACACAAAAGATATATTTATACATAACACACTTACACGTATGTATGTATGTACTTATATACATATGTAAATACATATGTATATTTGGTACATACATAAGTATATATATAAAAGAGTTCGTCCTGACTGACTGATTGACAATCATCGCTAAGTGGAATGCTTTGTCTGTGGTATTATTCTTGCAATATGCTTTTAACTTATTTTTTAAAATATACCAACAAAAATTTAAGAGTTTACTAACAGATGGAAATTGTACCCATCGGCACAGGCGGGAAATTGGGATCAAGGTCAAATGACTGAAATTATTTGTGTTTTTTTAGATCGGTTTAAAGAAATTTCCATAACCCTTACACAAAAATCATTAGGCTCAACTATTTAGGAAACTACGCTATTGTGTGTATTTCTTACGATTGACGAAACTAGTCCAATTCAATATACTGCATTTAAGTCGAAATATTTCGCCGGGCAACGCAGGAGTTTTACCATCTAGTTATTTAATACCTTGGAACGCATTCTATCGCTATTTACACCCTGTACCGATAAACTGATAGAGTTCAAACACACCATTTTGAAGTTTGATTATGTACTTAACATATGTTCTTAACATAATCAAACTTCAGGCTGTGCAAACCTGTCCAAATTTGTTTAAATTCGAACTTCTGAATTTTTTAGTTGTCACAGAAACAATCGGTTGAAAGTTGAAAGTGTATGAACAACAATTTTTACTCCCTGTTTTGTTGATGTGATATTATGGGGAGAGGGACCCATAATAAGGCAAACACCTTTATTTTACACATTATGTAAAGGTATAGTTAAACAAATTTTACAAGATTGACAGATTTGAAATGAACAAAAAAAAGAAAGAGGGGCTATCTTTAGAGTGACAATACTATATACCCTAGCAGCAATGTTCTTATACACATATTAATTTTCGTGTGATTGCACCCATGTGGTTCGATTTTGAAGTATAATAATACTCTTACTTAGTTTGAATGTAATAAAAGAAGTTGTTCATACAAAAACTTATTTTTCACCCGATCCTATGACTGCTACATGGCTAACATATTTAAATGCCACACAATTTTCCTGTATTAGCCAACTTATTTACTACCAAAATCAAAAAAAAAATATTTTTGAAATTATGCTTAATTTATATTCTTTTTTTTTGCAAAATCAAGAAAGGTCACTTTTTCAGCGCACAAAAGTATTGGCACACTTAACTTATAAGTTATAACCTATAAAATGCTTAAAAATATAACAAATCTGGCAACCCTTTGTCAAAAACATATGTGGCCATGTACCGTTATTCGTTATAAAAGCACTCTTCGCAGAATTTTGCAATTTGGGATTGAAATTTTTAATATTTGGTTGATTTTTGGCAATAATGTCATCAAAACAAAAAGAAACAACCGAGGCAGAAAGAAGAATTATTCTTTATATGCATAATGAAGGCAGTTCATATGCTGAGATAGCAGACATGATGAGTAGAAGCCGTTTTACAATAAGAAGCATTATAAAACGCTTCAAAGGAGCGCCAAACTTGAAAACTGCGCAGCGCCAAGGCCGGCCGTCGATTTTAACCAACCGGAAAAACCTTAAAATAGTCCAAAAAGTAAAAAAGGATCCCAGGATAACATCGACACAGATTGCTGCTGAGGTAAAAGAAGAGTTTGAAAAGGATGTGCACCCGATGACTATCAGAAAAGTGCTGCACGAAGCTGACTACAATGCGTGTGTAGCTAGACGTAAACCCTACATCACTCCCATAAACCAAAAGAAGCGCTTAGAGTTTGCCAAGGAGTTCCAAAGCAAGCCAGCCTCATTCTGGGACCAGGTGCTCTTCACAGATGGGAGCAAGTTCAACATTTTTCGCTCAGATGGCAGGATAACTGTGTGGTGAAAACCAAACACAGAATTGAAAAAAAAAATCTTGCATCAACTGTGAAACATGGTGGCGGGGGAGTTATGGTGTGGGGCTGCATGTCGGCTGCAGGCGTGGGCGAGCTTGTGTTCATAGAAGGGATAATGAACAAAACAGTTTATATGAATATCCCTAAGGATAATCTAAAAAAAAGTGCTGAAAAGTTATGCCTCCCAGAAAATTTCACTTTTCAGCAGCACAACGATCCGAAGCATACGGCCCACGACGTAAAAATGTGGCTAGCCTATAATGTGGCACACGTATTGCCACACCCCCCGCAATCTCCAGACCTCAATCCAATTTAGCATCTTTGGGATGAGCTCGATAGAAGCTATGTATATGATATAGTCGTTCGATTTTGACAAAATTTGGTCAGATTTGATTTGATCTTTAGAGACTTGGTTTGAATAAGTTTGCTAAGGATACATTTATAAACAAAAAAGTTTTTCATACATAAACACAGCTGTCGACCGATCATTACTATGGCCGCTATATGCTACAGTGGTCCGATCCGGCCGGTTCCGACATATGTACATATGTACTGCCTGCAGCAAAAAGAAGGCTCTGTGACAAGTTTCATTACGATAGCTGAGGCTAGTTTGCATAGAAATAGACGGACATCGCTATATCGACTCGGCTATTCATGCTGATTCAAAATATACATACATATATGTATACTTTGTTGGGTCGGAAACGTCTCCTTCAATCCATTACACGTTTCGAGACTAAATTATAATAGCCTCTGCTAGGGTATAAAAATATATGTACATACATACATATTTTTAGCTAGAAATACCCATTTTGACATCACGCTCCTGTTTTTACGAAACAGAGTATACCGCTGTCGGATACTTTCGAAGTTTGAACAAGTTTCCAGTTGGTTATGTTCAAGTAAAATCTATCTTGTTAATTTGTAATACTAATTAAGGAACCATTGGTGCAAAACGAAAATTTGTAAGTAAACAGTGCTCAAAGTCAGAGGAAAACTTCTTCAAAAGCGTGTCTTTACCCAACACTCTCAATTTTGAGGGTGTATTGAATATTACAGCATTTACATACATACATATATGTACATACATATTTGAAGAGGTCTACAAAGACCACTTTTCATGTTACACCAATTGTTTTCATTATGCCCTTTATTTGATGACTAGAATTATACCACTATGCTATAGGAACAATCGGAAAAACATTGAGTTTTTATATGACTTTTTGCTTCGGTATTCAGACATACATACATATGTATGTAAGTACATACATATGTACTTATTTAAGTATGTTCATACATATGTACTTAGTAGATATGTATGTACATATGTATATACATATATATCTTCGACATGCATACTGTTTTACTTTACGAATCGTGTGTGTAATAACATATGTATGTTTTACAAATGTATGTACATACATGTGTGTATGTATGTAGCACTTACACGCACCATTTGTGACGATGACGTTGAACGGGATTGGCGTGGGGTGTGCATGTGCATGTCTGTGACTTTTGTAGATTTGTTTGTGTACATATAGATATAGCAAAATAACCAGGCGCACAGCATTGATTAGCAGCCGGAAAAGAGCCCAAGCAAAGTCAAAGCAAAAAGTTCATGCGAGCAAGTGAGTGAGCAGCCAGGCAGGCAACAATAACAGCAACAAGTACACACAACAATAACGAAACACACATTCATATACAACAACAACAACAACAACAGACGAAACGATACACACACAAAACTACTAAAAGAGGCAGAGGCGAGCCCGACGGACACCCGAGACGACGACGACGACAGATAAACAACATTTATATTCATGTACCCGCCAGTAACAACAACAACACAAAGAAGTGTGGCACACATACGAATAAACGCACACAAACATAAAGGAATAAAAAAACGAAAATCAAATAACATACATATGTACATACATATTGTACATATTGACAAACAAGTATGCACATATGTACATACATTCAGATGTATGTATGTACATGCATTGCACTGCTCACGATTCATACGCCGCACTGTGCGACCCCTCTTAACAAATCATTTCTACACACATGAGAACAGCGACGTCAGCGTCGACGCGACGTAGCATATCAGCAACAGTGTCGGTACGTTGGCTGCGCGGTAATCGAGGGGAAACCAAGTAGACGATAACAACATATTCATACATATGTACATATGTATGTAAGTCTTCGTACATACATACATACATATGGTTGTATGTACACATGTATGAATGAACATTCAGCCGCTGCGGTCTTACCCAGTCCATACACAAAACAACCAGTATACAATCAGTTGAATCAACTGGTTGAGCATTTTGCCACGTACGCACCAACAAGTTGCACCAACTTAAAAAATCAGCAAGCGACGGTCACATTAACAACAAGTATAAATGCTCTAGTCGAGTATACCCAGCTGGTCATATAAATAGCACACAAACATATTCCACTTATGGAATGATTTTTTTAATTGAAAAAATTTTGTTAAAAATAAAACAACTTTGGCTCTTCATAGCTTAACTTTTTAACTAATTAATTTATAAAGAACAATTTATAAATGTTTTGAAACAAAAGAGATAAAAATGCAAATTTAAACAAGTAAGAATGCTCTAGTCGAGTATACCCGACTACGAAACTCCCTGTACCAAGGTCTAAAACTTCCAATCATATGTTCGTCTCTTACACATGCACGCACACATACACAAAGCCGCACACACGCGAGCGACAGCAAGGCGACAGCGCTGCAGCGTAAGCAATGCATTTTACGTCGTGGCTGTGCTTCTTCTTCCCCCCTCGCTCCAGTACTGAATCTTGTTCGTTGAATAACTTCCGTGTTTATTATCCGATCGACTTGAAATTTGGACAGTAGATTAAGAGTGACCTAAGTAGTGTAAATTCCAAATCCCAAAGCTTCCTTTAAAACTGTGGCTGTAAAACGTTTTGATCGATTTGCGGGGGTACGGGGTAAGATATCAGAGATTGGAAACAAACTTGATCTGCGTATGGTATACAGGAACCTACATTCCAAATTTGGTGTCTCTAGCTCTTATAGTTGCTGAGATCGACGCGTTCATACAGACGGACAGACAGACGGACATGGCCAAATCGAAATCTCTTTTGATGCTGATCAAGAATATATACACTTTATAGGGTCGGAGATGTCTCCTTCTGCCTGTTACATACTTTTGCACAAATCCAATACCCCCTTTTTTACCCATTTTATGGGTACAGGGAGTAAAAATGACGAAATATAATAATAACATACTAAAAACAAGAAAGAACGGCTATCTTCGGAGTGCCGAAGCTATATACCATAGCAGGAATTAATTTTTATACAAAATTTAATTTTTGTCTGAAAAGTTTTTCATACAGAAACATAGTTGTCGACCGATCATTCCTATGGCAGCTATATGTTATAGTGGTCCGACCCTGATTGCTGATTCAGAAAACATACAATATATCGGAAAGTGTAAGAAAATTGTATGAAAATCTCGGTATGCGTCAGCTGCTAGATAACAACGTGAAAGTGCAAAAGAGATAAAAAATCTCTCTTGAATCGCTCTCTCGGCCTTAAAATTTATAAATGCGACTGAAATCGCCATATTGCTTATGTCTCTCAGACTCTGCCTAGCTTTGCAGTCGATCTACGGTAGATGGCGCGCTGTTGTTCGACATGTGTTTTGCGGATAATTCTTTAGTATAGCGTCCCTTATGAAGACTACGTAAAAATGTCTGACTTTGGTCTTAAACGACGCGTCTAAAAATTAGAAAGCAAATTCTGTCGGCAGAACAAGACTTTTTTTTGTCGAAATAATGAAATTTATTAAATAAAAGTTGACTGATATGCGTATCTCGACACGATAGTTGTTTGTCTTAGTGTTGGAAAACATCAAACATTTACAAGAGTTGCCAGACTGTTAGATATTGAACCGCGCAAATTTGAATTTATTAATAAGAGTTTAAAATAATATGTGAATAGCCCGCTTAAAACAATACGCGCGATTTATCGCTCTCTCGGCCTTAAAACTTATAAGTTCGACTGATCTCGCCACATTGCTTACGTCTCTCAGACTATGCCTACGCTTTACTATCGATCTACAGTAGTTTGCGCGCTGCTGCTGGATTCAATTATTTATGATTAATTTGAATTATTTAAGTTTATTAATTAGTTATGTACCTTTTTAGTTTATGTATTGCGAATGTTGCTGTAGTAAATCGGAACAGCTGCATTCGCATTATTGATTGTTGATCGCTTTTTCATAAATGTGGCGGTCGGTAGATACTTGTTAGTACCAACATGGGACTTACGCAAACAGAATGCGATAAATGTAGGGTTACTCTATGTTTTAACAATGGAAATAAATTAAAGGAGTACGCCCACCCCTCGCCACGGGCAAGAAATTGGGTCAAAGTCAAATGAGTGAGATTATTTTTTTGTTAGATCGGCTTCAA
This sequence comes from Hirtodrosophila histrioides, assembly GCA_037075165.1. NCBI lineage: Eukaryota > Metazoa > Arthropoda > Insecta > Diptera > Drosophilidae > Hirtodrosophila > Hirtodrosophila histrioides. The sequence continues at coordinate 175,092 of JBAMCL010000603.1, read as the reverse complement.
AGTCATTGTCACATCCCTACACAAGAAATCATAAGGCATTTAACAAATTGTTGATGCATATTTGGTCCAGGGAGTCAACAATAGTCTGTATGCCAAATCTTGACACTTTAAAAATTGACGTATACACCAACATGTGTACAAAGTTTGGTTGGTCTAGCTTCAAGGGTGTGGAAAAAAATTGGCTTCATACGGACACACTGACATTTCGCAAACCCAATATACTATTTTGCCTTCGGGAACATCGTATAATAAATTTGAAAAGTAGCGCTAAGAAGCTTTGTATAGGGTCAAATTTCTACTTCCACCAATCCACCCGAATCTATCTCGCGTATAACACGCCTCATTTATTGGAGACGCCACCATAGAGTCCCGACATAACCACCAATGTGGAATATGCTTGAAAAAAATTCGAAAGCATCACATAAGCAATAGAAACCTGTAGCGTGAGGCATTGCATCAAGAGTGGTCCGGACTTGGGACTGAATATATTGAAAAGTTTGTGATGTCAAAGCCAAATCGCCTCAGAGAGGTTATTCAAATTAAAGGAATTTCATAGTAGATACTAAGTTTTTAGTTTCAATTAGTAATCAGTAGTAGTAGGTAGTATCATGTTTATAGTTAATTCATTTATATTAGTAGTAACAGTACGTAGACTCTTGTTAACGCAAATATATCAATAATTCTTATATCCTATTCATATTTTAGGATACAGTTGGAAATTATAGTTATGGAATATATGGTTATTTTTCGATTAGGCCATTTCCGTCTGTCTATCCGTATGTATGAACCCATCGATCTCAGCAACTATAAGAGCTAGAGACATCAAATTTGAAATGTAGGGTCGTGTACAGCGGGCGCATGTCATTTTGGATCCGAGATATTCCCTCCAATTCCCCCGTTATTCGATAAAAACATGAAATTTAAATTAAATTTCACATTAATAATTTTAATACCTTAGTCACTCTTAATCAACTGTTCAAATTTCAAGCCGATCGGATTATAATAACGGGAGTTATTGACGAAAGAAGATTCAGTACTGCAACGCGGGGAGGAAGAAGCAGCTCAACTGCCACTTAAAATGGCTCACTTGCTTATCATTTATGAACAGAGTAAATAATAAGGGGCCAATGTGACTTCCTTGTGGAACTCCGGAAGTAACTTGAACAGACTTAGAGACTAAGCCTTTGCAATAAACATTTTGGGTTCTAAGAGTCAAATAGTAGATCCAATGAATTAAGTTATTTGGAAATCCCAGAAGATGCAGTTTGTGAAGTAAAAGAGAATAATTAAGAGTCAAAAGCCTTACTGAAATCAGTGTAAATAACATCTGCTTTCATTTTAGATTGAAATCCCTTAATGACAAGAGAATTGAATTCCAAATTAGTGGTAAAAAAAAAACTATATTTCGCAAACCATGAGGGCAGGGTGAAATTATAGATCTACATACGTGTTGAAGTTGAGAAGTTATTAATTTCATAAAAATCTTAGGAATAGCAGACACCTTAGAAATACCTTTATAGTTTTCAACATTAGACTTGTTTCCATTTTTATGCAGAGGAATAAAAAATGATTCTTTCCAAATGTTGGGGAAGATCACAACTCAACGGACAGTTAAAAAAAAAAAAATAATGGCTTAAGAAACCTTAGCACACAGCTCGGTACTGCATCAGGTCCTGATGAAAATACGGTCCTTATAGCCTTTAAATAACGTAGATGCGAACTTTCGGTGATTAAAGGCCCAAAAATGCAATTGGAGCTACTTGATATGGTTGTGAACTATAATACGTTTGAAAAAATTTGGCAAAAGAGCCGCGATAGCCTGATCTGGGTTAGCTGTTTTTTTCTTCGAAAAAGAGCCAAATTCTTTGAACTTTTTGTACAATCTCGACTTTTTTTTGAAGTTAATTAGATCCCGTGTAAACCACACAGGTTTGTGAGACCTAAGAGTGTTACAAAACAGAACACAGGAATTAAAAATTAAATCATAGTAAAATAAAAATATTCGATTGCACAATCCATATCTCTACACATGTAAAGCTGAAACCAGTCAGTCTGGGATAGGAGCTGTAAAATCGGTTTTCCGAAATTGACGAACTCGCTCTTCAAGCTTTCTACCTTGGCTTGGCACCCTCGCTGGTATATCAATCAACACTTCCAAATATGGGTGATAAGGATCATCAGGAGTGGATATAGGTATAGTACGGGAGACAGAATATAAGGAGGAATCCAAGCCAAAAATAAAATCAAGCATTTTAAGTTAGGAATTTGGGATACCATTGATTTGACATCCCAAATAAACTGTCAATAAAATCGTGCTGAGTCGTGGAAGTCAACACGCTGGAGTCAGGACTAGAAATCCAGGTAGTTACAGCACTATTAAAATAACCAAGAACTACAGGAAAATCACGATTAGAAAGCATAAGGAGACAGAATGTATAGCAGAAGCATGGGAAGAATAAACTTGTTAATGGCTGTTGAGTGCTTCTTCCTCCCGCGCTTCAGCACTGAATCTTCTTCGGGAAATAACTTCCGCGTTTATTATTCGATCAACATGAAATTTGAACAGTAGATTAAGAGTGACCAAAGTATTATAAATGCCAAATCCCAAAACTATATCTTTAAAAGTGTGGCTGTAAAAGTTTTGATCGAATTGCGGGGGAACGAATTGAGATCGGAAACACACTTGATCTGCGTATAGTAATCAGGAACCTACATTCCAAATTTGGTATCTCTAGCTCTTATAGTTGTTGAGATAGACGCGTTCATACAGACGGACATGGCCAAATCGAAATCTCTTTTGATATTGATCAAGAATATATATACTTTATAGGGTCGGAGATGTCTCCTTCTGCCTGTTACATACACGTGCACAGATCCCCCTTTTGCACCCCCTTTTACCCATTTTATGGGTACAGGGAATAAAATTGGTTCGCTTGCGCAAATCGGCATATTCTAGCCCCAAAACACGCATTCACAGGGGTATATCTCCTACAGTTTCATAGATAGAGTCACCTAATTTGGCATACAGACAAATGTTGAACCCTGGTCAAATCTGCATCAAAAAATTGTTAATCAATTCACCCACCACCTTCCCCACAAATGATCAAAATTTATATCCCCCAGATCTTTACGGGTGGAGTCGGCAAAATTAGCATCCAAATTAATGTTGACCCCCTCGACAAATCTGCATCAAACGATTTTTTATGTAAAAAAGTAAAGTTAAAAGGCTTAAACGTTTGAAATTCACGCTTAAATCGTCTTGTTAATTTACACAGCGAATAATTTGTTGGAGCGTCAGGACTCGCCTCTTCCAGAAAGCAGTCAATTGTAGACTGTCTATCTTTGGCTAGTACCCTTTGCTGGCGATTATCAAGTCTTTTGTATATCGAGCGTCACCCGTCCAAGTATACTCTCTCCTCACTCTCCTTTTAAGGTTGACTATTGCCGCTGCCGTAGCTGTTGCAAATTGTTGTGACAATGCGATTGATATAAGGTGGAAGGAGCTGCTTTCCTAGCTGCATTCTTAAGGTTAGTCATAAATATTGAAACAGCGTCATCAATATCCTCGGGCATATTAATTTTCATACTAAGGTTTACGCTGCTGTCCAGTTCAGCTCTAAATAGTTCAATTGATGAACCGGGAGAAAGAAAGGGTGGCCTGGGTGGCAAAAGCTGTGGTGCCTCATGGAGTGTAGCAATACTAGGCAGGTGGTCCGAAGCGAGGTCATACATTTGCTGTATCGAAAGCTTACTTGCCGCTAATCCGTTTAGAATCAAAATGTTAAGTGCTGTTGGAGTGTTCTGCGTGTTGTAGAAATAAAACATGGGGTGATCTGTTGCCAGGACCTGGCATGAGCTGTCTACAATTGCTTCATAGAGGCGCCTTCCGCGAGTTTGTTACTAATGCTCCCCCACGAAGGATGTTTGACGTTAAGGTCACCACCAAAGATGAATTTTTCGTTAAGTCGATAAAAAAAACTGCTCAAAGTCTGGCTTCGTACAAGGCTCTCTATGTGGTAGATAATTAGCAGCAATAGTAAATATTCGTCTACCCCAAATATTTACAGAAAAGCATGCAATCTGACTGTCCACACGAGAGACTGACTCTTTCTGCCCGTCAGTGATGCAAGAACGTATGATCATAGCAGCACCCCCTCGCTTGTTTCCGCTTTGGTGTTCCGTGTTATGAATTTCGTATCCTGGCAAGTAAATATTTTGGCTTGCAGACAGATGTGTTTCTGTCACTAACGCTGTGTCCACTGATTGGGCACTGAGGAAAGCTGTGAAATCATCTCAATTCTGGCATATTCTTCGTGCGTTCCAAAGGTAAATTTTAATTTGTGTACTGTTCACATTGTTACTCCCCGTACACATAAAATGGGTAAAAAGGGTACGAAATCTGTGCAAATGTAACAGCCACAAGGAGAAATCTCCGACCCTATAAAGTATATATATTCTTGATCAGTATCTAAAGGAATCTTGATTTGGCCATGTCCGTCTGTCTGTCTGTCCGTCTGTATAGAGGCGTCGATCTCAGCAACTATAATATGATCATATGCCAACGAACCCCATCTCTCCCACCAAGCAATCAAGCGTAATCAAATGGTTGACTCCACCAACCACTTGATGATTACGTAATATATATACGAGCCCTAAGTACAACCCGTGACATTCACAATATAAGTTATTATGCTTCGTATGCTTCTCACCGCTCGTGTCAGCAAGTCATTGGATGTTACTTTTGTGAGGAGCCGATAATCATTCAAGTTGTCGCTGTTGGTGGTGGCTGCCGTTTGACGTATTAACAGAGACAACCCGAGTGTCGTTGACGCTGATGTCGTTGAGGGTAACTGCAGAATTTTCTCAAGGCAAGTTGGCGACGGTCTCTGTTCCTTGTACGTCATCATGCAGGCACAACTTGAGCTCAACATACTCACTAAATTGTTAATATACAGCTTTGTACATGCATACATATATAGCAATATGTATGTATATATTTATGCATGCATGTATGTACACATTTAAATATTGTCTCAAACCACGTGTTTGTTATTGCTGCCCATTACATTTCATTCTTATGCCGGTTCTGGGTTTAGCTTTGACTCGTCGCTCTTAGTCATTACAAACATATGCATGTACATAAGTATGTATATTTGTATATAAATACCCAGCGGACAAAAGCTTCGTAAGCAAGTTAGACACGAAAATGAAACCGACACTTTGTCTAAGCTCTTTCTTGTAACACAGTATCACAAACAAATACAAAATCGAAAAATATCGCTGTTTGTTGATAAATATGATTTGCTAACGAAAGTTTCAAAAATATACTTAGGAAGCCATTTTTGCTTAGTTGTCGGACATAGCGTAAAATATTTTTTAATTTTATTTTTATTTTTTAATAATATATATATATATTTATATTTTATTTATTTTATTATTTATGCAACACCGTGACTGACGTTTGAAGTTGGTTCTCATGTACACAAAGTGCTGAACCTCTTACCACTGTTATGTGAATTTTTCCCATTGTAAAATTTAATATTGGTTTATAAAATTGAAAATGAATTTTCACTATTTTCACCACTACACGTTCATTTCTAAGCCTTTAATTTATTGTTTTGTTTTATTTTCCAGATGGGTCTGAATCTTCAAATCTTATCTGGGTTGCTTATATATTTTTAAATCACAGGTTTTATAATAATAATTATGTGTTAATAAGGGTAAGTCTAATACGGGTTTCGAACATTAAGCGGGATGATTGCTGAGCACTCGCTTTATTGTCCGCTGGGTACCTACCTACATGTTTATGTACATATTTATGTGCGTACATATGTCCATACATGCATACAAACATAAACACAATTTGAGAACGTGGACGTAGACGCCGCTGTTACCGTTTTAGCTGTTGCCGCAGCAGCGAAAGCTACTTCTACTCGTACTACATGACAACAACAATATTAACAACACTGCACACATTACCTACATGGCCTACGTTCGCCTGCTAATCATTTCTGGGCGCCTGCTTTGTGCTCATGTTTATTTGTATATATCGAGCAACACAAACGCACAAAACTCATATGCAAAACCTCAGTACATACAAACTTTTACTCATGCAATACATGTTTCTACGGTGTATGTAGACTCTACAGAGTAGACTACACACATGACCAAACATACATATGTATGTACATACATAAAAATACATCTACGTACATACAAAAATACATATTACATACATACAAAACATATTACGTACATTTTATGCTGATAGTATGAGAAACTATTAGTTTTACCCAGCAATATTTGGCGAGGGTGTCGTTCGCGAAGGGGGAGAGAGGGGGAGGTCTTCCGGAGTTAAGTCATCCATAATAATATAGTGGACGATAATCTGTATTTAAATTATTTTTATTCTTTAATTACATATGTACATGGGTACACGAAAAGCTTTTGAGCCCGATAAGATAGCAGTTCTTATACCCTGTACCCACAAAATAGGTAAAAGGAGGTCCTAAAACCGTACAAATTTATGTAACAGGCAGAAATAAGCAGACATTACATACATAGATATATTCTTGATTAGTAGCAATGCCCGAATCAATCCGGGCCGGATCCTTTTGTCCTCCTGTCCTTTTGTGTAGAAACTCAGACGTCCGTCCGTGCGAACGCGTCCATCTCAGGTACAACTCGTGCAAGAGCTAGAGACACCAAAGTTGGATGACAGAAGAAAACTTGGCACAGCTGTTTCCTTTTGCTGCAGGCAGTAAATACATATGTCGGCTATATGATAGCTTCCAAGCTGCAAGGTTATAAGACTCCGGCACGCAGAAGATAGCAGTTCTATCTTGTTTTAAATCTGTTCCCAAAGGAAAAAATAATACTTTGGGTTTGCGGAATATATTAACTTATAAACGCAATTTTGTGTCACACCCTTGAAGTTAGAGCAACCAAACTTGGTACACATGTTGGTGTATACTCTCAGTTTAGTGTCAGGGTCGACCATTTACATATATCTCCCACACCTGTATGGAAAAACACCAAATTTACCATACAGGCTAATGCTGAGCTCCTTGACAGATCTGCATCAAAACATTTTGAATAAATAAATTCTGAGTTAATCTATACTCCGTGTGCACATATATATTATTTTGTACACCTGCATAACAAAAATTAACTTCTCATAACTTGCATGATAAGAGAAAAGTATTACGCATGTGTATACGATCAGTATAACATTTGGAGCGAATAAATTAATTGCACGAGGTATGTACTTTTTTTGGCTACTACTATAAAGCTTTTCCAAAGCTCAGCTTATAACGAAGCAGCTGATGCAGCTTAAAAAAGAAAGAATGCTCTAGTCGAGTATAGCCGACTACGAATCTTCCTATATCCCGGTCGAAAACTTCCAAACACATCTTTGTACACTTACACTTTCACACACAAAAAGCAGATTATTGATGCAGATAAGATTGCAGCAGATTAAGACTGACCCAAGCATTATACTTGCCAAATCCAAATGTACTTACATTTAAAAAAAAACGTTTTTATTAATTTGCAGTGGTGCGGCGGGAGATATCTCCAATCGGAAACAAACTTCAAACGCGTATAGTATCGGGCACCTACATTTCAAATTTGGTGTCTCTAGTAAGGGCTAGTTGCTGAGATCGACGCGTTCAATAATATATATACCTTATAGGGTCGGAGATGTATCCTTCTGCCTGTTACATACATTTGCTCAGATCTAATACCCCTTTTTACCCGTTTTATAGGTACAGGGCGCTTGACCCTGCCAACTATCAAGTTAAGCTAAGAGTACGCTGACGGCGGATAGATGCCTGCTTAGCAGTTTGACAATCCAGCGCACACTCATATTTTAAGTGGATTGGCGCATTCTCAGACTTACGGCATTGCCATTGCCGAATGAGAAACTATGTGCAGATAAAAAAGACAATGCGGAACAACTGAATAACAAAATAGCGGGCTTCAAAACATATACAAAAAACTTAGAGTCTGGTAATCAAATGCGCGTACATATCGGAACATGCGTATGCCAAAAGAGCTTTTGTCATTTTGCTAAGAACGCACTTTTTGTGAATTTTAGAATTGTTTACATTCACTTACATTGAAAGTATATGTATGTTTGACGATCGCTGCTGCCAATTCTGAAGTTTCTATATTTAAAATCTATATCTACGTATCTATATATATAAAAGAGTTCAACCTGGTTAAATATGTATCGGGAAGTATATATGAATGTCTCTCTTGAATTGCTCTCCCGACCTTAAAACTTATGAGTGCGACTGAAATCGCCATATTGCTAATGTCTCTCAGACTCTGCCTAGCTTTGCAATAGATCTACGATAGATGGCGCGCTGCTGTTCGACATGTGTTTTGCGAATAATTCTTTAGTATAGCGCCCCCATATAAAGACTACGTCAAAATGTATGATTTTGAAGTTCAATGTCGCGTCTAAAAATTAAAAAGAAAATTCTGTCGGCAGAACAAGACTATAATAATTTGAATGCAAATAAAAGTTGACCGATATGCGTATATCGACACGATAGTAGTTTGTCTTAGTGTTGGAAACATCAATCACTTACAAGAGTTGCCAGACTGTTAGATATAGAACCGCACAAATTTGAATTTGTTAATAATAGCTTAAAATAAAATGTGAATAACCCGTTTAATATAAATCTTCCAATTTAGCGCTCTCTCGGCGCTAAGACTTAAAAGTGCGACTGAAATTGACATATTGGTTTTGTCTCTCAGCTTCTGCCCATTCTTTGCTATCGATCTACGGTAGACGGTACTGCTGCTGGAGTTAATTATTTTTGTAATACCCTGATTTGGTTAATTTAAATTATTTAAGTTTATTAATTATTTACCTTTCTTGTTAATGTAATGTAAATTTGTAGTAAATCGGAACAGCTGCATTCGCACTATCGATTGATGACCGGTTTTCCATAAATGTGGCTGTCGGTCGATGTTTGTTAGTACCAACATGTAATAAGTTTACGCAAACAGAATGCGATAAATGTAGGCTTGCGCTATGGTTTAACAATGGAATTAATTCTCTTAAAAGTGTTCACTTGAATTAAGTACAGACTTAACCACCCTCCCACTATTTTCCGAATGTTAGTATTATTCTTCTAACTTCATCAAAAGAATTTTAAAGGACTACGCGTCAAAGTCAAATGAGTGAAATTATTTAGTAAGATCATTGTAGAAGGAGAACATTACTATCTTGGTTCTCCAACTATATATTGTAGGCAATAACCGATTGGTTTGATTGTACGTTCACCATTCGCGATTTCTGTCTACTATTTATTTATTATCGTAACGCAGTTGTTTAAGGCAAAACAAAAACCCACGCCACTTTTCCCTGAGCTTGGCCGACCCAAGAGTAGTGTATTGCCGACGCATCACTACGTGTGTTCGTTACATGTTGTCTTTCTTTCGGACGTTACTGGTTTGTGTACGAGTATGTGAATGTCGGCTCTCCAGGTTGCTACCAAGATTCTCTGGTGTATGGGAGCGGTCCTATAATAAAATATGATGGGTGACACCATACTCTTAAAGTATAATGCGTAGCACATCGGAGGAGTCTACATTTGTGTGCTCCTAGGTGACTCCTAGGTGGCGAGCCTTATGAAACCGTACCCATTCAGCGGTACGGTTGACGAGGACTAAAAAGCATTTAATTATGGTCTGTCCAAGTCTGGAAAGTTGTGGAGAAGGGCCGGTTCCGAAGAATCGGTAATCACAAACACATTTTTTTTTGTAGGAGTCCGTCTGTCTGTCTTTTCGTATGAAGCTAGAGCAACCAAACTTGGTACACATGTTGGTGTATATCCTCAATTTATGAAGTGTCAAGATCGCCCCCACACCCCTGCAATATTCTTACTTGTTACCAAATATATGCAGGCTACTTTTAATGTGAATTGCCATTAACTCCTTGGGTGCGACGTAGTCACTGCTAGTCTTATCTAAATTGTTAAGCTAGCACATGTTAGAACAACGTATTTACATCAATTCGCTGTAAGCCATTAATCTTTCTATTATGAAAGAAGTTTCGAACAAGGCTCTCTTTATTTTATCAAGGAAGTTTCGAACAAGGCTGATGCTTTTGTCATTTATCAATTATCATGGTCAGATATTAGCTCAAAAGTTGATGTTATTCTCAAGGAGCATAAAGCCTATTTTAGCGTTCTGACATAACCCATATTTTTAAACAAATTGGTTTAGCTTCGTTAAAGCAATGTATCAACTGTTTTTTTTTTAATTTGAGATGGTTAGTGTTCCGTTTGCATTTATATCATTCAGTGACCTTTGACTCCTAAGGATCAATGCAATGGCTCCGGCAAGAAAAACAACTATGATTATAATGCAGCCCAATAGGATAGGCAACACGGAAACGCTTGGCTCCTGATCCTTCTTTGCATCGCTAGATCCCGATTTTAGCTGTAATCGATTTGCACGAAATGCCTCATCTTCCCGATCTGCTGTGTCTGCCTGATCTTCCCGATCTGCTGTATTTGCCCGATTTTCCTTATCTGCCTGATCATCGTGATCTGCCTGATCATCCCGAACTGTGTGATCATCCCGATCTGCCTGATCATCCCGATCATTCCGATCTACCCGATCGGTCTGATATTTCTGATCTGGCGTATAAGCCCAATCAGACCGATCTGGCCTATCTGTCTGATATGTTTTCAAAGTGACAGCTTCAATTGTCGTAACAGATGACTTCATCAGCTGGCAAGCATACTGATAGGGTATTTCATTTTCTGGATCCTGGCAAACTAAGAATTGGTTTACACTATTGCAGCTGCATTGTTTAAGATTTAAGCAAGGCTGTGACATTCCCTTCTCACAAACACTGATGCACTTTGGAGTAACTGCTAAAAGTCGATGCCAGCTATCATACTGTTTCCAACATTTGCAATTTCTCAAACACTTTTGCGGTGACAGCAGCAGGTTCACAATTGGTTGACAGCCTTTCGTCGAGTGCTTAGAGTATGCCGGCCAGCAGCGACATACCCCTGGAGCTATGCAATCTCCAAAACGACAGTTTAGACATTTGGGTTGGCAGCCCAGCTTACTGTATTCCGTGCCACCCACAGTTTCATAGCCCTCGTTACAGGTGCACTGTTGTGGAGCCGTACACTGCGCATTAAGGCAACTGGGAGTACAGATGGGCTTACAGTTTTTTGGCAATCCAACGTATCCCTTGCAACAAACCTCTTGCATGATCCATTCCTTAAAGATTGAACGTAGTATGTTATATAATTCAACAATTTCGTTTCACCAACCTCATTCTTCCAAGTGCTCTCCAAACGATTGGTTTTCTTCACAGCTTGGTGTATAAAGTAGTCCCAACTGTTGTGTGGTTTGAGAACCCGTTCTTTGCATATGTGCTCACTATGAGCCCACATCCAAATGCAGCAGGTGAATGTGAGACCTAACCATGTATAAGGCATAAAATTATGTGTCACACTTTAAATTTATAGGGGTATAATAATTAGAAACTTGCCGCGATCTTGAATAAAGATTAGCCATTTTCAAAGATTTGCTCACAAGCAACATAAAGTTTAAAGTATAACAATTATTTTAGACAATTTAAGAAAAGGGTAATGAGATATTAAAAACATTCGATAGACTACTAGCCTATTAGAAAAACGTGAATTCATGGCAAGTGTTTGGATATTGTGATGTTTTGGTGCATACAGGGCTGTGCTATCTTTATAAATCAAATCGGTGGACCTGACTGACTGATTCACTGACTTAGTCCGCATTTAGACTATGATTTAAACTAATGAGTTTTTTTTCATACTGCTTTAAAGCTGCTGCGAAAAGTCACGTACATAAATTTTCAATTCATACAATGCTCAACTGCGAGCGCAATAAGTTTAACAACTTCATACAATATAGTACGACTCTGTCGATACGTAATCGAAAAGACACAAATCAAAACGAGTAAGAGTGCTCTACTTGAGTATGCCCGACTATGAAACTCCCTATACCCTAAAAGTTCCAATCACATGTTTGTCTACTTACACATACACACACAAACACAAAGCCGCACATGCTCAAGCGACAGCGCAAGCGAGGCATATCAAGTTGTGACTGTGCTGATTTTCCTTCTCTTCTTTCGTGAATAACTTCCGTGCTTATTATCCGATCGACTTGAAATTTTGACAAAAGAGTGACCCAAGTATTATACATACCAAGGCTAAGCCTTTAAAATTGTGACTGTAAAACATTTTTATTAAATTGCGGGGAGCGGAGGGAAATATCTCCAATCGGAAAGAAACTTGATCTGCGTATGGTATACAGGAACCTACATTCCAAATTTGGTGTCGCTAGCTCTTATAGTTGCTGAGATCGATGCGTTTGTACAGACGGACATGGCCAAATCGAAATATCTTCTGATACTGATCAAGACTATATATACTTTATAGGGTCGGAGATGTCTCCCTCCCCCCCCTCCCCCCCCCCAACACACCCACCCCCCCCATCCTTTCCTCCCAACAAAAAAAAAAATTTTCCCCACCATTTTTATTTCCCATTTTTTTTTCTATCTCTCTCCCCCTTCCTCCTGTCCCCCCCCTATTTATTCACAACTTTCCATACATATTATAACAAACCCATCCAAGCATTCAACAATCATTAGAATCTGAGTTGAAGCCTAAAAACATGAATAGATATTTATAACTTTAATGAGATTCGGTACAATATTTTTTAAGTAAATTTTATTTCTTGGTAGACTTAGTAATTTTACTTAATTTATCAATCTTTTATTGGACTAGGTTGTTTTCATTCTACAATCGGTCTGCTGTCGGAAAAGTTAGAATTAGGAATGTAACTAATAGTACGGCTGCGCGTTACAAAGTAGTAAATAATACCTCCAACACTACAAAGAATCACAAGGACCATAAGCCCAATAAGCAAGTAAACCCACCACTGGATAGGCAAGGCACAGCTTAAGCTTCGTGCATCAATAGGCTTGTAACCCTTGTGACATTTGCAATGATTGAAGCTTACACAGTAGCTATGCAGACCACACCTCGGCTCACATTTCGGTATGCATTTATAATTTTTCTTATCCCACTCATAGCCCGTCATGCAACCACATTGCTCGGGAGCTACGCACACACCGTGATCACCACATCCTTTTGTACACATTGGTTGGCAATTTCCTTTTTCATCACTGTAGCCCTTCTTACACTCACAAATATCGGGTTGAACGCAAAAGCTATTTTGACCACACTGTGGATGACATCTTGGTCGACATTTTTTGTTCGCCTGATCCCATTGGTAGCCCATCTCGCAACCACACTCCTCGGGAGCTACGCACACGCCGTGATCACCACACCCTTGTGTACACATTGGTTGACAATTTCCTTTTTCATCACTGTACCCCATATTACACTCACAAATATCGGGTTGAACGCAGGAGCTATTTTGACCACATTGTGGATGACATCTTGGTCGACACTTTTTGTTCGCCTGATCCCATTGGTAGCCTATCTCGCAATCACAAGAATCGGGATGCACGCACACGCCGTGATCACCACATCCTTGTGTACACATTGGTTGGCAATTTCCTTTTTCATCACTGTAGCCCTTCTTACACTCACAAATATCGGGTTGAACGCAGAAGCTATTTTGACCACACTGTGGATGACATCTTGGTCGACACTTTTTGTTCGCCTGATCCCATTGGTAGCCCATCTCGCAACCACACGCCTCGGGATGCTACGCACACGCCGTGATCACCACATCCTTGTGTACACATTGGTTGACAATTTCCTTTTTCATCACTGTAGCCCTTCTTACACTCACAAATATCGGGTTGAACGCAGGAGCTATTTTGACCACACTGTGGATGACATCTTGGTCGACACTTTTTGTTCGCATGATCCCATTGGTAGCCTATCTTGCAATCACAAGAATCGGGATGCACGCAAACACCATGAGCCCCACACATTTGTGTACATATTGGTTGACAAATTCCATTTATACCGCATAAATTTAGTTCCGCTTCAATCTATTTCAAGAAAAGATAAACATTAACATCGCCTGATGAATTTTCTTATGTTATGATCCTGACATTTGGTATTAAGTATACAAGTACTCCTAAGCTAAGGCCAAGTAAGCCTCTTAAAACAGCAATTCGGCCCATTTAGTATTTGAATATAAGTAACTAGACAACACACTTGCACGTAGTATTGGAGCAAACTAAGCTTTTATGTGGCTGTTTGAGCGCCTTAATAAGTTGGCATATTATAGAGGTACAGTCATAACATATGAGTAAAGTCAAACTCCTAGGGCGTGAGTAATGTAATTTATATATTTATACTAGCTGGTAATACACCGGCCTTGCCCGGCAAAATATGTAGATTGAAATGCATTATATTGAATTTGACTACTTTCGCAAATTGTAAGAAATACACAAAAGTGGCGTATCACAATTTACCCTCCCTTGGGGGCAGACTTATTTTGGAGCCACATGCTATATGATTTGTTGTGTAGGGCTAGCTATGACAATGACTTTGAATCCGACCTAACTAAACAAAGTGAGAGTGAGATTCACTCATTTGACGGGAGGGTGTAGATTTTACAAATGAGGTAGCCACTACTTTAAAATATTTTTGATGAAGTTGGAAGAATAGTACTAACATACCAGAAAATTACATAGCTTTCCACCTATTTTCCACCCGTTGTGTTGACCCCTATAGCTCAAAATTCTTTCTACCGCAGGGGTAGATGTTATTAAATAGTTTACCCACGTGTAATTTTGTAGTAAATCGACCCATCAGCATTCACATTCTATTAAGTAAAATTAATTAATTGATTCAAATTAAAGAAATCGTGGTTTCCCAAAAACATATGATGTTAGCAGCAGCGTGTCATCAAGCGAAGATCGAAAGCGAACCATTAACAAAATGCTGGGGGACATAAGCAATAGGGTGCAATTATAAGTTTTAAAGTCGAGAAAGCGATTCAAGGGAGAAATTTTTATTTCATGTTGTACTCTATTTCCGAAAGAATAAGGGTGTATGGGATTTGCGTCATGTCCGTCGCTCCGTATAAACGCAGCTTTTTTCCACACCCTCGAAGCTAGGAGTAACCGAATTTGGAAGTTCCTGCAGGTGTGTACCCTCGATTTATTAAACGTCAAGATCGATAGCCCACGTACAAATCTGTAATTTTTTTTTCATTTTTTTTTTAACTGTTTTGTTCACGTCTCCTTCCGAAGCCACCAATTTATACCGGATTGAAAAGAGATTATTCTACTGTCGTATACCGACTGCAACGGTCTTACTTGATCACTTTCACGTTGTTATGCAGCAGCTTGCGTATACCAAGACTTTCATAAAATTTTTAAATACAAATTTTTCTTACTTTCGGATATATATTTATCCAATATTTTCGTAAGTGGGAATTACTGTATAAAACCAAGGTACTATACAAATTCTAGCCTTCTAGCTTCTATCGTTTGGGCTGCCCAAAAGTCGCCAGTCAGTCAGTCAGGTTGAACTCTTTTTATATATATAGATAGTAGCTTTACCCTGATTCGCTTCGTTGTGGCGCATTGTGGTTGCATGGATGAAGAAATAAACAAAAGTAATGTACCACTATTTTCGGTCCCGTACTTTATTTTTTTGATACTGTTTCAAAATAATTTGTTTGAAACGAGTAAGAATGCTTTGTCGGGTATACCAGGTCTCTAGTGCAAGCAAGACATTTTAAATGGCGGCTGCGCTGCTGCTTCCCTCGATCTGCAGCATTGCACATCGTTCTAACTTAAGAATATTTTAAATGATTGACTTGAAAGAACCGTAGATTATTATAAGTAAGGACGATCATGGATGCGTACTCGGCACCCCTTGGATCAGGGTGAATTCAAGGCTGCTACAATTTCACTACTCAATTCGCTCTATGAGGCTAAGTCCGATTTTTTTCCCTAATGCGGAGAGATGGAAGCTGAGCCAATTCAAACGCGGAAATTGCCGAGGAGCTTGTTAGTGACCTTGCAGAAAGGTTCACACCATTTTACCTGGCAACTGAAGAGGAGGTGGATATTATACCACTTTCGCTAGAGCTATCCCTGGCCCGACCGTTTCAATACCTCCAATTAACAAATTAAACGAGTTAGGCCCAGTATATGCTCCAGCTCTCTCCCCCCAATGGAAATCGGCACTCTTTGTAATGGTCCCTAAGAAGGGGCTGAATCACCACTCGCCCGATGCATTCCGCCCCATTAGCCTTTTTCCAACATTCTCGAATATGTTTGCGAGAATGCTTCTGCGCTGGCTAATGAACATTAACGCCTTCGAGCTTGCCCTTCCCAACCATCAATTTGGGTTCAGAAGTAACCATAGTGCTATAGAGCAAGTGCATCGGGTCACCAACCATATTTTGGAAGCCTTTGACTGGGGAAAATACTGCTCGGCCGTCTTCTTGGATATGAAACAGGCGTTCGACCGAGTCTGGCACGAGGGCCTTTTTTTCAACCTGACTCCGCTTCTCTTACCAGATCTACTTCTTATTTTAAGATCGTTCTTACTTGGACGAACATTTTTCGTAGAAATACGGGATTCTAAGTCATCTATTAAGCCGATTTCTGCTGGAGTCCCCCAGGGTAGCGAGTTGGGTCCTGTGTTGTACACGACTTACATCTCAGCGTCAACATGCAAGCTGTTCTTTGAAGTTTAAGCTCACCGCAAATCTCTCTGAGTGACACCAGAATCAAACACCTCACCCAAGTTAAATATCTGGAAGTTACCTTGGACCGTCGGCTAACTTGAAAGCTGCATATTCTTTGTGCCTGTGCTATGGTGCGTGAAAAGCTAAACGGATGGCTACTTAGGGAGTGAGCTTTCTCTCGCTACCAAAATCCGCACCATTAAGGCCATCATTATGCCCACTCTAAATTGGGACATTTACCTTTGGGGCACGGTCTGTTATACTTCAATCCAACGGATCGAGGCATACCAAAGCAAAATTCTCCGAAGAACTGTGGACGCTCCCTATAATCTGCGCAACAACACTATTTACAATAATCCTGAAGTATTCCCAGTATACTCTACCATCAGCAATTTTGCTGATAGATACAGAGGCAGGCTTCTGGCCCACACCAACTCCTTGGTCTTGATCTTGACACTTTATAAATTGACGATATACACCAACATGTGTACCAAGTTTGGTTGCTCTAGCTTCAAGGGTGTGGAAAAAAAATTGATATAGCGAAATAGTGGTTTGATTTTGACCAAATTTGGTCAGATTACATTTTTCATTCGATCATTCCTATAACAGCTATATATAGTGACCCGATTTTGACGAAATTTGGTCAGATTTGATTTTTAGACTCTGTTTGGGAAAGTTTGGTGACGATACATTTATAAACAAAAAAGTTATTTATACGAAAACATAGTTTTCGACCGATCATTCCTATGGCAGGTATGTGTTATAGTGGTCCGATCCGGCCGGTTCCGGCATATGTACTGGCTGCAGTAAACAAAAGAGTATGTGTCAAGTTTTATTACGATAGCTTTAAAACTGAGAGACTAGTTCGTATAGAAACAGACGGACATCGCTATATAGACTCGACTATTCATGCTGATTCAGAATATATATATGTACTCTGTTGGGTCAGAAACGTCTCCTTTAGCCCATTACACATTTCAAGACAAAACTAAAAATTATATTATAAATTATAATTATATCTGTGCTAGGGTATAACAAGAAAGAATAGTTATCTTCGCAGTGCCGAAGCTATGTATATTCCCTAGCAGGAGTTAATTTTTATACAAAACTTAATTTTCATTGAATTTTTATACTATGTTCCCGAAGGGAAAAATAGTATATTGGGTTTGCGCAATGTCCGTCTGTACGTCTGTCCGTCTGTCCGTATGAACGCAATTTTTTTGCCTTTATCTTTGAGCTAGAGCAACCAAATTTGGCACACATGTTGGTGTATATCGTCAGTTTATAAAGTGTCAAGATCAGCCCCCCACCCCCACCCCCTCCACCAAAATTTGGGGAAAACCTGTATCTTCCACATTTTTAAAGCTAGAGTCACCAAATTTGGCAGACAGACTAATGTTGACCCCCTGGATAAAACTGCATCAAAAATTTTTGGACCCCCCACCCCCACCCCCAAATGGAGCAAAACCTATATCTCCCACACCAGTAGAGCTAGAGTCACCAAATTTGGCAGACAGACTAATGTTGGCCCCCTAGATAAAACTGCATCAAAAATTTTTGGACCCCCCCGCCCCCACCCCCCCAATGGAGCAAAACCTATATCTCCCACACCAGTAGAGCTAGAGTCACCAAATTTGGCATAGAGACTAACGTTGACCGCCTGGATAAAACTGCATCAAAAATTTTTGGACCCCCCCACCCCCACGCACCCAAAGTAGCAAAATCGCGTTTCTATCTGAACTCACAAATAACCATATTATATACATAGGACTGGGAACATAGTATTCTGCAGTCGGGTGCGTCCGCCGTCGGACGCCACCGCCGACTGCAACGTTCTTACTTGTTTTTATTTCGTTTTGTGCCTATAATTCTCAAATGGTTTAAGCATTTTTACAATGAAGTGCCTGATGTTTGACATATATTTTATTGAAATTGTTTTTTGTTTGTTTTGTGCTTATTATTCCCAAATGGTTAAGGCATTTTTTAATGAAGTGCCTGATGTTTCCCAATAATTTTTAAAAAAAATATAGTGGTCCGATTTTGACCAAATTTTGTCAGATTGTATAGACTCTAGATTCTAATTGATAAAGTTCGGTAAGAATACACTAATAATCTGATTGCTAGTATGGAAGCCATGTGTCCGATTTTAATAAAATTATAGGAAACTATTTGAAGTATAATAAATTGCTCACTTAGTTTGAATGTAATATTTGTATAATCAAAAAGTTTTTTAAACAAAATCTCATTTTTCAACCGATCTTATGGCAGCTTTGAGATATGGTGATCCGATGTTGACCAAATTTGGTCAGATTGTATAAATTCTCTTGGAGACTTGGTTTGGGTGAGTTCGGTAAGGATACCTTAATAAACAGAAAAGCTTTTCTTACAAAAACAAAGTTGTCGAATGATCATTCTTATGGGAGCTATATGTTGTAGTGGTCCGATCTGGCCTGTTCCGACATATGTACTGCCTACAGCAAAAAGAAGGGTCTGTACCAAGTTTCCTTACGATAGCGTAAAGACTTAGAGTATAGTACGCAAGAAAGCAGACGGACAGACGGACATCGCTATATCGACTCGGCTATTCATGCTGATTCAGAATATATATACTTTGTTGGGTCGGAAACGTCTTCTTCAGTTCATTACACATTTCGACACAAAATTATGCTATGGTATAAAAAAACAAGTAGGAACGTTGCATTCGGACGTACCCGGCAACAGAATACTCGTTTTCAAGACCGGTATAATTTGGTTATTTGTGATTATTTTGGGAAAGTGAGAAAACACATTAGTCTGTATTCTAAATTTGGTGAATCAACCTAAACGGGTGTTTTTGAAAAATACATTTTCTTTATTTGCGGGGAAGTGGGTGGGAGGACCAAAATTACTTTTATCAAATCTGTCAAGGGAGTTAACGGTAGTCTGTATGCCTAATTTGGTGACTCTATCCTTACAGGTGTGGGAGATATAGATTTTGATCATTTGCGTGGGAGGGGGTGTTGGTTTGCAAAAATTGTTTATGCTTAATTATGCAGGGCGTCTACAGTAGGGTGTATTGATATACTGATTTGTATATTGAATTTTGTGACTCCAACTCTGACGCTGGGAGAAATTTCGATTTGGCCATGTCCGTCTGTCTGGCCGTTCGTATTTATGAACGCGTCGATCTCATCAACTATAAGAGCTACAGACACCAAATTTGGAATGTAGGTTCGCGTATAGCAGGCGCAGGTCACATTTATTTGGGGTCCGAGATATTCCTTTCCACACCACTGCAATTCGATAAAGACGTTTTACATCGACAATTTTAAAGATATAGCTTTTGGAGTTAATATATGGTTACTCGGAACCTACTGTCCTAATTTCAGTCGATCGGATAACAAACACGGAAAGTTTTCACAAAAGAAGATTCAGTACTGCAGAGCGGGTGAAAGGAGAAGCACATCCGCCAATTTAAATGCCTTGCGTCTTTGTGTATGTGTGTGAGTATGTGTAAGTGTATGAAGATGCGATCGGAAATTTTTGACCTGGGAATAGGGAGTCTTGTAGTCGGGTATCTTCGACTTTAGCATTCTTAACTTTTAAATATTCATTTGAATTAGGTACAGACTTTTCCCACCCTTTATCCGGTTTGATGCCGAACTATCTATATATATAAATTTCTTTAACTTGACTGGTAAAAGCTAGAAATTTGCAAGTTTTACAGTATTTTTCTTTTATATTGTAAGTTGGAAACCAGAAAATTATTTCCAGAAATGTGTACAATTTTCGCTAAACTGTTTTATGAAACTTTTTTGCTTACCACCCTATTGACGTTAAAGTCATTTTCAAAGATCTATACAATAAATCGTCTGAACCAGTCTTGACCGATTTTGAAAAGTCCGACCCAATGGGCGGAAAATAAGGGTCGCAAAGTTGTATAGGTCAAAGCCTAATATCATTTCGATCAGTTTCAAACTCATTTACAAAGCTCCGCACGGTCAATAATTGTACAAGTGTCTCACGGATTTTGGAAACTGCACGTACACAGTCGAAAGGTCGTGGAAAACTCTGGAATTTAGCATTTTTGTTGTTCATGCAAATGGCGTCCTGCTAATTTCCAACGCTAAACACAAAAAGCTCGGTGCTCGGAGGAAGGCTATTATATTTTTTGGAATTTTAGTATTATTCTTCCATTCTCTAATCTACGCCGACCTGTCGCCTTGAGCGGGAATGAGTGAATCTCACTCTCACTTTCTTTAGTTAGATCGGCTTCAAAGAAATTGTCATGGCGCTGCACAACAAATCGTTAAGCATGTGCTAACAATGTCTATCCCACTGGAGGAAAAATTGTGATACACTATTTTTGTGTATATCTTACGATTGATGAATTCAACACAATGCATTTTAATCTAAATATTTTGACGGGCAAAACAAGGGGTTTACCAGCTAGTATTGCATAAATATGTTACGTATAGTAATGGGAACGCGTCCGACACATTCCAAAAGTTTTTCATAAAATAATGAATTTCGAAACAAATTTCAGTTATTTTATTTTAGGGCTTTTTATGTACTTACACTGTTAATATTTTTATACCCTAGCAGAGGGTATTATAATTTTGTGTTGAAATGTGTAATGGACTAAAGGAGACGTTTCCGACCCAACAGAGTATATAAAATGAAAATGAATGAATAGTCGAGTCGATATAGCGATGTCCGTCTGTCCGTCAGTTTTTAAGCTATCGTAATGAAACTTGGCACAGACCCTTCTTTTTGCTGCAGGCAGTACATATGCCAGGAATGATCGGTCGCCAATTATATTTTTGTATGAAAAACTTTTTTGTTTATTACTGCTGCCTTACCAAACTTTATCAAACAGAGCCTCTAGAGAGTGTATACAATCTGACAAAATTTGGTCAACATCGGACCACTATATCACTATATC
Source organism: Hirtodrosophila histrioides (assembly GCA_037075165.1). NCBI lineage: Eukaryota > Metazoa > Arthropoda > Insecta > Diptera > Drosophilidae > Hirtodrosophila > Hirtodrosophila histrioides. Next base: position 153,458 of record JBAMCL010000603.1, on the reverse strand, counting down.
AAAATTTTTGTTTATACAAATATTTCATCCAAACTAAGTGAGAGTTTTATACTTCAAATAGTTTCCTTTAATTTCATACAAAATTAAGTTTTGTATAAAATTAATTCCTGCTAGGGTATATAGCTGCGCGTTACCGAAGATATCCGTTCTTTCTTGTTTTTTGTAAATATCGGATTATGGATAAAAACTTTTCTATATATATTGTAGTCTGCGGCGTTCATTGAACAACCATATGGGCTTATCAAATATACTCGATCCAGCCAGTCGGTCTCCCAGTCCCAGTTCCGAGCTCTGTACATTTCCAATGCTGCGACGGCAGCCACAACGACGATAAGGGAGTGCAATCGGTTAGTTATCGTGCGACTGAAGGCGACTCTGAACAAAAGAATTGTGCTTTCACTTTATCAGCGGCTGGGACAGTGTTTAGTGCATTCGGAGCGTGCTAGTGAAGACTACGACGCGACCGGCATAAGTCAAATCAGTGCAGGGAAGATGCTGGCGCTGTTGACGATTGGTCTGGCGCTGCTTCTGGGCCAGACGCAGGGCATGGCGATTACGAATGGTCACTGCCAGAAAAATATAAGCGTCAAATACCAAGTGCCGGTAGCTAAAACAAGGCTCTTAGCCAATTCCAGCACCTCAGATGCGGAGCAGTATATTGTGTACGAGGAGCGGGTCAGATGGGACACTGTCCAGATGTGTTGTCCGGGCTATCGCACCATAATCTTTGGCTTCTGCGAGGCCATATGCGTAGAACCGTGTCCGGCCCACAGCTACTGCCTAGAGCCGAACAAGTGCCGATGCATACGCGGGTATGAGCACTCGCATCATCCCAACAAGCAACACCAACTTATTTGTCGACCCATCTGCCAGGGTGGCTGCCCTGAGCATAGTCATTGCGTTTCCCACAACGAATGCGAGTGCCGTCCGGGTTACAAGGATGTGAGCAGCTGGTTTAGCTTAAGTTTGACCTGTGAGCGTATTCATTGCGGCCAGGAGCAGCGCTTTGATGTCCAGCGGCGTGCCTGTGTTAAAATTGAGATGACCATGGAGGAGCTGATGCAACGCGTCGCAGAGCGGCTCGCCAAAGGTCTAGAAACTGAGAGTGACGAGACAACTGAGGACCAAATGAGATAAAAGCAGATTAAATTTATTCTGGTATATGTTTTATAACTATTGTTTAGTATTGATAGGTTTAATAAAAAAGACAATGAGAATATCAAAGGTTTTGGTGCTTGCTATAAATATGATATTCATTCGATTTAGATCAAATTGAATTTAACTATTTAAGAAATATATGAAAACACGCCATACCAGAGTTTGGGTGAGATTTTTATAAAAACATACACTTATACCGTAGTCAAGTATACCCAAAATGGAAAAACCCAAGACAACGTACACATAAACGCACACATATTAGCAGCGGGGATATTTTTTGGACACTATTATCCCTCCGGGTTGAAATATTTAGCTTCATAATGACCTATGAATCATGAGTGCGAGAAATCAAGAACGTATCTCTAAATTTGTGCTTGAAAATACTTTTTATCGGTTAAGGAAATGCATTTTTCTGCCTATTACGAGAATATATACATATGTATATACTTGATGTGATTTGATGTGATTTATGTAATTTGATGTAGAAAGTTGTTCATACAAAAGCTCATTTTCATACGATTGCTTCAATGGCATTAATATAATATAGTAAAATGGTCCGATTGTGATCAGATTTAGTCAACTTTGTCGATGCTTTACATAAAAAGAGTCAGTTTAGTGCTGAATGGCTAATAATGATGGATCAGGAATATATATCCTAATGGGATCGAAAACGTCTCCTGCGTTCGTGACAATACCATTATTACTTCTGCTGGGATATATGTATTTATATGCAAATTTATTGTAGTAATTCAAACAATAGGATAATATGAATTCCTTGCGTTTCAGTAAATAAAACGAATTAACATTAAATTAAAACTTAGACACTATAAATCGATAGTTCTATGGGAAGGCTGTAGGCAAGCTAACAGGAAGATGCATACGCGTTAAAAATAATTGGTAACTTCATTATCAAGGCACTCATACTAACTGAGTGGGGGTGTTTGGTTAAAACTTCTAAATTTTTTCTAGATATAGGTTAATTTATATAAACTGGCACTCAATGGCTTATAAGTCCGTTAAATTCATTTATTTTAAAGCTCAAGTTCCTTCGCTCTCGTAATTTTTGGTTTCACAGCCATCTCAAATGGTTTAGGCATACAGCTTTTCGATGATATCTTCGTACATCTTGTTGACTACATTGCGCTTGACCTTTAGAGTAGGACCCAGTTCGCCGGTGACAATGGAGAAGTCATGCGGTAAGATGGCAAACTTCTGTACCTTTTGTGCATTCGAGATGGACTGTTTGTTGGCACGTTTAATGCCATCTTCGATGGACTTCCAGACCTTTGGACAGGGACCGGCATTAAGTATATCTGAGAGTGTTTTGTGCTCAACGCCCAGAGATTTCATCCAGACCGCAGACTCGTGCGTTAGTTCATCCAGCGGTGCACCTGTCTCCCGATCCACCTCGGTCTGCAACAAGTTAAAGATCATCATGTTAATTAAAGGTGATATCTGAATATTAGTTTTACTTACCTTTATAGAAACCAGCACAGTTAGATATTTGCGCTGCTCACCTACTAGGAAGGCATTGGAAATGCCGTCTAGCTCCTTCTTTATGACGTTTTCAATGTGCACGGGAGGAATATTCTCGCCGCCAGCCGTGATGATAATTTCTTTGGAACGACCCGTCAGACAAACATAGCCCTTGTCATCAATAAAGCCCAAATCACCGGAATGTAGCCAACAGTCATCGTCCAGCGACTCTTCTGTCTTCTCCTTATTGTCAATATAACCCATAAATACATGACGTCCTCGAATGCACAGTTCGCCATGGCCATTTTCATCTGGATTAATTATCTTTGACTCACATCCTGGCAGAGACTTGCCGATGGAGTTCAAAGTCGTTGAATCAGGCAGGCAAAGTGTGTGGCAACCGGCTGTCTCTGACATGCCAAAGGCATCTAATATCTTCAAGTCCAAGCTAAGGAAGTATTTCTTGGTCTCCGGGGACATGGGCGCAGCGGCGCTTACCAAACTGATTACACGATCAAAGCCCAGCGCCGCCTTCACCTTGGACATGATGAGAGATTTGGCAATCCTGTAGCGAATGCCGCCGCTACTCTTGCTGAAAAAGTTAAATAAATATATATTAGAATTGTCGATTAGTTCACTGGAAAGTTGATAAAGGAATGGCCTAAGGTTAACGATAATAACTAAGAGATAAGGCAGTCGATATGGGATTGTTTGAAATAGGAATGAGTATGAAGCTAGAGAATTAAGGGACAACTAAAAACCTAGCTTCTACATATTATCTGTAGAATATAAATCAAAAATCTAAGCCCTATGCAAATTATGCAATCTTCCCCTTCCTCACCAATAAAACTGAGTTGAAAAAGCTTACTTGGTGTTCTAATTCAATTTGGTTAGCGACAGGGATGTCAGAAAACAGATCGATAAGAGCAGAAAACCTAATTAGCTTCGCTTAAAGATTTCATATTCCCAAGCGGAGTCTTTTGAAACGAAGTTAAAATTGCTATAACCATGGCCTAAGTTATTCTCAGGGAAATGACTGCACAATGTGAAAAGACGAGTATCTACACGAATTTTCAGGGCCTGCTCTCAGACAAAGACTGCTACAGGTTCTCCACCAAGGACATGCCTGCATACACGAGCTGCATCGGTTCATGTCCAACCTGCACAACCTGACGTATGAGTAATGTTGTTGCCTGTGATTTTCGCTTAAAGCAGAGCATGACGCTGGCCGCCTTTGGCTGCTTGGTATGCATAATTAAACGCACGAAACACGGCAATGCCTGGCAAGGATTGCTTTCAGCTAGGATACTCAGGATAGACAGCCAGCAGGCAGTTGGAAGCTGGCGCAGACACTGTTGGGGTGCAGCCACTTTAACTGTGCATCCTTTTTGCATAATTTATGCGCACACAAAAGTTAAAGTATTTTTTGGTGGCTCTGCAAGTACACCCCCCATGGAACGCGACTTACCCTTGACTCTCCATGTAGTGCTTTAGTGTGATGCCCTTGGCCCAGCCGGCAAGCATCTTCTTAAAGCTGCCACTGGAGCTCGACACGGCAACCATGCGCTCTTGGAACTTCTCAAAGACGCGCGGAACGCCCATGAAACGTGTGGGACGCGCATCCTGCAGTGACTTGACCAGCGTGCCCTTAAGCGCATCCTTGTCGGCAAACCAAATGCAACCGGCCATTGAGGCGACCGTATAGATATCCACGGTCTGAGCAGCCACATGGGACAATGGGAGATAAGATACCATCGATTCCGCACCCATTACAACCTTTTCCAAACCCTTGGAAATGCCGCGTGTATCAAAGGCAATGTTGTCATGCGATAGCATCACGCCTTTTGGCATGCCCACAGTTCCGGAGGTGTAGACAAGACAGCAGCACTCATTGATGGCAATATTCTCCAGACGACGCTTGAATTCATCCTCCACATCGCTCACATTCATTGACTCGATCTCTGACCACTACAAGTAGAATGTTAGTTGTAAGAAAAGTACGGAATGGTAATTATCTAAATTGAATTTACCCTATAGTAACCATCCTCCTTCTTGAGGTAGGGCGCATAGGGCTCCTGGATTTGAATAGCTGCCTTTAAATTGGGCAGCTTGTCCCGTATAGACTGTATCTTGTCCATTTGCTTTGCGTCGTCGACAACGACAATCTGTGACCGGGAATTCTCCAGCACATGCAACACCGCATCAGCCGAATTAGTCGTATAGACACCCGCAATTATACCCCTTGCATGGATGGCACCCATTGCTGAGTAAAACCACTCGGCGCAATTGAAGGACAGCACGCCCACCGAATGATGTTCTTCCAGACCCAATTTGATGAACGCCTTGGCGGTCTGATGCACCTTCTGCTCATATTGCCTGTGGGAAAGAGATTAGATTTGCAAATTTAATAAGTGATAAACGAATTGTCAACGGAGCGTAAAAATCGAAGAGCAGCTAATTGCTTAGGCCGTTTTGGTCTTCAGGTCTTACTTGTAGGTGATTGTGTTGTAGCCGGTTTTGCCGGTCTTGGTGCGCAAGGCCGGATAGTCAGGATAATTGTTGACGGTGCGCTTAAGCAGGCCAGGTATGGAGATTGGCTCCTCGGCTCCCAGCCCTTCCTTGCTCATACGTATCTTAACAGCATCCGCGGGATTGGTGGTGCGGTAGAACTCAGAGGACCGCAGGCGATTGGGTCCTGCGCGATTGTACAGCGCATCGTTCGTATTCGTGGTCATTTTTCACTGTGCGGTTACAAACGACTGAAATGAAATTAACAAGCTATTAGGTAAACCAAATTCATTTTTAGTTTGGCCAAGCAACTTCCTACAATAATCGTACGACCTGTGAGTATAGTAAGTTCTCGTCAAAGCCCACCGATAAGGCGGCTTCAAAGAAAATACAGTGTCAAGGCTATCGCTTGAAGCTTATCAATATGTTTAAATTATGACCTAACACCTGATTAGAATCGGCATGGAAGCTTATATGGGTATTGTATAGATCAGAATTTATGACCTGATATGCATGAATAAGTAAAAATTAGCTAAGGCAGCTTCCCATAACGTTTGAATAGAAACAAGAAAGTGAATTAAAAATAATTAAAATGTTTTTCATGCAATAACCCGATCCCTTCTATGGCAGCTGTATGATAATAACGATATATTGAAAAACCAAACAGTATTTGTTACCAACAGCTGAAATTTCAACATATCGTTAGTATTATGTAGTACTAAACACACCTCTATGTATATTATATTATATACAATTCGTTGACATAGGAAATTCCTATTAGGAATACAAATTTCTTATGGCGTGTCAGTAGTTGTGTAAGCTGTCAGTTCCTTTGGCCTTATCTTACACGATAATGGCATTCTACAGAAGTCTTGGGTTTCCATAGTTAACATGCGAGTTTACTTTTCGGGTACAAAGGGCTATTGGCCGGAATCGATATCTATCTGTGAATACACATGTACATGTACATACTTATATTGTAGTTAAGAACGTTCATAATTTTTTATTAATCAATAAACTGGCAAACTGTTTCCAATGCGGGCTCATGATAAGAACAAATTCCCAAATAAACAACAAACGATTTTTAGTTAAGAATGAAAAATATAAATGAGTCCAAAGTTTATTGACAATGTTAGCCAGCTGATTTTTCATATTTAGTATATAAATTGTCAGTTGCTTGGATATATAGTAGTTTAAATTCCGCCTATGATTAGCTCTGATTGATTGATTGAGGCTCCTAACACAACGCCATTAACAATTTGAAAGATTGACAGTTGTCTAAAGCACACACGAACAATATCCAGAGTTGATATATGTATGTACTGTGTTCCCAATGGGAAATAGAGTATTATATGGAGTTTGTGCACGTAATTCTATCAATATTATTGAAGCTATTGTAGATCAATCAATTCAGAATCTGAATCTTCCACAATTTTAAGACTAGAGTAAGCAAATTTGAGGTACGAAATAGTTTCTTAAATAAAGGTAAAATTTCAACTATTTCAGTTGATTGCAGGACTCAATCTTGAAATTAATCGAAAAATATCTATTAAAAATAATACAAATTTGTTGAAAAAATACTTAGAAACGTATTATACCCTAGGAGAGGGTATTATAATTTTCTCTCGCAATGTGTAATGGACTGAAGGAGACGTTTCCGACCCAACAAAGTATATATGTATATTCTGAATCAGCATGAATAGCCGAGTCGATATAGCGATGTCCGTCTGTCCGCCTGTCAGTTTTAAAGTTATCGTAATGAAACTTGGCATAGACCCTTCTTTTTGCTGCAGGCAGTACATATGCCAGAACCGGTCGGATCGGATCACTATAACATATAGCTGCCATATGAATGATAGGTTGAGTAACTATGTTTTTGTATGAAAAACTTTTTTATTTATAAAGGTATCCTTACCAAATTTCCTGACCAGAGTCTGGCCGGAGAGTTTATACGGACCACTATATCAAACTATTTGTTTATACAAACATTTTATGCAAACTAAGTGAGAGTTTTATTAGACTTCAAATAGTTTCCTATAATTTGATACAAAATTAAAAAAATTTGTATACAAAGTTATTCCTGCTAGGTTATATAGTTTCGGCACTCCGAAGATAGCCGTTCTTTCTTGTTTTTAATTAAAATTTATAATTATACTGCATAAATAAAATTAATGAAATAATTATAATTGCACTTACAAATTGAAACAAATCCAATTTCTGACTAATGAACTAAGCGATGGTCTATATAATATAATATAATATAATATAATATAATATAATATAATATAATATAATATAATATAATATAATATAATATAATATAATATAATATATATTATGTAGAAATTGATTTGCACACCTTATAAACCTGTACATAAGTTCGTATATTTGTATTACTAAGTAAAATGACAACTTCCTTTTAAATGCCAAATCAATAAAACTCCAAAAGCTTATATAGTTATGAATGCCGGTTTTTGTATATATTCACAATATATACATACATATGTACGTATCTATAAATGGTATGTACATATGTATGTACATAAATTAATGCGTAGTTTTATAGCAGGAACTAGATTCTCAACATAAGCATAGAGAAACCGGCTTTTTTTTTTGATAAGAAAGCAGTCTAGCCAATTTCGAGTCTTACGATCAGAAACTCATAGCGCAACTTGAAACATTTTTTGCGACTTCTTGCCTTTAAAAAATTGTGGGCATATTGTGTTATGTTCGAAAACTAATCGCAAAAGACTTACATGCGTCGCAAAGGCGACCTAAGAAGCTGCGTATGAAAACAAAACCGATAATGAGCAGATCTAAAAATATTTGCCATGTGTTTTTGAGGTGCCCTCAAGAGACAACGTAGCAAGCAAAAGAGAAAAAGAGAATGTCATGTCAAATAACTGAAGATATTTTTTTTTCGAAAGTAGAAGAAGAAATATGGTCTACGTTATGGCAATGTAAGAATCGCGATCAAAGCAAAAATACAAACGATATCTAAAAAAAAACGTCAAAGCCGTCAAGGTGACAATGAACTCAAGGCAGTGCACTGACCTACTAAAAACAGAGAAAACCAAGAAAACTGAGAAAGTAAACAGCCGGTAATTGTCGAAAATAGTATAATAATATACCAAATATATTGAAAAGCTCGCACGTGTTGCGGGCTATTTGATCGAGAAAGTCACTCACTTAACATATTGAATGATTATTCATTATTTATTCATTGCTATAGCATTTTTGAGACTTACATAATTTATCTGATTTGTTTTGTTAGAACTTTGACAATATGTTGGATATTTAGCACGACTTTTTATAGTTTTTAGTCTTCAGAATTAGACTTGCAGCACGACAAACACAGACGACCGCACGAAGCGAAGCCAAAGCGTACACTGAAAACAGAGCAGGATTGGATGCTTTAGAAATCGTCGATCGCTGCTGTCGCTGCTGCTGCTGCTGCCGCTGTTGCTGTTGCTGCTGTCGATGGTCTTCAGCGTTGACAACTGTTTTAATATGTATGTATGTATGTATGTAAGTACGATGACTAGACAGCTACCTGCTTGCGCCGGTCTTATCAGTTGGGCGCCCACATTGCGTGCTCGCTCGCACGCTTTGTGATAGTTCAAAATCGAAATCAAATGCCTAATAATGCGCATGCATACCCAACAAACGAAATCTGATGATCTTTACTTTGAAAAATGAAATAAAAAACTTTACTCGCTTATCAGTCAGTGGATTTTGCGAGAGGTTATGCCCTTGATGAAAGATGTAAGTGTGATTGTACATATGTACATCATATGTATGCATACATATGTACATATATGTAAATACATATCATGTGTATATGAATTTGCGAGTGATATGTAGAGAAAAGTGTAGAGTTATGTAGAAAAGTTCGATACTAAAGTTGGATAATAACATTTGTATTCACAAATATAATCATAGAAAATATACCCCAATTTGTAAGTACATACATACATACATATGTATCTAATTAAATGCAATTTTACTTTACTTTTTACTCCCTGTACCCATAAAATGGGTAAAAAGGGGGGATTTGGATTTGTGTAAAAGTATGTAACGGGCAGAAGGAGACATTTTCGACCCTATAAAGTATATACATATATTCTTAATCAGTATCAAAAGAGAAATCGATATAGCCATGTTCGTTTGTCTGTCCGTCTGTATGAACGCGTCGATCCCAGCAACTATAAGAGCTAGAGACACCAAATTTGGAATGTAGGTTTCTGTATACCATACGCTGATCAAGTTCGTTTCCGATCTCAGATATCTCCCCCCGTTCACCCGCAATTCGATCAAAACGTTTTACAGCCACACTTTTAAAGATATAGCTATGGGATTGGCATGTACAATACTTAAGTCACTCTTAATATACTGTCCACATTTCAAGTCGATTGGATAATTAACACGGAAGTTATTCAACGACTAAGATTCAATACTGGACCGTGGGGGGGGGGGGGCGGGGAGGGAGAAGCACAGCCACGACTTGAAATGCATCGCTTGCACTGTCGCCTTGCTGTCACTTGTGTGTGTGCGTCGTTGTGTATGTGTGTGTCTGTGCTAAGTGTACGAAGATACGATCGGAAATTTAGTGGGAGTTTCGTAGTCGGGTATATTCGACTAGAGCATTCTTACTTGTTAACAATGAAATATCTCTAGTATAGTACAATACATGCTCATGTACCTGTTTGAATATTTAAAATAATTACGTCTCAATTATAGATATGTACGTACATACATATGTATACCTCTTTAAGACTAGTCAAAATATAAAGTCGAGATAATCAATGGAAGGTAGGCGCATTAGATCAAAATTACGATTTATATTTAAGAATAAAAAAGTAATAAATTCGAACCGGCCGGTTTCGACACATGTCGGCCTGCAGCAAAAAGAGGGTCTGTGATAAGTTTCATTACGATAGCTTTAAAACTGAGAGACTAGTTCGCATAGAAACAGACGGACAAACGGACAGACGGACATCACTATATCGACTCGGCTATTCATGCTGATTCAGAATATATATACTTTGTTGGGTCGGAAACGTCTCCTTCAGTCCATTACACATTTCGAGACAAAATTATAATACCCTGTGCTAGGGTAGAAAAAGCGTAAAAGGAGATTTTACTTAAACTTTAAATAGTGTATGTCAAAGGCAGAAGTGAAGTATAAATATTGTTAATAATTTCTATAGCCAAGTCGATCTGGATCTGTCCATAGCGGGGGAAACAGCAGCACAGCCACCACATGAATGTGCTTGCTTGCAATGCCGCTGAGCTGCTTGGGGCAAATGTGTTGTGTGTACATACATGTATGTATATCGGTATGTGTTTTTTAAAATTTTGGTGAATTATTTGTTTGTTATGATCGACAGCAAACCATCCCACCTTGTTTAGGGCTTAACAATCCAAAATCTACATATTTCACAGATGTTACCAACTACAGACTAACAATATAAGTATGAAACAAATGAGATACTATGCAAATTAACAGTATGTACCAGTTCTTAGAGGATTCTCCTACTAGTGAGATCGATTAAGTTGTCGTTTCGAAGAGAGTTTACAAGAGTGCATTCTATCTCGTAGTCGGATATACTCGACTAAAGTATTCTTACCCATTAAAATTGCAATTTAGTTAATGTAGCTGCCTTGTAACCTAAAATCGCATTTTTTCCACAAATGTGAGTAAACAATATTTTCCATAGAATGTGCTGTAATCAGTTCAGATTAGGTAAATTCGTTTATTTATATTTAGAAATTCATACACATAATCATAAACTTGATTGTCAACGACGGACATTGCTGAAACCCAATATACCCTGTACCCAAGTAACAGGCAGAAGGAGGAATCTCTCAGCCTATAAAGTATATATATTCTCGATTCTTGATCTTCTTCAGGACCATCAGCCCAGTCTATAAGTGCTGGGGACACCAAAATTTTGATTGTACGATTCTTGTGTACCATATGCAAATTAAGATTGTTTCAAATTTTAGATATTATCCCCACACCCGCAAAATCAATATATTAATGGTAACATTTGTAATGATATGATTTATGGTGTGATTGATTGACTTTTAATTTATACTATTTAGAAAAATTAGGAGCTTATGCTGTGGGTACAGGGTGTCTCGTAGTTGGGTATATTCGCGTAGAGCATTTTTCGATAGGTAACATATTATAAATATAATTTTATTAAATGTCCAAGATATAGACTATCTGTTGTCCCAATACCAAACACCTGTTGTATTGCTCAACTTTTTACCAATAACTTTAATACGCTTGTGATAATATAGTGACTAAATTAATTTCAATTTAAAATGTATTTTGTTATCTGAATTCCAAATAAATATTTATAGAACGACCTGTTGTTTTGACTTTTGTGTTATGTGCTTAGAGGTTTTTATTATTATTATACCCTCACAGAGGGTATTACAATTTTGCCATGAATCGCATTGAAAGAGGCGCTACCGACCCCACAAAGAATATATATTCTTGATCAGCAACAATAGCCGTGTCTGTCAGTCTATTCCAATGCAAACTAGTCATTCAGATGCTTATCTAGTACATACATATGTACGTATATATATATCGGAGCCGGCCGTATGGGATGTAGCTGTCAAAGGAACGATCGGTCGATCGGTCGTTTGTTTATGAAGATATCCTTACTAAACTCACTTAAATCGAACCTCTGTACAGTTTATACAAATTGAGCAAATTTGGTCAAATTGCAACACTACAGCACATATGTAGGTGCTATATGAACGATCGGACGACAATTAAGTTGTTGTCTGAAAAAGATGGCCGTTCTTTCTTGTTTTTTTCTTTAAATCTGTGTGGCTTCTTTGCGTTTTTATTTTTGTAAAAAATTCATCTTTCAGCCTTTAGCCTCTTTACGTGAATTCTCGTCAGTCAGTCGGTCTGGAACTGGGCTTTTATATACACGTATAGTACAAGTAGATATAGATATTCATATGAATTGATTGATTCAAAGTATCTTGAAAAAACTTTGTTGGCTGTTGCCAATTGTTTTGTTTGACGCTTATCAAATTATACAAGTTGAAACGTTTTATGATTTGATAAACAGAAACGTAGCAGGAGTTTGTGTCCATAAACTGCAGCATTTATAAGTATACCACCTATGTGTACATACGGCAGTCGGCAGCTCTTTCAAATTTTATTCCCTGCTTGGTCACACTGCCGCCGTTCCCTAATCTTGGACAGCAACATAGCAGGCCAAAGGTTTACCAGCTCCTCTTACCTTGAATAATTGGGTGTTTTTTCTATGGGAATTAGTTTTGGTGTAGAAACCAAATGCAACCGACCGTTGCGTAGTTCCATTGATAAGATATGGCCAAAAGCTTACATAAATCAAAATTTGAACATCTTAATGCCTATAAAACTCAAAGCATTGTGATTATCTCTATAGCTTAAAGCACTTTAATCGTAAATCTTTTATTGTCGAACGCGAAAATATTTTTTTCGATAGGAGTATTTCTGAAATAATATTTCATCATCAAAATATTTAATAGATCGTTTTTACTAAAATGGGTAAAAAGTGGGTACTAAATCTGTGCAAATGTATGTAAACGGCAGGAGACATCTTCGACCCTACGTTCGATCTTGATCAGTATCCAAAAAACTTCGATATTGCCAAGTCCGTCCGTCTGTCCATTTAGATGAACGGGATCTCGGGAGCTATAAAAGTTGTAGACCTGGGAGTTTCGTAGTCGGTATACTCAACTAGAGCATTCTTGCTTGTTTGAATTGCCGTTACTATTTGTTGATAATCTCTAAACTAAGCTCTCATAAAATGTGCAATAATTTTATTAGCCAATAAAAATATAACTCATATGTAGAATCTATCCGGGGAATGAATAAAAATATAAGTCAAAAATATGTCTTATTTGAATTGCATGTTTGTATGGCTTATCAGAACAACGACCAAGTGTTTCATTCTAGGCAGATTATGTGCGATTTATTCTGAACTAGAGAGCTTTCAATCTACATATACATATGACCGAATTATAGTACTATATTTGTATACTACGCTCCACTACCTTCAACTTTACTCTCTGTGTTTGAGTATACGTCATTATTTTACATATTTTTGAATGCCTCAGACACATCCCAATTATATTTTCTACACTGCCCCTCCATAAAATCTTTCCCATCAAACCAAAAATCAAGCGGACTTCTAATATTTATTAATTTTTGCGATTGGCCAAAAACTCATTTACTCCAGGAAAAATAAAAATAGCCCGAGATCATAGATTCAAAGTCAATTCCAAAGTCTTAAACAGGAAATTATTAGGTGTGTCAACGAATTAGAAAAATCTACCACTAAGGTCGGAAAATTGTGGTATGCAAGTTTTGTGTATTTATAGCTATGGGCGCAAGCAGCATATATTAACATAATTAATTTTACTCAAATTACTTTGCCGTGAAACAATTATACTATTAAGGGACCGGTTATACTGAATATGAAAGGAATTATTAGAGTTAACACGCTGAAAGTTGCTAGAAATGTATTAAATTTTTAAACACATTCGCACCTAGAACAAGTAAGAATGCTCTAGTCGAGTATACCCGACTACGAAACTCCCTGTACCCAGGTCTAAAACTTTCAATCATATGTTCGTCTACTTACACATGCACGCACACATACACAAAGCCGCACACACGCGAGCCACAGCGTACGCAAGGCATTTTAGGTCGTGGCTATGCTTCTTCTTCCCCCCCTCGCTCGTGTACTGAATTTTGGTCGTTGAATAACTTCCGTGTTTATTATCCGATCGACTTGAAATTTGGACAGTAAGTTAAAAGTAACTTAAGTTTTGTACATGCCAAATCCCAAAGCTATATCTTTAAAAGTGTGACTGTAAATCGTTTTGATCGAATTGTGGGGGAACGGGGGGAGATATCTGAGATTGGAAACAAACTTGATCTGCGTATGGTATACAGGAAGGTTCATTCCATTCCATTTGAAGTCTCTAGCTCTTATAGTTGCTGAGATCGACGCGTTCATCCGGACAGGCGGACAGACGGACATGGCCAAATCGAAATCTCTTTTGATACTGATCAAGAATATATATACTCAATAGGGTCGGAGATGTCTCCTTCTGCCTGTTACATACTTTGCACAAATCCAATACCCCCTTTTTACCCATTTTATGGGTACAGGGAGTAAAAACAACAAATACAAAGATTTCTCAATTTTGACATTATTCTTGAATCGCAAACTATTATAGTTTATAAAATTTAAATTACCAATAAAAAAGTTTTGTTGTGGCGCATGGCCAACTTTAAAAATCTGAGAAATCTAACTTATGGTCGAAAACGGACTACGGACTTGAACGCAATATCGCGTCAATATTTTTCTCTTCCCTAATCGAGAAATTTACAGAAAATGGCTTACACAGCTTACAATTTAATAATATTTTAAATGAAATCACTATTTGAAAGTGCCAGTAAATAAAGCTTTCATGGTATACATACATATGCAAGCTTTCAGTATTTAGAAATACTTTTTAACAGACTGTGAGAGCTTTAACTGGAGCTTTCGTCCACAGCTAAGTTTGCAACCGTAAAAAGCTTTTGACATTAAATTCGCCGCACTAACAAATATTTATTACTCCATGAATTCGCCGCAGCCACGCTTTCAAAATAACTAAAAATAATATTAATAGTATGCATCGACTTTATATAGATACATATATATCTATCGTCTTATGCCCACTGGGAAATTAATTCGGTAGTGTAAACAAATCAGAATCAGCTGAATACAATTGCATTGTAAGGGGAATAACAAAATGTCCATATAGAATGTGTAACAGTCAGTGTCAGTTTGTGCCCTTAGTGCTTTTTATATGACACCATTATCCTGTCAGCAGGACGATATAAGTAGTGAACGCCGCAGTATCGAGCTACCAATTCGATTCCGGATCTGATTTTGATGTCACGTTAATGAGATTGTCCTTAAAGTTGTCGCCGTCGGAATCAAATTACAGGCACAATGTTGCCAGCCACGACTGCACAGAGGGACACAGAAGCGCTCAGTAAATGCATGCAAATGATGCTATGATGTAGGCAGGCGGGTGGATGGGGGATGAGGATCTAAATAAAGCGTTAACAACAAACTGTAAAACCATTTAAACACAGGTAAGCAATGCAATGAACGTGGCCTGGCATTGTCAACAAGTTCATATCACTTGACAGGGGCTGAAAAAGGAGGTGTTGAGCAGGACCTGCTCGGATAACAAGCGTTTGGCTAATTAGCTCGTTGAACACACACAAGCTCACAAAGAGTCACACGAGGCCAGACACTGAAAAACCCCTTGCTGAACTTAACTGAGCTGCATATAATTGACCTGCCACGCCCGTTCCAGCTGCTTGGATGGCAGGACAAAGGAGTAGTGTTAAGTTGAACTGCTTATATATATAATAATTGACCATTAAAGATCACAGTTTATGTGCAAGTGATGGGATTTGACAGGACTATGATACTTAGCGTTAGACGTTAGCTTTTGGTTGATAAAAATTGCAAGTTTATGATAAAATCAAATGTGAAGATTCAAAAGTGGGCAAAATTATATTCTTTGATCCCTTGTGGGGGTCGCTATTTCGGTCGCATATCATTTAAAAATATCATAAGCGTTGCTGTCAATACTGATCTTAAGTGTTGCTTTACATATTGCTCTTGTCTACTCGCCTACCAAGGCCCTATATAGGCAGGAGGCTTGTCCGACACCATCCTTCGGATAATTGGATTTTTGGGAGGACGCCTGCAGGAAGGTTATTGCAATTTAGCTAAGCTTTGTTCAATATGGTAGAGTCTTGCCCAATACACTGAGCTCTTTAATACACTCTGTAAGATCCCTGCATTTATTTGCTCTTTAACCCGATATATTTATGAAAATATTTTAAATAACACGCAGACATAAAAAATAAAAATATATATGTATATACATAAATAGTCAAGAAAATATGGGAGAAATCGGCTTAAAATTGCCACTCATTTGTCCTTGACTTCCATTTCCCGCCCGTGGCGACACGGAATAGATTTTCTAAAATCATTTGGCATTTTAAGCCAATTTCAAGAATAATACTAAGAATCCAGATTAAATCTTTCCAACTCATTTCCGCCCGTTGCCTTGCCTGCAAAGTACCGAGGTTTTAGTATTTATTTATATTTTTCAAAACCGGTAGCACATGTGACGAATTTTTTAATGTGAGGTGCTTTGAAAATTAGTTTCAAAATGGTTGAATGATAAACAGAAGTTTGAAGTCAATTGGAACATAATAAAAACAAAATTCATACAACAGTTTTCCGTGAATTTTCCGGCTTTGGGGGTAGATTTTCCAAAATCTTTGACCACCGCGCCTATTATTTTTTCCCATAGAACCTTGAAAATGAGTTTGAAGCCAATCGCATGAAAATTTCAAATGTCAAATGCCAGACTTTTCCACCGATTTTCGGACCATGTGGTCGAATTTCCCAAAATCGCTGATACACGTCTTGAATTATTTGATGTAAAAAGCTTTTAAAATGAGTTTGAAGTCAATCGGACGATAATCAAAAAAGTTTCATACAACAGTTTTCCACGAATTTTCCGACTTTGGGAGTAGATTTTCCAAAATCTTTGACCATTGCGCCTATTATTTTTTCCCATAGAACCTTGATAATGAGTTTGAAGCCAATCGCATGAAAACTAAAAATGTCGAATGCCAGACTTTTCCACCGATTTTCCGAACATGTGGTCGAATTTCCCAAAATCGCTGATACACGTGTCGAATTATTTTACGTGAAGAGCTTTGAAAATGAATTTGAAGGTGATCGGAATAAAATTAGACTTTCGCCCATACAACCTTGAGACCCCCATTTTCCACCCATGGGGGTGAATTTTCCAAAATCGGTGAAGTATGTGTCAAATGAATTTTTGTGTAGATCTCTGAAAATGAGTTTGAACCTGATTGGATGGTAAACAAAAAAGTTTCATACAACATTTTTCCGCGATTTTCCACGCTTGTGGGGGGAATTTTCCAAAATCCCGTCTTAGTGTGCACTTTCATCATAGATGGAAGCTTCTGTGAAAATTTCAGCATCCTAGCTCTTATGGTGGTTCAGCACGAACTCTTTTATATATATAGATAGAAACAACAAATTTTGAATAGAGGTTCCTGTAATTTACTATTATTCCCCACACCCCCGCAAATACAAACGATTTTTAAACTTAAAGCCCTGGTTTTTTGAATGCATGATTATAAATCATTATTGATCTTTGCACAAATTTCATAAAGTGCCCTGCTTGTACTGCTTGATGCGTATGTGTATGTGAATATTTTAACAAAAAAGTGCTTGAGAACTTCAGAACATGGGTACTTTGCCTGCAGCTTATGAGTGTGCTGATGGAGTTCAGGACAGTCTTCATAGACTGTCTAGCAGCTGGAGCAACTGAGCAAATTGGGCAGCAGCGATCGGGTACGAGGGCGGAACGCCAGCGGTGGTCCCGTTAGGAACTCATTCGTTTATGTTGACAGTTCTGTCACAGAAATCTAACAGTGCTAGTACAACCCTGTACCCATAAAATGGGTAGAAAGGGGGTACTGAATCTGTGCAAATGTACATATGCTAACAGCCAGAAGGAGACAGCTCCGACCCTATAAAGTATATATATTCTTGATCTTTATCAAAAGAAAATTCAATTTGGCCATGTCCGTCTGAATATAGGTCCGACCATGAATGTAGGTTCCAGTAGTTTGTTACCGATTTCAGATATTTCCCACCATTCCCCCGCTATTCGATCAAAACGTTTTAAAGCTAGAATCTTACAGATGTAGCCCTGAAATTCAGCAACTAAAATGCTTGGATTACTCTTAATCTACTGTCCAAATTTCAAGTTGATAGGATAATAAAGAAGGAAGTTTTCACAAATTAAGTTGCAGTGCTGCAAAACGGGGGAACGAAAAGGCACAACCACAACTAAAATGCCTCATTTGCGTTGTCGTTCTTGACCCTTTATAAATTGACGATATACACCAACATGTGTTCCAAGTTTGGTTGCCCTAGCTTCAAGGGTGTGGAAAAAAATTGCGTTCATTCGGGCAGACGGACATTTCGCATACCCAATATACTATTTTCTTTCGGCAACATAGTATGAAAAGTATATATTCTCTATCTGGGACTCCAAATATTAAAAAGACAAAAGTAAGAATGCTCTAGTCGAATATACCCGACAATGAAACTCCTTGTACCCAGGCCTACAAGCTTTCAAACATATCTTGGTACATTTTCGCATACATACACAACTACACACTCGCAAAAAAGGTCAATTAGTCTGTTTCAGGGACTTGTAGCTTATATGAATGAAGTATACATACAAATTTGTGTGAGAACAGGCTGTCTCATAGTTTGGTATATTCGATTAGGGCATTATTACTTGTTATTTGGAGTTTTTGCTTGACAGCTCATTAATTGATTTGTAGAAACTATGTTCTCAGTGCCGCATTAGTTTGCTGGCTAATAAAGTTAAAGCTTCTTGAACAGCAACAATAGAATATCTAAAACGAATCAGCTACCCGCCCTACGTTATCCTTTAAATTAGTTGACCTTACGATGCGGATTGTTGTTGTCCTCTACATCTTATATCTATTTTACTGCACACATATAGATGCCTTTGCATGGCGTGTGCTCAGTTGGCTTTAACTACAGAGAATAATTTGTTGGCTCCAATAAAATGGCATTGGCCATAAAAGGGGGTGCAAGGAATGGCGAGAAATGGCCGAGAAAGAGCGAGCTAACTGAATAGCAACAGAGATCTGTGTAGTTTCATTAGCCAATTTGCCATGGCATTTGCCACAACAGTGCTTTGATTAATTTGTTACGAAAAAGTATTGCTTTAAAATGTATCTGTAAGATATGCATAGAAATAGCTTCCAACATATGCGACACTATGGTGACCAGTGCTTGCAAATTCAACTGGGTTTCAAACTTAAAGCCATACTGGTAGATCGTAAATAGCTGCAGTTTTAAAATGTCTGCGAAAACTTTAGCATTGTTCCTATTAATGCATCTTTAATGATACTTTAAAACACTTGTGGCGTCAAAACAACCCCCAACAACATCTTGCAACTAATAATAGAATAAAAAGTGCGTCACCATTTCGGGAGATACATAATCAATTATCGATTGACAAATTAAGTAAGAGTAACAGTTTGGCTTTAATTTACGGCCATGAGTTCGTCATGTCAGGGCTAATTAATTGGATTTCTAAACCTAAATTTAAACTTAGAGTGAAACTGGAGCTGCCAACTTGACCAGTCGAGCAGTCTCTATTAAAATATTGATGCAAGTCCTTGTGTTGGTTCTCACTTCACTTGTCAAATTTCAATAATTTGGCACACGAATTTGTCCAGACGAAAGCTGTCAGCGATAAGCCAGACGAGCAACAAAGACAACGAGACAACGCTTTGCAACAATTTTGCTAACACTTAGACAATCGTTGTTGTTATTGTTGTGCATTCAAAGTGGGTACGTCAACTTAATGAAGAAGTTTGACAACGGCTCGCAAAATGTGTATAGGTGATAAATAAATGCATAATTCGTTAACAGCAACCGGAAAAATATACCTTCCTCTTTTATAAAATAGCCGGCCTTCATTTCTTCGAATATTATAATTGAATTAAATCTATACAAAATATAGTAGCGAAAGAATCTATTTTTCCGAACAATGTCCATAATAGTTTCTTGAAGAACTTTTGTGTTAATTAACCGATCGACAATTAAACTTTGACAATAGATCAGAAATGACCCAGAAATTATTTATGCACTAACATGAAGACAATATCCTCAAAAATTATCGTTATATATCGGTACAATTAGAGGTATTCTTAATACAAGGAACAACACTATTTTCTAAGTAAAATTGTTTTCAAGTTAATTTTTGCATTTTATAAAATCTTTAGAAAAATGTTGCTTGAAATTGCAAAGTTGCTTTGGAAATTATTAAAGTTGACAGGGAAGAACAATACCCTAGGTAGAAGAAAGAATAGGATTCTAAGAATGCATATCCCTCAAAAAAGGCACAATGGCTCGTTTTCTGAAAACAGGTTGCAATCATTTTCGAGTCATTGAATCGGGCAAAGGTGCTTATACATTTCGATTTAGAATTCATCAAGCTACCAAATTTCGAAAATTTTATAATTTCAATAGTTGTTGTTTATTTGTTATAGCTCGTTGAAGTTGTGAATATTTTTAATATTGTGAAAAGATATAAAATTTGCTTTAAAATGCAAATTTAAATGCGTGTCTAATAAAAACCACTTAAGACAGGTAACTGGTAGTCATTTTTCTGTTATAAGGGGCAATTTTAAAATATAAATTCACAAACGGAAGGACAAAATATTCCTATTTGTCTTTTTAATATTTTTTTGAAACTCCCACTCCACTCGCACCCCAACTTTGAATTGACTTTTAAAAAAATTTCTTTTTATTCTCTGTTCCCGAATGGAAATAGTGTATATTTGGTTTGCGAAATGTCCGTCTGTCCGTATAAACGCAATTTTTTTCCACACCCTTGAAGGTACAGCAACCAAACTTGGTACACATGTTGGTGAACATCCTCAATGTATGAATTGTCAAGATCAATTTTTAATTAAAACTTAATTTTCGTCTGATTGCTACTATGGGAGCCATGTTGTCCCATTTTAATAAAATTATGGGAATATATTTGAAGTTTAATAAAACTCCCACTTAGTTTGTGTGTTTTTCTTCAAAAACTAATTTTTCACCCGATCCTATGGCAGCTATGTGATATAATGGACCGATGCTTATCAAAGTTGATCAGATTGTAAACGTTCTTCAAAGACTCTGTGTGGATGAGTTTGGTGAGGATATCTTTAAAAACAAAAAAGTTTTTCATACAAAATCATAGTTGTCGACCGATCATTCCTATGGCAGCTATATGTTATAGTGGTCCGATCCGGCCGGTCTGTGCCAAGTTTCATTAAGATACCTTGAAGACTGAGAGACTAGTTCGCATAGAAACAGACGGACAGATGGACATGGCTATGTCGACTCGGCTATTCATGCTGATTCAATATATATACTTTGTTGGGTCGGAAACGTCTCCTTCAGTCCATTACACATTTCGAGACAAAATTACAATACCCTGTGGTATAATAAGTTTAATTTAGTAATTAATTACTTACACGGTTGTAAAGGCCTATCTGACTACTCAATTAAAAAGTAAATGTTATGACATTAAATGTATATGTTTAATTCTTTCAGCAAGATACATGTATTCTAATATTTCTTTCTTAGCCCTTCATATTTAGCCCGTATTGAAGTGTATTTAATCTGCGTTATTTGAAAAGCGTTTTCCTGGCGGGTAACTTGTAAATACTATAGTTGTGTAGTAGTATGTTAGGGATTTTCTGAAATTGTAAACGTAAAATTAAATGAGATTCGTCTCGTAGCTTTTATTTAATACGCCTCGTTGAGTTCTCCTATAAAAAATACCAACTTTTGCGTGCATCAAATGTGGCATATACGCCGCAGAGGTGACATCGAGGTAAATTGTTATAGCTCCACTCCCTCCCTTTTACAGCGAATGAGAATAATATTCAACATTCGCGGCTTGGCATCAGAAATGTCGTACACATTAAAGCTCGAATAGCTCAAACATCACATGGGTTATTAAATTTAATCACAAGTATTTCAGCTGACGGTGGACTAATAGAATAAGATGGAAACGGGAATATGCGTGTTTCATGAAAAAGGGAACACATTCCGACAATTGGAATATAAAATGTGTATATATACTCTGCTCCCAAAGAGATATAGTGTACGAGTAAATCGAATTTAACCAATGTCTTTTTATAGTCTGTCCGTTTGCCCATCTCTGTTTGTATACCTTTGCAGAGGGTATATTTATTATATCACGAAATATGTAACGCATTGAAGAAGACGGTTCCGACCCCACAAGGTTTATATATTCTTGATCAGCAGCTATAGCCGTGTCAATATAGCAATGCCCGTGTGTCTGTCTGTTTCTATGAGAACTTGTCGCTCAATTTTGCACCTATCGTGACGAAACTTGGCATAAATGCTTCGTTTGCTAAATGCGGTACATATGTATATTTTTTCAAGCGATATTATTTGTTTTCTATTTGGTCTCAAGCTCATGGTTAAAGCTGTACACATAAAATAACCATTGTCACAGACATATTTGTTTTTTGTTTGTTTTCTTATCTGCCCATCCTGGGTAGCTCCTGCTTAACTAAAATGCAAGTGATATTTCATAGATAGCTGCATGAATGCTATTGCAATTCGAAGCATTCGGATGAATTCTACAAAACAAAAATCTTATAAAATCGATTTGGCTTGGGAAAATCCAGGTAGCAGCTGCTAATATGTACATAAGCTATAGAATTATACTCTGGAGGGCATAACACTTATCCAAACAAACCAAAAATATTAAAAAAAATTAGTTTCAGAATCCTCTTAATTTCACACATTGTTGGTCATTTTTGAAATGATATTGTTAAGTGTTAAAAATTCTTAAATCATTTATTAGACATCAAATTTCGTTTATTAGCCGTTAGAATATATTCTACTATAAGACTTCAAATAGTAGTATCTGCCGAAATTCAGAACCCATTAGAATGCGATCCCGTGTCCGAGATGGAATGAATACTTTTGGTGCCACTGTGTCTTCAATGGGTATTCGGTATGGCCGACGTTCCGGACATGGCGTCTCTGTAACGAAAAGTATGGCGCTTTGTATCAAGGAACTGGGTTCTCCATCATGAAGCATTGATCGATTCGTTTGGGCCGAGCGCCTGCCGAAGAGGTACGCATATAATTCCAAGATCCGATCCCAAAAAAGCGATAAAGGGCCATCTGTAAAGATTCGTCTAATACGGGGCAAGATATCGCTCGGCATGTTCTCCAGTCTCAATGAAATATTCTCGAAAATATCATAATTGGAATAAAATGAATTCGTCAAGTGTTGTGTAGGTCCTGTGTTGAGCAATAAAACAGCCAATCGCTGCAAGGAGCCTAAGAAACCACTGAGGTAGTTTTGTATGTTATTCCTGGCGAATGTGGCCATCAAATCATGATAAAATGGCGATGGATTCACCTCCACCGTCGCAGAGTTATCAATGATGAAGTCCCCCGTGGGAAAACTTTCATAGACATCCGTATTAATATCATGCGGCAAAGTGTAAGTTCTACTTAGGGATCGCAGACGAGACGCATCCTCTTCAGTGTAGTTGTGTTCGACTGACAATATATCCGGCCTCAGTTGGGTAAATGGAGTTTTGTTGCGCAACACCACAGGCTTGATTTTTGAGGCATCACTTCTGTTCTGTTTCCAGTTGAGACTCCTTTTATCCGGTGGCAAAAACTCATCGAGAATCAATGACCAGTTTCGAACATGCTTTGTTGATTGGTCCCTCAATAGTTGTCTCCATATGTCGGGAGACATACTCTTCAAAAAATTGGATTGGCTCGACGGTTCCCCCGGTAATTCAACTCTGGGTTGATGGTTCAGATCATTGTGCATAATATAATACTTGAGCCTGTTATTTGAGTTCAGCATGTGCTGATAAGTCGGGCAACTGAATAGTGATGTCATGATGATGAACTTAATAAATAAAAAAGAAAACTAACAGAAATAAAACACAAACAAAAAATTTTGGAGAAATATATTCTAAACGCGATTTAAAAATATAAAAAAGAGAATTTTTTTAGATCTAGTCCTATCAAATTTGTATTTATACTGAGCTATGTTCGAAAAATGTTTTTCAAATGGGCACGTTTCTATGCATGGCCTACTAGATAAGCTAAAAATCATTTTCTCATGTTTTATTTTTTTAAAAATGCTCAACCACCAATGTTTCAAAAATAGCTCTTTCTTGGGTTTCTCAACCATTAATATCAAGAAATTGCCGGAAAAATTGTTCTAGGCTAGTCCGTTAATTAAATGTATAATTTTTGAATGATAATTAACACTGTGTTCGCTATATTTTGAAATAATTCATCACAAGATAACAACGAACAAGTTAGAATGCTCTAGTCGAGTGTAGCCGTCTAGGGTAACCCGTCGGAAATCTCGGAACAAGAATACACATTTACAAATATGTGGTTGGGTGTTAATTCTCTGGTCGCTATGATTAATATCCTAAATGAGAATTAAAGTAAGCTCAATAAGTACACTTGTGTTCAATCAAAATCGCTAAGAATAAAATGGACGCAGAAAAATATTGTAATCAAGACCCATAATTACTATTCAAACACATTTGAACTGTGTGTCTAGGACTATTCAGACGGTATAAGCAATCTTCACTGCAAAATTCACTGTCAAACAATTTGCATAAAGAAATGATCAAATATTTATTCATATGCATACAGTTAAAGTGCTAACAAACAGTACCAAAAACCTTTTGCATTCATTGGCTTAAGAAATTGGCAGACATTTATTGCATTCTTGTAGTTGTTATTGCTGTTGATATTAAGTTTTGTTTGAAAACTTTTTCTTACCCATTTTGCCTTTCTTTGGAATGGCGAATCTCAACGTTTTATCAATATGCAACAACGAAACACAAGAAATAAATGCCATCTTCAGTGTGACGAAAATGAATACACTTACAGCAATGTTGTGCGTACATTGACTCAATTTTTGACCGATCCCTGCAGCAGCTATATAATGATGTGGTCCGATTATAATGAGCAAGTTTGTTTTGTTTGTTGTGAGTAGGAAGTTGCGACTTTTTTAGCATATTTAGCACTCCACAAGTGGGCGATCTTTCTTGTTATTGATAAATTTGGCGGTCTGAAAGAACAAAAGATTTCTTCAAATAGGGAAAGCGTATTTGGCTTTGGTATAACTACAACATGCCGATTATCTCCAGCTAGAAGGTAATTCATTTGCAGTTATCAGAAAATAAGCTGGAATCTCTTCAACTGGGAAATCGGAATTGGTAATAGTCGTATAATAAAACAAGACAACACAGTGTTGTACTCCTTGCAACTCTTAGACATCGATACTTCAACAGACACTGGCTCGCATCCCTAGAAGACACACTCCCAATGCGCTGTTGGCTTTGCCAAGCGTACACGAATTCTACAGGATCAACAAACCTCCTAACGACCGGTCTATGCGGGACCAGCTTGTGGTTGTCAAACGGGTCTACCTAATCTAATCTAATGATGTATTCCGCTTGTCTGACAGTCAATCCTTATGTGAAATCAATTGCTCTATCAAAAAACAAACATAATCATTAACCCTTGCATATAAGTAAGGATAAGGATATCTTCACGAACTTACAAGTTTTTCATACAACACAATTGTCGACCAATCGCTTATATGGTAACTATATATTATAGCAAGAATACAGAGACGGACAGAGAGACATCGCTACATCGACTCGGCTATTAATGCTGATCAACAATTTGCAAAGTTTGTGGGGCTGGCTACATAATTCTAGACAAAATTATAATGCCCTTCGCAAGGATATAGCAAACGCATATCCTGGATTTTTTGCTACAAAAAAATTAAAGATAAATAAATAAAATTGCTGTCTCATTTCGGAGAGTCATAAATCTCATTGCCTGCCTTTATGGGCAAGGTCAATAGCCTACGCTAGACAAACTTGTGTTTTGACCTAATGCTTAAAGCTGCTCCAAATCCGCTGAGAGCTCTGCCCACAAGAGCAATAATCAATATTGCTGAATTAGAGCCGCATATGGCAGCAGAGTTTTCTCTTTTTTGGGCAAATGGTTAAAAATAAAATGAGTATATGACTGAAAGACGTGTACACTGATAACAAGTAAATATACACTAGTCGAGTACACCCGACGACGAAACACACCGTACCCAAGCTTATAATTCCCAAACACAATCTTGAACACATACACATAAGCACCAAGCAGTCCAGAGGTAGTGCAAGCAAGCAGAGCAATTCAGGTGGCGGCAGTGCTGAGCGAAAATTGTTTTGTATAGTGTTTATTATCCGATCGTCTTGGAATTTACGAAATAGATCAAGGTTAACCCGATAAATATAGTTAGTATCATGATTATAAGTGTTCTTATAAATAGTTTTTAATGGGAGTGAGTTCAACGAGATTAATTCCATATAACAAGAATTAAAGATATATATTTCGCTCGGGCGACGCCGAGCAATACCTTTTAGCTTTTCAAATGCCTGTGTGAAAAAATTGCAAATCATAGATGTTTTGATATGAGTTCTGGTAATTCTTGTAGTTTTCAATGCAAGTTTCCTTCTCTGTATATCCGCATTTCCTACCTAACCATATTCCAAATAAAAAATAAATCTTTGTTGGTTCCACTTTATGCAGGCGCAAGTAATTTATATGTAAAATGTTTTGGACATTTCTGATAGTTATCTCTTTTTACTTTTGCCTTACACAATTTTATTTATTTTCATTTTGAATTATGAGCAACCGAAATTGCCAAATGTGCAGAGACAAGTAAATTAAAAAATAAAAGTATATAAATAAAACACAGTAGAAAAACTAAAATGATATAACTAAACAAAGGCAGAGATGCCGCTGGATTTCAAAACTTGACATGCGTGGACTCCGATAAAAGTTGTATTTGGGTTCTGAAATGGGTTGGCATGTGGGAAAACTACAGGAAAAGTTGTGCGTAGGCAAGTTTTTCGGTCAATGAACCCGGCCATTAATGAGCGCTGCTTTACTATGGGATATGACATATGCATGCTTCATGATTTATGAGCTTGCGTGCTTGCGACCTATCTATAAACAGAGTTGCTCAATTTAAAGTTTGACCCAATAGCAAGTTGTGTGTAAATAACATGTCGTATACTTAACGTGCCGCGGCAATGAAAGCGGACTCGCAGTTTATTTGCATATTTATCTAATACCGTTAACCTGGCCAGGCAGGAGCAACAGCTGGTGACAGCAATCCCTGTTGGATTTTCTAAGGAGAAATTAATAGCAGTTTGATGAGATGGCTAGGGCAGGGCATGGGTGGGGATGTCAGTTGCTAACGAAGGACGCCGGTCCAAAGAGTCGAAGGTGCAATGCCAGCGTGAAAATAATCAAGGATTATGTCGCGCTAGTTTCGCGTAGTTGGTAACTGAACCATAGCACTAAACACTAATACACAAGGAGAAAAGATGGACTGAGATTGATTGAGAAAAGATTGCCTACCGAATACTTGGAAAAGCTATTCAATGAAATTCATGTGTTCTGTGTGAAATAATTAGATTTATCAAGGAATCAACACATGCGTTTGTTTATACTATGTTCGCGAAGGGAAAAAGAGTATATTGGGATTGCGATATGTTCGCCTGTCCGTCTGTGATTCCTAATTCCTCTTCCCCGCAAATCGGGCATTCCTATCCCCAAAACACGTTTTTCACAGTGGTATATCTCCTACAGTTTCATAGCTAGAGTCACCTAATTTGGCATACAAACTAATGTGCAACCCCTGGACAAATCTGCACCTCCCCCTCCCCCACAAATGAGCAAAATCTATATCTGCCACACCTGTACAGGAAGAGTCATCAATTGACATACAGATTACTGCTTTTTTCGCGTCTCTTTCCGAACCCACAAACAACCAAATTATACCGGACTAGAAGACGAATATTCTGCTGTCGGGTACGTAGGACTGCAACGTTCTTACTTGTTTTTAGATTAAGTTATATATTTGTTACTACTAGTTTAAGCTTAAATTAAGTTGTTCATAAAATAACAGATAGATTAAATGGAAAAACTCGAAAGGGATTATAATTATAAGCAAGAAAGTTGTAGTCCGAAGCAACCGACTTCACTATATTCTGATTCCAATCTTAGTTGCGTGGGTGGATAAAAAATGGTATACAACAAAAGTATTGTTCATGGGTCGCTCTTGCTGTTATACGAACACACCGGCAGGATAACATTGAATAATTCCAATATGCTCAACAGACTTTAATTAAATTAAGCCCCTTGCTTAAGTGGCATATATCCTAACAAAAACAATGTTTAGCGCGGTTACCAATTCATTTGCCCAGTGTAAGAACAACAAAAATTCAACTAAAATATTTGTTCTTCGGCCCAGTGGGCTGCGGAGTTGGCGGCGGCTCCTGGCATTGCTTGGGGATTGCAACGACAATATCCTTAGATTGGTTTGTGCTAAAGCGCGCCAGGAACGTGGTACAAGAAATTGGCACACAACAGACATGACAAGCGGGCAACGGGTATGCGGGGGCAAGCCGGTTCGTCGGGCTTTCGGGCAGCCCAACTAACCCGTCTTCTAAATGGCAGGCTGGCATTGGCAAATAGGATCAAGAAGAATTTGCATTTTATGGCGTCTGTGAATGCAGCAATTTCCCCGCAAATTGCACCGTTTCCCTTGCACTGTTATCGGAGTGGGCGTTATAATTGTTTAAATTAAGTAAGAAAGACTGCAGATGCAATTAAAGTGAGCAGCCACAAATTATATACGTCGTTTAAGCTCGCAAATAATGTCATTGTGAAAGTATCCTTATTGTATTTCGTCACACTCTGGCGAGCAATTAAAATGTCAAAAATATTATAAACACCAACCAGGCAATGGCAACAGACACGACAACCACGGGGGCCACAAGGACCACAAGGACGACGACTGGTACCGTATCGCTTTACAGATTTTAATTGTCCTTGACGTCGCAGCTTGTTTATCTTTTTCTCCAAAATGCTAGAAAGATTGGGATGTGTGTCCAAAAGTTCACTGGTCAACCAGATGTAACTGATGGATAATGTGCTGTGTACTTTATTTATGTGTCAAAAGACGCAGCAAACAAGAACATGTGGTAAGAGAAGCACAAATATTTTGAAAACAAGTAAGAGTGCTCTATTAGAGCATACTCGACACCGAAACACCGTGTACCTAGATCAGAAATTCTCAAAAATATTTTCACTTACAGATACACATATGCGTCAAGCAGTTCAGAGACAGTGCATGCAAGCAGAGCATTGCAAGTGTCGGCTGCGCTACTGCTTCCCTTGCTGAGCAGTACAACAATTATTCTTTCACCCATAAAATGTGTAAAAGGGGTACTAAATCTGTGCAATTGTGTGTAACAGGCAGAAGGAGACATCTCAGACCCCATAAAATATATATGTGGGAGTGAGTGTACTTATTCGCATGCACTGAGTGTGCGTACTTGCCTTCATCGATAGCTCAAAGCAACCCTAGGAAACTATCGACAAACAGCTATCGTTATCATACGAAGGCGATAACAGGAGGAGGAGTTTGAATAAGGACCTGCTAGCGGAAACACGTGGTGCGCAAAAATCCAGCAAAAAAGACGCATGTGAAGACAAACGACGCTTGTGTTGAGAGATACTAAACAGTTTATTACTCTTAATTTAAGTTGAAAAGACATAATTGAATCCTTAATACTGTTTCAATAAAATACTTTATTAAACTATATCCACATATATACAAACATGTATACTCCTAACCATTATCAAAGGCCGTCTGTGTGTCCGTCCTTCCGTCTGTATGAACGTTCGATCTGAGTAACAATAAGAGCTAGGACACCAAATTTGGAATGCTCTTGTATAACATACTCAGATCAACTTTTAAATATTTTAAAAAACATTTTAAAGGTATAGCATTAGGACTTTGCATTCATGATTACTGGGTTCCTCTGGTACTGTTGCAATTAAAAGTCGATCATTTTTTAGAGCTGGTAGAAGTAGCAGATCCGCGGCTGAAAATATATTGCCGGTTGTATGTATATATGTTTTTTGTTTTTATTTTATTTCATAGATGTATAAGGTATAACAGAGTATATGTATGTACGTGTCTATATGTAAGTGATCGCAAATGCGTTTAGGTACTTAAGAGCTGGTTAAAGGGAGTCTCGCAGTGGGAGATACTCGACTTGTATAAGATATTCCGTTAACAACGAAACATAGAACTTAGCCATATTTAATGGTCAAAAAGTACTGCATAACGTTTCAATTCTTTAGTTCAAAATCATAAAGGGATTATAGCTTTTCGTACATGTCTTTAGCAGTTCCATTTAATTCGGCTTCAAAGAATTTATTTCATTTAAATTTTGTTGGTCGACTTTTGTCAGGATCACAAAATACTTGTCAAATAAAGGCAAAATTAAGTTGGGCGTTTGGTAGTTTAGGAGTCATCCTGCAAACCCTCACCCCAATAACGTCCATCCACCAAGTGCCCTGCTGAATTCATGAATTTTCTGTAATTTGAGTTTCATGTAGCACTCGACATGCAATTTTGTATGCGAATATTTTGCGGTTGGATCGTATTTAGTTACAGTTCTTATGTTCTCAGTTTCTCCCATTTTTAGCTGTCACTTGTGGAAGCTTACGAGTATGCCAAGGAAATGTCGTACACACATAACGAATTAGCGGCAAAACGATGCATCGCTGTAGCAGTGGCAGATGTAAAGATATCGATATATCTCCCATGAGCACACGACTGAACTACCCACCCATCCATACGAAAAGCGTTTATACACAAGTAGGTCAGCAGTGGACACGTTTACTCTAAATGTTTTCTCTCAACATTATAAGTATTGACAGCGAACGTTGTTGGCTCGTTAGAAGTCGCTTATGACAGCGTAGGGATATGTTCTTGGCATGCTGAGCCTAAAATGAGACTCAACAAGTCAGAATTCTCTAGTCGAGTATACCCGACTGACGGGCACACTGTATCAAGGTGTATAATCTGTAAGCACTTTTCATACACTTACACACAAAAGCATCAAACAGCTTAGCGGTTTGGCAAGCAAGCAGAGCGCTTTTAGTAGAGGCTGCACTGCTCATTGTAATGTAAATATTGTAATGGAAAATATAATGATTTCAGTAAACAATCATCAATTAAAGCAAGGTACTGAGTTTTATCGGTGGACCAGAACTCCCTGCCTATATACACGCTCCGACATGGCTCCAGTGCCAACATTCTAAAAAATCCTTTGCAGCAGACATCCTAAACCTTTCTCTGCTGCGGCTGAGACTTCTACGAAGCAAAACTCGAAAACTCACTAAATAAACCACCCGAAGTGAAGCTGTACTCGCTGCTGCTGACAAATAAAGCGCATCTGTATGCGTATGCAGATCGATAGATATATTATATAGTAGCAGCAGACGAACCAGCACATGTAATACATTGCCTGCAACTACAATTGTACTAGGAATATGTGTTACTGTCTACTACATATATTAGAGTGGACAGCATGCACAAAAATATTCAAACCCCCCCCCCACACCACCCCACCCCCACTTTTCTTTTTTTTATTTTCCATCCCCACCACCCATACCCCACCACAAAAATAAAAATTTTTTCAAATTTAACATATTTTTTTTTTTTTTATACATATTTTTTTCTCTCTCCTTTTTCCTCCTTCTTCCACCCACTCTCACTATCGGCACAAATCCAATTAT
Source organism: Hirtodrosophila histrioides (assembly GCA_037075165.1). Lineage (NCBI taxonomy): Eukaryota > Metazoa > Arthropoda > Insecta > Diptera > Drosophilidae > Hirtodrosophila > Hirtodrosophila histrioides. The sequence continues at coordinate 121,863 of JBAMCL010000603.1, read as the reverse complement.
AAATTAATAAGAGCGTAGAACATCTCTCTTCACTGCCACGCACTCAGCAGGAGAAGATTCCAGCACCTGGGACACTACAGTTTTAATCCCCTATCGGACGTATCCGAGGTTGGGATATACAAAATCCTCAAATTCTTAAAATCGTCAAATTGGTTTAAGGGGGAACAAAATGTTTAAAAGACATCATGTGGTATCACAAGGGGCCAATTCCTGGCCCAAGTGTGGAGTAGGCTTCTGCTCCAGCTACTGCAACCTAACTTAACCTAAGATTAGGTGTACTGTATGTAGATCAGGTTTGTTTCAAATTAGATATTGTTCTATCTCACGCAGCACCGCAAATCGTTGAAAGAGATTAATGAAGAACATTTTGAAGATATGGCTTTGATTTTTAGCATGCATTATAATAGTGTCACTCTTGATCTACTGCGCAAAGTCGATCGGATAATAAAAAATGAAAGATACTCACGAAACTAGTTTCAGTTCTGAAGTGCGGGGGAAACAGCATCGCAGTCGCCATTTTGAACACTCTGTTTGCACTTTAGTTTGTATGTGTTTCATGTATAAGTGCACGAAGATGCCTTTGGGAATCTTAGAATTTTGTAGAGGAAATCTCGTAATTGGGTGTATACGACTAGAGCATTAATCCTTCTTAATATTTAGTTCAGCTAAGTAATTAACATATTATGAATTATGGTCATCCCTCTTCAGACTTCAGAGCAAACATAGAGGGCTAATCATTGATTTTTTGTTTGCTAGCGCCATCACAGTTGGCAAAAAATGTGGTATTACAAAAGTTGCGGTATTAAGCACGTTTAGGCAATTAGTAATCGTGTGTTGGTGTCAAGGACAATGATCCTAGTAGCCCAAATGTTTTCCCATCAGCTTTACTGTTATGACAGTTCCACGTAAGGGTTTTAATAAAACCTAAATTGTTTACATGTTCTGTGTAACTTATTGGAATGCCATTTATCTTTAGGCTTTCCGTCTGTTTAGATCAAACATTTTTGTTGTGAACGATTAGACACTTTGAGCTTAATGGATTAAGACCAAGTCCATTATTCTTTGCCCAATCATGATTGGTTTACTACCCAATATTGCTTAATGCAACAACAACAAGCAAGATTGCTTAAGTCGAGTATACTCACTACGTAACACACTGACTGTACCAAGACGTGAGGTTCCACGCTTCGATTGAAAGCATACATATATATTGTTGAATTTTAAAATTTCTATAAGATCTCAGTTATGTAACGATATTTAAAGAAAGCTTAGTATCCAACCCAGAATGTAAATACAACTATTTAAAACAAATAACAATGCTCAAGTGGAGTATATCCACCTACGAGACTCCCTGTACCCATTTCTGAAAATTTCAAGCACATCTTTGTACACTTAAACATACACAGTGTGTATTACACACACACATACACAAAGCGACAGCAAACTGCAGAGCAAGCGAGGCATTTCAAAGGTGGCTGCCCGAACTGAATCTTGTTTGTTGCATAACTTCCGTGTATATTATCCGATCGACTTGAAATGTTCACAGTAGATAAAGAGTGGCCCAAGTATTTCATATGTAAGATGCCATGGCTATATCTTTCTAATTGTTGCTGCAAAGCGCTTTTATCGGATTGCGGGGATGTGGGGGAGAAAATCTTAAATAAGCTTGACAATATTTGGATCTTATAGCTGCTGAAATAGATGCTTCTTACATACGAACGGACAGACGGACAGGGCCAAATTGACTTGGCTATTGATAGTGATCAAGAATATGTATACTTTAAAGGGTCGGATGTCTTCTTTTGCCCATTATACTCCGATTCAAGTCCGGTGTAATTTGGTTATTTAGGGGGTAAGAGGTGTCATAAGAATAGAGTAGTCTGTATGTCGAATTTGGTGACAGTAACTGTACATATTTGGAAGATATAAATTTTCCTCAATGGGGAGGGAGAGAGTACGGGTGGTAACAAATTTTTGATGAGTGTCAAAAGAAATGGTCTTCTTACGGATAGGCGGACAGGCCGACAGCCAGAAGGACATTGGACAAACTCAAAGACATTTATTTTGAAACAGAGTAAATTATAAATAAATATAAACTAGATTCAATATCTTGATGTACATCTAAGCAAAACAATGTTTTGTAGTTAATAAGTGTCGACAGTGCTTCATAATTATCTAGCTGAAGTCCCTGGGAGCCATTGCTTGCATTCAATTTTATTTCGTTTTAATAAATGAAAATTTGTATGCTTAGAAAGTTTGATAAAGCTTAGTTTAGTTAAGAGAAGCTCAAGGAAAGGTATCAAATATAAATGAAGTATAGGTTAATTTAATCTGTATTGTAAGTTGGCTTCTTATGAATATAAAATCTAATAATTAGCTGTGTAAAATGTTGCTCAATTGCAATTAATTAAGCTCTGAATTCAAAAGTTAAAGGTTAAGAACAAGGAGCTTGCTATCTTTCTTTCCTTTCAGGTCGTGTCTGGGCAGGTAAACCACTAAATTCAGGTCTCGTGCAAGGGAACTTCTACAAATTACTCCAGACTACATTCAGGCAAAAGCAAATGTCCCTACGTAGCCATACTTAAAACAGAAGCACACACACTCACAGATTCTCTAAACTGATTTAGTGTGTGTAAATATTTTGCACTCCATGCAAGGCCCAAGTGCCTGGGTAGGCAACCAAGCGAAGACTTTTAGCCTGAAAGGTCGAAATTGTCGTTGCATTTGTCCTTTGTTCTGGCTGGTCCGAACTCATGTTACGAGGTTGCCCTGCAAGAACTTAAGCTGCATCTCCCTCGCTCTTCTATGTCCGGGCCATTGCGTTCCCGTACTCAGATTCGTGCCCCATTTGCTGCAACTTCCGATTCCGTTTTGTGGGTGGTTCAATTGGTTGCCTGTTGCATACTATCTGTGGGTGCATGCCACTACACAAACTACTCAGCATAGCATGCTACTGAAAATTTACGAGTGTGCCACACGCTGCATTCCTCAAATTACCGACACACATACTTTATATTGGGCCTGCATTAAGGTCCGGAGTCCAGCTCGCTGGTCCATCGCGCTCAGTCACTATCTCTCGCAATTTGCGGCGCTTTTAATTAACGCAAATTTATGCATAATGCTCCACCCATTTTTCGCCCCAGCCTTGCCTTGCTACTGCCCAGCATCGCTGCAAGTTATGAGCTGTCAGCGGAATGCAAAATTGCAAATTGAAAACCAAATAAGAAACGTTTTTTATGGATTTTTGAAAAGGACGAAGGACCTGCGGATTAGTAACACTAAAAGTGAACTATGGTTGTAAGCATGGATTGTTCATTATGAACATTTTTACTCCCTGTACCCATTAAATGGGGGAATAAAATCTGTGCAAGTGTATGTAAAAGGTAGAAGGAGAAATTTTGAGTGTAGGTTTCTGTATACCATACGCAGATTATGTTTGTTTCAGATTCCAGATGTCTCCCCCCGTTCCCCCGAAAATCGTTTAAGTCGATTTATAACGACAATTTTAAAGATATAGTCTTAAGATTTAGCATGCATAATATTTGAATCACGTTTAATCCACTATTCAAATTTCAAGTCGATCGGATAATGAACACGGCACTTATTCACGAAAGAAGAGTCAGTACTGAAAAGCGGTGGGAAGCAGCGCAGCCGCCCCTTAAAATGCCTTGCAGGAAGATTTGATTCAAAATTTTAGACCTCCCTACAGGGAGTTTCGTTGTCGGGTATACTTGCCTAGAACATTTATACTTGTTGAATTTGAGTTATCAAAAATAGGAAAATAGGAATTCCCTGCTCAAATATACCCGATTACGAAACTCCCTGTACCCAGGTCTAAAATTTCCGATCGCATCTTCGTACACTTACACATACACACACAGGTACAGAAAGCGGCTGCGGTGGTTCTCGCCTCGGAAAAACAGAGGGACGGGGCCAAATCGACTCGGCTATTTATACTGATCAAGAATATATATACTTTACTTACACTTTATATACATTAGTGACAAAACTATAATACCCTCTGCAAGGGTATAAAAATGATTTAATGCCATCAACTAATTACAATTAAGTTCAGAATAATTTTCTTATTTACATATATGTAATAACAAGCCCTGAAAAAAAATATTTTTCTTTTACAATTTCCCTCGCTCTTCGTTTTTTTTCCACAAAGCAACAACTATGAATCCCACAAAAATAATCTATTTTAATTATAAGCTGTCAAGTGTTCGACATAATTCACATGGAGGATGGCAACAAGAATCGCTCACATTTGTAGTCTGAAAACAAAAACAACTAAATAAAATTAAATATTTAAATACAATGACAGACAACTTTTGCTCATGAATGAGCACAATCCTAGACGTATGCCTACTGCTACTAATATCCAGCTCCAAAAATATATTTTAAGTTTTCAAACTTCCATTTTAAGTTTTAAGCTGCTTTAAAATTCTGAAATCTATAAAACTTTTGTTGGGTCGTAAAAAGTTTTCATTGTTCCTACATCCCTAGGGTCGGTATAGGTTGCAGTAGCCTCAACAGGTGCGCATAGCCATTCTATGAATGAAGGCGTAAATCTTGCATTAAGAACGCTTCGTTAAAGGACCTGAAGCATTTATGAGCTGAAAGCAGCTACCGGTAGGCGGCTTTATAGACTTTCAAATGCGCAGGCTCTGCAACATGTTGCAAGCGAGTCCTTAAAGAGTACTACTGTATTTTGTTTGTTTGTTGTTAGAACTAACATTTTGTTTGCAGATGGTAACTTGTAGGTAAATGTTGAGCACGTTTCTATTGTACTTAAGCTAGTAGCAAATATTCTTACTTAACTTAATACTATCAGACAAACTTTTAATATTCTTGGACCAAGATGCAGAAAAATTACATGTCCCAAATTGCTATTATGCTCTGTCTATTAATAAATGCGAAAAAAGAGAACAGTTTTCCAAAATACTTAAATAGTAATTATAAATATTGTACAGCAATACAAATTTTCGAATACATAGTTATTATTGGCGAGACATAAAATGTTTTGTTATAATATTACTATATTTGGCAACTCTAGCTAGATTTTTCTAGTAGTAGTAGTTCTTTTATTTTTCATTTATTCAGATGCATAACCATTTTTGAATTAGAAGAACTGATATATAGCATGGCTTTAAGCCAACGGCATAATACTAATATAAACAACAAACATTTTCAAAAAATAAGTTTTCTGCAAAGAAAGATACACGATATTTGCTCATTGAGTCATCCTAGGGTTACCCCACCAACCTTCCCCGTTCTTCACGAGATAGTTGATCTTCCAACATAAGCCCCAACATCACTATAATGTACTAAATCTGTGCAAATTTATGTAACCGGCAGAAGGAGACGTCTCCGACCCTATAAAGTATATAAATTCTTGATCAGTATCAAAACAGATTTCGATTTGGCCATGTCCGTCTGTCTGTCTTAAGAACTAGAGACACAAAATTTGGAATGTAGGTTCCATTATACCACACGCAGATCAAATTTGTTTCCAATTTCAGATATATCTTGTATGTGTATCTTCGCCCGTTCCCCCACAATTCCATGAAGACGTTTAACACCATCAATTTTAAAGATATAGCTTTAGGATTTGGCATGTATAATGTCATTTTATGCAAATTTTAAGTCGATCGGATAATAAACACGGAATTTATTCACGTTTCAGTGCTGCAGTGCGGGGGGAAGAAGCAGCACAGCCACCACTTTAAATGACTCGCTTGCGCTGTCGTTTGTGCTGTCGCTTGTGCTATCGCTTGTGTGTATGCGGTTTTGTGTATGTGTGTGTATATGTGTAGGTATATGAAGATGTGATTAGTAGTCGTAGTCGGGTATACTCGACAAGAGTATTCTTACTTGTTAAATTTACAAATTTTCATTTAATCTGGCATCCTTGTATTGGAATGAGATCTTCAAGAACTTAGCCAGTTTTCACCAATCGGGTCCATTTAGCACAACTATTATCTCCCTTGTATAATAAATTTACTTAAGGGGAACTTAAGGAAGTACGCAACAAAAGTAAATGACGTATCAACATTGCATGTTGCTGGCAACATACAAATATGTTGCTGACGCCTCTGTTGCTGCTGTTGCCTCTGCTGCTGCTGCTGTTCTGTTGATGTTGCTGTTGTAGTTGTGTGAGGCTCCTCCAAAAAAAACTTTTGTGAGTTCAGTACGCTTTGTGCGTTCGACGCGTGCGGTTCATATTGACGGGTAGCTGGGTAATAAGCCAGTTGGCAACTATACAACTAAACCTGGCCAAACGGATAACTTGGCTCAGAGTCTTGTTGCTGTTGCTGTTGTGCGAAAAGGTGCCACAAGTTTTGTAGGCGCGTGAGTTGGTTACGCATAAATTACATTTTTGACCGAGTTTTTTTATAACAGATCAGCAACGGCAACAACAACAAGAACAACGTGAACAACAAGGCGTGCAAATTGTTGCAAGGAGTCGCCAAAGTTGTTGCAGCTTTCCTCTTGTTGTTGTTGCTGCCGTTGCAGTTGCCGTTGCCGTTGCTGCTGTTGCTGCGTTTTTTATTGGCGTTAAAGGTCGTTTACTTTTTGGCGGCATCAACAACTTTTGTTGTTGTTTTGATTTTGATTTTCATCTGCCTGTGCCATGTGTGCGCTAGTGTTGTGCGTGTGTACGTGTGTGTGTGTCTGTGTGTGTGTTTATTTTTGCAATGTGTATTAAAACACACTTTCAATTTTCAATAAAAATCGCGCGCGGCTGCTGATCGATGACGTCGATTTGTTTGCATTACTCGTGACGATTTATGCCATGCATTGTAATTGTGATAGCCTATAAAAAATATTATATACATACATATATTTGCCATATAAATACGTAAACGTACTAATAATAACACAGAGATCGATCTATGAATATGGCACGACTTATATGTCGTTAGTTGCTGTACAGTATTTCGCCTAAAGTTATCAAAATAGTTTGTGCAGTGAAACAAATGGAATAAACGTTTATTGCCAATTAATTTTGCAAGTGCTAAGTAAATAATCAATTCTCTAAACTGATAAAAAACAAAAAACAAAAAAACAGAAAATTTACATTGGCTTTACAGCCAACAATACTTAAACAAATTCGAGAATATCAGGTATCTACAGGGTGCCGAAGAGAATCATGCTGACCATTACGATATAGTAAATAACTAATGTCTTTAGTGTGTGAATATGTAAAAAGAGTTTGTCGATAAATGGATTTCATACATCAAATAAACAATTACTAATCGCTTTGATCTGCCCTCTGGTAAAGAGAACCGATCCGATCCCGAACATTGTCTTCTTCTGGTCGTAAAATCAGATTTCAGTTCTGTGTTCTACATGACGATAATGGTTTAAGCTTTAGAGATATTAGCGCTTGTAAAAAATACAAAAAAAAACGTATATTATAAACATAAAGAATACTATATAATTTACAATATAAATATAATATAATTATTAAATAAATATATATCTAGCAGGCGCACAATTATGGCCTAACTAGTATACTTGTGTGTTGCAGATTTAATACCCCTGCGGAGATGCTAATAAAATTGTGCCAATGCAAACTATACAAAATAGTTAAGTTATTTTGACAAAAATAAAAAAAATGCCTAAGAACTGAGAAAACAGAAAAATACAACTTACTACGATGCCACAACAAAGTAAGATTGGCATCAAATATTTCGAGCCAAATTAACACTTAAAAGGAAACAAATTAATCTGAAATATAATATTTAGTATTGAGTTTTTCTATATAACTTAAGAAACTAAAAATCATTGCATGGATAGTCCTGACAACAAGAATGCGCTAGGTTTTGTCCTTTTTCATTTATCATTATTTTTTCTGGGTACATAATCATTATTTACGGTCCCTGCTTTAAACAGTTCTGTAATGTTGTTTGTGATATATATATATGTATATTAAAAAAAAAAAAAAAACAACATACAAAACACATAATATATAAAATTAAATGACAAAAATTGAAACTTTTGCTTAATATTAATATAATATTAAAATTATTACAAAAAATTAATTTTATAATATAAATACATTTGAAAACATAAATTTAATTTAGAAAATAAAAGAAACAAATTGTGTATAAAGTTTATTATAAGGAATAACATACACATAGAACATTTTTTTAACCACAATTTGTGATTAGTGAAGTACAATATGTGATTTACTCTGGGGATAAATTGCCACAGAGCAATTTTTTGAATGGTCCCCAAAGATCTGTGATTAGATTATCTAAGGTCTAAGCTCAAATTACCCCTAAAATGCACGAGCTGTGCCTAATTGTGTTTGCAATTCTCTCTGTGTGAGTAGATATAAAGTATGGACAAGGGTCTAATGTAGGGTCAATACAAGAGTTATTTTAAATTAAACCCACTTATAGCAATCAATTGGCAGCCTTATATTTGGTAGCAATCTATGAAGAAATGAATTTTATTATAATTAAGTGCAGCCAGACTAATTTACAATCAAGTGGTAAACAAAAAAGAGCACAAAATATAAATAAAAATGTCAATGCACCCAAATACTGACTTCAGACTACAGACTTGAGACCCATCAAAAAAGTTAACATCTACCCATTATGCGGACCTCATTGCAATGCTTATCAACTTATTTGGTATGCCAATGAAGTAAGCAACACTTTACCAAAAAATCACAGAAATATCATGCATTCCAGTGCGATTGACCAAACCAAAAACCCCAAACCTTGAGTCCAGCCACCCACTGACCAGCAAAGTGTTGACTAAATGGCGCGTGTTTGGATTTTGATTTAGACCTGCCGACAATTCCCGCAACTTTGGGCACCTTTCTTGCATATTTAATCAACCTGACAGACAGCCTGACAGCGTCCACAGCCTTTAGCTTCGAGTTTTGGACTGCAGTATATCAATTTTGCCCTCATTTGTAATCCATCACGAACCCTTCTTTCATTTAACAGTTCAAGTTTCTTGAGGCGTCATCAATTCTGCCCAGTATTCAGCAGTTGAGGTCTTGGCAAAATTGCCGCTAGTTGTAAAATGTATAGCCGTAGAACGAAAATTATGCCTAAGTGCATTTCCAAGGCGATCCGGATCATAGCAGTTGCCTATGTGAATTGTTAACGAGCTTTATAGGAGGCGTCTTAGAGGAGGGCGATGGGGAGAAACGGTGACGATGACGACAGTTTATAAAAATTACGCACAGTCAACTTATTTTCATTATGAAAATCAATTGGAATTGCCATTCGACTAAGAAATGCTCTTTATATATATGTATATGTATATTTATTATGACAATCAACAATACAGAACTGTTTTAAGAAGCGCATTCTTTCTCAAGAAATGCTCTGCCCTGCTTCAAGTATATTAGTATTCTCTAAGTTCACTTCTTGATACAATAATATTACACAATAATTGTAAATCTAGCTTACACACACCTTATTTATCGAGTCTGTTCTTTGAATTAAGAATTTTAAAATAAAAACATAAAACATACGAATCAAGTCAAAATACATAGAAAATATTTTAGTTAAAACATATTAATAGTTAAATTACTGTTGGTATAAATTTAACTACAAACAATCAAGTTAGAATACATGGAAAATATTTTAGCTAAAACATGCTATTAAAAGATGAATTAATCTTGGTATAACTTCAACTACAAACAATGGCTTGCTTAAATCATTATGCACCAAATATTCACACTTAAACATACAATTGCAATCCCATATATTACAATCACATTCTGCTCTTAATCCCCAATAATCTACATGATTCAAAGGCTGTGAGATTGTTCCATATATAATGCATGAGCAGCCGCCTTCCACATCCAATTGAAAGCGTATTTAAAATGCAAACAAGTCTTGCGGTAGCGTAAAAATAAACATTTTCATTAAAATTGGATATTTATTGAATGGCTAGCGACATCTCTTTGATATGATGTGTGGTGTGACGATAGGCCCGACCGATATTTGGAGACAAATACGTGGGCGTCAGATGGTCTGAGGCGGCTGCGGAAATCATTTTATACTCGTGAGTTTTCGCCAATGGAAATTGCAACGCAATTGGCATGATTTCCCAAATATTCGGAGGATGTATAAAAATGTCTTTGTGTTGCCTTGGCTATAATCAAAATAAAAAAAACAGCGCAAGTTGTTAATTATGTTGCCACTTTGGCATAATTAGGCAAATGAGGCGAGGCGAAAGGGTAGCAGAAATGAAAGTCGCTCAAGTTGAAAGCGAAACTTTTGCGTTAATGCAATTTGCGACACTTGCCGCAAATGGAAAATTTTCTGCTTCGACAATTCCTGAGGCACCTGCAGGTTTCCATTAAGCTGAGTGTGTGTGAAATTAACTTTTCATTGATTTAGGTTAGTTCAGTCTTAGATTGACTGGAAAAATTCAAATATGCCAGAGCAAGTAATACCCTTAGCTGGTTTCTTTATGGTCTAAGCTCGAAGTTACTTATACGCACTTTAGGTATTTACGGTATAATAAGTTGTACAGAATACACGGACAGAAATAAACTTCACTTGGCAATCAGACGCCCTGAAATCTACACACAGCCATAGATACTTCAGAGATAACAACAGACCAGAAAATTTCTGGCAACAATACGCAGCTAGCAATTACCCCAAAAATATTCTCGAAACTCAATAAAATAGCATAGCGCATAAATGTTCTGGATGCCCTGTGACCTGTGTCTGTGCCTGACACAGAGTCCACTCGTTCTCTCCCTCTCTACGCGTCCTGAATTGGCCAGGCTCGTAAAAATGTCTGCACAACCAAAAATCAAAAAAAAAATAATAAAAACCAACAAATTTCATTGGCTTTGCTCAAAAGTGGCAAACAAAACGTTCTCAGCTCTTTCAGTGCTGGGTTCGTCTATTCTATTCTCGACTACTCGTATTGTTATCTACATAGTCCGTGGTCTGCGGGTCGTATACGTAATCAATTGTTGCAGCTGATCTAGGAGCACGCTTGACCTCCATCACAGTTCATAGATGTGGCACCCACCTCAGCCACCTCCAACTGCCTATTATTTTGGCTTCTGTTTCTGCTACGCTTCATTTGCCTTGCTTTTATACGACTCGATTTTGTTCGGCTTTTATTTTTTATTTTTTGGGGTTTGCTTTTGTCACAATTACAATTTGCTTAATCGAGTTTTGCGCACATTTTCAGGTCAGTTGGAAGCCTTTGTGTTGCTCCAAGTTCTATTGATTTGCAACTGACGCCACTTAAAGCTACATCCGAATAGTTGCTACAAAATATAATGTTCTGTTGCCAAATGGAAGCAAATAAACACAACGCAGCTCGCCATCCATTTGCTTGTTTATTGACTTTAAGTACATTTTTTAAAATAGCAAAATTTACTCAAACGTTGTTTGTAATTTACATTTCCAAGCTTAAATTATATTTCTGACTGCTTACTCAAAAGAGCTTTAAAAGCTGATTTTAAGCCAACTTAATCTTTGTTATTAATTAACTCTCATTATCCAATGGATTTAGTCAAATTTATGACAAGCTCAAGAGTAGCTTGTGAATTACATTTAAATGCTTATGTAATTTCTTAAACTTGATAAACGTAGACATTCTAGACATTCCCCTCGATGTTATTCGCCACTTGAAACTCGTAAAACCAAAGCATTTCAAACACATTTAAATGGCAGACAATTGACCTAAACTGCCAATAAAACTGAGTAGCATGAAATGTAAATAAGAAGGCTTCGCTAATAGCCCGATTATGATGAGCTCGATGTGTGTCGGCGATGACGTTGCCAATTTATCGGATCTCAGTTCGCAGATGAGCTATACAACGACCTATGTATGTAATGAGAAAGCCATAAAATAAACAGTTCAGTAATCAGCAAAATTGCGAGTGCCTCGGGCGAAACACGAAATCGATTCGATGGTACCCAAAAGAGAAATACAACAATAAAATAATAATAATTATTACCAACTACAGAACGGAGAAGAAAACAAGATCAGTTCAGTAACAATATCAAAGATCAAAGCGAATAAAACTAGCCGGCTGTACAAAATATAAGATTTTGAACAGCTGAAAAGTGTGAACTTTGATGTGGCATTTGCCCCTTGAATGTAACGAGAACAGTTTTCAGAATTATTCTTATAATTTGTGGAAATAAATTAAAACAAATATCTCTTTTATTGTTTTAGCCTACAAGGAGGTACTAGTACTATAGTTTTGTTATTGCATTGTAAACAGAAAGCGAGGTTTCCGACCCAATATTCTTATTCTTGAACATCGTCAATAGCCGAGTTAATCGAGCAATGTACTTCTGTCTGTTTTTATAGAATCTTGGCTCATATGTTCTCTTCTCTGCAGGCAGTACGTGGTTCGAAATCTTCCATACCTATGCCATAAGCGTGATTGGACGAGAATTCAGACGTTGTTTGAACAAATTTTTGTCTTTTAAATGATTTTAGCCAATCACTAACTCTCTTATTCTAAGATTTATCACTCAAGTTATATATAAGTTGATTAATTTGAATAAAATCGGACCTCTATATTCAATCGTTGTTATTTATTCTTAAGCGTATACTCGTACATATATTGTTGATACCGATATTATGTTTCGACCCGATTTATGCAGATCGCAGTGCCCACTAAACCATTCCTGCTAATGGGACACCCTCGATAAATGGCCAGGCTTCCATGCTGAACTCTATCTTCTTACTCCCTGTACCCGTGAAATGGTTAAAAAGAGGGTATTAAACCTGTGCAAATTCATGAATCAGGCAGTTGGAGTTATCTCCGACATTATAATGTATGTATATATTCTTGAGCAGTATCAAAAGCCGAGTCGCTTCGGCCATGTCCGTCTGGCTGCAGACTGTATAACGCGTCGATCTCAGATCGATCTTAACTATAAGAGCTACAGGCACGAACAGTCATTTGCAATGTAGATTCGTGTACAGCAGGAGCAGGCCACGTTTATTTTGCGTTTCAGATAGTCCCACAACCAACAACTGAACTCCTTATTAAACTTCATATAGTTTCCTATCATTTTATAAAAATAAAACCACATTGTTCAATAGGAACAATCGGATGAAAATTGAGATATTTAACTTCAGGGATTACATCAGGTGTATATACATAGCTGCGGCATCCCGCTGTTTTGGATTGTCATTTGTTTTGTCATGGATTTTCGGTCAATATTTTACAAACGCCATTGAAAATATTATTCGAAATGTATAATTTACTTGAATTCAACGGATTTCGCACTACATTTGACACATTTTAGAGGCCGCTTTAGAAGAATGCACTTAGCCTCTTGAAATTGATTGTAAACCGGTTATGGTCAAAGTAACTCAGCCATATTGCGCGGAACTAAGCGTAACTGTTCATCTCTTTGGTAACAGTTCTAATTAGTGACCATAAAATTGTTGCCTCAAACAGAAATCACATTTAATTATCGAGCTCCTAAAAGTTAGCTGAGCGCGCCAAAATGAAAAATTAAATAAATTATGCAACAACTGTCATTAATAAAGTCGAGCGAAAAAATCCCACAATGAATGAAGGTCAGCATAAAGCAGCATAAATGCAACAGCAGCAGCAACAACAACAACAACAGCAACAACAACAACAAAAATAAAGTTGCATTTTGTGTTGAAATACCAGTTTTATATTTGGTGGGCTGCACTTGAAATCAAAACTCTAAAAAGTTAAGAAAAATTAAAAATTGACTTTTTAGTTTCGGCTTTATTTCTTTGCTTTGTCAAATGGATTCCATTGTAGAATGATTTAATCAATGCGCCAAGCCCCAGAGCGTAGATTGACACCTTTGAATTGTAGAGTTGTTTTCAGTTCTTGTTGCTATAATTTTTCGCCATTTGGGAGCATAATATAGTATTTATTCTCTTATGTCTCGCAACTCGAAAAGTTGCATGCTTCATACGCAGTTTTCAGGGCGGGGTTTGTTCAGAGTTTTTTGTAATTAATCGTTGCAAGTGCAACAATTTATGAGATTTTCATGAAATTTTGATGCATTTTGAGTTATGTGTAGGTTGATTTGAGAATGGCTGCGTGCAGCGTTGAAATTTTGTTTAGCATTGAAGTACGTCGAAAATAAAACACGTGTGCCAATAGATTTTCTTATAGGTGTATATAAGGTGGTCATATATCAATTACAATCACAGTCACAACAAATCGTGTGACAATTATAAATTGGCATGCGTTAAGCTGAATTACTTAATTTGCATACGCCATGAGAGCGGCTTAGATAAAGAGCTTAGCATTCAGCATGAATGCGACTTACTTAGTTATAAAAGCGATAGCGTCTACTATTAAGAGATATGTGTCTCTATGACAGTGGCACTCAATGTCATACTTAATATGGCAATCAATTAGGGGGAAAATCTAAGCAAACTTGCTAAGAAACGGTATACTTCGAAAATTTTGAATTATGAAACGAAAGTTGTTTAGAGTAGGATGTGAAACAGGTCGAAAACGTCTTCTTTAATGCGTCACACTCTTCCAGAATATTTTGATACCCTCTTCAAGAGTATAATAATTCAGCATTCCAACCTTTTTTATTTGACATATGCGTGGAAGATTAACAATCTGTCAATAAGCGCAATTTACTTTATACACCTTTGGAAGCAGCCCTTTAAAATTCTTTTAAAAATGAGATTTCAAAATGAGTGCCAATCCAATTGAAAGACAGTCAAAAATATGCATGCACTGATTTCGACAACTATTATTAATAAATGTTTTTGGAGAGTTTTGAAAATGTGTTTGATGCATTTTAAAAATTTCACAAATTCCACAAAAGCTTCCATTTATCGCTCTTTAACCTTTCCAAATATAGTTACTACTTCTTAACATCGTTATTTAGAGCTTTGAAAAAATGTTTGAAGTTCATTTCTTGCACTTGAATAATTCAAAAGAGTTTGAAAATATGCAAATTAAATATTTTCAATGCCAGGCTAATGTTCACGTTTTACGACCCATTATCTAAGTGAATTTCCCAAGTTTGTGAGACAAGTGTCGAATAATCTTATATGAAGAGAGACGATATTATGGAAAATTTCACCCACAAGTGTGCAAAATTACCTGAAACCTGTTCTTCTCTTCATCACATAAAATAATTTAATTTGAAATACATAGGAAACATTGTATGGGTACAAGCTACAACAAGTAAGAATGCTGTAGTGAAGTATACACTACTATAAAACTCCCTGTACCCAGGTTAAAAGCTTTCGATCGCATCTTCGTAAGCTTGCATATACACACACACACACACACATACACAACGACGCACACACACAAACGACAGCAAGAGCGACAGCGCAAGCGATGCATTTGTGCTCCTTCAATCAAATCAAATCAAATCAAAATTGTGGTGTGCAATTTTTGTGTATTTCAATCATTCAAATGTAGGCGCAAATAGGCATATTCAAAATAATGAATTTAAATAATGGCAAATTTACTGCAAAATCGCTCATCCCGGGAAGTAAATATATTCTGTTTCCAAATCTTAGAAGAAAAGTTTTGTGTAATGTTATTCTTTTGTTGTCTGGCCAATGCAATTTGCCGGAAACCTATTTCTCCCACATTTCTGAAGTTAAGGTCATCAAATTATATTATAGTATATATAGTAATGTTGAGCTCCTTGACGTATCTGCATCAAAAATATTTGCCATCCCCACCCTTTTCCCGGAAAATTAACAATAGCTTTCCACAAACACGTTGTTGACAGGGGTATATCTCCGACAGTTTCATAGTTAGGGTCACAAAATTTGACACACAGAATACTGTTGTGTGCCTTGACAGATATTCTCCAAAATTTTTCTCCCACTTCAACTTGGCAGAATCCTATATCTTCTAAATTTTTAAAGCTATTTGGGTATACTTGCTAATTTGGCATACAGACTAATGTAGAGCTTCAGATAGATCTGCATTGAAAAATTTTTATATACGTGGGAAAATTTAATATAGATTTAATTATAAAGTAATTTTTATAATTTTTATGACGCGTGCTACTCTGTACATATAACAGCCCAAATGATACAAAACTTTACTGTGTCAGACTGAAAACCCGCCGAGGAACCCCAACTAAACAACCAGAGTAAACAAGCAAACTAACCAACCGTAGCATATTTTATCGAGAACAAACAAAATCCTTTCGGTTATTATTAGCACTCAATAGACAACAAACACTTTGCCGCAGCCGTTGTCAGACGGGAAACGTTTTCACAGTCTCCAACAAACCGCCAATCGAACCAAAACAATCCCAAACAAGGACACGTGTGTGCGCATTTGGTTGTCTCGAATTTTGGCTGTTTACCTTTTCCCTTTCTTCTCACCCACTCAGAAGTTCAGCATAAATATTTGCATTTTGTGTAGGTTCGTTTGCTGTGGGTTCTTGAGAAGGAAATAGAATAGAAGAAAAATATGATCTTTTATTGTCAGGCGTGGGCCAAAAATCCTTTGGCATGCAATCTTTAAGATTACATTAAGTAGTTGGTAAATAAATACAAATTTTCATAATCAAATTAAGTATACTATGCATATGTCAAAAACTTTGAGATTTTAACAACTATATTAGGAAAATATTTGCCATTATATTTTCAGCACCTTGTCCCCCGTCTGTGCAAAATCTTTCAAATTATCATTAAGCACCATAGCAAATATTTAGTGTATGTACTCAATAATCGAAGCAAATAAATATACAACGATATTGTTTACAATTAGCAGAGCCAGTACATTATTTATCATTATGAATGGATACTCATAAATACTAAACAGATTCAATTCGGAACGCTTCGCTTCGCTTAGATTTCATTCAATTATTTTGGGAGGGCAACAGAAATTACGAGTATTCACAAACCTACAATTATATCAAAGAGGCAACAAACTATCCTTATATACGAGTACTTGCGAATATATTGGTTGTAGTAGTTTTTGTTATTGTTGATTTTCATACGGTTACCATTGGCGAGGGCAGCATAAACATGTCATTAATCATCGGTGAAATGTGCGAGTTAAATGGAGGCGCGTGCTGTGGGTTAAAGCCGTCGCAAAACGAGGCCGGGAGTGGGAAAGGAAATATCTTTTATTTCCGGGCACATTTAATATCGTGACATTTATGAAATATTTGCTGCTAGTTTGGCATCGTTTTAAATGGTTTGGAATTTCTTGGCATGTTCTTATCCCTTATCCACAGAATTGTCCTCATTTCTTGGTCATTTCAAAAATTCAAAACTGTCAACAGCTTCATTAATTACGTGGACCGAGTGTTGAGAAACGGGCGTGGAAGCTGTCAGATTTGTCATTCATCAGCTGCACTTTGTGCTTGCCCTCGATTCCTTCTGCCCTTTGTTTCTGACAGTCACAGCAGTGGCAGCCTGATGAGACTCGACTTGGACACAACTATGAACTGGCTCATTGTTAGTTTTGAGTGCGGATGATTTTTGCAGAATAAACATTTGGATGGAGTTGCTTTGGTTCGTGTTAGTTGAGACAAAGGGTTTGAAAACTTCATCACATGAAAGTAAAAAGCATTTTTAGTATGACAAACAAGTATGCATGCTATAGTCAAGTATACCCAACAAGACACTAGTTTCTTAGGTCTAAGATTCCCCAAAACTCATCTTCGCACACTCATACATTAACATACGCCTGCTCTGACGTTTCCCCCTGCTGTGCATTACTGAAACTAGTTTCTTCAATAGCTTTTGTGTTTATTATCCGATTAGATTTTGCTCAAGAATGACCAAAGAATTATTCATCTGAATCATCCAAAGAATCTATATCTTGAAACATCCTCAAAAATTGTTTTGATCGTTTGATCGATTTGCGAGGGTGTGGTGTGTTACACGAAAACATACTGAAGTCAAAATTTTGAATATTATATTTTCCGAGAGGACTGCGTTCGTACATAAGGACTAAAAAACTGTCAGAATGACAGGGCCAGATCTACACAGATTCAAGAACGATCAGGAACTATGATTAAGTACATATGTCATTTATAGAACATGAGATGTATCCTGTACCACTTCTACCCACTTTATGGGTACATGGAGCAAAATGGTTTACCTTGAATTACGCCGATCAGGTTTTAATCTTTGAATTCACCGTAAAGTTTTTGGTATTCCATTTTCGGTGGAAATATTGTTACATCCACATACATACAGCCCTAGTTATAGTTGTATTGACATAACGAACATTCTTTAAACATAATCCACTCAAGATTTCATTTTGAAAAACATCAATTGTTTCGCGTAGCTTGATCTATTCAGAATCAGCTTAAAGAAGAATTGGTAACGATAGTGGAATATGTTTCAAAATGATCGTTGTGTAAATGCTTTTGACCACGGACCGTATTTATTGTATCTAATAACTCATCCATATCACAAACCTTTTGGTAAGCTAACTGCAGACTTCTTCTATCACTGGGTATCTGAACATTTGAAAACTTGTAATCTGACTCAAGACATTGTAGTGAAACGAAGCAAACCGAAGTAAAACCAACAAGTCGCAAACACAATGAAATGCAACTGAAGCAGAAAGTGAATGTAAATAAAATAAAATAAATACAAATACACCTCAAAATACAAGCAAGAGTGAGCGAAAAAACGGTGGTAAAGAGTTCGTGCAAAACAACAACAATAACAACAACAACAACGCCAGCATCAGCAGCGACAACAACAACAAGGAGAGCAGAAAATCATGAGCGAGAAACGAATTGCGCACAAAACTGTCATCAAATGACAAATGCTTGACAGCATCAATCAGCAACTGCGACGACAGCGGCAGCGGCAGCAGCGACTGAGACGACAGCAGAGACGATGGCAGCGCATTGCCGGCGCCGCCGCAAACGACGCAGCGACGCCGGCAGAGCAGCAGCAAAACCAGCGGCTAGCTTACAAATGCTCCTGCTGCCGTTATTGTTAGCATTGATGTCTGTGCTGGCCACAGCGATGTCGACGTCGACGTCGACGCACTTAAACGCAACGCTAAACGTTGCCAGCGTCCATGAAACCAAAGAAAATCGTAGTACAGCCAAGCACCTTAGCGAAATGAGTGTCAATAATATGTCAAGCACGCCCACAGACACACCTTCGGCCACGCCCCCGGGCATAAGGGAGAACGTGATGCTGCCCTCATCAGATCCGGAGCGCGAGGCGCAAATTCTCTACGAGAAATCACTGCAAGAATATCACGGCCGTCAGCGAGCAACGGAATCGGCTACGTCCACTGGTGACGTCAGGAGTGACTACAAAACAACAACACGTTCACTGCATAGCGTTTGCGAGCTGTGGCTGCAGAAGCATTGCCACTGCAGCGGCAGCCTGGAGAGCCTCAAACTGAGCTGTCGCAGCATTGGAATTCTGGCGGTACCTGTCAATTTGCCCAACGAGGTCTTGATACTGTGAGTATTCATTGACTAGATAGGTCTACAAAAGTAGACATATTTTCTGATTTCATTTGACTTTACTGCGTAATCCCGCATTAAATTTTCTTCACAGCTTACAAGTATAATATTGCAAATTATAAATTTTTTAATTAATGGACTACACTGCGTACAGATGGCAAGATTTGAACCAGTTCATTTGATCACATTTATATTCAAATTAATCCACACCAACGCACTACTACATACATTCATATATACACAGTATAAACTCGGTCTTTTTCATACGCAACAAAAATTAGGCGTCGTTGATTAGACTAGACGTAAATACATGTGTCATATATGGTTGGCTACATGTGGTTAATGACCCTGTTCAGCAGCATAACTGATCCCTGATCAATTAATACAAGTGATCTTTAAGCTTAATACGTTACTGCCAACGCCGTCGTAAAAACTGAAACAGTTAATACGGACCACCATTGGACAATCTCAATATACTCTTCTCATAATGTGCAATGTTCGGCCATCTATCCGCTCGTTCGTCCGTATGACTGCAATTTTTTTCGCCACAACTGTAGCCTGAACAATTAAGTTTCAATGCATGTTGGTACATAATAGTACGATCTGATAGATTGGACTTATAAAAGAATGTCATATCATGTCGCCCCTCAAATTTGCTCATATCTTCGATGGCTAGAGTAACCAAAATGCATATGAGTACCTCTGATGACACCCTTGAAGATTGAACTAAAATATTTCCTACACTCCTACGATATAGACAGAGTATTCGGCAACCAGAAACATCCGATTGCAAAGTTCAAAATTCAGGAATATTAGATATACTTTTAAATTTGTCTTCGATTTAGTTTTTATCGAAAGACAAATTAACCCGATTTAACCCATCTGTAAATGTTTCTTATTGAGTAAACTTAATTTTCAATGATTCATGTTTATTTAACTTCAGTTGATTATTAAGTTAAGCTATATAAATATATAAAACAATAAGACATTCAACCAAAAATATCTCGAGATTTTATATTTTGAAAAGTGCAATAGCTTTGCGTATTTTTAAAAAGGTTGAATAGAAATACGAAACAGACAATAATACATCATAGAACTCAATATACGGTTATGACGATTTAAGCTGTTCAGTTTTAATGTCACATGTATGTATATATCCTAGGAGAATAATACAACTTGTACTACAAGGAAAACGTAGATGTATAAATAACAATCAAAGTTTCAAAGCTGAGAAAATTACAGCAAAAACTCAATTCATTAAAACTTTCCCCAGTAGTACTAGTCACTTATTCATATAAATCAATAAATCTCTTGCATTCTAGCGAAATTTTAACCGATTACTTAAAGTCACTAGCGATAATATTATTAAGCGATTATCATCATATAAAAATTGAAGCATTTGTTACGTGAATTCCTCATTTTCCCCATTCGTATAATTACAAGTCAATTTCGCAGTGTTTCGAATCTGTTTCGAGTCTGTATGGCATGTGGTTTAATCTAATTACACATACGCCACGTTGTGCGAGGTTTCACAATCGAAGCCGTCGCATAGTTTTCTTGTATGTCAGTCACGTTTTCTTGCCGCCAGACCTCTCAAAGGAGTTATCCCCCGTTTTGGTGGCCAAGCAGAGCCAAAGTTACCCGCTGATTAATGGTTAAAGCGAACTGGCCATAAATAAATAAATAATTTATTAATTAACGCATCGCTTAAAGACAGTCACGAGCTTTTAAATCTCATTTTAATTATTATTCGCAGCAAAATATGTATTTACTCGTATGCGTCACATTTTACAAAGTTTCCCAGTACCAATTGTAAGCGCAGTTCATTTTAATTTTTATGCCATTTTCCTGTTGCTTCGTGCCTTTTGGCACGTCCTAAGGTTAGCTCAATACCATTTTTTATTCCTTTTACCATTTGATTGATGGCCCAGAGAAAACTTGGCCTCTTCTGCCATATTTGGCAACGTTTAAGCAACGTTTTCTATTCATGACAAGGTTTATAAGCTCTATATTCCCGTGTAAGTGGCATATTGAAATTGATCGATGCCATTTGAATTGATTTGTGGATAGCTGAGCCAGTAAACTTATTAATATGTTTTTTATTTACTTGAATGGCGTTTCTTTCACAGAGATTTGGGCAACAACAATTTAACCAAACTGGAAGCCAATTCATTCTATATGGTACCACATCTGGAGGAGCTGTAAGTATGATGAGCTGGAAATCGTGATTATAAATGCTTTGCAAGTGTTCAGAAAGGATAGCAAAAGGATAACAATTTTTGAAACTAATAAGTTATAATTATTCAACAACTTTCCATAAATGTTTCAGATTTTTCCTGTTTAAATATATATATACAAATCAGTCTTTAGCCTTCATTTTAAATGTTACTTTCACAGTTATATGAAAATCCCAAGCCTTACCATAAAAACAGCATAGAACTACCATATCTAAGGAAAGAAAATTGAACCTGTCAGTTATTCAAGAATTTGATTTCAATAATTAAAGCTAAAAATATGTAGTAATGAAAATTGTTGCCATGTTACAAACATGTAAGCCTCTGTTATAAATGTGCAAAGCTAATGCGATACTATTGGAGGCCAAACTCTATCCACAGCATTCTTCATACTACTTAACCCCTGTTGTTTTTCCCGAACCACAAGTCCCCCATTTCCTTTTTTAATCTGTATACTAAGCATTCAGCGAATGTTGAAAAGCACAAAATTCTATGAAAACAAAAACGACAACAACATGGCAAAAACTTTCATTGTTGCCTGTCATGAGTGCTGCGACTCATTATTCAATTTCACAGCATTACAAGCCCTCCAGCCCTTACCCTAAAAAAATCACAGTGGTCAGTTTTGGACAGGAGAGGACAGTTCCTGTACCCATACCAGCTTCAGAGCCGGGCAATATTAATTACTTGATTACGTTGTATATTTCAGCAACTTTGCAGAATTAATTACTCAGGCTGTTATCCTTGCAATTTCCTGCATTTTAGCACAAAGACTTTCGACTTTTGTTGACGAAGGGAAGGTTTTTATTTGCAGAACTTTGTCCGACAATAGCATCATTAATATGGATCCGCATACATTTTATGGTTTGGCCAAATTGAAACGTTTAAGTTTGCAAAACTGCGGCCTTAAATCGTTGGCTCCGCATTCCTTTCAAGGACTCAGTCAGCTTGTCAGCCTGTAAGTATGCAATTCAAGTCAAATTGTTGTGTGTACATGTATCTATGTGTGTGTACGTGTGGGTGTGTTGGATTGTGTTCTAATGTTTGCTTTTAAGCGTTGCCAGCGCGCACAAGCAGCGAAGGATGCACTCGAAGCAGAAGCAGAAGCAGACGCCTGCAGGATCAATTAGTGCGCTTGCTGTCATTTAGTTTGCTGCCTGTCACATACCCCTATACACAAGCACACATATATACACACACACACTCACACACACCCTTTACAACTGTATAGCTTCGCTTGCTAGCAATTACACGCTATTTTGCTCATATTTCTCGCTTTTCTATTTCTTTTACTTATTTCGATTTGCCATCGTTCAAAACAAAAATAAAACCACACTCGACACCTCGCACTTCGCACCCCCAAACTCAAACCCCAACTGACCAGTCAATTGAATGGCAACGCCCTGGTCAGCCTGGATGGCAACTGTTTGGGCAACCTGCAGAAACTGCGCTCCTTGCGCCTTGAGGGGAATCTCTTCTACCGCATTCCAACAAACGCTTTGGCCGGACTCAGAACACTCGAAGCACTGTGAGATTTTTCTTTTTCGTATTTAGTTTTATACTTACTACATTTTGCATGTTCACAGTTTGAAAATAATCCTCTTAAAATTAGCAATGCTTTGTTCAAATTTTTCTTCTTATTGAAATTTATGGTCCATTGATTGTGCAATGCATTTAGAAGTTTTTTACTAACCGAACGTTTTAACTAAACATTTTTAGTTGCTTTACCATCCGCTTAATTTTATATGTATAATTAGCAAAATGGCTTTAGTGCTGAAATGTCTGTTTTATGTGCGGTTTGGTTAAACATTTTTGGGGTAAAACTAATATCAATGAATTATATTAAATGTAATTGTGACCAGAGATATAAAATACATATTGATTATCGATCTTATTGACGTTTCAATGAAAATAAGACAGAAAAGCTATCTTCAACGTGCCAACATTAGACCGGCTGTTCTTTTGGTGGACAAAGGATATAGAGACAAGCTTTTGACAACATCTCAAGAATATAACGTAAACCTACTAAGTAGGAATACTCTTGTCGAGTATACCCGACCCGTAGGCAGATCACTCTGCAGTATTGAAACTAGTTTCTTGATAAACTTTGTTTATTATCCAATAGACATGATATTTTAAAATGTGCTTTTAAATAGTATTTATCGATTTAGGTATGGGAGATTATTCAAAACTGTATAGTATCCGAGACCCTTGCGTTTATACATACGGTCGGACAGGGGCACAGGGCAGGAGCGATCAAGAATTGTAAATATATGTATACATTGTGTAAAAAGCTGACTTTGGTTGCGATATCTTTGAAAACCAAAGAGTTTTTCATACATCTCAATCGTGTCGATTGCGGCTATATGACATGGTGATCCGATCCGACCGGCTGCGACATATCGGGTAACAATATCGGGAAATCAAATAAATAATATCTTATAATACTTATAATGATAATGATAAGATAAAACAAGAAAGGACGGTTATCTGCGGAGTGCAAAAGATATATACCCTAGCAGAAATTAATATTTCTACGAAACTTAGTTTTCGCCTGATTGCTCCTATGGGACCCATGGGGTCCTCTCTCTCTTTGTTTGGATGTAATAAATGTATAAACAAACAGTTCTCATACAAAAAATAATTTTTTCCCCCCGATCTTATGAAAGCTATGTGATATATTGGTCCGGTTTTGACCCATTTTATAAAAATAGTATAAATTCTCTAGAGACTCAGTTTGGGTAAGTTTGGTAAGGATACCTTCATAAACAATAAATTTAACCAATATTAACATACTTGTATACTAACATAGCACTGACGTTGGACTAAAGGCTCCATTAGGGATAGATACCACAATAAAGGCCGGCTTAGACACACTGGCAGAAGGCCGAACCTTCGATGCCGGAACCCTGGCACAGTGTTTACACACAGGCGAAAATTCGAAAAAGTTCTGGCAGTCTCTGTTGAAAAGGTCGCCGGAATGTTCTGGCAGGCTATCTGGCAGGTGTTTACACATGTCTGGCAGCAAAATTGGTCGAGTGTTCGGCCTACTGCCAGTGTGTCTAGACCGGCCTTACTTCGTTGTACAGTTTCCTGATTAGCTAACTCTTTGAGACAATTGAATTACCGACGCGGTACAACAATAAATTTATATAATAAATTTATGATCTCCATAAATACAATAATTGTAAAATAGTTTCTTTTCAACCTACATTTTATTTGTTGAATTTGTATAAACTTTCAATCAAAGATTTATATCTTAATATTTAGTTACGTAGTTATTTTTCTTTTCAAGTAATATTAGCAATATAAGCACATAATTGATGCTTGCGAGCCAAATATGGGTACACCCTGTACCCACAAAATGGATGAAAAGGCAATTATAATAAATCGGAATGATAATGATTTGGACCATTACGAAAACGATATCGAACTTTAGTCTGTATATAAATTTCCAAATAATTTTGTACAAACAATGTTAATACATCTTAACAAATGATATATATCTAAGTACTTACCAGCTAACTATAATGATTGTGCATGTTTTATAAAAAATTTGTACTCTTGAAATAATTTATATCAATAACTCAACAAACTGTTATTGCTCGTCCATAAAAAGCTGAGCTATAACTACAGTCCTTGGTTATAAAATTTGCGATTACTCATATTCTTCTCCTCTCCATTTTCCTCCATAATGCGACCTCATTAACAAATGCGAAACCAACAGCAATTTGGGCAGTAATTTGTTGACAATAATAAACGATGAGGACTTTCCGCGTATGCCAAACTTGATCGTGCTGTAAGTAGTAACTTTACTGGTAACTAAAACTCCGACTTAAATGTGATTTCTGTAAATTGTAAAATTGAACTTTCTGTACATTATTTGCTTTACAGTTTACTGAAGCGAAATCAAATCATGAAAATATCTGCTGGAGCTCTCAAGAATTTAACGGCTTTAAAAGTTTTGTAAGTAAATTCAGCAACAACAAATACTTTAAGAACTTCCCACACATAACACACAGGACATGACAAGACACAACAGGATGATATAGAATACGATAGAAAACCCACAGAGCAACCTCCAAATGTGCAATTGATATTCAAGTCAAACAGAATGCAATTCTCAAAATGAGTTATGAATACCCTAACATATGTACATTCTTAAACTGACTTTGAATAAGCTTGAAAAGTTGTACAATACGATTATATGTATGTACAAATACCCGAAGCTCTTACGGACAGGACAGAAAGGAAAAATCAAATATATATACGCAACAAAGAAAATAACATAATTCAAGTTCAGAATTACATATACTGCCCATTTGAACTTCAGAAGGAAGTCACAGAAGAAAGCATAATTTCTATCGCGAACAGTCACTATACGTTACGAATATACTCGTCGTAAGTAACAAAGAAACATGATAAATTTTAATGAATGGGTTTTTTCTACAATGATTTGTTATTTGCACACCCAGTACCCATAACATGAGTAAGAGGGGTTACTAAAATTGTGCAATTGTATGTAACAGGCAGAAGGAAACAGCTATAAGAGCTAGGGGAACCAAATGTGGTATGTTGGTTTGTGTATAGCGGGCGCAGGTGGAGTTAACTTAAAATTTTTGGTGTCCCTATCACTCTCACAAATCAATAAATGCGATTTATTAGGGCATTGAGTTGTAGCACGACTGGAGTTATTGCTAATAGCCAACTGTGAAGTTTTCAAGTATATCGGAAAGGAAACCTTAAATTTATTCAATAAACAATTTTTGTAGTGCTGAGTTGAGGAGAGGAGCACTGCAACCAATACATAAGATGCCCGCTTGCTTGTACTGCCGATATATTTGGAAATATTAGAACTGGGTATAGAGTTTTATGTAGTCGGGTGTACTCAACTATAGAGACTGGATAATATAGAACAATTGAATAGCACAAACGTGTCTAAAAACTTGAAATCTTTGGAGCGACGCACTACTACTACAGCTTGAAAACAACGTACAGTAAAACCTAAACATTAAATCAATCTTATAAAGCTATTTACGCAGAAGAGGCATGAGAAAGTCATAATATTCAAAAGGCCAGAAATTGATGTTTGATGATATTCTTAAGAGCAATTAAGTTCCGCAAGCGTCCTCAGAAAGTTTTCATACTTGACGCTCTACAAAGGGTGCAAACAGAAGCAGCTCTATTGCAAGCGGAAATGGTGTTTATCCGATTTTTTCGAGGCATTGCTCGAATAAATTTCAATTTTGCACAAAAGCGTGAAAAGTTTTTCGCGTTACGACAGCTTAAATTGTCGTCTTTGCGACGCCGCGTCGACTGCGCTGTGGCTGTTGCTGTTGCTGTCGGTGTTTACCGCAAATTTTTGGCTTAGCGTTGCATACTTTGGGGCGTGCGCATAAAATGCCGTTCGCCCGCTTCGAGGGCTGCCGACGATGACAAATATGCAAATTTATGTTGTGGCTGACAAACGTGGGTGCCCAACTAAACTAAACACACACACTAAGAGGGGTTGATCAAACGTGCAGCCGTAGAAGAACAACAATGCATCAAGTGAAAGTGTATAACTTTCACCGTGCAATGCGTAAATCTGCGTTGAAAGTATGGAGAAATGTTCAGTATGCATTCCTTGAAAATTTATGAGTTTTGTACCCACTCCTCACCTCAAGTTGCGTGCCGGTAATGTGTTCCCTTGGGGAAAGTTTCAAAAGTTCTGTTTATAGCCAGGAACGCACAGGTACGCACACCGACATTTGCATATGAGAAGTGTAAGAGCTATAGCATCTAAGATTCAATTGGTTACTCATGAATATTTCGATCAAAATTTATAGAGAAAAAACTATACAAATCAGTGATAATAATAATCTGTACATTTTAAAAGTTCCCAACTTCTCTTGAAGAAGTCTATGCTCCTCCATATTGGTCTACTGTAGAATATTCACACACTTCCTCACCGATGCTCTGACCTCCTTATAGGAAACACTCTTCTCACATCAACGCCCCTCATTAGTGTGCTGATGAATTAAAAACCCTATACGTTGTTTTACCCTTTCAACGTTATGTAAATTTAGTGATTAATGCTTATACTCAGTTTCAAAATAACACATGTACACATGTTGCTATATACTATGAGTTTATTACGTGTCAAGGTCGACAGATGTGCTCCAGAATTGTTTGGCGCCTCCACCCCCACGCCCACAATTTGGCAAAAACATATCTACACATTTTTATAGCTAGAGTCACCAAGTGCGACACACAGACCTCCGTTGGCCTTTTGCTTCAAACAATTTTGACACCCCCATCACCTCCCACGCAAATGACCAAATCTATGTCTCCCACACCACAGGTAGAGACATCAAACTAGACATAGAGAAACAGAGTATTCTGCAGTCGGGAACGTCCGACTGCACCGTTCTAAGTTCATTTTGTATCAAAGACCATTGTTCTCATTAAAGGTTTATGTATTGTAAAATGGAAATAAAAAACACATTTGCCAGTTAACATTACAATATTAATGCCAACATTCCTGAGATGTAGAGAAATGTTGGAGACTTAATATAACTCTCAATATATACATATTCCTTCTTGTTACTTAGGATGCCTACTTTCAATCAAAAGTATAAAGGCGGTTCTAGATTCAAAGAGTGTACTACTGTATTGATAAGGATATATCGTTAATGTATAGATATTGGACAGATTGGTAACCGAAACAAGTAAGAATGCTCCATTGGACTATACCCGACTACGAAATTCCTGTACCCAGGTCTAAAACTTCAAATCACATCGTCGCCCACTTAAACATACAAACACAAATCCGTACCCACACATGCGACAGCGAAAGCGAGGCATTTTAGGTGTTGGCGTGCTGCTTCTTCCCCCCGATCTGACTCTTCTTTGGAGAATAACTTCCGTGTTTATTATCCGATGGACTTAAAATTTGAACAGTAGATTAAGAGTGACCAAAGTATTGTACATGACAAATCCCAAATCTATATCTTCAATGTTGTTGGTGTAAAACGTTTTTATCGAATTGCGGGGGAAAGGGAAAGAAGATGAAATTGGAAACAAGCTTGATCTGCGTATGGTATACAGGAACGAACATACATGCCAAATTTGGTGCCTCTAGCTCTTATAGTTGCTGAGATCGACGCATTCATCCGGACAGACGGACATGACCAAATCGAAAACTCTTTTGATACTGATCAAGGATATATATACTTTATAGGATCGCAGATGTCTCCTTCTGCCTATTACGTACATTCGCACAGATTTTGAAAATCATGGTGTGCTAATTTTGTGTATTTCTTACGATTGACGAAAGTAGTCAAAATCTACACAATGCATTTTAATCTAAATATTCCGCCGGGCAACGTTGGGGTTTTTACCAGCTAGTAACATATAAAAGCTATCCAGTTCAAACTTTTTCTCTAACCCTCACTTATAATTGAAATCAATGCACTTTGTTTGAAAATAAACTTCATTTTCATGCATAAATTTGCATCCCATAGAGCTGGTGTCCTATAGCATCCAATCAGATTGTAGCAGCTACGTGCGGACACGTACACACTGACCCTGGAAATACCCGCAATGTGAGCAACATACATATTTACGCGTATACGACTATGCAAAGAAACGAATCTATGTTTAAGAATCGAATGCAACTCACAGAAGAAATCACAATATTAATAAATGTTATTTGAAGTGTGCTCCAATATAGTTTTTATGTTTTCTGTCTTCTTTTACAGAGAACTGGATGATAATTTAATAAGCAGCTTTCCGGAGGGTCTCAGCAAATTGACGCATCTGCAGGAACTGTAAGTATTTGCACAGGTGCTGGCTGAAGATTAGCAACCAATCGCAATAAGGACTTCTAGCTCACCAACACCCACTCCACCCGCATCTTTCTGTAATAACAAGCAGGGACAAATTGTGCTTTGTTAAGTTGGCAGCACAACATTTCCTACTTTGTCAGGCGGCAAGCAAGCGGAAACCAAAAATCATAACGCATCATTACTTTGCGAATTTACGATATACCCCGCATCGCGTTTAAGACCAACCCTTTGCTTCAAAGGAGTCAGATTGCAGTTGCCGTTCACTTGGGCAACATCCTGTAGCCAATGCAGCTTGTTTCATACTTAGCTGGGGTATTATTACTTTATCACTAGGGTTGCAGATATTTTCAATTTATAAGTAAACTGATCTTACACGTGCAAAATGCCATTTGGCAATTTTATAAGTTTTTATTTATCTAAAATGCATGGGGCATTATAATTCTGTCACTGTTTGCGTAGGTAAAGCAGTTCAGTACCATTAAAAGACTTAATCACATAATGTTCGTATGATTTTTGTGTTGTTGGTGAGCTGGCAGAAGGTCAACAAAGAATGTAATTTTTTCCAATCTGTTGTGTTTGAGGCAAGTAAAATTATGGCAACTCATACAAATTGACTAATAAAACTTGATATATTCTAGAATTTGGTCAAAAAAACTCGATCATAAGGAGTTGTGTTGTTTTTGTAAAAATATTTCAAATTTCCTTGAAAAACTGCTCATAATCTGGACTTTGCGATGTTGATTTGATCTTACTGAGAGCTCTAGCAAGTTCCAAAAATTTAATAAAATATGTATATAAATATGAGCATTCGCCTATCGCTTATGCTATATTTAAAATATATTCTAAATACTATTGTTAAATTACAGTCCGGCTTAGCAAAGGGTATATAATCTGCGTTATCTCAGCCAAATTCCGTAATCCAGTCACAGTTGCATTTGGTTTTTGCAACCCACTTCCTGCGAGTGGCAAACTGTGCAACTGGCGACTGTCATTGGAATCGTTGACATCGTTGCGAGTTGCGTTTTTGCCTTGCAATGTTCCTCAAATGTCTCCCCAAGGAAATTCAATTTCTGGTAAACAGGATAATTATGAGCATGTTAAATGTTGCGATAAAAGCCACGCTGTGATGCACTCACCATCCAGCCGAACCATTGCTATCCCATGATTGGGGAATTAAACTGGCAAATAAATTCGCTTCATGGCGAAGGGTGGAAACATCTTGCACTTTTTCTTGGCACATGTGATGTGGTTTTTCCACTGGCAGAAAAACAAATTTAAAAGGATTTAAAACATTTTATAGCACTTGCAGTTTAGTAACTGCCAAGCAAGTTAACTGAGAACCCACAAAGTAATGAAATCCACCAAACTAGACCTTAAAAGCAACAATTGAAAAGATAAAGGTTGAAAAAAAAAACAAATAGTTAAAGGTTTTCTAATAATAAGTAATAACTAAATGATTTAAAAGTAATTCAAGCTCCTTTAATAAACTAATTTATTCAATAGAAGTTCCAAGGCCGGAACGTGGTGTATAATTTGCATTGGCTTATAAATAATTATTTTTTTTGCCAAAGTTCGCATAGATATTAACATTATTTGCATAATATTTTACAAAAGTCTCAATTTAGGTTAAAACAATCAAGTAAGAGTGCTTTAGTCGAGTATACCCGACTTCAAAACTCCCTGTACCCAGGTCTAAAACTTCCGATCGCATCTTCGTACACTTACATATACACAAACACGCACACTCACAAGCGACAGCGCAGGCTAGCCGTTTTAAGTGGTGGCCGTGCTGCTTCTTCCCCCTTCCTTCCTGCAGTACTGAATCTTCTTTCTAGAATAACTTCCATGTTTTCCGAACGACTTAAAATTTGAACAGTAGATTAAGAGTGACCCAAGTATTATGCATGCCAAATTCCATATATATATATACTTTCACTGATTTAATACCCCTATTTTACCTATTTTATGGGTACAGGGAGTAAAAACAAGTAGTCGAGTATATCCTCCAAGTCTGAAATTCTCAAGCACATCTTCGTGTGTCTTCGAGTGTATCACCTTATATTTTGACCTATAAAAGTTGCCACACTTAAAGAATGGGCCATTTTCTGAATGTTGGCCAAGAAAACCAAAAGACGATAACAAAATGTGCGACCAAAAGTATACAGTGATTTTATGCGTGCCAGTTGTCACATTTCTCGACTTGGTTGCTGGCCAACTTGACTATCAAAGACAGCTGGTGCAGAGTCAACGCTGAAGTAGCACTTGAAGGCAGAGTGCATCTTATGAATGCACATTTATATGTCACAGATACATAGATATTAACCCGGTTACTTCTTCAGTTCAATGACAAGCAATCGCCTGCGCTGGATAAACGATACGGAGCTGCCAAGAAGTATGCAAACTCTGGACCTTCGAGCCAATCCTTTGTCCACTATTACAGCAGGCGCCTTTCGCGGCATGTCCAAACTAAGAAAGCTGTAAGTAAGTGACGAATTATAAGATTCACTTTGATGAATTGGTATTACTTGTATAGTATTCTATCTGATGTGCGTTCACTGCGAAACTTTCCCGAACTGGAGGCCTGTCATGCTCTGGAGATACTAAAATTGGATCGTGCGGGCATTCAGGAGGTGCCAGCAAATCTGTGCCGTCAAACGCCAAGACTGAAGAGTTTGTAAGTCATCCTGAATGATAATTGTAAGCTTGAATACCTTTTATCTAAAAAGAAATTGCTTTTAGAGAACTTAAAACAAATTCCCTGAAAAACATCCCAAATTTAAGTAGCTGCAGAGACTTAAGGCTGTTGTAAGTACACATACGAACAATCAACAATTTTTGAAAAGGAATTCCAGATGGTTCTGTCTTTACTTTTAGAGATCTATCGAGTAACCAAATTGAAACACTACAAGGACGACCTTTCTATGGCCTGAAGCAGTTGCACGATCTGCTGCTCTCCTACAATCGCATTAAGGCCTTACCGCAGGACGCCTTTCAGGGCATACCCAAGCTACAGCTGCTGTAAGCTATTCCAGCTCTCGTCTAAAGCAGTTTCGAACACTTTTTCATTATCATTCCCAGTGATCTGGAAGGCAATGAGATTGCTTTTATACACAAAGAAGCATTTGCCGCATTTACGGCTCTGGAAGATCTCAATTTGGGCAATAATATCTTTCCCCGACTGCCGGAGGCAGGTCTGCGGGCTCTGCTCCATTTAAAGACCTTCAACAATCCGAAGCTGCGCGAGTTTCCTCCACCCGACACATTTCCTCGCATACAGACTCTGATCCTGTCCTATGCCTATCATTGTTGTGCCTTCCTGCCACTTGTGGCCATGTCCGCACACCGAAAAACTTCTCAGGTGCAGGAGGCGGTACTCTTTCCCTCCGATGCCGAATTTGATATGACCCTGTGGAACAACAGCATGATGAACATTTGGCCACAGATGCGTGCGTACTAAATGACTTTATTTATTTTTTATTTATGTAAATTCTATCTGTTACATGACTCCACTACAGATAATTTGAGCAAGCAGCTGGGCGCTGCCATGCATGACTTGTGGGACTCACCCACCTATATGAATAACTACAATCTGAACGAGGATCAGCAACAGACGCCAACAGGCAGCCAATCCCCCAGCAGCTATATGGAGGAGTACTTCGAGGAACATGATATGAGTGGGCCAGGAACAGGCTATGGGTTTGGCACTGGTCTGTTCAGTGGCATCACAGCGGATGATCTGCAGCCCGGCTCAGTGCAGTGCCTGCCCATGCCTGGTCCGTTTCTGCCCTGCGCGGATCTCTTCGACTGGTGGACATTGCGCTGTGGCGTTTGGGTTGTCTTTCTGCTGGCTCTGCTTGGTAATGGCACTGTTGTCTTTGTACTGGTCTGCTCCAGATCCAAAATGGATGTGCCCAGATTTCTGGTTTGCAATCTAGCTGCCGCTGATTTCTTCATGGGCATCTATCTGGGCATCTTGGCTATTGTGGATGCGGCCACTCTGGGTGAGTTCCGCATGTTTGCGATACCCTGGCAAATGTCGCTGCTTTGCCAGCTGGCCGGCTTCCTGGCCGTGCTCAGCTCCGAGTTATCCGTCTACACGCTAGCGGTGATTACACTGGAACGCAACTATGCCATTACTCATGCCATACACCTGAACAAGCGTCTATCCCTGCGACAGGCGGGCTACATCATGAGCGTTGGCTGGATCTTTGCTCTGCTGATGGCGCTTTTGCCACTGATGGGGGTCTCCGACTATCGAAAGTTTGCCGTCTGTCTCCCCTTCGAGACAACAACAGGCGTGGCCAGTTTGACCTATGTGATAAGCTTGATGTTCATAAATGGATGCGCATTTCTCACGCTCATGGGCTGCTATTTAAAGATGTACTGGGCCATACGTGGAAGCCAGGCATGGAATACCAATGATTCACGCATTGCCAAGCGCATGGCACTACTGGTGTTCACGGATTTCCTTTGCTGGTCACCCATTGCGTTCTTCTCCATAACGGCCATCTTTGGACTGCAGCTGATTTCGTTGGAGCAGGCCAAGATATTTACGGTGTTTGTGCTGCCGCTGAACAGCTGCTGCAATCCCTTTCTATACGCAATCATGACCAAGCAGTTCAAAAAGGATTGTGTGACGCTTTGCAAGCATTTCGAGGAGACACGCGTGGGCGGCCCAACGGCCGCTCATGTTGCACGTGGCAAACGTAGGGGTGAGCTGCCCCCGCCTCTGCTGCCTGCCGCTGCGGTAGCCCATCCGCCCGGCTGCCGCTGCCTGCGAATGCTGCCAAGCGAGATGCCCAACTGGCACAAAATGGAGCAAGCTCCGACGCTGTGGCAACGTCTAAAGCATTTCTGCTGCGGGCAGCGCCGGCGGAAGCAGCGACGCCAGCCGCAGCAGCGTCGTCAAAGAGCCTATACTGCCGCAGCGGCCAATCCCTATCAATATCAGTTTGCGGAGCTGCGGCAACAGCGAAAGAATCGCGCCAGCTCCATTTCAAGCGAGAACTTTTGCAGCTCACGCAGCTCGAGCTGGCGGCATGGCGCGAACTCCTCAACTCCGGCAGCACAGGCGAACTGCAGCATGCCACTGAAGCTAATGGAACCGGGACAAGGGCACACACATGGTCGTCGACGCCACTCCGCCTGGTTGATAACCAGAAAAACATCACAGGACTCGAATCTATCGAGTTCGCGCAATGATTCATCTGCTTCAGCCACTACGGCCAGCACCTCTACATTCCGACTATCGCGCTCGAGTGCCGGCAGCAGCACTCCGCTGCCCTCGATTATAGGTAAGGGTATATTGCCCAATAACTTAATGACTCTTGCTCACATGTCAATTCAATTTAGGCAGTAAAAGCCTTCCGAGAATTAACAGTATTTAGAAGGGAGGACCATTGATGTGAAAGGGTTTAGGAAATATCAAATTACATAGAATGAACAAGAAAGAGCCGCGGTCTTCGTGGTGCCCAAGATATATATCCTTATGTACTTATCCGTGTAACTATAGTCCGATCACCTTCAAATTCATTTTCAAAGCTCTTCACTTAAAATAATTCGACATGTGTATCAGCGATCTTGGGAAATTCAGCCCATGGTCGATAAATTGGTGGAAAACTCTGGCATTCGACATTTTTAATTTTCATGCGATTGGCTTCAAACTCATTGTCAAAGTCTTATATAAAAAAATAATAGGCGTGTTGGTCAAAGATTTTAGAAAATCTACCCCCAAAATAGGAAAATTCGAGGAAAACTGTTGTATGAAACTTTTTTGATTATAGTCCAATTTGCTTGAAACTCACTTTGGAAGCTCTACACACTAAATAATTCGACACGTGCATCAGCGATTTTGGGGAATTCAGCCCTTAAACTACTATGTCAACTCAGGTTAATTTTGTAATAAACGGAAGTCACAACTTCTTAAATCACAATTTATAACTACAATTGGTTTAACCCTTGGGTTCAATATTGAGCAAATGACATTGTCCTACAATATAACACGCATTGACAGCTGCTAATCTGTACCTATATTACAGCACACAATGGCAAACAGCAGCATGAGACTCTGAGCAAACCACGACTGGTGCGTCAGGAAGCAGTGCAGGAGGAGGAGGACTCATCGCCGCCGCGTCTTGGAGTGCGCTTTCTGCCCACCATTCCCTCGGCAGCAGACAGCTCTGTTATAATCGAGGATGGTGATTCAACGAATGCTACAGCAGCAGGTGGTGTTCTTCTAGGCATGCCGCTTCCTGGTGTCTCGAGCGGATTTGTCGTTACGCCGCCCGCCCAACTGCAGCTTGAGAAGCCATTACCTGCCCCGAATGACGAGCCACCATGACCGAGCAGATTTAATGGGTATTGGTGCAACTGGAGAAAACTAAAATACCAAGCGGAGACCTTCTTGTGAGGAAGATTAAACGGGGAACAGAAAGCTCACTGTGTTCATAGATTGTATTCGTGGGTCGGGGAGTAACAGAATTCGGGGCATAGTGTAATTTGGGAACGTCTCCGTTATGTATCTAAAGCAACCTTTGCAAATATTATTAAGTAGTCAATTTGTTGGGTTTGAGTCAAGGGTTCAATTTTCAATGCAGAAGAGATCAAAATAATAGAACCAGTACTTTCTATAGATCATTAAAAGCCAAGCAAATGTTTTTCGTGAAAAGTATTATGTACTACATATTTATATATAACTTATTACTAGATCTACGATTTAGGTTAGTTCCGTATTCGTAGGATAAAATACGCAACATACTTATTATACTTGCATAGTTTAGAATAGTTAAATGTCTATATTTCGATATACGCGTAATATATTGGGAAAATGCTAAGCATTTGTCGAAATAACATAAGAAATGTAACTAGATTTATGTAGTACATATATACACATAAAGAAGCAGATTGATACGAAACGAAACCAAGCCATAAATATTAAATTTAATCTATTTACATTAATGCGTTTTGTTTTCTCCTATATTGCGTAAGTTCCATTTACCCAAAAAAATATGGGTTAGGTAGTTCATAAACTGCGCAAATATACGTGAAGGGAAAAGCATTTTCTAAAGTATATACATATATTCTTGATGAGTTTTAATAGCAAAGTCCCTTCAGCCCTGTCTATCTGTCTGTCAGAGACTAGAGGACTAGAGCCCATAACTGATCAATTTCACTTCAAAATTCATATAACCACCAATCGAAAAATCGACTTATCAGGACAATTTTGAGATATATGCGTGATTTTTATAATGCATATCTTCTATATATTTTATATATCTATATATAGAAACATAAGAGCTAGGATGCAGAAATTTCACAGTAGGTTCCCCATCTACATATGATGAAAGTGCACACTAAGACGATATTTTGGAAAATTCAACCCACAAGTGTGGAAAATCACACTTTTGTATGAATTTTTTTTGTTTACCATCCAATTCCATTTGGAATGTCTACCCACAAGGTCGGGAAATTCGCGGAAATCTGTTGTATGAACCTTTTTTAATTGTCTTCAAATTATTTTCAAACTTTTCTGTTTATCACCCAATTATTTTGAAACTCACTCTAATTCGACACATGTGCCAACGGTTTTGAAATATGCATGCCCACGGAAAAAGGATGAAGTCTGGAATTCAGCATTTTCGTTTTTAATCATTTTGTCGATCAGCCGTAGAAATTATTATATCACTTAATGATGCAATAGTAAGGTCCCTCATTATATCCTTATTCCTTGCAAGAGGAAAGCCACCGAAAATTCGCCTTAAAATTTGACATAAGACAGACCTCTTTTAACAGATATGTGCTGCTTCCATGTCAAGCCTCTATCAAGGCATAGCTCAAGGTATTTTTGCGAGGCCACCACCTTTATAACCAACCTATCCAAATAAATTGCCTCGCAAGAATCACGCCTCTTTGTGAATGTCATCTGTGCAGACTTATCACAGGAGATGCAGATGCTTTGCCCAGCTCTGAAACTTGTTTGTGAAGTTCTGCAGATGTCGACTTGCTGTTGCAGGGGAGGCGCTGTAGCAAATAGCGGTAATGTCATCTGCATAGGTCGCCAACATACTGCTATTAACAGGGGATATTTATATAACTTGTAAAAATGTTATAGAGTGTACGACTCAAAGTGCTGCCTTGCGGGACTCCGGCTCTGATCCGTCTGAAGAACGAAAGACATCCATTTATTAGGACTGAGAAATATCTATGTGAAAGCCACGACTTAATCAGCCTAAAGTGCGGCACAGTCGTCAATAGCTTGGGCTTGAACAGAAATCCGTCATGCCAGACTCTTTCAAACGCCTGCTGAATATCAAAGAAGATACTGATTCTCCTCAAAGCTCTCTAAAATCCTGTTAACCACTCTATGAAGTTGATCTGCAGTTCCGTGATAAGGCCGAAAGCCATATTAATGGATATTAATGAATAGCTAGCTGTTTTCTTAAAATTTAATTTCAAAAACCAAAATTCTTTAAATTTGCAGTTTAATATATGAAAAGTATGGATCCTAGAGTTGTAAATACGTTACTACTTATGTATATATTAGTCGCCAAGTCCGATTTCTTGCTCACCGGGCAGCTCTTCGCTAGCTGCCAGGCAGACACCATAGCTGGGATTTTCAATTAGGTGCACCTGCTGCAAGTCTTTCTGTGATCGTTGATGCTGGATCTCCCGCATCAATAAGACGGGAATCATTACGAGCATCACGCACAGCAGCACCGCCAGGCCAAACTTAGCCCAACGGGAGAATCCATCAACATGGGCAGAAAGGGCTCGATATGTCCGCTCTTCACAGATTTCAGGCGCGACGCAAATGCTGCCAAAGTCGCATTGCTGACTGCAGAAGGGAGCGCACTCGGAAGTGCTGCCCACGATGAAGCTGTAACCAAAGAGGCAGGTGCATTCATCCGGTCGCAGGCATTCGGCATTGATGCAACGCTCCTTGCACTGGGCGCGGCACACATGCGGCTCACTGGAATTGGTCATCTCATGACCCGTGTTGCATTCACAATGTCCTGGCTTAACGCAGTGTCCATTTTCGCAGGCCGGTCTGCAGCTGGCGGCACAATGATAATGCAGCTTAGTATCCTCATAACCCTGCCAGCACTCACAGGTGTTTGGCTCCACGCATTTGCCATTAATGCAACTGGGCATGCAGACCGGATCACAAATGGAATTGGAGCCAGCACGCATCTGATAGCCCTCATAGCAACGGCAACGACCGGTTCCGCCCTCACAGCGACTGTTGATGCACTTCTGGTCGCAATGGGGCTCGCAGGGGCCAGTTCGCCAACGCTTTGCATAGCCAGGCTCACACTGACAGATCTCCGGCGCAATACAACGGCCGTGCTCACAACCGTCAGTGCAGATGGGCTCACAAACGTATGGATTCGTTGCCAGGGGTCGGTGGCCATTAAAGCAACGACACACGTTGGGACGCACGCAGCTGCCGTATAGGCATGGTTGACTACAAATAGGCACGCAATGGGAAGACGTTAGCGCCTCGTATCCCGCTAAACAGGTGCAAACATTCGGACTGCTGCAGATGCCATTATAGCAAGAGTTGACACAATTCGGCTCGCAGTGAATGCTGCTGCCATTGACTGGCACATAGCCCTCATCACAGGTACAGGTGTCCGGGGCAGTACAGCGCGCGTTGTGTCCACAAGCAACCTTGCAAAGTGGCTTACAGAGATGCGCTGATATTTGTGTGTATCCCTCGTGGCACTCACAGCGGCCTGGAGCGTTGCAGAAGCCATTCTCACAGCCCTTTTGGCAGCTGGGAACGCAAAGATGATGGGAACCATTAATAGGCACGTGACCGTCCTGGCATATGCACTGATTAGGTGACAAGCAGGTACCATTCACACAGGCCGGCTCACAGACTGGCTCACAGCCAGCGGAGACTCGATTGTCTACATGAGCATATCCCAACTTGCAGGCGCAGTGCTCGGGCTCCAGACATTGACCATTCCGACAACCACTGCTGCAAACAGGGTCGCAGCGATTTGCATGATCCCAGCGCGACTCGTAGCCCGCATGGCAGCGACACTCGTTGGGGCCAACGCATTCGCTGTGTTCACACGGCACCTGGCATATGGGCACACATTTGTTCAGTGTTTCGTTGCGCTGATAGCCCACATTGCAAATACATTTCAATGGCTCCACGCAGTGGCCATTGGTGCAATCAACGCCACAGATCGGCTCGCATATGGTTTGACTGCCGTTTCGAAATCGATAGCTTTCTAGGCACTCGCAGACATCCGGTGAGGTACAGCGTCCATTGACGCAGGGTTCACTGCACTCGGGCACGCAGATACTGCGATTCTGATGATTCGTGTAGCCCTGGCCACAGAGGCAAATTTCTGGGGAGAGACATTTACCACCTGGTCCACAATCATGACACTTGGGTAGACACGCGCCGCTGAAATTGGATAATAGAAGCACAGTTTTGGCGAGGGCTTTGAGGATAAGCGAACAGTATACTTACTCTAACTCAATGCGGTTGTAGCCTTCACAACAGACCCAATCAAAAGACAAATATGTCTAATTGGAAAAATTAAAAGAGATTAGATTGAATTTGGGCTGAACATATTAGGGTATGTTGAAAATCTTTCCGTAAATAAATAAAAAATTAGTTACAAAATGTGTATCTCATTTAAAAAGCATTTCCGAATCGTTAGCTTATCTACCTTATTCTATATACCGACATCTGTGCAATTTTGGTTGATCTATTTTTAATATTTTCGGAAAAATAGGATTCTAACTTCAGAATAAACCCGCATTTCTTCTACAACCTTAAAGATAGAGTCCCAAAGAAACATATAGGATAGGATAAATAGAAAAGATAAGAATGCAGTAAGTTGTAATTTGTGAAACGCTTCGTTTTCAATTACACTCTAATTCAGAGGATTTAATTTGAACTCAAAATAATTGGAAATCCGGTTATTTTATCTTTTCAGTTATCCGCCGTAACCCAACGTTCTTTGCACATTTTACTTCAATAATACACACCTCTCTTATGGGTCGCACCACCAACGGTCCACAGTCATGGGTACAATTGCTTAGTGCCTCAAATTTGCGCATTGTCACAAAGCTGTGTCTTACTTTCGTCACACTTTGAATCAGTTTAGGTTAGCACTTAAGAGATCTCGCATATGGGGTAACTACTTACGGCACACGTTCAATGCAGGCATCAATTTGTAGCCAAAACAGCCCAAGGCTTCCTAAAGATATTAATAATATACGCCACATGTCTTTTCTAATAATATTGCAGTCTCACACCACTCGCTTTAATGCACAATTTATAAATGATCATGCAAATGATATTTTAATTGCAGCACAATGAACAAAACAGACCGGACTTGAGAGTTTCTTATCAACCAATATATGCACATTCATAGGCATGAGATAGATACCGAGTATATTAAGTAGTATAATATTTATACACATATGTGTTTGTTGAACCCACAATGGTCAAGACAACAGTCTCATCAAAACATTGAGAAAATTAACATTGAATATTACAAATGAGCTCTGAGATTTCCCTTATCAAGAAATGTCGTACAAGTGTCTAAGTATACTTATAAATAAATGCAACAATGTTTTTTTTAAGTATTTATTTTTTCCAAAATTATTTACCGCCTCTTGATATTAAAGTTCACCTCAAAACTTAAGAGAGAACAAAAATAGGTAATGTGGAAGAAAAAACCAAATACAGTTATTACCTTGTGCATACTATTTGTCCCAACATATGGACAAAGAGACATTCTAACAAGTTATAATGCTCTAGTCGAGTACACCGGACTTCGAGACTGCCTGTACCCAAAGGTGAAAATCCCAGACAAGCAAACGGATCATTTAAAATATCGGCTTTAATGCTGCTACACCCAGGTCTGAAGAAATACACAAAAATAGCGCACTTCGATTTTCCTGCCCTTCCTAAATAGTTGGGGCACATTCTTTGTTATGTATGTTATTCAAATTAATCGCTCAATTTTACAGCTAAGATTATAAAACTTCGCGGAGATATTTATTTTCGAAG
Source organism: Hirtodrosophila histrioides (assembly GCA_037075165.1). Taxonomy (NCBI): domain Eukaryota; kingdom Metazoa; phylum Arthropoda; class Insecta; order Diptera; family Drosophilidae; genus Hirtodrosophila; species Hirtodrosophila histrioides. The sequence continues at coordinate 80,351 of JBAMCL010000603.1, read as the reverse complement.
CTTGCTTGACCAGCCGGATCGGATTACTATATCTATAGATCAGTGGCATAGATAGCTTTTTGCAAAAGGGGGGATCGATTCTGCAAATTTAAAATTTTCTTTTGATTTTTTGTATTTGTCTTGCCATTTTGCTCATATCTAATTAATTCTTAAAATACTTACATGTATCTTCACAGAATAATATCATGTTTTATAGATACTTTGCATAGCCCAAAATGAAAGTGCTACGAAGCTGAAAGTGTACACGAAGACGGGGTTTTGGGAAAATTCCACCCACAATCGTGGAAAATCGCGGAAAATTGTTCTGTGAAATTTTTCTTTTTATCATCCATAAGTTTTTTTTTAACATTGATCATGGGTGAATATATAGGTGAATATTTGACTGGGGACGTGGGTGAGGGAAAACAATATTGGTGTGTTTGTGTGCCCAGGGAAATATTTTTATGAAAGTACATTTTTTTTTGAATTTGACTACTTTCGTCAACCGTGAGAAATACAACTAAAGAGTTGAGCCACGTGTCTAATGTTTTTTGTGTAGGGCTATGAAAATGTCTTTGAAAAAAAAAATTTCCCACTGATTTGTCCTTGAATTCCACTTCCTGTCCGTGGCGACGCCGAGTAAGAATCCAGATTAAATCCGAGTACCGAGGTTTTTGTATTTATTTATATTGCTTTGAAAATTAGTTTCAAAATGATTGAATGATAAACAGAAGTTTGAAGTCAATTGGACGATAATCAAAAAAATTTCATACAACAGTTTTCCACGAAATTTCCGACTTTGGGGGTAGATTTTCCAAAAACTTTGAACACCGCGTATACTATTTATTCCCATAGAATCTTGAAAATGAGTTTGAAGCCAATCGCATGAAAACTAAAAATGTCGAATGCCAGAGTTTTCCACCGATTTTCCAAACATGTGGTTGAATTTACCAAATTCGCTGATACACGTGTCGAATTATTTTACGTGAAGAGCTATGAAAATTAATTTGAATACAACTTTGTAACCCCCAATTTCCGCCCAAGGGGGTGGATTTTCCAAAATCGGTGAAATATGTGTCAAATGAAATTTTGTGTAGATCTTTGAAAATGAGTTTGAAGACGATTGGACGGTAAACAAAAAAGTTTCATACAACAGTTTCCGCGATTTTCCACGCTTGTGGGTGGAATTTTCCAAAATCCCGTCTTAGTGTGCACTTTCATCATAGAAGGAAGCTTCTGTGAAAATTTCAACATCCTAGCTCTTATGGTTTGGGCTGTGCGATGGCTGCCAATCAGTCAGTCAGTCCGTCAGTCGGTCAGCACGAACTCTTTTATAGATATAGAATACGTTTTACAAAAGACGACCTTCAGGACACCGACCATGAGTCCATAGGTCATTCGGGTGGCGCCGTTTTAGCCGACTTCTGCAGTTGCTTGTTGATAGCCTTCTGGCTAGGGAGTTGGCGTGCTGTTATAGCCTGTCTCTTTACCGACTTGTGTGCAGGTTATCATCCATACGGATGTTATCATCCAACTCAGGGATCTGTAAAAAATAATTTGACGCGTGGTGATATTTTATAAAATCCACCCCATTGGCGGAAAAGCTCTGAAATGTAACATTCTTGGTTATTATTTGATTTAAATCAAATTTATTTTCAAAGCTCCACACAAGAAAAAAAATAAACGTCGTTGTTATAAATTTTTTAAACTTTTCAAGACTGCATCAAAACTCATTCAACAGAATGCCAAAAATAATTGAACATCGGCCTAGGAATATTTACCCCTACGCGCAGACAAATTGAGTTACGCTATCTGTTATATATTTCTCACAATCTAAAAAGCTATTGAGAAAATAAAATCAAACAGTTTATCCAGGTGGTTATTGGTAAAGCGAAGGATAAGCTTGCAATTTTTTTTCATAAATTTATTGCATTTTTTATTAATATCGAGTGAACCGTTCTTCAAGAGGACCGAAAACCCTTCCAAAATAATTTCGTGATCCAAGATCCATAACATAGACGTTCAGAAATTGATTATTTGTATTTGGTTTCAATGTCAACAGCTTTAGCCATTTATTTGAATCTTCGTGGATTTTAGAAAGCACATCCTAATTTGATAGAATCGAGAGATCCATGGTTTAAATTAAGTCCAAATTATCTTTATGGAATTCACGATTCAACGGCAGCGAAAGGCGTAAACAAGATTAATGACTTGCAAGCTTATCATAAATTCGAATTTCTTGACATTATTTCGATTTTTGGAGTCTGAAGCTCTCAATTTAACCAAGAATATGGAAAAAATTCCTGAAAATCTTTTACTGTTTGATAATTTAAAACACATCTAGTCAGGTTCAATCTCTTAAGATCTTTCTTATGATTTCTCATATTTAATGATTACAAAGACATAATGTCTTTGCAGAAACTCAATGGTGGGGACTGATCCCCTTAATCCCCCTCCCCCCATTTCTTCGCCACCGCTGTTTACTTTAAGCTGTGAGCTACTGTATGTATAAGCATGCGTTTAATCATTATCACCATGAATTACTGAATACATAGATACATCAGACTCACATTTTTCTGACGCCATATTCACGATGCATCATGGCCACGGTTGAGAGACAGTAGGTGACGCCCACGGTTGAGATTAGGTTACGCCATGAGAATGTCCGTTAGGCGCCGTTATTCGGCGACGCGAGCGCGTGACGTCACATAACCCAACGCGTTTGAATAATGTATGAAAATCAACGACTAATTTTAGAAAACCTTTCTGCGTGACTGTAAATTTAGTCATATGTGAAATCCACTTCAGGACCTTAAAGAAAATTTCGAGACGCATCGATTGATAGGTCTTGGTGCCCTGTAGGTGCCATACTTATTAAATAATACGTATTTAAAGTTAGAAAATGTTGCCAGTCCGAATGTTTACATTCTAACTTATCGCTCAATTTGAAAACTATGATTATGAAACTTAGCGAAGTCTTTATTTTCGGTGCAGGCAGTACATATATGAAAACCAGCCGCATCGAATCACTATATCATATAGCTCCCATAAGAATAATAGGTTGACAACTATTTTTTTCTATGAAAAACTTTCTTGTTTATGAAGATACCCTAACCAAACTCGCCAATGAGTCGTAATCGTTGTATTTATGACCCTGGGTTTGCGTACCACGAGCAGTCCACGATGTGTATACCCGTTTGACAACCAGTGAGTCATTTTATATCAATATCTTTATTAACGATGATAACTTAAGAAATTGTGCTGTTAAAGACCCTCGTCGAAGCTCATGATGCTTACTCCATTAACTCGTTGAGCCTCGTTGAGGCGCCTGTGCTTGCGATAAAAGTAGGTGACAGCAATTAGGGATACGAAAAGGGTACAGATGCCTACACACCAAGCAAAGATTGCTGGCCACTTGACTGCCCTTGGAGACGGTGTAGCGTTAAGAGCTTCCTTTTCATTTGCTCTGTTAGTTTTCTTCCTTGGTGAGACCACCTTACATACATAGCGTCTTGGTCCAGGTAGCATATCTTGTCGGGCATCCACAACGCTGGTGGCATTACAATGCAGATGTCCCGTCAGCCGTTCGCATCGACATTGGGTGAGATCCAAGCAGGGCTTGTCGAAGGCATCCATGCAAATGTTGATGCACTTGATCGGAGCTTCAGGTTCTTTGATTTCGTTCCAGCATTTGCAACCACTGGTGCAATTCGTTAGTGGTTGTATCAGAAACTCTAGAGGCGGACTAGAGGAGGAGGTGGTATCCCAGCTAGTATTAGTCCTAGTAACTGTGGGTAGCTGACAGCCATCCTTAGTGCTCTCAAAACCCGAGTTACATTGACAAACTTCAGGACCTGTGCAGACACCATTTGCACATCCCAAACTGCAGTTTGGCTTGCAGATTGTAAGTACACCTTCGTCTGAGGGCACGTAGCCGTCGAAGCAGCTGCATTGATCTGGCGGTAGACAAGTGGCATTTACACAATTTACCAGGCAACTTGGCTTACACGCATAGTTCGATGCTGCGCCTTCCGGCTCATAGCCAATATGGCAAATACAGGTCTGTGGCGCCACGCAATCTCCATTAAGGCAGTTGGGCTCGCAAATGGGCTCACAAATATGCTGGGAGTTTGGGGCGAAGCGATAACCAGGCTCGCATTTACAGACTTCTGGCTCGCTGCAGCTACCATGGATGCAGTTTTGGTTACATTGAGGCTCACAGTTGTTGTCGGGGCCCATTAAATAACCAGGGCTACAGGCACATATATCGGGCGTAAAACAATAGCCATTAGGGCAGCCCTGTCTGCACTTTGGTTGACATTTGCTTCCTGAGTTTGACTGTTCATAGCCTGGAAAGCATTCGCACATATTGGGAGCCACACATCTGGAATAGTCGGAGCAGCCCTGCTGGCAGTATGGTTCACAAACGCCTTTTTCCCTTTCGAAATAGCCCTCGGTACACATGCACAGCTCTGGTCCTTGGCAGCTACTGTGCTCCGGACATCCTTCGTTGCAAATTGGCTGACAGCTTCCATCCTGAGAACTCGCAAAACCCTCTTTACACTTACATTCTTCTGGCTTGACGCAGCTGCTGTGCTGCGGGCATCCTTGACTACAAATTGGCTGGCAGCTTCCATCTTGTGAGCTGTCATAGCCCACATCGCACTGACATTGTCCAGGCTTAATGCAGTTGCTGTGTGGCCCACAATCAAAATCACATTTTGGTCTGCATTCACCAAAATCTTGTAGCTCATAGCCTTCGAGACACTCGCAGTGATTGGGCACCTTACAGTAACTATTCGCACCACAGTTGGGTGTGCACTCGGGTTGACAGGAGACTTCAGTCGATAAACTTTTATACCCCACTTCACACTCACAGGTCTCTGGTGCTGCACAGAAACTGTGATCACCACATGGCTGGGTGCACTGAGGTGCACAGTCGCCTCCAATGCCGATCTGCCGGTAGCCCGCTTTGCAGGCACAGACGTCAGGAGTGTAGCAAAAACTGTTCTTGCCACAACTTTTGCAAACGGGACTGCAATCTACTCCAGAATATCCTGCATCACATTTACATACATTAGGAGCGGAGCAGTGGCTATGCTCGGGGCAACCCCTACTGCAAATAGGCTTACAATTGTAAGATGGTCCTTCGTAGCCTGCACAACAATAATATTGCGTTTCAAATCTGTAATTGGTCTAAGAAAAATAAATTTATGTAAGATATGTAAGACATGTGAAATCTCCATTAGTAAGTAGTCACGCTAAACAACCTTAAATTCATCCTGAACTTGTACACCCTTTTCAACCATCTATACCTTTGAAGAGAGTATCCATCATTAATACTTATAATTTTTACTCCCTGTACCAATAAAATGGGTAAAATGGGGGTACTAAATGTGTGCAAATTTATATAATAGGCAGAACGAGACATTTCCGACCCTATAAAGTGTATATATTCTTGATCACTGATCAGTATCAAAAGAGATATCGATTTCGCCATGTCTGTCTGTCCATCTAGAGACACAAAATTTGGTATGTATGTATGTTCCAATTTCAGATGTCTCCCCCCGTTCCCCCACAATTCGAACAAACGTTTTACAGCCACACTTTTAAAGATATAGCACTGGAAATTTGTATTATGCTTAAGTCACTCTTAATCTGCTGTCCAAATTTCAAATCGGATAAAAAACACGGAAGTTATTAAGTTATTCACGAAAGAAGATTCAGTGCACTTAAAATGCCTCGCTTCCGCTGTGTGCGTCTTTGTGTATATGTGTGTGTACGTTTAAGTGTACGAAGATGCGATCGGAAATTTTTGACCTGGGTACAGTCGGGTATACATGACTATAGTAATCTTACTTGTCTTTTTAAAATAAATTATATCTTTTTACAAATTCGTGGACTCCAGACTCACCTCAGTTACATATTGGGTTTCAGTCCTGTATCCAGTTTTCCAAAACTTGAGAAAAACTCGTTTTTTGTACGTTACAGTCACTAATTTTGGAACGACTTGACTAAAAGATATTCTTTGAAGTCGACTGCACACAATAGTTTCGTCAGCTGCATTGAAACCCACAAGGAAAGCGAACACACACGGCCAAGTGTATTGAAACAACATCATGCTAGTTTGTGTATACTACTTATTCCGATTCTTAGGAAATTTGATGTATGAAATCATTTCAGTAACACGACCAAATACCAACTGAACAGTGACTGGAACTCAGATCTTTCGTCATGCTTTTTTCGTGCTACATCCGTCCATGTTGATAGGCAGTGCCCAAAGTGTATACATGATATAATATTTGTATTTGAATTTTTTATATTTCTAGTGCATTTGCGTCTTTCTAGGGGACTTTGAATTGTAGGACCAAGTGCCATAATTCTAAAACTAAGATTTCATTATTGGATTCTTAATACATGATGTTTATATCTAATAAACCGGCTCAAATACTAAAATGATAGTCGGAATGAAGTATCTGTTAGTCGACTTATTTCTACTGCATGGTACTTCGTTATTTTGAGCTAATCTTAAACTTATGCTTATGACTTAAAAGATTAATTATTAATACGAGTACTAAAATTGGATGTTTATATCATTTTTACTCCCTGTACCCATAAAATGGGTAAAAAGGGGGTATTGGATTTGTGCAAAAGTATGTAACAGGCAGAAAGAGACATCTCCGACCCTATAGTGTATATATATTCTTGATCAGTATCAAAAGAGATTTCGATTTGGCCATGTCCGTCTGTCTGTCCGTATGTATGAACGCAAGGATCTCAGAAACTATAAGAGCTAGAGACACCAAATTTAAAATGTAGGTTCGTGTATAGCGGGAGCAGGTCAAGTTTGTTTTTGATGTCAGATATCGTACCCCGCTCGCCCGCAAATCGATCAAAACGTTTTACAGCCACAGTTTTATAGATATAGCTTTTGGATTTGGCATGTAGACCACTTTGGTCACTCCTTATCTACTGTCCAAATTTCAAGTCGATCAAATAATAAACACGGAAGTTATTCAATGAACAATATTCAGTACTGGAGCGAGGGGGGAAGAAGAAGCACAGCCACGACCTAAAATGCCTTGCGTACGCTGTGGCTCGCGTGTGTGCGGCTTTGTGTATGTGTGTGTGCGTGCATGTGTAAGAGACGAACATATGATTGGAAGTTTTAGACCTAGGTACAGGGAGTTTCGTAGTCGGGTATACTCGAGTAGAGCATTCTTACTTGTTATTTTCCCAAACTGGGGAAAAAGATTTCTTAGTACTTTCGGGTGTGCAGTCTGTGCCTGTAAAAATCCATTGATAGGTTTTGTGAGGACAAATAAAATAATATGTGTAAGGAAAAAAACTTAATAAAATTGGTTTGGGGTAGAAAATAATCAAGAAATTTCATTCAAACTTCCTGTAGGTAGGACGACCGCAAATATGTCAAATTTGTATTAATCTGTTCCACTTTTATTGACTTGTGGAAAACTAATTCGATATTGCATAGGTGAAAATTTTAAGAAAACGATATGACCCCGTTTATTACGAACAAGATTCAGTACACATTTTGTCACCAAATATTAATATCCTTTTTAAAGGTTATAATAATAAAAATAAAAGTAAAAGCAAATAAATAAATAACTTACTAATCTAAGCTGTGAGAGTAAAACTTACATGTATTACTTATGTACATTTGTGCCATTTGAATGCATATCGGCTATTTGCTTAGTTCTTTTTTTATAGTACACAAGACCTTGGAATGCATATTTATACTTTATCAATGCGAACAAATGTAAAACGAGGGCGATGCAGTGGAAAGTTCCAGACTGCGTTATAGCCTGTTTCCAGTCTGATATGTACATATTTTGCGAAAATTTTCCTAGCTCTTACGGTTTGGACTGTGCGATGATTGCCAATCAGTTAGTCAGCTCGAACTCTTTTATATATAGACATATATAGGCAATACCCCGGCCTTGCCCGGCGAAATATTTAGACGACAGTGCAATATTTTGAAATTGACTACTTTCGTCAACCGTAAGAAATACACATAAATAGCGTATCATAGTATTACATCCCGTGGAAACCAAATAGTTGAGTCAAACGCCCAACGAATTGTTGTGTAGGGCTGACAATGATTTTAAAGCCGATATAACTAAACAAATAATCTCACTCATTTGACTTTGACCCCCATTTCTCTTTACTTAATTAAAATGAAAACGTTTAAAACAATTATTTCCATTGTTACAACATTCTGTTGCGTTCTGTTTGCGTAAGTCTCGTGCAATGCGGAAATGTGTACCAATGTCAGAAAAAATTCAAAAGTCTCAAATTTGGCGGCAAACTTCTTACATGTTGGTACTAACAAATATCGACCGACCGCCACAGTTATGGAACATCGATGAACAATCGATATCGCGAATGCAGCTGTTCCGATCAACCCTAAGAATTAGCGCACGACGATTACCTAGCCCGTCAGCCGGCGTTCTTCAATAGTTGAGCCACATACATAGAGACGTTTTGTGTAGCGCTATGAAAATGTCTTTGAAGCCGATCTAAATATACAATTAATCCCACTCATTTGTCCTTGACTTTTCAAAATCATTTGGCACTCTCTTAACTTAATTTTGGTGTAGTTTTGAGTTTTTAGCTAATTGCAAAAATACTAAAAAATTTTGATGTAGATTTGTCCAGGGTGCCAAATTTGGTGACTCTGGTTACTTAACTGTAGGATATATACCCTTGTGAGAAACGTGTTTTGGGGATACCATGTACCGATTTGCGCGGGACGGGGTGGGAGGATGGTCGATCTTGACACTTTATAAATTGACGATATACTCCACCATGTGTACTAAGTTTGGCTGCTCTAGCTTCAAGGGTGTGAAAAATTGTATCCATACAGACAGACGGAAAGACGGACATTTCGCAAACCCAATATACTATTTTCCCTTCGGGAACATAGTATAAAAATGTTTCATATAGCAGTTTTCCGCGAATTTTCTGACGTTGGGGATATATTTTTCAAAATTGTTGAGCACAGCGTCTGTAATGTCTTTATGTATCTCCTTGAAAATGAGTTTGAAACCAATCGCATGAAAATTGAAAAGTTTTCCAGAAATTTTTCGACCGTGGGAGTGAATTTTCCAAAATCGGCGATACACGTGTCGAATTATCTTACGTAAAATGAAAATTAATTTGAAGGTAATCGAACAAAAAAAAAGACTTTCGCCCATTCAACTTTGTCACCCCCTTTTCCGCCCATGGGCCACCACCATTTTCCGAAATCGATGAAATATGTGTCAAATGAATTTTTGTGTACGACAGTTTTCCGCGCTTGTGGGTGGAATTTTCATAAACCCCACCTTAGTGCACACATCATATATTTCTTACGGTTAGGGGTGTGCATTGATTATGAATGTCAGTCAGTATATAGATTACAGAGTATTAAAGTGTATGAGCAATACGAACAATTATGTTAATGCTGATGTTAATGTATAACCAAATGTACTATATGTATATGTTACTTAGCATATCCCAAACTGGAATAAAGGGTGCTGCAGTAAAAGTGACTTTATATAATGTGTATGTGTTTCTAAATCCTTATACACAAGCATGCATAAAGTTATTATTAAATTTGTTGCTGTCAGTAGTAAGTATTTATGATTTGAAACCAATTTTATCTTCTTTTAGAAACCTTTATTCCAAATTTTTTAGTAGCTCTTTCAGTCGTGTTCATACAGACGAAGAGATGGACAGAGAGACGGGCGAGGCCAAATAAAATCGGCTGCTCATTCTAATAAAGACTTGATACTCTTTGTGGCTTCGGAGATTCCTTCATCTGCCGGTTACATACGTTTGCACAGTTTATGAGTACGCGAGTATTTCTAATCTATATAGTATATAAAAAAGTTCGTACTGACTGACTGACTGATTGGCAATCATCGCACAGCCCAAACCATAAGAGCTAGAATGCTGATTTTTGAATTTCACAGTAGGTTCCATCTATGATGAAAGTGCTTACCAAGACGAGATATTGGAAAATGCCACCCACAAGCGTGGAAAATCGCGGAAAACTGTTGCATGAAACTTTTTGTCTAATCGGCTTCAAACTCATTTTCAATGATCTACACAAAAATTCACTTGACACATATCTTACCGATTTTGGAAAATCCACTCCCATGGGCGGAAAATGGGGGTCTCAAGGTTGTATGGGCGAAAATCTAATTTTAGTCCGATCACCTTCAAATTCATTTTCTAAGTTCTTAACGTGTCTTACCGATTTTTGGGAAATTCAGCCCTATGGTCGGAAAATCGGTGGAAAGCGCTGGCAATCGACATTTTTAATTTTAATGAGATTGGTTTCACACTCATTTTCAAAGCTCTATATATAGAAAGAATAGGCGCGGTACCTACAGATTTTGAAAAGTCTACCCCCAGGGTCGAAAAATTCGCGGAGAACTGTTGTAAGAAACTTTTTTTTTTATCGTCCGAAGTAAGAATGCTATAGTCGAGTATACCCGACTACAAAACTCCATGTACCCAGGTCGAAAATTTCCGATCGCATCTTCGTACACTTAAGCATATGCACACACATACACAAAGACGCACACACACAAGCGACAGCAAAGCGACAACGCCAGCAAGGCATTTTAAGTCGTGGCTGTGCTGCTTCTAAGCATTATCACAAAAAACATTATCACGTCGCGCAACTATTTAGTTTCCTACCTCCACAGGAGGTACTTTTGTGTATTTCTTACGGTTGACGAAAGTAGTCAAAATGGAAATAATACACTTTCATCTAAATATTTCGCCGGGCGGGGCCGGGGTATTAACTGCTAGTATATGTATGTATATGCGGGTATACGGACAATTTCAATTTCGAATTTCTTATTAAGTCACTAACGCTGATTGTAAATGCGGCAAACACAAGTAAATAAGTGGCGAGCTTTGAGGTTTTTATGAATCAACTTAATTACTCATTTAAATAAAACAAAGCCTTACGGTTTCTTTAAATCACTTGATTTAATATAATATATGCATCAAAATTTAATCTGTCTCAAACGAATTCCTTCTTAAAATACAGGTATTATAAAAGATTTGTCTTTAAAAATAGGAGCTGTTATCAATGCCCTCAACGCTGGTATCGATCCGTAGATCAACGCTGTGCAGATCCGAGCCATCAGTATCCTTATGGGACGAATATATTGGTTTTCTATAACGTCTTGAGAAAATGAAGGCGACACATGATGATATTGCTATAACAACCATAATGCTTACGGCACTGATTAAAATAATTATCCATAAGGCCGTAAAACTTGAACAATTACGACTATATATATCATCCGCTTTGTAGCCAGCAACGCACTCGCATTTTTCTGGCTGGGCACAGTAACTGTTATCCCCACATTTAATGCTGCACTCAGGCTCACAGTGATTGCCCTCACCTGAATATCCTAATCTACAGGCACATTTTCCAGGTCTCACGCATTTACTGTGCTTCTCACATTGAGGTGCACAAATTGGCTCGCAGACACCATTTGAGTTCTTCTGATAGCCAGCTTGACACTCACATGTATTGGGCTTTGAACAGAAGCTATTCGTACCACAGTCTATACTACAAATCGGCTTACATGATCCATCCGTAGTATTTTGGTAACCGGCTATGCAAACACATTTGTAAGGACTTATGCATTGTTCATTCTCCCCACATTGATTATTCTTGCAAATCGGCTGACAATTTCCCCATATATCCGATTTATAACCATCATTACACATGCATAGTTTAGGGGATGCACAGTAACTATTTATGGGGCATTCAATTGAACATTGTGGCTCGCAGATGCCCGAATTGTTTCGTTCATAGCCAATTAGGCAATTGCATTTGTTAGGTTCCTTACATATTTCATTTGTTCTACAACTGACCGAACAAACTGGCTGACAGGCTCCCAGATTGTCCTCGGTATACCCAGGTAGGCATTCGCATACCTCCGGTCTGGTGCAGTGTTTATTCAAGGGACACCCCTTTGGACATTGTGGCTTGCAATCGTCCGAAGCATTACGCTTATAACCCAACTTACATTCGCATGTTTCTGGACTTGTGCATTCTTCGTAGTCTCCACAGACTGAGGCGTTACAAACGGGCTGACAGAGTCCCAAGCCGTTCTCTTCATATCCATTTTTGCATTTGCAGGTATTTGGTTCAGCACAGATCCTATTGTGCCTGCAGTCCATGCTACAGAAAGGGTCACAGTTGGTAATATTGCGTTCAGATCTCTTGTAACCCTTCAAACAATCACAAGCACCGGGTGAATTGCATTCAGTGTAGGCTCCGCAGTTGAGATAGCATTTTGGAACACATCGCAGCTTTGAACTCGCTACGGAAAAAGAATCATAGCCTTCACGGCATTTACATTCAGATTTCACATTTCGAATTATCCATTCGCAATCCGCATTACCGTTACACTTGGGATCGCATTTTGGCTTACAATCGCTTGGAAATTTTTTGATAATCTGTGTGGAAGAGAGTTCCTTGCATCTGTTAGCTTCTATCGATATTGAAATGTGTCTACTTGTATTAGATCGTTATACCTCTGTTTTGTTTATATATTCTTTCACATCCTTTTTTGTAAAGGTTCCTGTTGGGCCTAAACGAATGTGCGTCACAATCCTTGGCAACGACTTGGTTTCGGTAGTCAACACAGGTACGCACAGCGAACTCATATTCCAGGCCGTAATGAAATCCAAATATGCCAGGAGCATACACATAAAGGCTAGCTTACGCCCCACTTCAGTCATGATGTAACCCGGACCTCACACAAAATATTTGTAGTCCGCTTGTTATAGTTCGATAAATTACTGATTTAGTAAGGGTTCTATAACTGCCTTTTAAGGCCTAGCGTAGGTTTAATTTCACATGTAGAAATGCATTGGTAGAGTATACTCGACTACGAGACACCCTGTGCCCAGGTCCAAAATTCATAATTACATCTTCGTAAACAAACACAAGTCAAGGAATTCAGCGACAGTGCAAGCAAGCAGAGCATTTAAGGTGGTGACTGCAGCTCTGCAGTACAAAAACGAATTTATTTAATAACTTCTTTGATTGTTGACCGATCGACGTGTTCATCCGGACCGAGACAAGCGGACCGGACTAGATCCACTCGGCTATTGATTAGGAATATATATATATATACACTAGCTTACACCCGCGACGTTGCTCGCATTTCCTAACATTGTTTAATTAAATTTCAATTCTTATAAATGTTTATTATTTATAGCTGAAAATACCCCGGCCTTGCCCAGCGAAATATTTAAATAAAAGTGCATTATCTTGGACTTGACTACTTTCGTCAACCGTAACCGTGACTTTGACCCCCATTTCTCGCTCGTGGCGACGGGTGGGCGTAGTCCTTTAAAATGGATTTGATTAAGTTAGAAGAATAATACTAACATCCTGAAAATAGCGGAAGGGTGTTAAAAAGTCTTATCTTAATTCAAGTGAAAACTTTTAAAACAATTATTTTCATTGTTAAAACATAGCAAAACAATCCTACATTTATCGTATTCTGTTTCCGTAAGTCCCGTGCACTGCGGAAATGCGCTATCAGCAAAAATTCATAAGTTTCAAATTTGACGGCAAACTTATTACACGTTGGTATTAATAATATCAACCGACCACCACATTTATGAAAAATCGATCAACAACCGAAATTGCGAATGCAGCTGTTCCGATTTACTACATAATAAAAATAATAATGTTATTGTGTAGTTATCAGTCCAGCAACATTCGCATTATATTTACTACAAAGGTACATAACTAATTAATAAACTTAAATGATTAAAATAACCAAGTCGTAGTACTATAACAGAAATAAGTGACTCCAGCAGTAGCGCGCCAACTACCGTAGATCGATTGCAAAGCTTAGGCAGAGTCTGAGAGTCTCTCACACAAGAAATGTTGCGATTTCAGTGGCACTTTTAAGTTTTAAGGCCGAGAGAGCGATTCAAGAGAGATTTTTTTTATTTATTTTGCACTTTCACGTTGTTATGTAGCGCATACCGAGATTTTCTAAATATTAAATATTTTTTCGGCAGTTCCACCTAATTTTATAATAAGAAGGTACTGTAAAAATTGCAGGCTTCTAGCTTCTACTGTTTGGGCTGCCTACTAATCAGTCAGTCAGGTTGAACTCTTTTATATATATACATACCTATGTTCTGAATGGCCAATACTCACACGCAGCACTTCGAACTAACCAAAGCAAAACAACACAGAATCTTGGTTTGTTGCTACTTTAACAGAATTTTTTGCAATATTTAAATTAAATTTTTTTAAGGTCACCAAGTTTCTTAACGCTTAGTTATCCAGAAACTAACCGTTCCATTAGTTCTATCCTATCAGACAATTCAAAATTGTCTAAATTTTTGAATTAAAAATGTAGTATAAAGTTTTTTTCATCTTACATATTTTCTGTGAAAATGTGATGACATTTTTTTTTAAAGTGTACATACATACATATTTGAAAAACTCGTGTTTCTTAATGAATGTGTGTATATTGGTTTTAGTTCCTCCATAAAAAGTTTTTGGATGCATGTCTTTGATTGTTACAAATATTTGCACAGCTGTAGTACGCCATTATGCCTGTCTTAAAAATACAGGGTGTAAGAAGATTGACCGCAAGCGACCACAGTTTCACATTAACATTTTTATTTTTAAAAGCTTTGAAGTTATTAAAGGAGTATATATATACTAGCTGGTAATACCCACACGTTGTCTGGCGAAATGTGTACATTAAAATGCACTATGTCAATCGTAAGAAATTCACAAAAATAGCGTATCGCAAATTTCCCTCCCATGAGGGTGGAAACTAAATAGTTGAGCCACGTGACTAATGTTTCTTGTTTAGGGCTATGAAAATGCCTTTGAAGCCGATCTATCTATCTATCTATAACCAACTCATTTGTCCTTGACTTCCATTTCACTCCCGTGAGTTTGTAGCAAATTCGGGCGATAACTAAAAACGTTTCATACAACAGTTTTCCGCAAATTTTGCGACCATGGGGTTAATTTTTCAAAATCTTTGAGCACCGGACCTTACGTCTTTATGTATAACTTTGAAAATGAGTTTGAAGCCAATCGCAGGAAAATTAAAAATGTCGAGTGCCAGAGTTTTTCCCCGATTTTCCAGCCGTGTAAGTAAATTGTCCAAGATCGGCGATACACGTGTCAAATTATTTAATGTGTAGAGTTTTGAAAATGAGTTTGGCGCAAATCGGATGATAATCAAAAAGGCTTCATTCAACAGTTTTCCACAAATTTGTCGACCTTGGGGTTGGTTTTACAAAGTATTTGGCCACCGAGACTATTATGTTTTTGTGTAGAACCTTGAAAATAAGATTGAAACCAATCGCATGAAAATTAAAATATCCAATGCCAGAGTTTTTCACCGATTTTCCGACCATGGGGTTGAATTTCCCAAAATCACTAATACACGTGTCGACTTATTTTTATGAAGACCTTTGAAAATTAATTTGAAGGAGATCGGACTAAAATTAGGCTTTCGCCACAACCTTAAGACCGGTGCAATGTGTGTCAAATGAATTTTTGTGTAGATCGCTGAAAATGTGTTTGAAGCCAATTGAATGGTAAGCAAAAAAGTTACATACAGCAGTTTCCACGATATTCCACACTTATGTGTGTAATTTTCCAAAAGCCCAACTGTGAAAATTTCAGCATCCCTGCCCTTACGGTTTGAGCTGTGCGATAATTGGCAACCAGTCAGTCAGCTCGAACTCTTTTATATAAACACGAATAATGATAATAATAATGCGAGTGTAGCTGTTTCGACTTACAACATAATTATAATAATGTTATTATGTAGTAAATCAGCCCAGCAGCGTTCATTTTCTATTAATTAAAAAGGTACATAATTAATCAACAAACTTAAATGAATAAAATTTACAAAATCGTAGTAGAACAAAAATAATTGACTCCAGCAGCAGCGTGCCGTAGATCGATAGCAAAGCTTAGGAAGAGTCTGAGAGACAAGAAATGTGGCGATTTCAGTCGCACTTATAAGTTTCAAGGTCGAGAGAGCGATAAGTCGCGAGTATTATTTTAAGCTGCCTATTCACATTTTATTTTAAGCTATTATCAACAAATTCAAATTTGTGCGGTTCTATCTACCGGTCTGACAACTCTGGTAAATATTTGATGTTTCCAACACTAAGAAAAACAACTATCGTGTCGATAAACGCATATCGGTCAACTTTTACTTGCATTAATTTCATTATTTCGACAATAAAGTCTTGTTATGCCGACAGAATTTGCTTTCCAATTTTGGGACTTATCGTTTAAGACCAAAGTCAGACATTTTGACGTAGTATTTATATGGGGGCGCTATACTAAAGAATTACCCGCCAAACAAATGTTGAGCAGCAGCGCACCATCTACCGTAGATCGATTGCAAAGCCCAAATGTCACCAACCAGTCAGTCAATCAGTCAGGTTGAACTGTTTTAGATTATGTACATTATTAGAGGATTCTCCTACTGGGAAGGTCTTTTGGGTAAATGCGCTTCAGTCTTCTGTTGAGGCTGTTGGCTCGTTCGCTTGCTTTTCATTACATTGACTAGAGTGCCGATTTATTTGGTCACCGATTGGCGTAAGGATAATACCTGTATTTTACGTAGGAATACTTTTGAGAAAGATTAAATTTGATGCATATATTATAATCTTAATAATATAATAATATAATGAGTAATTTTAAATTTAGATAAAGGTTAGGTTAGGTAGAACCGGTTGACCACCACATGGTGGTCACACATAGACCGTTTAGGTCCTTAGTGTCGCCGGATACTGAAGGTCGTTAGGAGGTTTGTTTATCCTGTAGGATTCGTGTGCGCTTGGCAAACGCCAGCAGCGCATTGGGAGTGTGTCCGGCCGCTTCTTCTAGTGATGCGAGCCAGTGTTTGTTGAAGTATCGATGTCTTAGTGTTGCGAGTGCTGGGCAGCTGCATATAAGATGTTCCAAGGTTTCCACAACTCCTGGTTCCTTACATTTCCGGCAGCCGTCTCCTGTTAATATCCCCAGCTTTTTAGCATGAGCTGCTGCTAGACAATGTCCAGTTGATACTTCTATCATTAGTCCGCAATCTTTCCTTGGAAGATGTAGCAGGAAGTTAGTGAGTTTCTGATTTCGCTTCTTGCACATAATTTAAGCGATTCTGCAGCTGGTAGTGTTTCACCACCTTTCACCAGCTTTAGCCCAAGCGGATTCATCCAGTTCGCTATATAGCGACTGCAATGAAATTTGTATATTTCCTTCGATCTCAAGAGGTAGCCCGACTCCTTCTTTTGCCAGGCAATCCGCCATTTCGTTGCCATCAATGCCCCGGTAGCTGGGAACCCAATAGATATGCATTGTTCTAGCAGTGCTTAGATTATCTAAAGCCTCCCTGCTTGCCAGGACATTTTTGGAACAAATGGAGGACGCCCGCAATGATTTTATAACAGCCTGGCTGTCTACGAATATGTTTATTCGCTCGTTCATAGTTGTTGTGGATAGAGCTACTCCTGCTGCTTTCCTTATTGCGAAGACTTCCGCCTGGAATATGCTGCAGTAGTCGGGCAACTTGTATGGCAACCTTATTTCTGGTTCTGCACAGTACACTGCCGCACCTACTCCTGCATCCATTTTTGAACCATCCGTGAAGATCTTAATGGCGTGTTGGTCCAGTCCAGTACACCAATCTTCTGGTCCCATTGACGTTTGCATTTCTTTGAAGTTAGCTCGAGGAGTCATGTAGTCCGTGCTACTTTGCATCTCCCTCCCAATCGAGCTGTATCCAAAACTTTGAAGTGCCATGTTACCCGTTGCACATAGACGTTGGGCGGTCCTCTGTGCAAGCAGGTGCGCGTGTATGTCCAGGGGGTTGACACACAGTAGTGTTTCGAGTGCCTTGGTTGGAGTGGACCTCAGCGCCCCCGTGATACAGACAAGTGCCTGTAGCTGGGTCCTTTCCATTAGTTTCAGGTATGTGGTCTTCTTCGTGTCTATGTCTATTTCCTATGGATTTTCTTCGGTGTGATTATGTCTGCGGGTAGGTCCGAGCTTATTGTTCGGATAGTTTGAGGTGTATCAGGCTCTGTGACTTCTGTACATCCAGTTAAATGCGCATCGATGAGAGCGCATATTGCTTCCCTGCTGTTTTCCGCCCATCGTCCATCATCTGTTTTTAGCTGACTCTGTATGATTGGCTGTCTGGAAAGCAGCTTCCGGAGTCTCGCCGTTTCTGTGACCTTCTCTATGCTAGAGCAGAAGGTTCTTTATGTGTTTCTCTTTGCCTTCCGAACTTCTTTTTTGAAGTTACGTAGCAGTATTTTGTACTCATCCCAGATAATCTCCTCTTCGGCTTGTTTTGCAAGCTTGAAGAGATCCTGTACATCTTTCCTTTGTGCTTTAAGCTCTGGAGTCCACCAGGGTGGCCTGGTCCTCCTTTTGCTTTTTGATGGCTTGCACGAAGTGTGGTACGCAGTAATGAGGTGATGTGTGAGAGTCTTCAGGGACCTCTCTATATCATCTTCTGATGACATTGTAGGTGGTGTGGGTATCTTTCTTCCCAACGTTGTTACAAACTTGTCCCAGTTTGTGTGGGGGTTTCTGTATACATTTTGGGGAGGAGTGTAAGCAAATTGCACCTTGAATTGGATGTACATGTGATCCGAGAAGGAGGGTTTATCGAGAACCCTCCATTCCGTCACTTGTGTACTATTCCCGGCTGCAAGCGTAAGATCTAGGATATTGGAAGACGTGGGTCCCACATATGTAGGCTCACACCCAACATTTGCTATCCTTAGGCTAGATTGAAGTATAAAGTTAAGAAGAGGCTCACCTCTATCGTT
Source organism: Hirtodrosophila histrioides (assembly GCA_037075165.1). Taxonomy (NCBI): domain Eukaryota; kingdom Metazoa; phylum Arthropoda; class Insecta; order Diptera; family Drosophilidae; genus Hirtodrosophila; species Hirtodrosophila histrioides. The sequence goes on along the minus strand of JBAMCL010000603.1, from coordinate 61,487 downwards.
GATGTCCGGACTGCCCCACACAGTATTGTGAGCGTTGGCGTTCCGACAATTAGGGGCTGCCTCCGCAGGCCTGCCTCCGCGGTCAGTCTCCTGAGTTCATCGGGTGGTGCCTCCCTGTCGTGCGCCATGTAACAGGACGCTATGAGCGTGGGCTCAGCCTTGTTACCCTCTAGCGCCACGACTGTGAGATCATCAGTATTGTAATTAGACATAAGGTAAGAGTAGATGCCTTTCCTTACTAGGATAGCTGTTCTGTTCCTACTTACTGTTGTCGGGTGGAACGCGTTGAAGTTAGCGAACTTTAGCCCAGCCACCTTGTTGCCCGCTGCCAACCAAGGTTCCTGGACTAAAGAAACATCGGCGGACCCCTGCTCCAGGGCTATAAGGAGCTCCGCCGACGCTAGCTTACTTTTATGTAGGTTGAGCTGCAGGAGCTTCAGCTGCACGGCTGCTAGATTCCTCCGCTCGCGGTGGCTCGACTACCAACGTCGTATCGCCATCCTCGTCGTCCTCCATTTTCCGGTCCTCGGGCGTGGCTACTGTAGCCACTTCCAAGATTTCCAGGCTGTGGGTAGCTTCCACCATAGACACAAGGCCCAGGTCCTGCTCCACCTCACCAGCCATCAGCGTATTGTCGTTGTTGTCTTGGGGGTGGCGTTTCTTGAGACGCAGGTATACACTACCCACGCCCCACGCCATCTTCCCGTACCTGGGATAAAGCAGATCCTCGGCTTCCTTGCTAATTTGCAGGATCATGTGCTGTCCCTTTTTATCGGGTTTAGCGACATGAATGACCTGCCAATCAGCGGTGGGCACGTCAGGATTCTGCCATTTGAGTAGTTTGAGAGCCTGCTCTTTAGGCACGACCCTCGGAAGGAGCACTTTTGCCTTTGGTACGGACGGAATACTGGTTCTGTCCACTACCTCCAGCTTGGCGCCCTTCCACGGGGCGGCCATTGAGGCGACTGTTTGAGAGACCCACTCCAGGGTGGGGTCGTCTCTGGAGTTAAGAATTTTGACTCCATTGAGCCAACCTGCACCATCGAATGTGGTGGGTGCGGCATCCGGAGTCTCCATCCTCTTCAGCATCGCCTTGAGCAGTCGTGTTTCCACTAATCTCCACCGTTCTGGCGACATCTTGCCATTGGGGTCGCTTTTGTCGACGAGCGCCACGACAAGATGTCGTTTTGCTACGTCGCTCGCAGACTACCTGGTGGTTTTGTTGGTGGGGCGGGGCCGCTTGCTCACGGGCACTCCACCCTTTGTCGTTTCGGTCGAGCGCTGGCGTTTAGTGGCCAATTGCTTCTCAACCTTATTTACGTAGTTGCCACTAGAAGCCTGTAGAGTAGGCTTCTGGGCAAAGTGTTTGCGACCCTCGCTAATCTTCAGATCAGCCCACGTCAGCTTGCTCACTCCTCGGGGGTGAGGTCGCCGCTGCCGCTGATCCGAGCTCTGATTCTAAGAGCCGCTTTGTATTGTGCCTTGGCTCTCATACCCTCCTTTGTCCGCTTGGGTCCGACCTTACTAGAGGTACAGGCACCCGGCTGGACCGGGGAGAGCAGAAGCTTGTTTTCGGCTTCCGTAGTTATGCTACCGCCGTGCGATTCGCAGTCCGAGTCTGTATCGACTACGGCATTGCTTCGCCACAGCTTAGCATTAGTTGCATTTGTGGTGGTGGTGGCAGTAGCTTTGCAACTACCATGGCCTGCTCCAACCAAGGTAGAGGTGTGACCGCTGGCGACACGCAGAGAGGATTGCTCCTCCCCGTGCCCGCCGGTGGTAGCAGTCACGCTTCCCACCGACGTTTGAGTCGACATCCCGACTCCAGTTGCCTCCTTTTTCGCCTCCATTTTGATTTTTTCTTCGGGGAATCACCCTTAGCGTTTTATACCTGCCGCCAGGTACCTCGAACCATGGCTCCGGTCGCAGTCCCCTTATCTTGGCGAAGCCGATAGGAAGTACTGTGCCTTCGCCTTCGCTAGACACTGCACTACCTAGGGATATAGGCGCGCAAGTGACACGAAATATAACCCGTTTACTCCGAGGTTAATACAGTGTCCATTGCCCGGCCAGCACCCTCGTGGAGGGTTCAGTTCGAGGATTTTCGCTAGCCAATTTAGATAAAACAAGTAAGAATGCTCTAGTCGAGTATACCCGACTACGAAACTCCCTGTACCCAGTTCTAAAACTTCCAATCATATGTTCGTCTCTTACACATGCACGCACACATACACAAAGCATACACAAAGCATACACACACACACACGCGAGCAACAGCGTACGCAAGGCATTTTAAGTCGTGGCTGTGCTTCTTCTTCCCCCCTCGCTCCAGTACTGAATCTTGTTCGTTGAATAACTTCCGTGTTTATTATCCTATCGACTTGAAATTTGGACAGTATATTAAGACTGACTAAAGTATTGTACATGCCAAATACCAAAGCTATATCTTTAAAACTGTGGCTGTAAAACGTTTTGATCGATTTGCGGGGGAACGGGGTAAGATATCAGAGATTGGAAACAAACTTGATCCGCGTATGGTATACAGGAACCTACATTCCAATTTTGGTGTCTCTAGCTCTTATAGTTGCTGAGATCGACGCGTTCATCCGGACAGACAGACAGACGGACAGACGGACAGACAGACGGACATAGCCAAATCGAAATCTCTTTTGATATTGATCAAGAATATATATACTTTATAGGGTCGGAGATGTCTCCTTCTGCCTGTTACATACTTTTGCACAAATCCAATACCCCCTTCTTACCCATTTTATGGGTACAGGGAGTAAAAAGCCTCAAAACTCGCGCCTAATTTCCTTTATTTGCAGCATTTACAACAGCATTTGGTGACTTAAAAGGAAATTCAAAATTGGACGATTCCGTATGCCCGTATGTATATTAGAAATACTCGCGTATTAATAAACAGTGCAAATGTATGTATGTAACCGGCAGAATCGGAATCTCCGACGCCATAAAGAGTATCAAGTCTTTATCAGAATGAGCAGCCGATTTGAGTTAGCCTCGCCCGTTTCTTTGTCCATCTCTTCGTCTGTATAAACACGACTAAAATAGCTACTGAAAACAATTTGGAATGTAGATTACTAAAAGCAGATAAAATTGGTTTCAAATCATAAATACTTACGACTGACAGTAACAAATTTAATAATAATTTTGGGCATGCATGTGTATTTGGATAAAGCAAGCCTTCGATAAAGTTTGGAGCCATCGACTGTTGTAAAAACTAAACAGAATGACGCCAACTAATTATTACTTATTTGTAAAGGCATACCTTTCTGAAAGGTCTTTTCGTGTGCGCTGTGAGCATGATCACTTTAAAATTACTCCTATCAATGCCGAGGTTCCCCAAGATAGTGTCTTAGCACCTATCTTGTACACGTTATTTACCGCTTCTATACCAATACTCAGCAACCAGGATCTTCTAACTGTAACATATGCAGATGACTCCGCCTTCCTGCGGATGAAGCTTCAGCATTACTTCAAGCGGCATTCTCGAACCCTGGCTGGAAATATTGAATGTATAGGTGAACGCGGATAAATCTAGACTTGTTCCTTTTGCAACAAGACTTGAAACCTGGCCACAAGTCACCTTACACGACTCTCAAAAAATAAAATGCAGAAATAATAATGAGAGGTTCCAGGCTAAAGTACTTCGAAAAAATACTAAAGCTCCGTTATTTGCTACTAATTCCGATATTAGATCTGCCACTGGCATAAAATCGGTTTTTGAAGAAATTGTTAATTGTTTCAGTTTAGCTGAAATGCGCCTAGAAAGACTACATATCCTAGATTTTTCATTTAGACCAACTTACTTAAGCCACCAGGCTGTGCTTCTTCTACCCCCCTTTCTGCAGCACTGAATCTTCCTTCGTCAATAACTTCCGTGATTATTATCCGATCGAAATTTGGACAGTAGATTAAGAGTGACTGAAGTATTACACATGCCAAATCTCAATGTTATGTTGGTAATCTGTTGGTATAACTGAAATTGGAAACAAACTTGATCTGCGTGTTGTATACAGGAACATACATTCCAAATTTGGTGTCTCTAGCTTTTATACTCGTGTGTCTCTAGCTTTAGTACTCGTATTAATAGTTAATCTATTGAGTCATAAGCATAAGTTTAAGATTAGCTCAACATAACGAAGAACGATGCAGTAGAAATAAGTCGACTAACAGATACTTTATTCCGACTATCATATTAGTATTTGAGCAGGTTTATTCGATATAAACATCATGTATTAAGAATCCAATAATGAAATCTTAGTTTTAGAACTATGGCACTTGGTCCTACATTTCAAAGTCCCCTAGAAAGACGCAAATGCACTAGAAATATAAAAAATACAAATACAAATAATATATCATGTATACACTTTGGGCACTGCCTATCAACATGGACGGATGTAGCACGAAAAAAGTATGACGAAAGATCTGAGTTCCAGTCACTGTTCAGTTGATGTTTGGTCGTGTTACTGAAATGATTTCATACAGAAAATTTCCTCAGAATCGGAATAGTATACACAAACTTTGCATAATGTTGTTTCAATACACTTGGCCATGTGTGTTCACATTCCTTGTGGGTTTCAATGCAGCTGACGAATCTATTGTGTGCAGTCGACTTCAGAGAATATCTTTTAATCAAGTCGTTCCAAAATTAGTGTACAGACAACAAGCTCCCTACGAGTTTTGGGAAACTGGATACAGGATTGAAACTCAATATATAACTGAGGTGAGTCTAAAGTCCAAGAATAATTTATTTAAAAACAAATTTTATAAGTAATACTCTCTGCAAAGGTATAAAAATGGTTGAAAAGGCTGTACAACTTCAGGATGAATTTAAGGTTGTTTAGCGTGACTACTCGCTAATGGAGATTTCACATGTCTTACATATTTTACATAAATTTATTTTTCTTAGACCAATTACAGATTCGAAACGCAATATTATTGTTGTGCAGGCTACGAAGGACCATCTTACAATTGTAGGCCTATTTGCAGTAGGGGTTGCCCCGAGCATAGCCACTGCTCCGCTCCTAATGTATGTAAATGTGATGAAGGATATTCTGGAGTAGATTGCAGTCCCGTTTGCCTAAGTTGTGGCAAGAACAGTTTTTGCTACGCACCTTACGTCTGTGCCTGCAAAGCGAGCTACCGGCAGATCGGCATTGGAGGCGACTGTGCACCTCAGTGCACCCAGCCATGTGGTGATCACAGTTTCTGTGCAGCACCAGAGACCTGTGAGTGTGAAGTGGGGTATAAAAGTTTATCGACTGAAGTCTCCTGTCAACCCGAGTGCACACCCAACTGTGGTGCGAATAGTTACTGTAAGGTGCCCAATCACTGCGAGTGTCTCGAAGGCTATGAGCTACAAGATTTTGGTGAATGCAGACCAAAATGTGATTTTGATTGTGGGCCACACAGCAACTGCATTAAGCCTGGACAATGTCAGTGCGATGTGGGCTATGACAGCTCACAAGATGGAAGCTGCCAGCCAATTTGTAGTCAAGGATGCCCGCAGCACAGCAGCTGCGTCAAGCCAGAAGAATGTAAGTGTAAAGAGGGTTTTGCGAGTTCTCAGGATGGAAGCTGTCAGCCAATTTGCAACGAAGGATGTCCGGAGCACAGTAGCTGCCAAGGACCAGAGCTGTGCATGTGTACCGAGGGCTATTTCGAAAGGGAAAAAGGCGTTTGTGAACCATACTGCCAGCAGGGCTGCTCCGACTATTCCAGATGTGTGGCTCCCAATATGTGCGAATGCTTTCCAGGCTATGAACAGTCAAACTCAGGAAGCAAATGTCAACCAAAGTGCAGACAGGGCTGCCCTAATGGCTATTGTTTTACGCCCGATATATGTGCCTGTAGCCCTGGTTATTTAATGGGCCCCGACAACAACTGTGAGCCTCAATGTAAACAAAACTCCATCCATGGTAACTGCAGCGAGCCAGAAGTCTGTAAATGCGAGCCTGGTTATCGCTTCGCCCCAAACTCCCAGCATATTTGTGAGCCCATTTGCGAGCCCAACTGCCTTAATGGAGATTGCGTGGCGCCACAGACCTGTATTTGCCATATTGGCTATGAGCCGGAAGGCGCAGCATCGAACTATGCGTGTAAGCCAAGTTGCCTGGTAAATTGTGTAAATGCCACTTGTCTACCGCCAGATCAATGCAGCTGCTTCGACGGCTACGTGCCCTCAGACGAAGGTGTACTTACAATCTGCAAGCCAAACTGCAGTTTGGGATGTGCAAATGGTGTCTGCACAGGTCCTGAAGTTTGTCAATGTATCTCGGGCTTTGAGAGCACTAAGGATGGCTGTCAGCTACCAACGACTACTGAGACTACTACTAGCTGGGATACCTCCTCCTCCTCTAATCCGCCTTTAGAGTTTTTGATACAACCACTAATGAATTGCACCAGTGGTTGCAAATGCTGGAATGAAATCAAAGAACCTGAAGCTCCGATCAAGTGCATCCACATTTGCATGGATGCCTTCGACAAGCCCTGCTTGGATCTCACCCAATGTCGATGCGAACGGCTGACGGGTCATCTGCATTGTAATGCCACCAGCGTTGTGGATGCCCGACAAGATATGCTACCTGGACCAAGACGCTATGTATGTAAGGTGGTCTCACCAAGGAAGAAAACTAACAGAGCAAATGAAAAGGAAGCTCTTAACGCTACACCATCTCCAAGGGCAGCCAAGTGGCCAGCAATCTTTGCCTGGTGTGTAGGCATCTGTACCCTTTTGGTATCCCTAATTGCTGTCACCTACTTTTATCGCAAGCACAGGCGCTTAAACGAGGCTCAACGAAGTAATGGAGCATCATGAACTTCGACGAGGGTCTTTAACAATACATTTTCTTATGTAATTTTGTATTTCTCGTATTAAATCTAGTACATCGTTATTAAAAATATTGATATAAAATTATTCACTGGTTGTCAAACGGGTATACACATCGTGGACTGCTCGTGGTACGCAAAACCAGGGTCACAAATACAACGATTCCGGCTCACACATATCCCATTATTGCATTTTCTATAAGTAAAGAGCAAGTAAATAAATTATCTGCCATTATATTATTAGGGGTGTATTATACGAAGTAAAAGTATGTAATAAATTGCATACACGACTTTCCCAGACTGACTGGTAGCGCTACAACTTTAAATAATAACAAGTAGAACGTTGCAGTTGGACTTACCCGACTGCAGAATACTATGTTCCCAGTCCTATATAATTTGGTAAATTGTGGGTTAGGAAAGAGACGCGAAAAAACTGTAGTCTGTATGTAAAATTTAATGACTCTACCTGTACAAGTGTGGGAGATATAAATTTTCTCATTTGTGGGGGACAAATTGAGGATATACACCAACATGTGTACCAAGTTTGGTTGCTCTAGTTTCAAGGGTGTGGAAAAAGATTTCGTTCATACGGACAGACGGGCATTTCGCAAATACAATATACTATTTTCGCTTCGAGAACATATCTTAACTAGGGTAGCCTAGTATTTGAAAATCGACTATAGAAAATGAACATGTTTATTACAATATAACAATTTATAACAATTTAACAAAGTTTGTTTATTATATATGAAAAACAATTTAAATTAATATTGCCAAATCATTCCTAATTCGACAGGTACAAGATATATTGTCCGATTTTGATCAAATTTGGTCAGCATATGTAGTACATAATGAAACTTTAGTTTGGTGAGTTTGGTTAGGATAACTTCATAAACGAATTTTTTTTTGTCAACCGATTGTTCCTATATGTGATATAGTGATCCGATCCGACTGGTTTTCAAATATGTACTGCCTTCTCCAAAAACAAGTGTCAAGTTTCATAATCTTAGCTTTAAAGTTGAAAGATTAATTTGAATACAATCATATAACAAGTCCAAATTTTCTGAGTTTGAGCCAAAAGTTGCACACTTCTTGAAGTAACCTAGGGCTCTCTTAATCGTGTGCATAACTAAAGGTGGGAACTCACTTCAATCATGATCGCGATCCATGCGTCTACGTGTATTCAATAGAAAAGCAACAACACATACGACTCTGAGCGCGTTCCATATGAAGTGCATGCAAAGAATTACCACCAAATATGCTAATGAGCGTAATTTGGCAACAACAAAGCTTCATTATCGGAGACAAATATCAAGCATATGTTGATATTCCTCCGATCAAGAAACTTTCGGTTGAGAGGAGTGCGCTCTTTAGTTTCTGTGATCGCGCTCATCTTGATGGCGATCATAGACAAAGCTCACACGGACGACGCACACATGCATACTTTCGCTCAACTCCACGCATACAATGATGCTAGATCGCGATCAAGATTGAAGAGAGTTCCCACCTTTAAACAGCAGCGTCTACAAGGATTTTCAAACACTAGTCAAACTTTTCAGATCAAGCAAATAGTCTTATTGTGGACGTTGATATAAGTAATGAACAGAGCATTGAAGTTCAGAGACACGTTAAAGCTGATCATTTCTACGATGCAGGACGCTATCGCGTTCATTAAATTCTTCTTCAACTATTAACAGTATTACATCGTCTATTGTTGGTACATTGTATCTTCTGGAGTGCTGTCTAGCGGGCGTCATTCAGTCTAATGCCGTTTTAAACAAAGTCACCAATTCGTTGTGGTGATGAAAATAATCTTGTAAGACGGCAATTATTTCTATTCGTTTGGAGAAATAGAACAACGTTGATTCATTTCATCATTGGAATTTCCAAGAGTATAAGCTCAGGTCTATATTCCTTCTATACTTATGAAGAAATTATATTTGAACCAAACTCACCAAATCGGAGCTTAATTACCTATCACTACATCTAATTGCTGTCAAAGGAATAATCGGAAAATTAAATAAAATTTATTTTTGTATAAAGAATTTTTTGTTTACACAGATATATAATACAAACTCAGCAATTCTGAGTTTTTATACTCTGTTTAAAAAAAAAATTATAAGGTGGGTTTGGGTTTTTGCAATGTCTGTGCATGCGTGTATCCAAATATATGATCGCAAGAATCTCGGAAACTATAAGAACAAGTAAGTACGTTGCAGTCGGACGCACCCGACTGCAGAATACTATGTTCTCAGTGCTACACAATTTGGTTATTTGTGGGTTCGGAAAGAGCGCGAAAAAACAGTAGTCTGTATGTCAAATTTGATGACTCTACCTGTACAGGTGTGGGAGATACAGTTTTTGCTCCTTTGTGGGGGAGCGATTGAGGAGATCAAACAATTTTTTTTTTTTTGGGTGTCAACAAATTTTTGATGCAGATCTGTCAGAAATCTCATCATTAGTGTGTTTGGAGGTGGGGGTGGGGGAACATAGTATAAAAATCGGTCTCATTATTGACACTATTCAAAAATATATATGTATATACTTTATAGGGTCGAGATGTCTCCTTCTGCCACTTACATTCATATGCACAGACTTAATAGCCCCTTTATACAAATTTTATCGATACACGGATCGACACGCGTATCTCATTCCGTATACTTACTGATAACAATCAGTTTGACAGACACCATCCTTAAGTGTGTAGCCTGCTCCACAATCGCATTCATTGTTGTCCCTGCAGAGACCCCCGATGCCGCAGTCTGGATCACAAGTGGGTTGACAACCATCGTTGGTCAGCTGATAGCCCTTGGCACAGCTACAGACATCCGGTTCGGTGCAGTTGTGACGCGGATTGTTGCCACAACCACTACTGCATATTGGACGGCAGAAGCGACGCGTCTCGTCCAGTTTGTAGCCCGGTTCGCATTGGCAGCTGCCGTCGAGGAAACAGCGACCGTTCTGGCAGCCCAGCGGACAGGCAAACACGCAATCCCCATTGTCGTTCTTCACAAATCCCTCAAAGCAATCACACTCGCCGGGCACACGACAGCTTCCATTCTGGCAGCCACAAATAGGCCGGCAAACGGTTACGCCCAGTAGCCGCGTTGGATTGTACCCGGTGCAGCAGACCTCAATAGAGGACAGCTTGTTGGCAATGTCCGTTTGAATGAGATTAGCATGCGTATACTTGGACACCGACTTGGATCTAGTTAATGCACAGTTAAATGAGCATGTGCATTATCATTACGGATCTTCGACAACTTACGGTACCCAAATACGGCATTTGTGCAGTTCACGGCTTGAAACGCCCTCATGAGCACGAATCAAATACTCACGACTCCTTGGCTGCTGAGCAGCACCCTCGACAGCCTCAAAGTTTGCAGTACCAGGACGCTGGTAGAGCGACTGCGAAGAAGCTTGCTGTCTGTTACCGCCGGAGTAGCGAAGCGACTGCTCCTCCCCACCCCTCCTGGGATCAAAGCGTGAGGGCGCATCGTATTCCGAATAGCTTGGCACATTCGCCCCTATGCTAGAGAGGCACATCAACAGGAAAAGCCTCTGGAAATGCTTAACTAAGCACATTGTGTTGACGTTGACTCGTTTCCCATTTACCGTTGCTCGCAAACCACTTGCTAAATTCCAACTAAATTCTCGTGATTTGCTGGTGCTCTACTGCCCCAATATTTATAAACCGCTTATCAGTTGTTTTGTTGTTCACAGCCACAATAATTCAATCGTATTCTCAACAACATATTGTGTCTCTCAAAAACCTTGTGAAATTTGAGCTTGACAGTTGTCCACTTGCTGATGATCTCCTTGAATGATCTGAATAAAACAAATTTTCCAAGTCTTCGGAGCTAGAAGCACCAAATTTGTTTGGATCTTGTAAAGTGCTCAAGTTTGTGTTAAGTATTCAATATTCATTTTTGATAGCTCGATAACTTTGGCAACTCATCATCAGTATGGCAATCCTCACCTATCATCAAAAAAATTTAAAAATACTGATAAATTTAATTTTCTATTCGTAGTTTAAATGCTGGCGATGTACTTATGTACTATGTACTTATGTATTTCAATATTAGTTGCCACAGAAATTCTTTGGTCTCGCTCTCCCTCTTCTCGCTCTTTTGGTTTTTTACCCCTCTTTCAATCTGCTGGGCTTCCGCTCAAGTGCTCTTAATTCTAGTAATATGCTGTCTCTCGCTAATATTATTTTAATTAAAAGCCAGTTCGCTTATCGCTGGGTTCCTCGCTGCTGTGGTCAAGCACTGCCCCGTTTCTCCAACTGCGCCGCATCTGAAACAGTAAACAACAAAGTCTTGAGCCCTACAGTGCGGAAAGAAACGCGCTGCGACAGAAAATAACCTCCAAGAAGCGTAGGAGTGTTATACTGGGACTATGACGCGACTGCTGAGAGCGTTGACCATTCAGGCCACTCTGCTGCTGATTTTCCTTTGCCTTATGCACGCACGGGAACTACAGTTGCACGAGCAGCAGATGCAACAACAGCTTCTATATGAGCAGGAGCGGTTGCACAACCAACAACTTTTACTGCAGCAACAGCGAGAGCAGCAGATACAGCAGCGACGTTATTCCTCGACCACATCCACCCGCAAGCCCTATATCATACCACAGGGTCTTTCACTGCCGCAGCGTGGTGTGTATCCAGACAAATGCTTTCGCGAAGTACCGTAAGTGATACTATAAATGTACAACTCAAAATAAATCTGAATGCAAGTGAAGGTAATTACTCCCCATACCCATACAGACTTAAAACATTTGTACCAAGTTTGGCTGCTCTAGCTTCAAGGCTGTAGAAGAAACACACAAGCCCAATATAATCTTTTAAAACAATTAAGAATGCTATAGTCTATTATACCCGACTACACAACTCCCTGTACCCAGGTCAAAAGTTTCCGATCGCATCTTCGTACACTTACACATATACACACCCATACACAAAGACGCACACACCACAAGCGACAGCGCAAACGAGGCATTTTAAGTGTTGGCTGGGCTGCTTCTGCACTCCGCGCTGCAGCACTGAATCTTCTATCGTGAATAACTTCCGTGTTTATTATCCGATCGAAATTGGAATTTTAACAGTAGATTAAGAGTAACCAAATCACAAAGTCATATCTTTAAAATTGTTGGTGTAAAACGCTTTTATCAAATTGCGGGGGAACGGGGGAAGATATCTGAAATTGGAAACAAACTTGATCTGAGTATGTTTTACAGGAACCTAAATTCCAAATTTGGTGTCTATAGCTCTAATAGTTGCTGAGATGGACGCGTTCGTCCGGACAGAGGGACAGACAAACGGACATGGCCAAATCGAAATCTCTTTTGATACTGATCAATAATATATATACTTTATAGGGTCGGGTATGTCAGCTTCTACCTGTTACAGATTAGTACCCCCTTTTTACCCATTTTATGGGTACAGGGAGTAAATATGTATTTTGACAGAGTATAACAAGGAAAGGCAATTTGAGCTGTGGCTGCGCTGCTGCTTCCCCAGCTCCGCAGTGTTTATTATTGATTAACTTGAAATTTGCGCAACAGATCAAGAGTTATCCAATTATTATAAATGCCAAAAATCATAGTTATATCGGTTAAGTTCGTATTAATCCTTGTTATCAATTTACGAGGGTGTGAGGTGTGGAATCTAAGACAAGTTGTCTTATTTGTATGCAACTGAGATTCCGAGTGCTCTTATATTGATAGAATTTCGACAGATTGCATGGAACATCTTTACTATTGGTTTATTTGACATATGTTCAAAATCTAAAGAGTTTTTTATGCAATTAAATTTTCGATTGTCTTTCCCATGTTAGAACACAATATGTTCTGATCTGACCAGTTGCGACATATGTGCTGTATTGTAGCAAATGGAAGCATCTGTAACAAGGTCCACTAATTTGCATATAAACAGAGAGATGGAGTTGTATTCATTCATTTAGCTATTGATGCGGTTTTTGGATTTCGATAAATAAATATATTTTCATCCTCTTGTATTAAGATATTTTGTATAGTATCATTTTTCATAGAATTGACAATATTAACTTCAGACTCAAACCTTTCGCTAGTGCGGTTTTCTTTCAGTACGACAAGGAGGTACAAATTGTGGGAAATAGTACCACAAATCGATACTTCAATGTCATCGAAGTCTGTTGCAAGGGCTGGCGACGCTACGAGTACGACTGGAGTAGATGCGTGCCGGACTGCGGTGATCGTTGCCAGGAGAATGGTTTTTGTTTGCCAGGCGGACGTTGTCAATGCTTCGATGATTTTGTGCTCAATTACCACAATGACTGTGTGCCCATATGCCCGCTGGGTTGTCCCCATGGCCAGTGCTATTTGAACGGTACCTGCAGATGCAACACGGGCTATGAACTGGACGGATCGCGACGCTTCTGCCAACCGCAGTGCAATGCCACATGTGGACATAACGAGATCTGCATAGAGCCTGGCAAGTGTGCTTGCGCCGAGGGGTTTGCCAAGGGCTTGCGTGAATCAAATGCCCTGGGTTGTCAGCCCATGTGCATTCCCGACTGCGGCTATGGACACTGTGTGGCACCCAATCAATGCGAATGCTTTTCGGGATATCAAAAACGCACAAATGGCAGTGCCTGCGAAAGTAACTGCTACATGTGAGTGTTTATGTTTTTATATGAACCACTTTCAATATATTCTTATGTTGTTATTCTTTGCTGTTAAATATGTAGCGTATCGATTAAACAATAAGTTATTTTTACACTCTGTACTCGTCGTGCAGCGATCTCAGGAACTACAAAGGCTAGAGACACCAAATTTTGAATGTACGTTCCTGTATACCATACGTAGATCATGTAATTTTTCGTATACACCTTAAAAATTGATTTAAAGGCCAATCTCTAAGCGAAGAATTCCGCATGTCGATCCACGCTTTTTTGGCAAGGTTATGCGAGTTGAAAGTCTAAGAAGATCTTGCATGAAATGAGGGGTGACCTAGCCATAACTCTGCCAGCAATGTTTTCATACACAAGCTTAATACTTGACCTATTTTTATTATGACAACCTAAAGCTATAACGTATTATAGTCATCTAATTTTGATATTATGAAATCAAACAAAATAAGGTATAATATAATTTATTGAGTTTGGTTAAAATATGTGTAGGAGTTTTCTATAGAAAAACAAATTTATGATCCAATAATGTAAATGACAGCTTTATGATACAATAATCAGAACTTGAAAAGCTTCGGTTTGCTGAATTTGGTTGCGATATCTTAAAAAGCAGAAAAGATTTTCATACAACACAATTTTTACCGATTGTTCCTATGATAGTTATATATTCTAATAATGTGTGATTCTGACCAAATTTAGTCAGCTGCCTAAAGCATCGTGAAACTTACATTTTAAGAGTTTTGTTCGGATATATATAGCTCGAATTTATCTTGAACAACATAATAGTTTTTATACAGAAAGGTCATTTACGACTTATCATTCCTATAGCAGCTTTATGTAAAGTTGGTTCGATCCAGCCAGTTCCGATTTATGTACTGCCTGCAGCAACAAGAAGCAAATGTGCCAAGTTTATTCACGATAGCTAAAAAAGTGAGAGAATACATACACACATGGACATCGCTATATCAAACACGATATTGATGCTGATCATGAATATGTAACGTTTGTGGGTTCGTGAACGTTCCTTTTATGTGTTATATATTTCCTGACAAAATTATAGCATCCTATCCAACGTTATGTTTCGAATGCGTCCGAAAGTTTTACAACATCATTGTCAACTACAACTACTGCCTACATCTGTCTATACATACTGTGGTCGTTAATCAGAATACTTCATCTATTTATTTCGTCTTCAAATAGGCGCTGCGAAAATGGCTTCTGTGCGAATCGCACCACCTGTGTGTGCCAAAACGGATACCGTTATGATCAAAACACCACCAGCTGCTTGCCGGATTGTGGTGACGACTGCAGAAATGGAGTGTGCATCTCACCTGGGAACTGTCGGTGCTTTAATGGCTATGTGAGGAATCGACAGCGTTGCGATGCGGTTTGTGACCGTGGATGTGGTTTCTATGGCAGATGCATAGCCCCTAATGTATGTGGCTGCGCTGTAGTTCCGGGCTCTGACGAAAGCTATCAGAGGTGTGAGAATGGCTACTGTAATTCAGAGGGGCACTGTCGCTGCCTGGAGGGGAAGACGCGTTTCATAGACAAGTGCATGTCACCGGATACGGTCACCACCTATGCCTCCATGAATCCGCCAAGGGTGAATGCCTCACTGATGCATGAGTTCGATCTGCTGCTGGGCAGGTATTTTATACTCGGTACCCCCGGAATGACGAACATGTGGTGGGCGTGAGCTACTATTTTAAATGAAATTACTTGTATTTACATTATTGATGTCAAGCACAAAGAAATGTTTGTCTTGAAATTAAAATACATTTGCTGCGGTTCTTATCTCTAAGTACGGGACGTAGCTCAAAGGGGCTCTACCCCGGGCTTAATCTTGAAAATAATTGTATCAAGCATATGAACCCTGACAGTAGTCCGCTGCTTGCGACACATTCTTCTTAATTTATATTCAGAATCCCCTCATGTGACGCCACTGCCCATTTCGAAAATATAAATATCATTCTACGAGTACACAAAGATCAGATCTTTCTTTATAAAAGCAGCGCTTGAAACGAGTGCTGCACAGTAGCTCGTCCACATTTAAGCTCCGCCATCGCGATAGTTCCACGTTGATTTTCGAAGAGATAGAGAGAGAAAGAGAAGGAAAAATGATCCAAAAAAGCACGATAACTGTGCTCCTGATTATCTACTTGACACTACAGCTTCCAAAACACACATATGGACAGTTCTGGAAGCACGCTCTAAGCGAATATCAAATCTGGGAGCGAGAAACACTCGCCAGTCGAGAGTCGGGAATTTGCTACAAGTTTCAAAAGTAGATACACTTACCAGTCCAACTAAAACTAAGAAAACGTCTCAAGATCATACCTTTGCAGAACTAAGACCTTAGACCCGGACCTAAGAGAACGTCAGATCTCCTACTGCTGTGATGGCTATGTAAATCGCGGCAGTTCACAAATCCTAAAATGTGAGCCCATATGCATGGAGGATTGTACAAATGGTGTGTGCCTCTCACCTGGTTTCTGTGAATGTGCACCAGGATATTACAGAGAAGCGTCACATTGTCGTAAATTTGGTGACTAAGGATGGTCTTTATAAACTAAAATGAAAGTACCACAGATTAATAAAGATTTATATTCTCCCAAAACTTGTCCTGAATAGTTTTCTTTCAGTTACTCCCTAAGGACTATAGTGGATGGTACAATGCCCTTCTGGCTGTCCGTCTCACCATCTGTCCCTTCGTATGATCGCCATTTTTACATCCAGGAATAGGTAAAATGGGATAAACGGGGTACTAAGACTGCGCAAATGTGTACAGATAGGCAGAAGCAGGCATCTACAACCCTCCAATGTATAAATATTCTTGGTCAGCATCAATAGCCGAGTCGATCTGGCCCTGTCCGTCTGTCTGTCAGTCCGTTGTATGTATGAACGCAAGGTCAAGTTTATCTCAAATTTTGAACATTCCCCCACAATTTGCAAATCGATAAAAAAGATTTGTATGAACAATTTTCATTAAATATCTTTGATTTTCGGCATGCATAATAATTAGATACCACCTGATCTGTTGCGCAAATTTGTAAGTCAATTGGATAATCAACACAGAAGTAATTCGGGAAACTAGTTGCATTTCCGCATAGAGGGGGAAGCAGTAGCGCTATCCCTTGTATGTGGGCGCATGAGTATGTGTGTGTGTGTGTAAATGATCTTGGGAATTTTGTGGGAACCGGGACTAGAGCATTCATACTTGCTTTTCACTCCCAGTAAATCAAAATGGATTTAAAGCCGAACTAACAAATCAAATAATCTCACACAGTTGACCTTGACCCCCATTTCCCGCCCGTGGAGACGGATGGAGGTAGATTTTCCAAAATCGGGTAGCTCTGTTTAAAATCCTTTTTGGCATAATTTTTCAAATGAGCTCAACCACAATTGCAAAAATAATACTTCAATTCTAGACATAAGTTATTCAAAAAAAATTAAGATAAAGATATAAGGTACTCTTTATTGTAATGGGTTTGGGTTTGTGTAATGTCCAATTTTTGAAGCTAGAGCAACCAAACTACCCCAAGTGTCAGTGTCCACACCTCAAGACTACCCCTCGCCCACCATTGGGCGGACACCTATATCTTCAGAATTTTATTTAATGCTAGAGTCACCAAATTTGACATACCGACTAATATAGAGCTCCTCGACAGATCTTCATCAATAATTGTAGATGATGTTGATGATGATGCTTGTGGGTTTCATTTTCTAAAATACCGTTTTAGCGTGCACTTTCTAGAGACTTAAAGCTTTCTTGCAAATTTCAGCATTCTAGCTTTTACGGATTAGGCTGCGCGATGATTGCTATTCAGGACAAAATCTTTGCTACCTGATGCAGATTAGTTTTAAGTTTTGAAAATAACAGAAATTAGAATTTTATCGATATATCTGTATTATGTTAAATATCGTTTATTTTCTAAGATATCGTTTATTGAACTAATTGTAATTCAATAAGTTCATCGAAGCGATAATGCCGCAATAATCAAAATAAGCCCACAATGAACAACATATATCAGAAACGTAAGAGTATTCTCTGTACTGCCGTAAGGAGCTTCCGAGAACTAGGTTCTTACTTGGTTTGGTTTTAGTTATATTTATTTACCTATATGTATGTTACTTACCAAATATATTTTTTTTAGAATATTGCATCATTTATTCATTAAAATATTTCTCGGAACTCCC
This sequence comes from Hirtodrosophila histrioides, assembly GCA_037075165.1. Taxonomy (NCBI): domain Eukaryota; kingdom Metazoa; phylum Arthropoda; class Insecta; order Diptera; family Drosophilidae; genus Hirtodrosophila; species Hirtodrosophila histrioides. The sequence continues at coordinate 43,764 of JBAMCL010000603.1, read as the reverse complement.
CATCGTCATTCATTTGTTCGCCAGCTGTGACTTAAGCTTAGGCCCTCCAATCACAAAAGATCGACAACACTAACAACAAAACCAGATTTGAGAGTAACCTTCGCTTTATTGATAGACGCAGTGCGAGGTGCTGATTAGAGGCGTAACGACACTGAAAGCAATTCGCGACTCGTCGGAGTATTCGAATATTAAAATATGTTGACTGTTAGTTAAAGTGCAGCAGCTGTAAGGTACAGATGTGTGCAGTTCATTGATTATAATATTATACCCATTCCAAGTGCCATCAGACATGAGCTCATCGAGTAAAATACTTTTGTTGGCTGGCTTGCTGGCGCTGTCCGGCGCTGGTCAGGCACAAATTAAAACGGCGGGCATTAAGACCCGTCAGCCTCCGCCGGCTTCGGGCAATCTCCAGTTCTCTAGCAACGCCACCGAGCAGAGTCTATTCAGCCACGGTAGCTACTCCAATTTTGTGCCAGCTGAGACGTACCAGGGCGGTACCCCGTTCTCAGGGCATTACGTTCAGCCGCTGACTCCACCGACTAGAGCTCCTCAAATTTTGGACGAGACGGCGCTATTTATCAACAAAACCAGATCCGCTATGGCCAGTGGAGTCTGCTATAAGGAAGTTCCGTAAGTGTTCGTTGGGGTGGGGCCTTGTAGTATGTAAGACTACGTTGCATAAACCATACATATGTATGTATATACATATTTATATTATCGCGTAGTTTTGAAGTAATTGAAAGCAGCTAAGCGAACAAATTGAACTAGCGACCTCGACATCCTCCCTTGGCTGATAATGAAATGCGCCTTTAAATTGAGTATTGTGTATATAAAGTAGTATTTAGCTGGTAAAACCCCAGTGCAGCCCGACGTCGTGACGCAGGGGTTCAACCAGCTAGTATATATGTATATACATATATATATCAGTATCTATAAGAGCTAGAGACACCATATGGAATGTAGGATCTTTTAAACCGTACGCACATCAAGTTTCTTTCAAATTTCAAGATTACACTCTCTCTCTCCTCCTCCTCCTCCTCCTTCCCCCCTAAAATTGATTTGTAGGGACAATTTTAAAGGTATAGCCTTAGGATATATAATACTTGGGTCACTCTTTTCTAATTTTCTTTATAGCACGGCTTCATTAGTTCACAGTTCGCGGGAAAACTTTGTTGGTAATGGCACGACATCGGATATGAGTCGCATTCAGGTCTGCTGTGAGGGTTACGAGCGTAATCCACACATCTATCGCCGCTGTGAGCCAATCTGCGATGACGACTGCCCCAACGGAATCTGCACGGCGCCCAACACCTGCGTCTGCATACCAGGCCACGTCAGGACCGTTGAGGGCAAGTGCATATCCACCTGTCCCCTGGGCTGCGGAAATGGTGTGTGCGATGAACAGAACGAGTGCCGCTGCTGGGATGGCTACACACTGGATCCAGTTAGCCGCAAATACTGTCAACCAGAATGCACGCCAGGATGTGCCAATGGACGTTGCGTAGCGCCTAACAAGTGCGACTGTCTCCAGGGATATCGCCGTGTGGCTGATGGAAGCTGTGCCCCCGTATGTGACCATTGCGACAACGGGCAGTGTACGGCGCCAGGGCACTGCAGCTGCCATGCAGGTTACTTGAAACTGGAAGGACGTTGTGAGCCCATATGCGAGCAGTAAGTCACTCAAATTAAATTATTCTCCGCTTGGAGATAAAGCTTTGCCATCTGCTCAACAGACCCTGCAAGAACGGCGGACGCTGCATTGCACCCAATACCTGCGAATGTGCTCCAGGCTACGATTGGGATCGCAAGAACGGTCAGTGTATGCCCCACTGCGATGTGCCCTGCCTGAATGGTGACTGCATAGGCCAAAACCAATGCGAGTGCAAGGCAGGCTATGTCCTGGACGAGCATCAGCGCAATATTTGCCAGCCGCATTGTCCCCAAGGCTGTCCCAATGGCTACTGCAGTGCCCCCAATTTTTGCATCTGCAAGCCCGGCTTTATCAAGAGTGGCATTAAAGGACGTCAGAGCTGCCAGCCCGTTTAGAAACTCTTTACCATTTGAACTTTATTTTATTAAGTGTCCATATGTTATCATTAAAAATTAAAAAAGCTTCCAATCAGCACATTAAACTCGTATTTCAACTCATAATTGTGTTGGCTGCGCTGTTCCTGACTCTCCAGTTGCCAGGCAATGAGCTGCGGTTGCACACATTGGCCGATGAAGTGCGTCTGTCCAGCTGCACATTGGCAATGCCCAGCCTCATCGCAAGTGCCATTCGAACAGTGTTGTTCATCCGGCCCACAGCCACAGATGTTGGGCGCTAGACATTTGCCATGGTAACCGCAGGATCTAGACTTGCAACAGAATAATTCTTATGTGAAAGGTCGTTTGAAAGTGTTTAGAGGTGCTGCAATTCATATAATCCTATCAAATATAGGTATCTTATGAATCTTTAGTGTTTAGTGTTAGTTCTTAAGTGTGTCTGTTTAAATTTTTCAGTGCTTGATTGCAATATTTCAGTGCTTAAAAATTTTTCCATTAATAAATAATATGTAAACCGAACACGTTTCATACTTGTTGAAAAACAATACACATATACCATTTGGTGAAACCCAAGAATTGCGCCTCGAAGATTTTGAATTAAAATTAATTATGTTAAGTTTTCCTTCATGCCTCAGTCGTATGAAATACACAAAAATAGCGTACTACTATCCCGACCGTATAGATTTTCCTAAATGCAATATAACCAATATTATTATATACTCAACTAGCAGGTAATATCCCGGCCTTGCCCTTGGAAATACTTAGATGAAAGTGCTTTTTTTTAATTTGACTACTTTCGTCAACCGTAAGAAATACAACTAAATAGTTGAGCCACGTGACTAATGTTTCTTGTGTAGGGCTATAAAAATGTCTTTGAAAAAAAATAAAATAAAAAAAATTTCCCACTCATTTGTCCTTGACTTCCACTTCCCACCAGTGGCGACGCGGAGTAAATTTTAAAAAATTATTTGGCATTTTAAGCCAATTTCAAGAATCCAGACTAAATCTTTCCAACTGTTTTCCGCCCGTTGTATTGTCCGCAAAGTACCGAGGTTCTTGTATTTATATTTGAAATTAGTATAAAGCCACGTGTATTTTTCAAAACCGGTAGCACATGTGACGAATTATTTAATGTGAGGTGCTTTGAAAATTAGTTTCAAAATGATTGAATGATAAACAGAAGTTTGAAAATGAGTTTGAAGTCAATTGGACGATAATCAAAAAAATTTCATACAACAGTTTTCCGCGTATTTTCCGACCTTAGGGATAGATTTTCCAAAATCTTTGGACACCGCGCCTATTATGTGTTTGGGTAGAACCATGAAAATGAGTTTGAAGCCAATCACATGAAAATTAAAAATGTCGAATTCCAGAGTTTTCCACAAATTTTCCGACCATAGGGCTGAATTTCCAATAATCGGTGATACACGTCTCGAATTATTTTATGTAAAGAGCTTTCAAAATGAGTTTAAAGTCATTCGGACGATAATCAAAAAAGTTTCATACAACAGTTTTCCACGAATTTTCCGACTTTGGAGGTAGATTTTCCAAACTCTTTGACCACCGCACCTATTAATTTGTCCCATAGAACCTTGTAAATGAGTTTGAAGCCAATCGCATGAAAATTAAAAATGTCGAGCTAGACTTTTCCACCGATTTTCCGACCATGTGGTCGAATTTCCCAAAATCGCTAATACACGTGTCGAATTATTTTACGTGAAGAGCTTTGAAATGAATTTGAAGGTGATCGAACTAAAATTAGACTTTCGCCCATACAACCTTGAGACCCCCACTTTCCACCCATGGGGGTGGATTTTCCAAAATCGATGTAATATGTGTCAAATTAATTTTTGTGTAGATCTCTGAAAATAAGTTTGAAGCTGATTGGATGGCAAACAAAAAAGTTTCATACAACAGTTTTCCGCGATTTTCCACGTTTGTGGGTGGAATTTTCCAAAATCCCGTCTAAGTGTGCACTTTCATCATAGAAGGAAGCTTCTGTGAAAATTTCAACATCCTAGCTCTTATGGTTTGGGCTGTGCGATGATTGCCAAGAACTCTTTTATACATTTAGATTTACAAGTAAGAGTGTTCTAGTCTAGAGTTCTACGAAACTACCTGTAGCGAGGTCTACAACTTCCTAACATATGTTCATAAACTTACACACACACACAAATACGCACGCTCACAACGGACAACGAAAGCGAGGCACTTTAAGTCGCGGCTGCGTTTCTTCTTCGTCCACTCAACATTACTGAACCTTGTTTGTGGAATAACTTCCGTGCTTATCATCCGATCGACTTGCAATGAGGACTGCATATTAAGAGTGACCATGAGTGACAAAGCTATATCTTTAAAAAAAATTCTTTAATCTTTAAAATTGTTACTGTAAAAAGGTTTTTATCAAATAGTGTGGGTGTGGGGGGAATATCTTGGATGCAAAAAAAAACGACCTAACAAATCTGGTGTATCTTGCTCTTATAGTTGCTGAGATCGAAGCGTTCTTACATACGGACATGGCCAAATCGAAATTTCTGTTGATCAGATCAAGCACATATGTACTTTATATACTATATACTTTATGTATCCCTCTGCCTGTTATATACATATACACATACTTAATACCGTTTCTTAACCCTTTTATGGGTGTACAAATAACTATTTTAAGGATATCGTCTTGATGAATTCATATTTTTAAATCAATCTATTCTGTCTATTTATAAATTTTAGGATGATCGGATAAAAAACACGTAAGAAACAACATTCGTACTGCCGAGCAGAAGGGGGCGGCAGCGCAGACGCCACTTACAATGGGCTGCTTGCTTGCACTGATAACCCCGTACATAGATATGTTTTGGAAGGTAAAACCTGTTTACATGGTGTCTTGTAGTCGGGTATACTCGACTAGAGCATTGTCCCTCGTTTTGTGTACACACAAAGACCTACCTCTCGCAATTTGGCTCGCAACTGTTGCCGCTAAGCTTGAATCCCTGAAAGCAGCGACAGACACCGGGGGCAATGCAAACTCCATTTCCTTGGCCACAGTTATCAAGACATTCGGGTAAGCAGCTAGTGGTGTTTAGATCGTAGTAATAGCCCTCACGACAGTGGCATTTGTAGTGAGACTCACAGAAGCCATTCTCACAGTTTCTGTATCGGTGATGACAAGGGATAAGTTCATGAGAGGGACCTATTAGACACTTGGAGCACTTACATGTAGCATTCGGCCTCGCAGACATTGCGCTGCGGTCGCTTCATAAAGCCAGGAAAGCACTCACACTCATTGGGAGCCACACACTTGCCATGGCCGCAGTCTGGAGCACAGATGGGCTGGCAGCCCAGGTCCAAGGTACGCCGATAGCCAGAAGAGCAATCGCATTTTCCCGGCGCGACACATTCCTCGTGAGTGCCACAGGCGTTAGGACAATGGGGCCTGCAAAAAAGCCGGGTTTCCTCGTCGAGTGCATAACCCGCGTTACACTCACAGGTACCGTTCAGATAGCAGCGTCCATGCTGGCAGGCAATGGGGCAAGTATGAATGCAGGCACCATGCTCATTGCGCACAAACTCTGTATAACAATCACAATGCCCTGGAGCGCGGCAGATGCCATTACGGCAATTGTCCGGTGAACTTTCCCTACAATCCGGCACACACTGGCCAGTGCGAACATCTTGGCGATAGCCCTTGCAGCACTGCTCAATGCGGTGGTAATAGATGGTGGAGCCATTGCCCCGCACAGGCGTGTTCTTATGCGTCTGAAAGAAGATTACTCTATGGCAAGACAGTTGAAATAGCTCAGTGTAGGGAAAGTTTCGAAATTTCTCAGCCCTTTCCTGGCTTGCCAAGCGGACTACTTACGGTAGCTCCCGCTGACAAAGGTGCTGCTGTTGCTGGCGCTGCCGAGTTTGGCTTAGTGATTCAAATTCCCCCTGAATGTGTATGTCGCCGTATAACTCTGACCCTGTTGCTGACTCTGCTGCCAGCGTCGCTGCCTGCGTTAGCATCAGCGTTGTTATTAATAACGACTCGCCCCAGTTCCAGTGCATGTCTCGTTGTTGGTCGTTCCAGTTTCCTCAGGCGAATGAGCAAGCACAGATTGTGGCTCGTGGAAGCGTGGCCTTATCAGTAGCAGCTAATGCTCAGCTACTAGCTGGGGACTTTTCAATTTCTGTATACCCTTGCATAGAGTATTATGATAGTTGTGGCGCAATTTGTATAACGCGTTGAAGAAATGTTTTCGACCTCACAATGTACACATAGTATGTGTTTTTGATCAGCAGCAATAGCGAAGACGATACAGCGATGTCTATCTGCTTTAATGCAAACTAATCTCTCAGATTGAACATAGCACAGATCATTCTTTTTAGTACAGGCGTACATATGTCGGGACTGGCCGGATCGAATATCATATAGGTGTCATGGGATCGATCGGACAAGGTAGTACCTAAATAAAGTATAAGAAGGGGATATCAAATCAGTGCAAATGTATGTAATACGTAGAGGGAGACATCTTTGATCCTCTTAAGTATACATATATATTATTGATCAGTATCGATAACCGATTCAATCTCGCGTTGTCAGTGTGGCAGTCCGTGCGTCCGGATGAACGTGATCAAGACTATATCAACTTTATGTGCTCGGACAATCTTCATCAATGCGTTAAACATGTCTCGAGAATATTACGAAACCATTGGCTAGGGTATACGAATGTGAATCATCAGTTTGGTTGCATTCGCATAAGAAGGTACTGCGGGTACTTATCCCCTATTAGTACTTTAAGTAAAGCCGACATAGAATCCAGCTTATAATTTTTCTACATATAAATCTTGAAACCCTTTGCAAGTTCTGTTCAGTTCTCTGAGTAACCTACCCGCAATACAGAATAACATTTATTCAAAAATATAATTATTTTAATTTAAAATGCTATGCTGCAAATTTTTAAGATCGCTGAACATCAGTTTGGTTCTATATTTCCTTGCTTGTGCCACTGTTATATGCACTGCAAATAATTCGGAGTCGTCATGGGAAGCCGAAGATTCAAAGGCATTAAATGATGATCAAGAACTTTCAGAAAACTGTATGCAATCATGTGGTGAAAATGCCATTTGTACAGCTAATGGATGCAGTTGCAAGAATGGTTACTTTCAACACCCTGGAAGCGAAGATTGTGAAGAGAGTGTTTGTGATTCGCAATGTGGTGAAAATGAAAGCTGTGTTAATAGTCGCTGTGTTTGCAGCAAAGGTTATGATAATTATGCCGTCGGTGGTGCTCTCAACTGCACCAAGCCAATTGAAACCAACGAATATCTGAATCAATCTGCTTCAACCCAAAACTTATCTTCAACCTACAAGACAACTACACAGGCACTTCCTATACAGAACACAACAAATTTACTACCCACCCAGAACACAGCAACAAAAGATTGTGGGGAGGGAGTTTGTACCCCGCAATGCTCTGAGCCTGAAAAGTGCATGATCTGTAAAGATGAAAATTTTGGTATGGGTGGCACAGGCATCTGCACCAAATCTATTGAAGCTAAGGAGAATAAGGATCAATCTGCTGCAACAGTACATTCAACACCAGTCTCCCATCCGAAAAACCTTGAAATGAGTGCATTTGCCATCATTGGAATCATTATTTTGGTCGTGAGTATTATAGGATTTGGTGCGCATATGTTCTGTAAATACTACAAGAATCGCGGTGATTATACGCTTACAAGCAATGATCAGTTTGTTATTTGAAACAACTGTTCCAACGAAAGCGATAATAAATTCTACAATGTACAATGTGTACTAATTAATTGTATTCATTTTACAAGGACCATTATTTAAGATAATTAGACTAATAAAAATAATTCATATAAAGGAAATAAGAATGTATTTTTGAAAGCGAAAAAGTATGATATCTACAAAAGTGGATTAGCTTCAAATTTTTAATTTCCGACATTTACTTTATTCCCAGTAACAACCTTTCCTTGGGATCACTGATAAATGATCGCGTGGCCGCGGTGTCAAGTGTAGCTACTAGCGGGACTCCCCTTATCGTCACCAGTGCCTCGGTCCTCCCATCCTCCAATCTTAGTGGGTATATTATAGTCGAACGGAGACCCTGGCCGTGTTCCTACCCCAAGTAACGACAGCATTAGATTGTGTGAGTCCGCGGCAGCCACAGCTGTGGCTTGTGCATTCCTTGGAGAAATGCCCGGTCTTCCCGCAATTCCGACATGCCCGTTTCACGTCCGTAATTCCCTACTAAGACTCGTACTGCATGTGGCATGTGCGGAACCAACCTTCGGCGCGACCTGACAGCAATCCGGATATGGCCCGTGGCAACAGGTCAATACTCACCCGGTTTACCGCTACGCGTTCCTCCAACCTCTCGATTAAGCTCAAAGTTCCGGCACTGGCAGCTGTAGTTGATGATGGATTGATTGATTGCGGAGCGGTTGTCCCTGGGACTCGGAGCATCTCCGTAACTGGGCTCCAATTCCGGATCACATTCGAGTGTTTGCCCCTAGAGACGAACGCCGAGATCCTGCCACGCAGCTCTTCCGGTAGCCGGTAGCTCCGAGTCCGTACTTATGACAGAATGCGATCCACTTTACTCCGTTTTCTCTTTAGTTTGTGACGCGAGTATCGCTCAGGGTGTCTTGAGGTTATATACCTGGCTTGCCCGCAACGTGTCAGGATTAACTACCGAAGGATAAGCGTCCTGGTTCACTGAGCACGTGCGGATATAGATTGTTACTGTTCGCGGTTTTGTGCTGATCAATCAAGATCCTTTTCGGGGATCTCAAAATGTCAAAGGACTAGGTTAGTGTTCTCGCAGGACTATTTGTTAGTGTTCTCAAAGGATTACCTGCGTCACTTGAAGTCGCTAATTGTTCACTTTCGATGTATATTCTTTAACTCGATGTAATAGACTGCGTCGCTCTTGCCAAGGTGTTCTCCTTATATTGGCCGAGCAGCTCTGTCTTCTGTCGCTCCCTCTGCTGCTGACCTCATGCGCTGCGTTAGCGCTGACGCTCTCTTGTACTGCGTCGCCTATGCCGCTGTGCTCAGGTCCGTTGCTAAAAAAAAATGGGTTAGGAGTCGGGCAAGCTCCCATATGCGGATGAAGAGAATAAACTATCACTGTCTCTGCCCGCCAGCCGTATGATTTTGAGGGAATGTGTTTAAAAAAAAAAACAACCAAATTTGTTCGAAATGTCCATTAGACGCGTACTCTCACATAGATTGTAAGAAGGGATGGGGTGTTGTGGTGGGCAGAGGGAACGGCTTTGCGGATAGACATGTGCTCTTGGCTGCGCGCTGGCAGCCGCATGGCAGGCGTGAGGAAAAAACGAAGTCTCCTAACGGATCTTACCCGTTGATTTAAGGTGTCGCATGGTGGCTGTACCTTTGCGCACCGCGTAACGGGGTGAAAGCACGTGTATGGGTACTCTATCAGATTGGGACTAATAGGGGGTGTTTTGAGGGTTCTCCTACCGCCGGACGTGTACTAAAGCCCTACGAAAATTTGTAAAGTAGTTCTGGGGATGGGGCTTAGCTGAGATGGATGGGACCTGGTGGTGCAGATTCTTCCCACTTTTCTTCTCAACTCTACCTCGGCGGTGGACCGGTATATATATTCTTGATCAGTATCAAAAGAGATTTCGATTTAGCCATGCCCGTCTGTCTGTCCCTCTGTCCGGACGAACGCGTCGATCTCAGCAACTATAAGAGCTAGAGATACCATTTGGAATGTAGGTTCCTGTATACCATACGAAGATCAAGTTTTCTTCTGATCTCAGATATCTCTCCTCGTTCCCCCGCAATTCGATAAAAACGTTTTACATCCATACATCAAAATTTATTGTCGATCGGATAATAAACAAGGAAGTAATTCAACAAGAAAGATTCAGTACTGTAGCGAGGCGTGGGGGGAAGAAGCAGAACAGCCACGACTTAAAAGGCCTCGCTTGCGCTGTCGCTTGTATGTTTGTGTAAGTATACGAAGATGCGATCGGAAATTTCGACCTGGGTACAGGGAATTTTGTAGTCGGGTATACTCGACTATAGCATTCTTACTTGTTTTTAGTAACTCGGCTCGTATGGCCGGTAATTCCAGCCCGATTTTAAAAATATTACCAGCTTATTGTAGGAAAAATACGCTGTAAAATGTACCATTAACTATTCAATTGCATAGATACATATGTACATATGTCAAACAATCATTTTTCTGAGGCCAGATGCTTGGCTGACCGTAGCGCCCCAGAGCGACTTCGCAAAAAAGACGAACTACTAGCGCCCCAGTCGTGCAACTGGCGTGCTATGATTATGAAACTTGGCACAAGTCATTATTTTTGATGCAGCCAGTACATATATGAAAACCAGCCAGATCGAATCACTATATCATATAGCTCCCATACGAATAATAGGTTGAGAACTATGTTCTTGTATGAAAAACTTTTTTGTTTTTGTAGATAGCGTAACAAAACTCACCAAATTTAAGTTTAATCATGTTCTTCATATGCTGACCAAATTTCATTAAAATCGGACTGGAATTACCGCCACACGAACTGATGTACTAAAAAAAGTCAGTGATTTTCAAACAAGTCTAAAAGCGCGCGCTGAATTTCACGACTTGTGACGTCACAGGTTTGGTCGCTGAATAACGGTGACTAACGGACATGCGCATTGCGCACGATTGAGCTCTCTTCTAACCTACTTAACCTACTGTCTCTCAATCGCGAACAAAGACCATACAATAAACTGAACGAACGACGAAATTTTTGCCTATGGCTTTCCGCTCTTCTTTGCTTGACGCGCTCTTGCCTTCGGCTTCTAACTATGAAAGCGTAAAATTTAATGCGCTCTCAGCAGATGATGTTTGTTTTTGTTGTGGCTTGCGCTGTACTGTAGGACAAGTTGACTCATTTTGTGTCATAAATTATCAAATTGAAGATAGCTAAATATTTTGGGTATTGTTTCCTTGTTAATGTTCGAATTCTCTTTATTAAAATTCAAAAACATTATTTTTTTTTAACACACGCATTCTGCATTCTGGACTACAAAATACCCTGTACTTGTATCTTTACATAGAGTACAATCATTTCATGTATAGTAAAATAGAGTTCGCTAGGTTAGATATACAAAATCACAAAAAATAGTAAATACAAAAAAAAAAAAAAATAATGCATTTAGACGGCAAACATAATATAATATAGAATAAATTCAGGGTACAAATATAACAGTGTCGATTCTTATCAATAAGTGTGTATCCGATCAAAAAAAATAATAATTTGCAGGTTTTGCCGTGAAAATTGCTTGAGAACATAGGAGTATACATAAAAAGATAAGCTTTGCACAATATTAGGCATGATGAAATTGTAATAGGGTTATAATAAAAAAAAACAAGAAAATAGCGAAAGACGGGAATAAGTCTGAACTTAACTCAAGTTAAAATTTTTAAAACAATTATTTCCATTGTTAAAACACCCCACATTTATCGCAATCTGTTCAAAAGTCCACATTAATCCAAAATCGATCATTATATCAATGCGAATGTGATGTGAATGCAAATATATATGTATAAAAATCGCTCGATTTATGTTAAATTGGCTACTTACATTAAATTATAAGCTATTATTAACTAATTCAGATTAGTGCGGATTTATATCCTACCGTCTGGTAACTCTGGTTAATTTGAATGATGTTGCCCAACACTAAAAGTGATCAATTATCGTGGCGATATACGCATATCGGTCATCTTTTATTTGCATTTATTTTGTTATTTCGACAATAAGGTCTTGTTCCGTCACAGAAATTTCCTTTCTAATTTTGAGACACGTTTGCCTAAAAGTCGCCAACCAGTCAGTCAGTCAGTCAGGTTAAAGAGTTTTATGTATGTGTGAATATGCCTTTACTAGTATTGTATACTCTTTGGTTCCACTGTGTCGGCGTTCTGTGGAAATGAGTGAGAATGAAGGACAGTGCAAAGAGAAATCATTAATTTCGCATTGCTGAAGACGTTCGAATGTTTTGACATTTTGTGTGCGGAGTACTGCATTTCTTCACTTTATTTCATGTTTTCGTCGTGGTCGGTCGCAAAGGGAGAATGTGGTTTATTACACGTCATTCAACAACAGAAGCTGCGCATGCAAAAAATAAATAAAACAATATTCGAAACGAACTCAAGTTAATGCAAACAAAACTCGGATACTCACGCAATCGCAGTCGTGCCTCTTCATGAGAATGTTGTGCGACTGAGTCGCCCTCTCTCACGCACACACAAACTCACTCAAATTCGTTTGGCTTTGCATTTATCTTTGGTCAATTCATTTTGAGTACGAATGTTTTGATCAACATTTTGCGCGCATTTATGCTGACATGTATGTATGTACATATGTATGTATGCACGAGTAGGATCAATTGCAAAGCGACCATCAAACGAGCAATATCGTAAAGTGTATTAAAAGATATGGATTTCGAAAACATTTCTAAATGTTCGGGATGTCAAATCACAGCTACTAAGTTTAGCTATATAATAAAAGACAGTAAACGTTTGATAAAGTTTTTAATCCAACATGGAGTGATTTTAGCAGAAAAAAAGTGTGACTCCTGCGGCCAAATGTGCAGATTACAAGAAGTCGAGGGTGACTATGCCTTTAGGTGCAGTAAGTCAAGGACTGTTAAAAACAATAACAAAGTCAGGAAAATAGACTGTAGCTTTCATCAAAGTGCTCGCAAAAACACGTTTTTTGCGGAATCGCAACTGGCAATTGCAGATATATGCAACATTGTTCTTTACGATATGATCAAACTGAAAACAACAACAAAGTTCCTAACTGATGAACTCGGTTTATCATCATCGACTGTGGTAAACTGGAGAAATTTCATTAGAGAAGTCCAGATGGACTGGGTCGCCAATTTGAACTATGGCCAATTAGGTGGACCAGAAGTAGCAGTCAAAATATACGAATCCATGGTACGAAAAATGAGAAATAACTGCGGTCGAATCAAAAAGGATCAGTGGGTGGTCGGGATATTCGAGCCATTGGCGAACAAGTTGTACATGGTACCAGTCGCCAACCGGAGCAAGGAAGTCGTTTCGTCCATAATAAAGGATAAGGTTCACCCCGAATCAACGATTATTTCGGACTGTCTAAGAGTCGAAGGCTTCGATAAGATGACTGTGAATCAGTCGAAGAATTGTGTAGACCCAGTGCCAGGCACGGATGGCATACACTTTATGGGATATTTGGCAAACTTTTATTTTCACCGTACACTTCCGAATCATGTGGACCGCTTTCATACTATTTTCGATGCAATCGGGAAGTTCTACGACCCGAATTGCGAGAATCAAGATATTGACGAAGATGTCGAGTACACTGATGTAAGTATTTGAAACAAAACACAACAAAAATTGCTCAATAGTTATTCGTTCTTACACCCTGTATCCATAAAATGGCAAGAAAGGGAGTATTAAATCTATGAAAATGTATGTAACAGGCAGAAGTATACAAATCCGACCTAATGAAGTATATACAATGTATATGGACAAAATATGAATTAAATGATCGACTGAACGATTTTGCGATTCAAATCAGTTGAACTAGAATGGGACTCAAATGACTAGAATGAACGATAAGCAACTGAACGACAATGGAACTCAAATGACTCGAATGACTAGAATGAACTATAATCAGGGATTTAGTTCTGTCGTTCAGTTCGAAGATTAGTTCAATCGAACTAAGTCTGAACGATTCGGTACAACTTTAATATACATATATATTCTTGATCAGTGTCAAACGGAAATTTTATTTGGCCATGACCGTCTGTCTGTCCGTCCTTTCGGATGAACGCGTCAATCTCAGCAACTATTAGAGCTTGAGACACCAAATTTCAAATGTAGGTTCCAGTATACCATAGTTTTTTCTTGGACTTGGGTACAGGGAGTTTCATAGTCGGGTATATTCGACTAGACCATTCTTCTGTTTTATATGTGTTTGTGTGCCTCTTTTAACCTCATCCATATTTTATTTGACAGGAGGAAGATGACGGCGATGCAATCAATAAGAGACTCACAAGATGTGCCAAGTTGGGAATTTCCGACGAGAGCTAATTAATACAAAGTCTTTGCTGCTCATATATCTGGATTGATTGGTAGCAGAGGTAAGTAATATTATTTAAACATTTGATACTATATTGTAATTGTATCTATTGTTCTATTTGTTTAGCTTAACATTCGCCAGTGTCTTCAAGCTCATCTCATCTCCGGAATGCAGCTGATGCAGTGGGCAACCTGAACGACGACCTGAACTCAGGAATATATTTAACACATATATAGTATATATATTTTAAAAATATAGCCTTGGGACTTAGCAACACTAGGGTCACTCTTAATTTGCTGTGTAAATGTCGATCCGATAATAAACACGGAAGTTATTCAGGACAGAAGATTCAGTGCCTTGAAATGCCTTTCTTACTATCGTTTGTGTGCGTGGGTATTGTATGTGTAAGTGTACAGAAATATGTTTGAAATTTTTAAACCTGGGTCGGGTATACTCTACTCTAACATTCTTACATGTTTAACCTATATGAACGGGGGTAAAATCAAATAAATAAGTGTATGGGAGTATTACCAAGATACACAGTAAGGGTTTTCCTTACTTGTTCTGATCCACTCTGGGTATCGCAAGCACTCTACTCCTCTGCTGGCTGCGCTCTATTTACAGTCGCTATCGAGACAAGCATTGCTGATTGCGGTTTTGTGACCTCGTACTTCATGTGCCTCTTTCCAATGGTGGAATCTAGACTTAACAACTTGTCACAACGAGTGCAATCCTCAGCCACCGCTTTTGGCACAACAATACACGGTAGACAAAATGATTGCTCCAGCCTCTCGCCTTTCTCGAGTGTAGGAAACCAAATGATTTTGGGGGAATCCAAACATTGGTCAATAATAGTTTCAGCATCTGCGATTTTCTTGTGTTTTTCAATCATAATTTTAACATTATTATACCCTAGCAGCGGGCTGTATAATTTTATTTCGAAATGTGTAATGGATTGAAGGAGACGTTACCGATCCAACAAAGTATATATATATTTTGAATCAGCATGAATAGCCGAGTCGATATACCGATTTCCGTCTGTCCGTCTGTTCCTATGCGAACTAGTTTGACTTTTAAGGCTATCGTGATAAAACTTGGCACAGACCCTTCTTTTTGCTGCAGGCAGTACATATGTTGAAGCCGGCCGGATCGAACCACTATAACATATAGCTGCCATAGGAATGATCGGTCGACAACTCTGATTTTGTATGAAAAACTTTTTTGTTTATTAAGATATCCTTATCAAACTTTCCCAAACAGAGTCTAGATAGTTTATACAATCTGATCAAATTTGGTCAAAATCGGACCACTATATCACTAAATCAAACTTTTTGTTTATACAAATATTTTATACAAACTAAGTGAGAGTTTTACTATACTTCAAATAGTTTCCTTTAATTTTATCAAAATAGGAGCAATCAGACAAAATTTAAGTTTTGTATATATATATATATATACCCGCTAGGGTATATAGCTTCGGCACTCCGAAGATAGCCGTCCTTTCTTGTTTTATTTAAGACTTCAACGCCCTTCTTTTCAAGAGAGCATTTCTTGCTCTTACATATATACATAATTTGATGCCTTACTGCAGTGTTTTTTAATATCTCTTAAATAATATCTTGCAGATAGATGCTTCTATGTGCGCTGTGGCGAAGATAAATCGAGTTCGAATTGTCTAAGGCCAGGAATAACAATGTGAACCCCACATGCTCCTCGGTTTATTTAAGGACTAAGGACTCACGCTTGATAGAAGGCTCACATGGCGATCCCACACTGAAAGAAAAAGACAGCACCGAATGGCTCAAAACATTGACTGGCACTCAAAATTGCAGATCAAAAACCAACTGCTGTTGTATAAAACAAACACTCATCCTGTCTGTAAGGGAAGAAATCCGAAATCACAGCAGCAAGTATTCTAATAAGCGACTTAAATGTCACAAAAACCACCAATAAGCCTTCGAGATAATAGTTTCCAAATCCTTAAGAGAAAAACACCGTACATGAACACTGTACATACATACATACAATCAACTAGCTGGTAAGATCCGCTTGCCCGACAAAATATATAGATTAAAATGCAATATGTTGTATCTGACTACTTTCGGATAAATCCACAAAACTAGAGCACCACGATTTGCCCGTGGGTGTAGATTTTCCAAAATTTTTGACCTTATAAGTGAGTGTGAAGCCAATCGCATTTTTTTGTCAATCGCAATGTCGCATGCCAATGTTTTCCACCAAATTTCCGACTGTGGGGGTGAACATTCAAAATTTGGTGAGACACGTGTCGAGTTATTTATTGCGTAAAGCTTTAAAAATAAGCTTGAAGCTATTATCAAGACGATTATCAAACAAGCAGGGACCGTAGTTATTATAATTTAAAAAATAATTATTAAATAAAAGTTTTTTGTTGATTTTTATAATAAGAATTTAAAATAAAAATTATTTAATAAAATTGAAAATAAAAATTATTTTTAAATTTTTATAATAAATTTTAAAAATAAGAATTATATTTCAATTTTTATCATATAAATTATATTTAAATTTTTATACTATGTTCCCGACGGGAAAAATAGTATATTGGGTTTGCGAAATGTCCGTCTGTCCGTATGAATGCAATTTTTTTGCCTTTATCTTTGAGCTAGAGCAACCAAATTTGGTACACATGTTGGTGTATATCGTCAGTTTATAAAGTGTCAAGTGACCCCCTGGATAAAACTGCATCAACAATTTTTGGACACCCCCCACCCCCACGCACCCAAAGGAGCAAAATCGTGTTTCTTTATGAACTCACAAATAACCATATTATATAGGACTGGGAACATAGTATTCTGCAGTCGGGTGTGTCCGCCGTCGGACGCCGCCGCCGACTGCAACGTTCTTACTTGTTATAATAGAAATTGAAGAATAATTTTTATTGAAAATAAAAATTGAATGTAAATACATATCTTATGAACCAAGTGGTGTATTACAAATATGTTAACATATTCTTGATTATGATTAAATACCTTTCATATAAAACTTATGAGCTTAAACAAATCAAGACATGGGAAAATTGTAGAAAAACTATTTTTGTATGGGGTATCCTAGAAATAGGATAAACTTTTATTTTCGATTTTTATAAAAAAAAAAAATAGTATTTCTACAATTTTCCCATGTCTTGATTTGTTTAAGCTCATAAGTTTTATTTGCGATCCCTGCAAAAAAATTTAAAAAAAACAGTTTTACGCGAATTTTCATGCTTGTGGGCGGAGTTTTCCAAAATCCATTCTTAGTGTGCACTTTCGTCATAGATGGAAACTACTGTGAAAATTTCAGTATCCTAGCTCTATGGTGCGGTGATTCCCAATCATTCAGTCACCAATCATGACAAACTGTTTTATATATATAAATAATCCATTATCCACACAGATCATAAGACACAACTCAAATAAATGTAAGACTACAACTTAAATTATAAAATTTATTGATTGTGTTCAGATGGGATAGATTGCATGAATGAACCAAAACAAAATCCTTTTTACATAAGCTTAATGAGGGGACGGCTCCGCCTTATCCTAGGTGTCCTATGCAGCGATTCAAGTTCTCTGGTATTTCCTTTCAAATTTTTTCAAAGTAAAATAGTTTCCGGAAAATTTGGGTGGCTTTTCTGGCTTTATGTCTACGAACTGGAATTGTTTCTCTAGTTACTGAGCACATTATTTGAAAGTCTCCAGATTTTTCTTGCGTTGGTATTGCAATATTTTATAAGTGGTCGAAACAGAATAGGTTCGCATTTCCTTATATTTATTTCCAGTTTCCATTTTACTGCATATTCTTCAATTTCCTTAAAATCCCTTTGCAATTTTAGACCTGGGTACGGGGGGGTGCGTGCTGCTCTAACCAACGCACAGCTGCCAAAGGCTTCGTTTACAGGTCTTTTTTTTATGGGTCTAGTATGCTCGAGCAATATGCAATGCAGCTCTGTGGTACATGCATACATATGTACGTACATACTAGAGGCCTGCATGCCTCTACTGATAATTTGAGCCAAAAAGAATTAATTCGAATGCTGTTGAATTGAGTGAGTGCGAGGCACATACTGAAATGAATTTGGATGAGTGTGAGTGAGTTCAACAAAGACCATACAATAAACTGAACGAACGACGAAATTTTTGCCTATGGCTTTCCGCTCTTCTTTGCTTGATGCGCTCTTGCCTTCGGCTTCTAACTATGAAAGCGTAAAATTGAATGCGCTCTCAGCAGATGATGTTTGTTTTTGTTGTAGCTTGCGCTGTACCGTAGGACAAGTTGACACATTTTGTGTCATAAATTATCAAATTGAAGATAGCCAAATGTTTTGGGTATTGTTTCCTTGTTAATGTTCGCATTCTCTTTATTAAAACTCAAAAAGATTATATTTTTTGAACACACACATTGTGCATTCTGAACTACAAAATACCCTGTACACAAGTATCCTTACATAGAGTACAATCATTTCATTTATAGTAAAAAAGACAGAATTTGCTAGTTTAGATATACTAAATCACAAAAAATATTATAAATATAAAAAAAATGGTGCATTTAATAAGATTGCAATCAGTATAAGATGCTAATGAATAAATTAAAAAAAACAAAAACAAATAATAATTTGCAAGTTTTGCCGTGAAAATTGCTTGAGAACATACATAAAAAGATAAGGTAATATATTAAAATAATAAAATATAAATATAATATAAATAATATAATATAAATAATATAATATAAATAATATAATATAAATAATATAATATAAATATAAATAAATATTATATTGCGATTCTGGCGACTATCATAAATCTAAAATCCAGAAAATAGCGGAAAAGCAGGAATAAGTCTGCACTTAATTTAAGTCAAAATTTAAAAAAAAAAAAAATTTTCAATGTTAAAACAGCGCTACCCCTCATTTATCGCAATCTGTCCCAAATTTGGCGGCAAAGTTATGACATATTGGTACGTACAAATATCCACCGACCGCCACATTAATCCATTTCATGTGAATGCTAATATATATGTATGAAAATCGCTCGATTTATGTTAAACTGGCTATTAACATTTAATTACATATAAGTCCGCATTTAGACGATGACTTAAACTCGCGAGTTGTTTCATTCGTCTTCTTAAAAACTACTGAAAAAATCACTTGCATTTAGACGGTGTGTCTTAAATCACGCAATGAAGTTGATTTTATGTTGGTTTGCAACTCTGATTTAAGTTATCGCTAACCGATTTCATACAAACTCAGAGGAAAATGCGTAAAACAGAGCAAAAATGCGCAAAAACTCTGGTCGTGAGTTTTTTACCGACTCGCTTGCTCCGCCACCCAACAAGCCAAAAACTCTTTGGTTAAACTCGCGAGTTTAAATCATCGTCTAAATGCGGACTAATTGAAATTAGTGCCTATTTATATCCAACCGTCTGGCAACTCTGATTTATTTTTAATGTTTTCCAACACTAAAAGCGATCAATTATCGTGGCGGTATAAGCATATCGGTCATCTTTTATTTGCATTTATTTCAACATTTCGACAATAAAGTCTTGTTTCGTCGCAGAAATTTCCTTTCTAATTTTGACACGTTTGCCCAAAAGTCGCCAACCAGTCAGTGACTGACTGACTAAAGAGTTTTACGTATATATGTATGTATATGCCTTTACTAGTATTGTATACTTTTGGTTCCACTGTGTCGGCGTTTTGTGGAAATGAGTGAGAATGAAGGACAGTGCAAAGAGAAAATCATAAATTTGGCATAGCTGAAGACGTTCGAATGTTTTGACATTTTGTGTGCCGAGTACTGCATTTCTTCACTTTATTTCATGTTTTCGTCGTGGTCGGTCGCAAAAGGAGAATGTGGTTTATTACACGTCATTCAACAACAGAAGCTGCGCATGCAAAAAATAAATAAAACAATATTCGAAACGAACTCAAGTTAATGCAAACAAAACTCGCATACTCACGCAATCGCAGTCGTGCCTCTTCATGAGAATGTTGTGCTACTGAGTCGCTCTCTCACGACACACAAAACTCACTCAAATTCGTTTGGCTTTGCATTTATCTTTGGTCAATTCATTTTGAGCACGAATGCTTCGATCAACGTTTTGAGCGCACTTATGTATGTATGTATGCACGAGTAGGATCAATTGCAAAGCGACCATCAAACGAGCAATATCATTAGTGTATTAAAAAAATATGGATTTGGAAAACATTTCCAAATGTGCGGGATGTCAACTGACAGCTACTGAGTTTCGCGCTATAATATACGACAGTAAACGTTTAGTAAAGTTTTTAATTCAACATGGAGTGATGTTAGCAGAAAAAGAGTGTGACGCCTGCGGCCAAATGTGCGGATTAAAGAAACTCCACAGTGACTATGCCTTTCGGTGCAGAAAGACAAGGACTATTAGAAAAAATAAAAAAGTCAAGAAAATGACATGTACGTTTTGTCAAAGTTCTCGCAGAAACACTTTTTTTGCGGGATCGCGCATGTCAATTCTAGATATATGCAACCTTGTGCTTTTCGAAATGATTAATCTGAAGGCAACAACAAAGTTCCTATCTGATGAATTCGGTTTATCATCATCGACTGCGGTAAACTGGAGAAATTTCATTAGAGAAGTCATGATGGACTGGGTCGCCAATTTGAACCATGGCCAATTAGGTGGACCAGGAATAGAAGTCCAAATTTACGAATCCATGGTTGGCAACATTAGAAATAATTACGGTCGACTTAAAAAAGATCAGTGGGCGCTCGTGATTTTTGAACCAGTGGCAAACAGATTGTACATGATACCGGTCGCCAACCGGAGCAAGGAAGTCGTTTCGTCCATAATAAAGGATAAGGTTCATCCCGAATCATGGATTATTTCGGACTGTATAAGAGTTGAAGGCTTCATTCACAAGACAGCGAGACAGTCAAAGATGTTCGTAGACCCAGTGTTAGGCCCATATGGCATACCGAAGCAAGACCAAAAACGAGACTTTATGGGACATTTGGCAAAATATCATTTTTACCGTACACTTCCGAATCATGTGGACCGCTTGCATACTATTTTTGATGCAATGGGGAAGTTGTACGACCCAAGTTGCGAGAACCAAAAGATTAACGAAGATGTCGAGTACACTGATGTAAGTATTTGATACAAAACACAAATAAAATTCTCAATAGTTATAATACATTTTGTTTGGCAGGAGCAAGATGTTGCCAATGCAGTCAGAGGAGAATCACAAGCTGTACTGAGTTAGGAATTCCCGAAGACAGCAAATAATATCAAAGTCTTTGCTGCCCATATGTCTGGATTTATTGGTCACAACAGTAAGTAATAATATTTAAACATTTGATATTATAATATTTTAATTGTATCTATTGTTCTATTTGTTTAGCTTTACAGTCGACAGTGGCTTCTACCTCATCTCAAGGAGTCCGAGATGCAGTGGGCGACCTGGATGCCGAGCTGCGCTCAGGAATAAATTTTTTTTACATATATATTAGTTATATTTCTTACTGCCATAAAATGGCTAAAAAGGCGGTATTAAGTCTAAGAAATTGTATGTAACAGGCAGAAGGAGACATCTCCGACCCTATGAAGTATATGTATATATTCTTGATCAGTATCAAAAGAGGTTTCGATTCGGCCATGTCCGTCTGTCTGTGCTTCTGTCTGTGTTAACGCGTTGATATCAGCAACTTAAATAGTCAAAGACACCAAATTTAAAATGTACATATATACCATATGCAGGTCAAGTTTATTTTGGTCCCGAGATATTCGCCTCCACACCTCCGCAATTCGATAAAAACATTTTACAGCAACATTTTTAGGGATTTGCTTTGGGTTTTGGCAAGTATGGTACTTTGGTCACTGTTAATCTACAGACCAAATTTTAAGTCAGTCGGATCATAAGCACGGAAGTTTTTCAACAAACAAGATTCAGTACTACAGGGCGGGGGAGGGAAGCGCTGCTACCACTTAAAATGCCTCGCTAGAACTGTTGCTTGTGTGGAAGTTGTAGACCTGGGTACGGGGAGTTTCGTAGTCGGGTCGCCTTACGCAGCTCCGTCTCCGGCGGCCGAACTAGGCACCTATAATGTCTGGAATGTAAAATTGTAATTAAATTTAGTATCAATTGAACTTTCTTTTAAAGTTTACACGTTTAAATAGGTAACTATTTAAGAGTTAAAAAGAATGTTTAAGTTCTTCCGGGACTCCTCGCCTAAAACCCCTTACACATTGTACTCCATAAGCCGTCTTGCGTCTGCAAAACTTTAAGAGGCGAAAAATTTTCTTCTGCAAACATTTCTAAGCCTAAAGAGCTTATCTGCTTCCGGACTCCACCACTTTTTTGGAACAAATTGATTTGAGGGTCTTAGATGGATAGTGTGTTTGCGTGTAAAACTATTGATATCCTTTTGGAGAGTTGTAATATTAGTGAAGTTGAGGTACTGAAAATCATTTTGAATTTTATTGTAATTGATTTTCGGACTTATGCTGTTTATACTAATTATAATTAGGAAGTGGTTGCTTTTAGAAATTTTTGCAATTAATTACATTCCAGTCAATATTGACATTATGTCCATTTGGAAAGGTTAGGTCTAATACCGAAGCTTGGACTGCGCTATGAGAGTAGTTTGGTGAGCAGTTGTTAAGGCAGGTAAAACCGTTATCAAATAATATATTCTCAAGTATTCGCCCTTTGCTTGTAATAATATCGTTGCCCCATACTAGGGGATTCGCATTGAAGTCAGCTCCAATGAGCGAAGGAAATTGTAGGGTGGCACTTTTTGAAAAAATATATTTTAGTCCTTCATTAAACGTACTGATGTTAGTTAAAGGAGGTGCGTATACACTGAAAATATTTAAGTTGCTTGCTAGATTTAGAGTTGGAATGCCTATGGCTTCCACAGAGCAATTCAAATGCAGAAGTTTGAGTTGTATATGCTAGCGAATGTAAATTCCTACACCTCCATACCCATCATCTCTTGCTTTGCAGAAGAAATTGAAATGCTATTTCTGTTGTCATTAATCCAAATTTCGGAAAGGATGGCTACGTCTATATCGTTATTTATTAAAAACACTCCTTAGACGTGTTTATTGTGGTTATGGTTTAGGCTTTGTATATTAATTTGTAAAATTTTCATGATTGTGATAACTTTGAGTGAGTGGGTGTGTTTATTAAGTTAATTTTATTGGAATCTATTTGTGAATTTGTCAAGTTAATTTGGTCTTTTAGTTTTAATATGAATGATTTTGCGTTAGTTTCGGGGTTGTTGTTTATTGCTGATAAAGTCTGTTGGTCGCCTTGACATTCGGGTCAACTGCTCCTCTGCGATGTTGTCAGCATTGGTTTGGTTAGTGTTAATTTTTCTTTTAACTAAAATGAGTTGTCAGAGATTGCCTGCTGCCATTTGTGCATTGTAGCACGCGCATTTTGGCCTCCTTTCAACACATTTTTGTTGTTCTTCACCGTCTTTGCATAAGAAATTACTGAGTAAATTTCTTTGGCTGCCTCCTTAGAATTATCGTATGTACGCTTAGTCAGTGCCCATTTAGGAGCGGGAAACTCGTTCGTGTTCAGCAGATCAGCGGACTCCCTGATAAACAGTGAAGGGTACTTAATACGCACCTCTTGCATTGTTAAATTTTCCAATGCAATACATTTCTGTATAGCAAAGGCCTTCCTTTTTGCGGGGTAGTTAATAAAACATTGTGAGAAAGCAATAAAAGGTTGAACTTTAACTTTTGTGTACATAAACGTAATTTCGTTCGGAATATGATTTCCTTAGAAAATAAGTTTGACACGGTTGGTCGGCACAAACAATTCTTTGTTGTCCCTGTCTTTGCGCATAACGCGAACTATTTCTGCGATTGGGATAGGTGACGAACTAAACTCTCTAATTTCTTGTTCTCAAAACCTACCTGCATTCGAAAAATTAATCCAGTTTTGCAAACGAAGTGCTTCAGGATCTTAGGCTCATAGCCTGCATCAAAAATTCTCTTATCTTTGGAAAGTTCGTTTGCCCTAACAGCTGAACTGCAAGTGATTTTGCATCTACTGTAGCCAATTTTGCTTGTCCACTATACCTTCCAGTTTTAAATCATGCAGATTATTAATAGTTCAATTGGGCTTATTGCAGTTCTTTTATTATCGTCTCTGTTTTTTTATCGACATAGATAACAAATGGACCTTGGTGCTTCGTCATAAAAATAAATTTTGGTTAAATTTATTGTTGGTGGCGTTAGATGGGATCGTCTGTGTTACTTTGCTAATATCATTGACTTCGAAATTTTCACCTCTTCTGGTAATAATTGAATGTTCACCGTTGTTGCTTTTATGATGCTGTTTTCAGTTTTCTACAGATTCCTGCTTTTTTGAGGATAAGTTGAGAATTTGCTCTTTTTCTTCCCGACAGTGCATTCGCCATGAGTTTTTTTATTTAACACTCCTGTTTTCCAGCCTTCTTGGCGATGCTCCCTCTTGGCGGCGCTTGTTAGACATTTTTTTAGAATTCAGGGAAACTCCTGTTTTGAGACGTTTGAAAAACCGCCTTTATGCTGACATACAAACTTTCGCTATGAACGGCAAAAGACGACTGCAGCAGAACTTAAAATGAATATTTTCCTATTTTTTCCGACTCCATCATGTAACGATAACTTTTAAGCAATGTTATTAACATACGTTGACATGTAGGTTGCGAACCTACATATTTTTGTGACTAAGTCCGCATTTAGACGATGATTTAAGATCGCGGTCTTAACTAAAGAGTTTTTTGCTTGCTGGAAGAAGGGGCGGAGTTTGAGTTTTTTTTTTAACGCATTTTGCTCCTTATTTGTATGCAATTGGTTAGCGATAACTCAAATCAGAGTTGCAATGCAACAGAAAATCAATAGCATTGTGTGATTTAAAACTTTCCGTCTAAATGCAAGTGATTTGTACTCTCAACAATAATAAATAAGATGAATTCAAAGAATTTGGAAGAAAAAACAAAAATAGCCCGTTTAAACTAATTTTTTCACGTTTCATGAAATGCGCCTTTTTTTGGTCTCCCACCATAATTACTAATCACCAATATCATATGTTTGTTCTTATCATATTCTCGTTGTTCGTAAAACAATTTCAAACGTGTTTCTTGCGAATTAAAGCAGATTTAGTTTATTTCGATCATATTTTTAATAAATTGTTGATATTTTAACAAGAAAGAAGGGTTATCTTCGGAGCATATTCATCAAAAAGAAGGGTCTTTACCAAGATTCATTACGATAGCTTTAAAACTAGTTCGCATAGAATATATATAATTAAATAGCCGATTTAATTGAGGGTTTAAAAAAAATGTATTTTATTTTATTTTAAAAAACATCACAACCGTATTATCTGGATTTCTAAATCGAACTCAATTGATGTGAATGCGTGGGCGCTGATCAAACCTCGGACCGAAGCTTTCAGGAAGCTTTAGCTTGAAAACGTTTATGTTGAGAGCGAGCTTTTGGCTCTCTTGAGGAATAGTCTCTTAGGGAGATTTCGAGAGGAGCAGCGACATTGCTTCAGCCGAGATTTGTGCAGCGTCTGCATTTTCTTGTGGGAAAGTGGTGGCCTGATGCTAACTTCGACAAGTTTCTTAGGTTCTTCATTTGATTTAGTCTTTATGTATTTGATTACAAAATTGTGTGGTGCTGTTTTGCCTTTTATATAAAGATAAGATATACCAATTATGGCCATTAAAATGATTATAGTTATAATTTTATAAATTGTGTTTTCCTTATTATTAGACAAAATTATTTCCTTAATCTCTACATGTGATAGTGGTTCAAGCTTAGTTACATTATGTTCAGTAAATATTAAATTTGTGTATTGCTGAATATTGTTTGTAATTGTGATATTGTTCAACTGTGCAGTACAATTGTATATTTTTATGATTTTATTATTTTCAATGTATATTTCTTGATTTCTACAATCTTGATGCAGTTTATTTCGGGTCATGTTCCAAGTAATTAAAATATTTGGTTCGACATATTGAATATAATTTTCTTTACGGAATTTATTAAAAGTACAAGTTGGTGTTTCGTGTCTTATGATATTGACAATACAATGATCTTTGAGAATTTCTTTTGTTAAGGTGTTTATTACATTATTGTTGTGTATATAAAATTTATTTGCAAAGTTTTCATTGATTATCTGCCCGTTATCATCTGGGTATGGTGTAATTAGGAATGTTGGTGTTTCTATTGTGTTAATGGGAATATGTGATATCAGAAATATTTCGTTAGTTGCTGTGTTCAATATTTTCAAGTTTGTCGTGTTTAAGTAATTTGGGGTTGAAAATTCCTAAACGTGTTAATTGTGTACCCATTTCGATGTCTTCAATATATTCGGTGAAGTGTTCAATATTAAAAATTAATAAGTTGAGTTTCTGTTCATTTAGTAAAGCATAATTTTGCTTGTTTATCATGTTAAGACTGTCATTAATAGTGTCGATCACGTTGTTCAAGTTACTGGTTTGTATGGAATTTTGTGCTAAGTTTGTAATTTGTTGTTCAATTTCTATTATACCATTTTCGTCGAGTGTGCCGAAAATATATTTGTATGTGGAACCCACAAAATTAATAAGTCCCCGTTTGTTGCGTTTTGTAATACGAATGCCACTCATTTCTCGTTGTAGTTTGTCGATTAAAAATTTGATCTGTGGTTTGTCGTTAAATTCTTGACTTTGTCTTATTATGCTATTGAATGTGTACTCTATGTGGTTAATATTTACTGTAAAACAATGGTTTTCAAACTTAATAGGTATTTGTATTGTTCCTGACTCAAACAAAATGAAACCTTGATTGTTTTCAATGGGGTTGATTTCTATTGATCCTGCTGTTATCAGTTTTATCATTGTCGTTGTCATGATTACGGCTATGGTGTATTTGCATAATTGAAAGTGTCGGCTTCCTGTAAGTATTTGGTTTTATTAATTTTCTTTTTAAATTTGCTCTTGTAATGTGTAACCTTTCTACCTCTGTTTGTTTCTTCGAAGTGTTTTTCGTCAATTTGTTTTAACTGTCCTGTTTTCTTAAAAGGGTTTGTAGTTTTTGACTAACTAGTGGGGCTTGCCTGAATCTAGTATCTACTTCAAAATTATTACGTTTCTTATTAAGTGCTTCTATTTGTCTTCTTTTATTTTCCTGGACGCCATATTCTGGGGTTCCTGCGTAAATGAATATGTCTGCTGGAATTCTGTTAGTGGTTTTATGTTTTGTTTTGTGATTGTAAGTGTATAATATGGTTTCGAACTTAGTCATCTTATTTTCTATGTTTGCTTCACTGTTAATTATTCGTAGTTTTTCGTTAACCGTTTTATGGAATCTTTCCACACCTGCAATGCCGTTCTTGCTGGATGCGATGTTTATTATAACGCCTTCAGATTTCAACCATGCCTGCAATGCTGCGCATATGAAAGCTGAATCTTTGTCGGCTTTTATTTCTTGGGGTTTTCCCATTTCATTGAATATTTTTATGATAGCTCTTTTGGTTTCTAACCAATCTCTACTTTTTACTTCTATAAGTGCTGCAAATTTTGAATAAATATCAATGCATGATAGGAATTGTACATTGTCTATCATGTAGAAGTCCATGACATATTTTTCCCTAATGTTAAACGTATCTGGTGTTAATTCAAAAGTTAGTTTAGTGTCCCTTTGTTCTGTTTTAGCTATGTTACAGATTTCGCATTCGTTTAGAATGTTTTGGATTAGACGTTGGTAGTCTGGATAGTATTATTTTTCTTTGAACCAATTCATTGTTTTTTCTATGCCTGGATGTAACAGATCTTTATAAGTTTTTAGCCTTAATTCTTTAAATTCACCATATGTTTGGATATTAGTTAGTATACTAGTGGATCGCATAACTTTTGTTATTTGATCTGGGTTTATAATTTCTAAATATACTTTTTGGAATGTAGGAAAGTCTGTTTCGTTGTGGAAATAGATTACACTATTTTTTGTACAGAGATATTCTTTAATTATCTCTTTAGCATGGGCATTGTTCATATCTTTGTATGTGATTTTTATAATGGATTTATGGAAGTAGTGTATATTTTCTACTTTATTTTCACTCCCTTTGATAAACTCTAATGGCCTACTATAGTAATTGATGGGCCTTTCTGTGATTTGGATATGCCTTAAATTATCCTCTTGAGCGCTATGATAAGTGGCTGCAAGACTGCTTGAGTTTTCTCCCAAGAAATTTCGTTTATTTTAACCCTAGATACTGCGTCAGCAAGGTTTTTTTCTTTACCGGGCAAGTATTTAATATGGTAATCCAATTCATTTAACTTGATTTTCCATCTTTGGAGTTTCATGTTTGGTTCTTTTATGTTATCGAGCCAAACTAAGGGTCGGTGATCGCTGAGGATCTCAAATTTTCTGCCGAAAAGATAGGACCTGAAGTATTTTGTGGCCCAGACAATAGCGAGGAGTTCCTTTTCTATTTCCGAATAGTTAATCTCATGCTCGTTTAGAGTTTCACTAGCATAGCAGATTGGTTTGTGACCTTGAGATAATACCGCTCCTATAGCAATATTACTTGCATCTGTGGTCAATGAGAATTGCTTCTCGAAGTTTGGATATACTAATATTGGGTCAGACATTATTAGCATTTTTAATTTTTCGAAAGCTAATACATATTCATCATTATTAGCCTGAATTACTGCACCCTTAAGCTTGAGTGTCATTGGTTTTGCTATTTTAGCGAAATTTGGAATGAACTTTCTGTAGAAGCCACACATTCCAAGAAATGATTTTATTTCTTTAGGCGTTTTAGGAATTGGGAACTTGAGTATTGCGTCTAATTTGTTTGGGTTAGGTTTAATACCTTCGGTTGTGACAATGTGACCGAGAAATTCTGTTTCTTTTCTCATAAATTCACACTTGTCTAACTGTAATTTTAAATTTGTTTCTCTGAGCTTAGTGAAGACTTTTCTTAGAGAGGACTAGTGTTCTTCCAGTGATGTGGAGAAAATTATTATGTCATCCAAGTATACTAGACAGTCTTTATAAATTAAATCTTCTAAAAAATTATTCATACAACTTTGAAATGTTTCAGGGGCATTTTTGAGGCCAAATGGCATACGAGTATATTCGTAGTGGCCATGTTTAGTTGACAACGCTGTTTTCGAAATTGAATTGGGGTCCATTTGTATTTGATGGAAGCCTTTTAGTAGTGAAATACTGACATCTTCCAAGTTTGTCTAATATTTCATCCATAATTGGAATTGGATATTTGTCATCAAGTGTTATCTAGTTGAGACCACGGTAGTCTATGACTACCCTAAATTTTGGTTTTCCCGAGACATCGCTCTTTTTTGGCACGATCCAGATCGGGGAGCAATATGGGCTGTTAGATTTTCTAATAATCCCTTGCTCAATCATTTCGTTTATTTGCTTGTTTACCTCGACATCGTAAGTCTGAGGGTATTTATAAGGTCTCTTATGGACCGGATCTTCGTGTTTTGTTTGTATAGTATGTTTTACGGTACTCGTGAAAGTCAATTTTTCACCTTCTCTGTACTGTATATCACGGAACTCAAATAAAACCTTTTTGAGTTTTTCGCATTCTTCTTGATTCAAGTGATCTAACCTAAATTCATTGGATTCCTTTAACTCATTGTTAATGGCAAGTTAAAGAATCTGTCCTCTGAGAACGGAGGATCGAGGCACTCTGGTGCGGTCAAATCCTCTTCTGTTTTCTCATCATTATATCTGAATGAGAATTTGTATTCGCCTAATGTTATTGTTTCGTTCGCGTAGTCAATTTGCGCTTGACATGCTGCGAGAAAATTCCTACCTAACAGGGCGTCGTAATTTTCTGAGAAATTATGAATGTAAAATGTTTGGTGTGATGGACAGATTTTACTGGGTCCTAATTTTATACTTTCGTTTAATTCTATGGTACCATTTAAAGTGTATAACTTTAATTTGTCGATTTTCTTTGGGAATTTTAGGAAGTTTTCCTTCATTATATTTAAAGTTGAACCTGTATCAATTATACATTTCAACGGCTTATCATTCATAATTATTCGTATGAATGAGTTGGCGTTTCTTCGTCCGTCTCTTCCTGATCCGAGGCATGTTGATGAAAATTTTCGGACGTATCCATTTTCATATGCCCCGATGAACTTTCTCTTTGTCTCTTAATAGATGGATTTGGTGCATTAGATGCAAAAGGTTGGTTCTGCTGATAATTCATTCTATTCTGAATCCTACCTTGAGTTAATTTATGTCAGAATTCGTTCTGTAGTTGTTTTGGGTCCTCGTAGTTTTGCTGCTCATTTTGTGAGTTATTATTTTGTTGGTAATTTATATTAGGTTTACTTGAACCTGCCGCTTGGTTTGCATTTTAAGAATTGTTTCCCCCATTCCTACGATTTGAGTTGTTTTGTGTGTTAGTGTAAGTTTTTATGAAGCTATCATATAGTCCCTCTCTCTGAGCAATTTGTTTTAAATTTTGTATAGTGCTAATGTCATAACGGGCAAGTGTCATAAAAAGCCTATCAGGTAATTTTTTTTATTAATTACGTCCTTAATTGTATTTTGCATTGCATTAGTATACAATATGGTATTGTTTGGAATGTTTTCTAATGCTAATTTGTTTACAATTGTAAAAGACTTATATTCTAGTTCCTCGATGAACTTACGTAGACTTCCGCTAAAGTTGGTGTTGTATAATCGTCTCAAAAGATCCTCATATGGAGTCTGCACTTTGAAGGCATCGATGAGTGCATGTTTTAATTTCGGCCATGTATTAGATTGGCTTAACTGTGATATCCGTTGAGCTTCTGCAGATACTTGTAGTTCGATGGCCCCGAATAGGACGTTATGTTGACGAACATCCTTCGTTGGATACAATTGTAATATGAAGTCGATTCGTCTAATGAAGGCTGCTAGGTGTTCCGGTGACCCGTCAAAGTGGGGCACCTGTCTCAATTGGGACAGTGCCTGGTTTAGATGTTGTTCTGATAATTCCAGTCATTTTTGACGTGTTGGTTGTTGGAATTTTAGTTAATTTTTTTTTTTCGAAGTTGCAATTTTACACTTATTGTCTTTATTGTTTGTTATTGTTTTTTTTTTTCTTTCACAAATTTTGTTGTAGAAGATGTTTGTTATTTTGGCTTTGATTGTATAATTCTTGATTAATTGATTAATTTTGCACTTGTTGTCTTTGTTGTTGTTGTTTAAAGATTTTGTCGTAGATTGTATTGGTTTGATTTTGATTATGTAGTTCTGCACACAAAATTTTCGCGCACAAATGTTGGCGGCACACAAATTCTCGCGTCACCAATTGTTATTATTGAGTCTATTTGCACATGCAAATTCCTCCCAGTGAAACACGGGTTACAGGGATCAAAAAATTTGATTTGTAGCACCCAGACGTGTTCGCTGTTGTTATAGTGTTTAAACACTACCAAGTGATCTCGATTAGCCAAAGACTAATACTTGCTGAGATTCACTTGACGATCCTACGTAGGAATCGTATCCAGGATTACTGACAGAGGTTGCATTTTTTAAACCTTGAGAGTATCCTATCAACTGCGCCAAATCAATAACCAATTTAAGTGAGGGTTAAAAAAAATGTATTTTATTTTATTTTAAAAAACATCACAACCGTATTATCTGGATTTCTAAATCGAACTCAATTGATGTGAATGCGTGGGCGCTGATCAAACCTCGGACCGAAGCTTTCAGGAAGATTTAGCTTGAAAACGTTTATGTTGAGAGCGAGCTTTTGGCTCTCTTGAGGAATAGTCTCTTAGGGAGATTTCTAGAGATTTGTGCAGCGTCTGCATTTTCTTGTGGGAAAGTGGTGGCCTGATGCTAACTTCGAAAAGTGGCTTGGGCTCTTAAATTTAGGGTCTTTTATTTATGTCTAAACGACATCCGCCAGTGTCGATGTTATCAACAGTATTTGTTTACAATAATTTGGATTTCTTATGAACTGTATGTGGTTCTTAAGTGGTATGTGGTTGCTAAGTGTGTGAGTAACGGGAGATGGATATAAGTTAAATTTCGAACAAAGGTTTTATGTAAAAAAATACAAATTGCTTTATTGCAAACCAATTTAGAACTAACTAAATCTAAAGAAACAATGTTTACTTATAGCCTAGCGCTTTCCTCTGCAGCTGTCGCGGTCGCTGCTCCGCTGCCGGTATCCGCTGCTGCCATTGGTCACTGTTGTTGAGTTGTTGTTGTTAGTCGCTGCTCCGGCTTCTGCCTGTGGTTGCTGCACTGTTGTCTCGTTGCGCAACCACTTGCACTTGTTGGTGTCCCACTCAGCGCACGTGGCCTTTTAGCCGCGATCGGTGTCCGCGTGACTTCTCATGGGTCACCGACACCTTGCGTATTTCCTGCTCCCACGGTGACGCCTGGGATATGCTACCTCAGCACGCGCGTGTAGCGGAGTGTCCGCAGCTCGTGTAACATTGGTCTTTAACTCTTCCCCCTTTAAGTGCGAGCGTCCTCGGTCGCTACGTACAATAATACAGGGGTCGAGTTCTGCGCAGTGCCGCCTGGTGGTGTTGTGCTGGCAACGCTCATGTGGTGTCTTCTAGACACAATCCGGATGATAACTCCAAGTACCAGGGATATCAAGATAAAGAATAGGGTGTAATTCAGGCTTATTTCCAACGTGGCCTTGTCTCCGAGCCTTTCTAGCTTTCGCGTGTTATTGATGTTTAATTCCTTGATCATTTGCAGTGAGAGAACTTCGTCGACCACGCTTTGTTCCGCTGTTAGCTGGAACAGAGGGGCTTCTGGCTCCGCCATGTAGGCTTCCTCGGCTTTGTATTTTGTTCTTCCAATCCTCACTGAAGAATTCTGGTATTGGACGATAAATGTCCCCTTTAGATTCAAGTCTTTACCATCGAGTGGTATATTTCCATTGAAGTCGTTCAAGAATATGGTTCCTGGCAGTATCTCCTCATGGTCCGGAATGTGTTGGTTGTTTACAGAAGTGCTTGCTGGTTCCTCCAGCCTCAATAGCGTTGTTATACAAGTGTTATTGCTTAAGTCTAGGAGATTATTTATGTTGCAAATTGTTTTGTCATTATGTGACTTACAAGGTTCCTTAATTGCGAATAGTTCTTTACTACATTTTGTTCTCTTTTTTAAAAATTTGCTCTACTATGGTTATCTCTGTTGCCGACAGTATGAATGAATTTATTGTATTTGCTTTTGCCCAATTTATGGCATATAAAATATTTGTTAGTTCTTATTTTATTAGTTGAATTTTATATTTTAGAATGGCTGCTTCTTGATTATTCATGTTATCTGTACTCTGAGCAGCTTTTAAAATTGTGTTCGTGACATTACTGATTTGATTTATTTTATCATTAATTATTCTATTGATAACGACTTGCCTGTTGTTATTCTCTAGCTGTTCATTTATTTTGTCTTGTAAAACTTCATGGTCGTGCCGATCTGGTGTCCCGGCTAACCATTTCCATGCCGTACCAATCATTTCTATTGCTCTTTTGTATTTTCGCGGGGGCTTAAGCCTACGCAAGTCCCTCTTGATTTGTGACAGTTCGAGGGAGAGGAATGGGTGAAAAGGATGAGATGAGGTGAGTTTTATTAATGAGCTATCTAACATGTTGTAGATTTCTTCGTATTTGCTCAAATTAAAAACGTGGATGATCTTGAACGTCCCGTCCTGTCTAGCTGCTGGTCCTGTGTCCAGTGATATTAGTTGCGAGTTTGAATAATCGAGCACTGTGGTCATCCCTAGACATGTTGGCAAGAATAATCTGAAATTTTAGGTTCTTATGTTATTCTTGTGGACTATTTTGCCGGATTGGGTTTTTACTGTGGAGTTCCTATCCTCAGCTATTATTTCTTTTTTATACCTAGACGTGAGTTTGGTTCCCAATCTTTTGTTAATTTTTACGAAAATTGTGTCGCCTGTGCTATATTTCCTTGGCTCGTTCCTACTCTTATTGTGGTAATTCAAGTCGACTATCTGTTTCTCCTGTAATTTTTTCTTAATCTCCTCTCGTTTTTCCTTTATCGATAACAAATTTTCGTGGAGTGTGCTAAAAAAAAATTCCATCGGTTTTTCCTTGACTACCGAATGAATGGTCTGATTATATTCTTGTACTGCTTTATATAAAATATCTGAATACGGTAAGTTGCTGTTGTCTTTCTTTAAACAACGACAAATGTCGGACAATGTGGAGTGGAAACGCTCAACTTGGCCATTACTTGTTGACGAATACGGCGCGGTTGTGTGTACTGAAATACCTAACTGGTCTTCAAGTAGAAACCTAACGGAAGCTGAATTTAAAGCCCTGTCATTATCCATCACCACCCACTTAGGCATACCAAACGCTATGAGCATTTCCCGCAGTGGGTTTTTTATGTGCTCCGAAGCCCTAGACTTCAAAATTTTGACCTGTGCGTATTTTGAGAATTTGTCGATTCCAGTTAAGATATTGTATTGTTCTACTATATAAATATCGACATGTATTATTTGACCTGGGTATTCTGGTATAGGGGAAGCTTGGATTTCGCCTTTTGGCGGATGTCTGTCGTACTTTGACTCTTTGCATGTTACGCACCCATTTACTATGGCTTGAATTTTCTTTTGTGCTTGTGGGAAAAAATAATTTGAAAGTATCTGTGCCTTGTTTTCTTTTGCGTTCCTATGTGCTCTCTTATGTTCCAGTGTTATTATCTCGTCTTTCTGGCTTACTGACGTTACATCATCTACTTGTTTCTGGGCAAATCTTATTTTATATGAACTAAAATGGCTTGGAAAAATATTTTGAATTTTCCCCATAACTTGCTCTGACGTGCATATTCCGTTTAGGAGTTTCGGATCAAGCCGCTGCTTGAGAATTTTTATTAATTCGTTTTCTGTAAAGTTGGTTCTTTTAACAATATGTCTGTGGTAGATAGGGAACGGAATTTCGAATTCAGTCGAGTCAGAGTCATCTGTCAACAAAAATAATTGGTTCTTGAAAACATTAATTGGAGCCTCTACAGAATATATGAGGTTGTGAGAAGAACTTTCGTCGCTATGAACTGTCGCTGATGAACTAAGAGTGTTGATTTCCGGTTTCGGAGGAGCCCTGGACAATGCGTCGGCCACCACGTTGGCTATTCCTGGCTTATACCTGATCTCATGGTTATATTCGCCTAGAAAGTCCCTCCAACGCTTCAGTTTCGCGTTGTGGTTATTAGCACTGTTCGAGAAAGTTAAAGGTTGGTGGTCTGTGTATATGATAACTTTTGAAAACCCGTACAAATAGTGTCTCAAGCTACGTAAGGCCCATACAATAGCTAACATCTCCTTCTCGTTTGTCGCGTAGTTTTCTTCCGTCTTTGAAAGTGTCCGAGAAATAAAAGCTATTGGTCTGTGATTCTGCTCCAAAACTGCGCCGATCGCGTAATCTGACGCATCCGTAGTAAGTTGGAAATCCTTCCCAAAGTCTGGATAGGATAGAACAACGTCCCTAGAAACAAGTGTAGCTTTTAATTTACTGAAGGCGTCTAGTGCTTCCTCGTTTAGGTCTATACGCGTCTTGTTCGATATGTGCTTGGACACTTGTCCGCCTTCTCCCCTCAACAGTATAGTCAAAGGTTTAGCTAGTTTCGCGTAATCCCTAATAAACCGTCTGTAATAACTGGTCATACCCAGAAATGATCGAAGTTCCCTTAATGTTCTAGGCTCCGGAAATTTTGTAATGGCCTCTACCTTTTCAATGTTTGTTTTAACCCCCGTTTCCGATATTGTGAATCCCAGGAAGTCCACTTTGTTTTTAAAGAAATGACATTTGTCGATTTGGATTCTCATATTAGCGTCTTGGAGTGTTGTGAAAATTTTACTTAAACTCTCGGCGTGCTCGGCTTCGGTTCTGCTATAGACGATAATATCGTCAATATACACGCGACACATTTTCCCAATGTGTTCCCTTAGTATGCCATCCAATGCCCTTTGGAAGATAGATGTGGAATTTTTTAACCCAAAAGGAAGCCTGGTAAATTCGTATTTACCACCATTCACCGAAAACGCCGTTTTTCTATATCTTTCTCCTTGAGAGGAATCTGGTGAAACCCGCTTTTCAAGTCTAGCACCGAAAAATATTTGTTTTTCCCCAATTTGGCGATAATCTCCCCGATTTCTGGAATAGGATAGCGGTCTGAGACTGTAACTTCATTCAACTTCCTATAATCAATCACTAATCTATATTTTTTTTCGGACGGACCGGACTTTTTTGGCACCACCCATACAGGTGCGTTATATGGTGACCGCGAGGGTCTTATGACGCCATCTGCCAACATTCCTTCTACCTGCTTTTCCACCTCTTGACTCAATGACGCTGGGTACGGATAATGCTTCCCGTAAACCGGAGCGTCAGACGTAGTTCGGATTTCCCCCACTACCTTGGTCGTGTATGTGAGTTTGGTGTCGGGGTCAGCGAATAAATTAGTATGGGTGTTCATAAGTCGCCCTATAATGCTTTTCTGAGATTTTGTTAGTTGGTTTAGTTGCGCGCCTATCGTGTTCACTGCCTGCGCTGTCAATTGGTGAATTTTGATCGGATAGCCATTATCTATTTTTAGGATGTCGTTTTTAACGTCTATAACTGCGCCTATTTGTTTCATGGAGTCATTACCCAAGATCCCGTGGAATGTTCTCAAAGTCGGTAGTAAGAAAAACTTCATTGGTCTGTCCTTTAAATTGAAAATATTCAACAGTGTATGGTGTGTGATTTCTGTATTCCCTCCTACGGAACTGGCCGTAAAAGTTTGATTGTTTAATTTAGGGTTCTGTACTAATGAGTTCTGTATGTAATTTTGATTTGATCCGGTATCGATGAGAAATTTAAGAACCTGCCCGTTCCTCATTATGACTTTAAAATACGGTAGTGAGGAACGGTTTACTCTAAAAAATGTAATTCAGTCGTGTCGATGTATTCCTGCTGTTGATCGTCTTCTCCCTGCCAAGACAGTTCTTCCTGTAGCTCCTCTAAGTTCTCCTGCCCTGTGGCCTCGTAGTATGCCTGTTCTTCTCCATCTGTAGTGCGCTGAGTGTCCACATTCGGACTGAATATGAAATTGTCTCTGTTTTTTCTGGGGATTTTGAACATTTCCTACACTAAGTGGTCTTTTTCCGGCCCAATCATTGTTACCGTGTCTATTCATGTAATTCACATTACGTGTACGGACTGACTGGTCAACTTCCATAGGTTCTTGCTTAGGTTGTGGACGTGGGGGCGGAGGTGGCAAAGATTGTGGCCTGAATTGTGGTGCTGCAGGTTGAGGCTGTGGCCTAAACGGTTGAGCTGGTCTAACGAAATTTGAGTGAGGACTTGGATTGGGTTGGTAATAGAGATGGGGTTGGAAATTCTGCTTAGACATTTGTGGACGAGTCTGATAATTCATCTGGAGTTGCCTTGGGGGTGGTGGTGGTCGGCTAACTTGAGGATTTCTGGGATTTTGATAGTTTCGAACGTTTTGGTTCTCTATCAAGCTACATAGGTGCAATGCATGTCCTAGGTCGTAGGGCTCTTTGATAGCCAAGAGCTGAGATAAGTTGCCGTTTAAGCCTCGTACAAACGTATCCAACGCTTTATCTCTATAGAGGGCAGTAAGGGCTTGTATTGTTTCCTGTGAAGCCTCATGGCTACCTATTTGATTAAGAATCAATGACAGTTGGTGATAAACGGATTGGTAAAATTCTACTATCGAGCTATTTCCCTGCGTGAGCGAATATAATTGGTATTCCAAAGTTTTTAAGTCCCGACGGTCTGCGTAATGCGACGTCAGGCATTTCGAGATCGCTTTCCAATCGAGTGAGGTATTGTATGATTCTAGAACTGCGTCTGCTTGTCCTATTATTTTGTTGCGAATAGCCAACAATATCCCATAGTACTTTGGGGATCATACACAATCCTCATAAATTTTGAGTACCCTTTCGACACTTTTCTTCCATGAATTAAATTCGCTTTTCTTTCCGGAAAAGTCCCTTAGTATGCGTACGATGTCAGGTAACTTGTCCAGTTCACCTAGATTGTGAGCTAGATCCCGCTTGATTGTCTGATCCTGATGTTCGGATAGATCCTTGTTTGGGTTAAGAACTTCCTTAACTAGCCTATGTTTGCGGTTAGCACTGTCAACACTGTTTCCTCCACGTCTCTTTGAGTCACTAACCGTCCGACCATCATTGGGTTTGCCAAAGTGCCTGATGGCCCCGAAAGGTTCTCTAACTTATTAAGTAGTTCTTGGCCTGGCATCTTGGTTGCACTTTATAATCTTAATGTTTGGTGGAATGAGTTTATGGAGAGTTTATGATTATAATGGAATAGATATGGGCATTCAACCAGGTCGGAGCTTGCATGAACTTGATATTTTGTAATATTTGGCTTAAATGTAACGGTTTATTTTAGGTTTACAAATTTTATTTAGATCCCTTTTTTGGATTCAGAGGTTTCAATTTAGATTTGCCAACTGGCTTGGAAAAAATATTATTATTATTCTTTATTTATAATTCTTTTTTAATTTTATTTGTAAGCTTATGCTTTCCCTTTTGGGTTCGCTTGTTAGATTTAAATTTGTTAACTGGCAAAAAAAAGTTTTTTAATTCTGAGTTAAGATTTGTTAATTCGTTAAATTTCTTAATTTTGACTAAAGTTTTTAAATTCTAGCTTACATTAGAAACATCCTTCGGCGTTTTCAAGCGCTGGTAGATTTAGTAGGTTCCCTTTTGTCCCACGATGAAGTGACCAATGGTATGAGGGTGACTCGGGCACTGCCTCTACACTTTCCGAAATGGTTCGGTGCGCGTGTCCTCGGAACGGATCTGGGAGGACTAACGACGATTTTTGAATTGACCCGATCTGTTAGTTCGCGGTATCTTTTTCGTGGCACGTTTCTGTGGCACGTTTCTGTAACCCGTATGTGGCGTTTTTTTGACGGCACTTTCGCGTTACTCGATATCGCGTATTCGCGTTGTGGCACTATCTTTGTGGCACTTAACGGTCGCGTATGTGGCACTTTTTTTGTGGCACTTTTTACAACGACTCGTCGCGGATTTTTACACGTCGCGGACTTTCCAGATCGGGTCCCTGCTCGGGCGCCAGTTAAATTTCGAACAAAGGTTTTATGTAAAAAAATACAAATTGCTTTATTGCAAACCAATTTAGAACTAACTAAATCTAAAGAAACAATGTTTACTTATAGCCTAGCGCTTTCCTCTGCAGCTGTCGCGGCCGCTGCTCCGCTGCCGGTATCCGCTGCTGCCATTGGTCACTGTTGTTGAGTTGTTGTTGTTAGTCGCTGCTCCGGCTTCTGCCTGTGGTTGCTGCACTGTTGTCTCGTTGCGCAACCACTTGCACTTGTTGGTGTCCCACGGTGTCTTGCCAAAAGTGCCAGCTCAGCGCACGTGGCCTTTTAGCCGCGATCGGTGTCCGCGTGACTTCTCACGGGTCACCGACACCTTGCGTATTTCCTGCTCTCACGGTGACGCCTGGGATATGCTACCTCAGCACGCGCGTGTAGCGGAGTGTCCGCAGCTCGTGTAACATTGGTCTTTAACTTATATCACTATATATAGTTGGGTGGGAAATGTCCAATGTTCAGTTCATTACACATAAAGAGACAAATATCTACAGAAACTGAAAATAGTGTTGTATGCCTGACAGAGAAGGGCCACGAACCACTTCCGAGAGGCTTGGTATAATACCAATCGCAGCTCAAAAGTGACTAAATGTGATCCCTAAACCGCACGACAAAGGTCTCAAAAAATGATTAACGACTGATGATGTCCGAAATGAGTAGAAACAATCTGAGCAAAAGATGCTTTTCTGGCAGTTAACAAAAGTGTTAGTGACTGCTAGAAGAGCGCTCCATGACATCCGATATGCTTCAACTGTTAAAAAAGCAAACCTGCATTATCCGGTAAGAATGTTAATTTAAATTTCTAAACAGTGGCGGCTACTTGGATATACTTGGTATGCGGGCGTTGTACCTATCGGTCACCCATCTATGACATGCCATTGTTAAAGTGGCCGCTAAAACGCATTGCTGGTGGATTGCCTGCTGACTGGTGGTATACACTGAGGACCGGTACGGTACCCACGTAGCCACTACCCCGAACCACTGGGTACTGTCTCTCAAACGTGCTCTGGTGCCATACAAATTGCGCTCCGGCGATTTAATCAGAATACGAGTGCGGTACACAGCAGGACCACCCGACCGAATACGAAGTCAAAGTGGTCCTGATCCAAGCAAAGTAGTCGGCTTGATTCGGTCGACTTAGATGAAGTATCTATATAGTGTTAAGTTAGTGGCGGAAGGAAGCTGAAGGCATAATTTCTTGAAAATGTAAGGTACAGGCAGTTTTGTAGTCGGGTATACTCGACTATAGCATTCTTACTTGTTTAGTATCTTGTTATCATACACGCGATGTTTATCGATGAAGTGGTGTAAAGGTTAACAATGATCAGCTGTTCTGTTCTACAACCAAAATTGTCTGTCAAAATTAATTTGTAAAATAAATAGTAAAATGCTTATATCTAAATGTTCTTGTATTTAGTAAGGATGAGGTTAAAAGAGGAGTATTCGGAGGTGTACTCTCGAAATGGTAACATTCCGACAAGGTATACCGCCTTTTGGGAGCAACGAAGTCTGTGCACTTCACAATTTCATTGTAAAATTCTTCCATTTCCGCATCCCTCTCATCCTCTCGATGCACGTTGCCCCAGATTTAGGACCAACTTTCATTTTTCACTCTTTTATTATTCGCCATATTTTTCACATTTTCTGTTCAATTGCATCAAACCGAACAGCAAATTTATTTCGGGCGAATGGGAAATTGGCAAATGTCATTTACAGTTTCAGATTTGACCGTGGAAAGCCATAAATTCGACAAATCAAATGTAAAAAAATGTTCTGAATATAGGTGCCCTGGGAAAGGGACTATTACACATTTCTCCTCGACACATCTTAGATTAGAAATCTGTTATCGCTATCGATATATTTCAATTTCTTTGCGTAAGAAGATGAAACCGGCGCCATTAAAAAAAGAGAATACAGCGACAATGATGAGTTGGGGGGAGGTGATGTGGGCAGAGAATAGTTACAGCGATGAGGAGTCGGCCAGTGACTGAAGATAAGAAATAGAAACCAGCAGCTGCTGTGGCCAAATATGCCAAATAAGGTATTTTTGTGTTTATAATGAAAATCATTGAATGAAATGTGATTCAGAAGAAAATCCTATTGAACGACTGAGTTTACATGTGGACAGGATTTCGGCAATGGGCATTTTGATGTTAATGTACATCTCGAAACATTGCCCAATTGAGATTCTGTTTTTCAGAGAGAATCCCAAGCATCTTGAGATTCAGTATATTATAAGTTATTAATAATAGTAACAGTAGGCTATATATCAAATAAACCTTTAATAAAAAAAATTTATGTTAATTTGATGAAAATGAATCCTCAATATAAAGTTTAAGCTCGTGAATATATGTGCTTCTCCTCTAATTGGTATCATAGTATAGAGAAATGCAATCTAAACCGATTTGTGAAGAAAATACACAAGAATGCAGCTTTTCCATTTTATGAATAAAAACATATAAAATTATATAGCTGATAGTGTCAAACTGAAAGTAAAGAAGGACGAATAATGAGAAATCATTTGCAAGGCTTGATTCTAACAAATTTGACACCATAACAACCACATCAGTAATTTTACCCTTAAACTGGATAAGAATTATAGATGTACAACATTTAAAACAAGTAAGACTGCTATAGTCGAGTAAACCCGACTACAAAACTCCCTGTACCCAAGTCCAAAATTACAGATCGGATCTGCGTGCACTTACACATACACACACACATACGCAAAGCCGTACATACACAAGCGACAGCAAGGCGACAGAGCAAGCAAGGCATTTTAAGTCGTGGCTGTGCTTCTTCTTCCCCCCTCGCTAGAGTACTGAATCTTCTTTGTGGAATAACTTCCGTGTTTATTATACGATCGACTTGAAATTTGGACAGTAGATGCAGAGTGATCCCAAAGCCATATCTTTAAAAGTGTGGCTGTAAAACGTTTTGATCGAATTGCGGGGGAACGGGGAGAGATATCTGAGATCAGAAATAAACTTGACCTGCGCCTGCTATACACGAACCTACATTTGGTGTCTCTAGCTCTTATAGTTGCTGAGATCATTGCGTTCATACATACGGACGGACAGACGGACATGTCCAAATCGAAATCTCTTTTGATACTGATCAAGAATATATATACTTTATAGGGTCGGAGATGTCTCCTTCTGCCTGTTACATACTTTTGCACAAATCCAATACCCCCTTTTTACCCATTTGATGGGTACGGGGAGTAAAAAGCGACAGCACACGCGACAGCGCAGGCGAGGCATTTTAAGTCGTGGCTGTGCTTCTTCCTCCCCCCCCCCCCCCCCCCCCCCCACCCCAGCTACAGTTTGTGAGGAGTCCTCACGGATCTACTAACAATAATTACCTCTTTTATTAAGTTGTATGTTATAAGCTGTTTTGTGCAAGGAGCACCGATTAGATGTTCGATAATTATGATTATGTTTATGATTAATGTTTTGTGCAAGGAGTACCGATCGGATATGTTAGTAATTAATTGTTATTAATGTTAAGTTGCAAGGAGCACCACCCGTATGGGTGACGCGCAAGGAGCGCTAGGATTAAAATTAGTTTAATATTATCATTAAAAGCGCACGGAGCGCACATAAGCAGAGCAAGCCGTTAATATTTATTTTGAATTCGAATCTAACGGCCTGGTCCACTGCACGCCTGCAGTGTTGAGCGGCCGCCCGATCTCGCCACTAGAGCGCGCCTCTCGCGAGAGCGAAACCTCGAAAGCAAAGGCAACCGACCGAGGCTAGCGCGCGACACGGTCGCGAGGAGCTCGGGACTGTGAGTTCGACTTCAAAATGAATCGAAGTGAAAAGTGCGCGTGGAGAACAAGTGAAGAGATAATCGAGACAGCAAGAGGATAACGGAATTGCGAAAAGGAGTGACAGCCAAGTAAGCACCCTTTGCCTTACGTTCTTTAGTGATAACCTAACTAATAGTTCGAAGTTAATGTAATCAATGCTTATTAAACTTACTCACTGCCTTATAAATAATCTAACCCCCTACCCCGCATAGTGACAGGTAAAGTAGTGGGTACCAACGGCAAAAGTGCAAGTAGGAGAGTGTGTTTCGGTAATTTTCTGGAGGCAGTGTGTGACTGAGGTTTTTGCCCAGCCACTAGTGGGTGTTGCGTGACTAAGGCTTTTCCCGGCCATTGTTAGGGGTAGTACAACGGAGGCTTTCGCCCGGCAGCTAGTAGGTAGTGTGTGTCCGCGGCTTTCGCCCGGCTGCTAGTAGGTAGTGTGTGTCTGCGGCTTTGCCCGGTCACTAGTAGGCAGTGCGTGCCCGCGGCTATAGCCCGGCCATTATTAGGCGGAGTGCGACTGAGGTTTCGACCCGGTCATCAAGGGTAGATTGTGCAGAATAGTATAGCCGGTGAAATTAGGATATTCAGCTTACCTACGAACCCCGTTTCTCAGTGCCCCAGCGATTAAGAAATATTCTTGTAAA